>CM044957.1:5809203-7041318 GCA_024516035.1 Bactericera cockerelli
CACTCACATTCTGTGGAAGTACATTTCAATTTAGATGGCAGCCACACAGGATCTGATCTGTCAAGTTCCAGATAGCAAAAACTCTTGTCCAGTACATTGTTAGGAACATTGGCTTGATATTCAGAGCCAATATGGATTTTGTCTGGAAATAAATAATAAACATGTTAAGTTAAATGAGTAGTTTTGTCTGCATAATATTCTTTTATTCTGTCTTATCCTGCTTGAGACATTGTTAAACCTCATGGTTAAGGTTGGTTGGTTTTGGCATTTTTTATGGCTGGATAATTCTATTTGATTTAATTTGATTCACTTTTTTAGTAGTCAACTAGGTATTCTAACTACATTAACCTCACCCAGCCTGGGTTAGTGGTCTCAATTCAACTTAAGTGAAAAATTGGCTTGTTCTAAACAACATATTCTATGTGTGATCAACCATTGAGAGAACTAGGACTTTTTCTTCATTGGCCATTAAACCCTTGGGAAACTAGAAGTTAGCCTTGCTTGTTAGGGTTGGCAAGTCCATTCTCCGTGTATAGAAAACACTAGTCTTCTTCCTATTTAACGGGGTAGTGTTTACTGAAGTTTAAGTAGAGTCGTAAATATGTCCCTGAGAAGTTTAACTGTAACAGAATGATACAAGGATGATCTTACCTTCATCACCAGAGCTACAATCACTTGCAATACTTTCTGAGTCGGAACAGTGTCCGTTCCTATCTGCATCCATCTTCTGGAACTTTATCTCAATAGTCAAAGTTGGAATAAATCAAGAAGAGAAAAAATTATAATAGTAGATACCTAATCAACTAATAGGTAGGTACCTAATTTGGGAACTTTTAACTAGACTTTTTTAGAGTAATAGAAAACTATAGGGATCTAATAGGTGACCTGAATGATTATGTATCTTTTGAAGTGTGAATTAAATAATTATTTTTTAGTTTACTTTAATGTTAGTTGATAGGGTCAGGGATAATAAATAAATAGTTGATTCATTTAATTATATTGGGTATTTCAACAAAACTGATTTTTTTTTTTTTTTTGAATTTGGTTTGGGTTTGGGATTTGGCTGTCAATTTTTTTAATACAGTGTTGCCGTGAATATGCGGCAGTGACAACCACAGATTTTCGTGTACCGCAATTACGGCGCGGCACAACGGCCTCACTATTCTTATTTCTTTTCCGAATCTTCCTGTTCGTGTTCACATCGGTGATTCGTTGATTTCAATCTTCAAAAAGACAGGTAATCAGGGAGGGGTTCTGTATTTAAAGGCTAGGAAACCAATACGTACATGGCACATTGCATAAGCGCAATTCAATAGGCGCTCATAAAAATTCACCTCATAATAAATGAAAAAGGCACATAATTTTAATACAATATTGAAACACTAGAATAACTTTGGAATCCTCTCCAAATCACGAGTCGAGACCACGAAATCTTGCCTTGTGACTAAACATTCACTGACCAAGTCCGAATGGTGACGAGGTCCGTTATTTTCGGTCGGGATGTCGGGTCCTACCCTTTCTTCATGAAGACAATAATTGGGTTCGTTGTAGAGATGTAGAGTGGGCATTTGGGTAACGACCAGTGGCGATTACGAGACTGAAATAAATATACATATTTATTATGTCAGTTGGTTGGAGATTATGATGCATTAGAAATTATTGTTCTCATTTGAAACTAGTAGTTCTGTGAACTGTAAACCTCACACAGATTATAATATTGCATTGCAAGTGGCATATCAAGCATGAGGACATCGAGACCTTTCATTTAATACCAAACTCAATGGGTTTTAATTTACAAAAATCAACCGGCCAACGATTGGGGCCCTTTTTCATTTTTTTACAACGGCGCGGCCCCCTTCGCTTTCATGATCACAAAATTTCACAACTAAAATCAAATATTATATTTTAACGACTCTACAAAATTTCAAGAGCATTGCTTTATTAAATAAAATTATAAAAACCATTTATAATTTTCACCAAAACGGCCCTAAAATTCTAAATTGGTAAAATTCTAGGGGTGGAATTAATAAACGTTTTTGTAATAGGTACCTCTATGGCACTAAGTCACGGATTGCGTACTGTGTAAGATAGGGAAAACCGACACTTAGCAATGACTTGTGATACAGAATTTGTCTATTAATTTCGCCCTAGGACTTCAATCAACAGAAATACTAAGTTTCAACAATTTTGAAGAATCCGGTCGGGAGTTATAGCGGAAAAGTCTGACAAACAAACGAAAGCCAGATCCTTTGGTACCCAATTTAACCTCTCGTAGGTCGAAATTAATTAGAGACAAATTCTATAATATCACAAGTCATTGCTAAGTGTTGGTTTTCCCTATCTTACACAGGACGCAATCCGTGATTTAGCGCCACAGAGGTATTACAAAAACGTCTATTATTTCCACCCGTAGTGTCGGTTAAAATAAGGAAAGTAAAAATGTTGCCTCCATTTTTTTGTCCAGATCTAATAGATTTAACCCTGAAAATACCATCCAAATCGTATTACGCAACATCACTAAAATACATGTGTCTCAAAATTACATCAAAAAATATTTTTTACAACCATTTTTTTAACAGTTCTTCATTATTACGTTTTTGCACCTACTGCTAGCTGGTCTAGTATTTTTTTATGCAAAAAATTAGTGTACAACCTTGCTGTATCTGGTAGCGTGATGTCACGTGATGTTAGATGTCACGTATAGGTACAAGTTCTGGTGCTAAACAAAAATCAGTCGTTCTAATCAGTGAGCGCAATGGACAGGAGACTTATAGCTGGCGGAGACAGCATTCTTTCGACAGCATTGCTTAGACCTTTGTCAATAAATTTAGACATTGGGTAAATCACTTTCTTATTATTATCACAAAATTATGTTCCCTCCGAACACGTGAGACTGGCATTTCCGGCCCTACCCCCAGGCTGGGTGAGGTTGATGTTGGTAGCTGGTAGGATTCCCAGCGAATGGAGGGTAAAACTCCCGTCCTAATCAGGATGTTAAATTAAATAGAATTGTTGGTGTTAGAAGGGGCATCGACTCGTAAAAATGTGCCACAACCAACCAAAGTCAAACATGAGGTTGAACAATGCCGACCCCAAATAGGTTTGTGAAAAGGTAAATTAAAAGAAGTAGAAGAAGATTGTATTTAACACCATAAAAATGAGACTCTCTTTGGACTGTAGTAATAATAATATCGCCTTATTTATACTTCCCGATTAAGACTATTAAGTTCCATTATTCCAGCTGTAAGCCCAAGACGTATTATTATGTGGTGAAAATCCCAAATAGGAGGATATCATGTCCCGGCTGGGTTTCGAACCCGTAACCTCTGGATTAGTAGACCACCGCCTTTACCACTGAGCTACCGGGACAGCGTATAATTCCACCCAGTGTATGAATTTTTCCACATTTATTTCAGTTTGTGACCACATAATAATAAGACTCTGAGGGTTAAGTAGTAGAAAATGCTTTGAGCATTAACCCCGCCTGGTGGTTACCTTCCACTAAAGTGACTAAAGAGTGTTATTATTATTATATATTAGGATAATAGATACAGATAACTATGTGATAATACTAATGCCGTGAGAAGATGAAAAAGTTTTGGTATTTTTTTGTAATAGTTTAATAATGTGTTCATTCTTCTCTTATATCTTGAACATTTTTTTACTTGCATGATCACTAGAATCACAATTCAAAAATCGATTATTATTATTATTATTTATTTTTTTTAAAGAACAAAAAAAAAAATCATTCCGAGAATTTTTTTTTCAAATTCCTACCAGCATCATCATTTTTAGATCCTAGGTTTGTCTGAAATTTTGAAAAAAAGCCGAATGGTTTTAAAACACAGCCTTGAAGGCCATGCCATGGAGGCATTGGAGGCTGGCCTATTTTATATGAGTTAAGTTGTTTTATAATTATTAAAAAAAAAAGGATGAGTGTTTCACAGTTTTTTTCTAGTAGCTATGAAACAGGACCTACTGTATGTACACTAGGCCGGAGTGAAACAGGGGGGTAAAAAAATAATTTTGGAATTTGAAAACGCCTAATATGTCAAAAGTTGTGATTTTGTGAGTAGATCAATCCCTGAAAGTTTCAAAAATTAAAAAAATGATCTTGAGTCTCCACATTGAGCTTAAAGTTTTTGCTATTTTTGAGTATGCAATTTGAAGGGGCATCATCGGCTTTTGCACTTGAAGCACGTCTAACATGAAAAGTGTTCATTATACAAAAAAAGACAATGAATAAAATTATGTTGTAAACAATTTTTTCTATATTTTAATTCCTTGAAACTTCTCTCTATGATGTACTATCTATGAGCTAGAACATAAACAATTGTAACTCTAGCAGAAACTTCGGAAAATGATAATAATATGGTAGGTTATTAGTCCATATCATAGGTGCTGGTACAACTCAGGCCTACTTTTTTCAGGATAAAAGATTTACGTTGTCATCTATATTTAGTTGGTTATTTAAGACATCTTCCTACATTATACGAGTACAAGTAACATGTATGTATATAAAATCTATGTAGGTAACTGTGCGCGAAAATAAATTTAATGCTTACTGACATTTTCTCGCTTGTTCTTGTCCGGTCTGGTCTCCAATTTGTAGCTTTTTAATTAAAGCAGTACAAAACTGAGTTTTCAGATCTTTCTTTCTATGTGAAAATGATTGTTCAAATTAATTTGTGCATTCGTTAGAAATTAACTACGGATATTACGGATCAAATTTTTCTAGGTTGACTTGGTTGTTTAAATAAAATAACTAACTAATTTTTGTATGAAGTGAAATACCCATATCATGTCAGTATTACCTAAGAATAATACTCGTTTTGATTGATAGTTAATATTAGATGTATTAAATCTTTTAATTATAACTTTAAATTGTTTTTTTTTTTTTAATTTGCAGCCGCCCTACTGAAAGTTTTTAATATTTGGCCCTCTTTTCCTACAGAGCGTTATTGAGGCACTTCATGTAAAAGATATAACTTCTTGCTGATTACATAATGAAAGTGATTGCCCCGTTGTGGTTTTAAATTTTTAAAAAAATAGCTCAGAAAGGCCCATGCATTTATATAAAATGATTAAGAAATGTTCTTTCTTGTCTATACAATACAAAAAACTTATGTTTGATGTGATACAGAGAAACGCGTATTTCGCTTACTTTGAAAATACTCTTCTCGCAAACTGACCAAGTAGCTTGATCGATAAGGTTGCGGACTTGTAACCTAGAGGTCGGTGGTTCATGTCCGGTTTCAGCGTAGAATTAGTAAAGCGAGTTTGAGTAGTTGTGATATCACGAAATTGATTAACACAAATATGATAACTTTTCAACTTGTACTTCTTGCAATGCTAAGGTGCACTTTTAGTCAAGTGGTTAACGCGCTAGTCTGGTAAACCAGGTAGCGTAGGGATCCGTTGGTTCGAATCCCACCCAGTGAATGAACTTTTCCTCATTAATTTGTGTTTGTGACCACATAATAATAAGACTCTGAGGGTTAGGTGGTAGAAAATGCTTTGAGCACTAACCTCGCCCGGTGATTACCTTCACTAAAGTGTGTTATTATAATTAAGGATTCGCGCTCTAATGTGCGAGAACAAGCATTGGGTAGAATTTTAAAATCCCGCAAGCTTCATAAAGATAATGTGAACGATGGTAGCCAGACAATGGAGGAATGATTCAGCACTCCTACCACTGTCTTTACAAGGAGTCTATTAATTGACAAGGACCCCCCGAACCAAGCCAATGCTGGTCTACACCCTGATTATAGTCACCCAGCCAGACTGCTGGTCTCCTCTATGTTTTAAGTCCCCCAGCCCCAATTGTCTCCTCATAATTTTGAAGCTGATGACTACTTCAACCTCATATATCAGTTGGGAAAATCCACTGGATCCAGCTTCCACCTTGAACCTGACTGATGAGGAAATTATATGCCTCATCCGATCCCAAACGGAGTTCGATGCTCTCAAACTCCCATGCCAGCAGCCACACTCCAGCTGTGGAAAGGCGTATCAGGCTGGTAATGGTAACTGAGGCATCACAATCTGTTTTTAGCGAAGTTGCCCGAGACCGATTTAGACGTGCTCGACAAAAGAGCCGTGAAAATTTTCCTGTGTGTAGCACAAAAAAGATTTTTTTGGTAATACATAAAATGAATGATAATCATTTGAAAATATAAAACCTTTGATCCTTAATTTAGTACTTTTCATTGTTTGTTCTTTCTGGTAATGTATTTAATACATATGATACTCGTTATCATATAAGATAATAATAATTTTATGATTTTTTCGAAGCGGAGTGCCCCAAAAATTATAATTTTCTTAAGTTTTCAACAAGAGTCATAACTATTAGTGTTCTATCTCTTTAACTGTACATCATAGAGAGACGTTTTATGATACTAAATGATACAGAAAATTGTTCTCAATACAATTTAATACAATACTTTTTTTGTAAAATGAAAACTTTTCATGTCAGAGGTCAATAAAGGGTAAAAAACTATGTTGCCCCTTCAAATTGCATACTCAAAAATAGCAAAAACTTTAAGCTCAATGTGGAGACTCAAGATCATTTTTTTAATTTTTGAAACTTTCAGGGATTGATCTACTCACAAAATCACAACTTTTGACATATTAGGCGTTTTCAAATTCCAAAATTATTTTTTTCACTCCGGCCTAATGTACACGCTTATAGAAGTCACTGTGGCCAAGTGAGTTAGCGCGCTAGGCATTGCACGCACGGTGACCTGTGTTCGATCCCCAGTGGAGCAGGATTTTTTCTGCTCTCTCTTGGGTGTTCGGGACGAGAAGTGACACAAGACTTCCCCATTTAGGTGCTGGGTCAACACGAGTGCACCGGAAGGTACTATACCTTACAAACAGGTGTAACCAAATTTTGAATACAATTTTTTATAGGCTCTGGGAATTGAACCCGGAACCTTTTGCATGGCAAGCGAGTATCTTAACACTGAGCTAATCGTGCGCTATAGGAGTGACAGAACCAAACAACATCAACAATAATTAAGAAGCTGACCAAACGCGAGCAAAAGCAGTTTGAACGTCGCTTTCAACTGCATGGTCCTATTATCACAACAGGGGTTCCACCATTCATTAGCTGGAAACTCACAGACTAGCTTCTCACATTAACCTCACCCAACGTGAGTGGGGCGGCGAATAGCCAGCATCACGAGGTTTAGAATTTAAAATCAGGTTTGAGTAGACGCAAAGTTAAAAAACTATTACCTACTAAAGCCGAGATAGATCTAAGTGCAACCTTATGTTGCGCAACGTTGCGCAACGTATCATGCTCCCCTCTTTCTTTTGGATCAAATGAGATCCACTGATTTCGCAAGGCTTTGACACTTCTCATTTAAATTCGAGACAAATTCTTGTACAGCGTTGAGCAACGAAATGTTGCACTCAGTGGTTTGATGTATCAATCTTCTATCTGAATAGAGCTGAAGAATTGAAGATTCCTCTCTCAGCTAGAATTCTGTCTACGTCACAATGAGCACCTACTTTTCTTCCAGCGTCATACTTTTTTGGTGTCTCATTAATTGGTTCTCACGGATAATCAAGTAACTACCTAGTCTACTAATTAATTATCAGTTAGGTGTTTTAATTAATCATCAGTTAGGTGTTTTAATTAACTATCAGTTTTATGTTTGCACCACTCTAATAATTTAAAAAATTTGCTCAAGAGGTTATGAAATGTCCAGAAATATGAAAAAAATTGAAATCGGAGCAAAAAAATATTTTTTTTGACAAAAACGAACACAATATTAGAAATTTTTCGGAAGTAAAAAGTTGGGTGCAATAATCTTCAAGCTAAACGGTTCGGTTCGTATTCAGAATTTCAGATTAGATACGTTTCATACCAAACGGCCTAGCAATTAGATATGATAATATGCAATCCCAACCGACCTGTATTATACAAGAGAGCCAATTTAATTATTGTAAAATAACTAATAACTACCGTGAAATTTGGTACAATTTTATCCTTTTGAATGACCTTTAGGTTAATTGAATTTATAAATGAATTATTTGGACCGAATTATTATCTATTAATCTATTATCTATAAAAAAAAAAAACGTCATAGAATTGAACAAATTAGTTCGTAGTATGTTTCTACTTCTTAATGACAAGTGTGCCCAAGTGGAAAAGTTTAAATTAAACGAAGAAACGCTTGGACAACAACTGCTCAAGTTACAAAATGATCTTAGAAGCGCAAAAATAAAAATCAAGGAGTGCGAAAAGGGAAATAAACTTTTATTAGAAGATCATGACGAGCAAATTAAACATTATACTGAAAAACAAAATGAACAATCAGAAATAATAAAGAATCTCCAAAAACAAATTGAAAAACTGTCCCGATCTCCAACTAAAAATGCATCAAAAAATACTGAAACAGTGGTAGTAACAAAGGGAATTCATTTGAACGCCACCACCCAGTACAGTCCAGTTAAGATCGCTCCACAACATGACGTCACTCCCTCCAACCTCAAAGAACCACAGGGCGTTACAATAACAAATGCTGACACTGCGTACAATAACAATCAACTGACAGAGCATACATCAGCCAACAACACCGAACAGCTGAAGGTTAGTCAACATGACGTCACAGCTGCCTCTCTGACCTGTGAACCAGACAGTAACAAAGCGTTACCATCAGCTGCTGATACGAACAACTGTAAACAATCTGCTGAGTGTTATGTTTCCATCAGCAAATTTGTGGACTTGGAAAAGAAAGTGAAATTACTTGAGCAGAATTTACAAGGTTTAAAGAACAATGCAAAGGGTCATGAATCTCAGCTAAAGTCTATTCCATCGACCTCTTTAGATAAACAAAAGTCAAAAGCCATAGACAGTAAAAAGGAGAATCATCCATCCATTTTTATAATCGGTGACGGACACTCTCGAAACCTAAAAGAAACACTAGAGAGAAAAATCCCAAGAAGCTGGACAATCAAATCATCATTCAACAAAGAAGCAAATATGAAAGCTGTTAGTGAAAACCTCATCCAACAAGTAGATAAATGCAACCATCTCATACTCTTCGCTGGTTCAAACGACATGTTCGTATCACCAAAAAGGGAAATTCTAGCGAGCTTGAAGAAGATTATTGAGAAGTTTAGTGACAGCAAATTCATTCATCTCCTGCTTGTCCCGGAACGTTACGATGATCTGACCTACAACTATCACATTAACAAGGTCAACGAACTTATTTCAGATTTTGTGAAACCCTATCCTAACGTTTTGACCTACAACACTAAAGACATTGTTGATTCCTGGGACTATTACGACAACCTTTTTATAGGGAGAATAGGAAAGATCAAAATTTGCACTGAGCTTGCTAAAAAAATATTAGGAAAAGACACAAAGATTGACTACAATACATTGAATGGGATTCAAAGCCAAAATAAGACATCTGTGACCCTTAATAAAACTAAATCATCTCAAAATAAGGTACAATTCGAAAAAACAAATGATTCTAAGATAAAACCTAACTTAAAAACAAATGAGAACAGACATACAATACAGAAAACTAACCGAGACATACAATATAGAAAACAAAACGGACGGAACACGAACACGAACACACTCACATATAAAAGTTTCAAGTCCACATCTAGGGCTCCTAGGAATGAGGAAAATGAGATGACAATCTCGTTCCCTCATAACCTCTATTCTAACTATGGAGAACGGTACAATCCAAGAAATAGTTCCAGGCGTTGGACTAATTCCTTGTACCGTAACAGTCGAAATTTTCCATAGATACAGACGATTCGCCTCTCGCGAAAATAACACATGACATTGTACATAGTAATTTATCTTTTGACAGTACTACATTACCAGATAATGTAGATTTTATTCCCAATGACATAACACCAGGATCCACCCATGATCTTGTGATTAATGAACTAGGCCCTGATACCTATAAACAAATTTGGGACAATGTAGAATTAGCATGCAGCATCGAGTATGCTTTAGACGAGTTCTACAAGAAACCAATCAGTACGAAAAATTCGCAAAGTAAAAATAATGTTAATAACCCTCTTGAACCCCCCACTACAACACACAAAAAGACTGGTGAAATGACCATTAACACCCAAAAATCCAACTTATTAATCTACTACCAAAATGTCAGAGGGTTAAATAGTAAATTAAAAGAGTTATCATGTGGCCTAGTATCGAGAGCTGTACTGGCCGATATTTATATTTTCAGTGAGACCTGGCTTAGTGACTCCGTGCAAAACGCCGAGCTAGGATTCTCTAATTACATAGTATATCGTACTGACCGATCTCAATACACATCCAACGCAAAGAGTGGTGGTGGTGTATTAATTGCAGTAAAAAAATCTATACCATCCTACAGTATTAATACAATTAATAATAAAACTGAAAGCATTTTTGTTCATATAAAATACCACTCGACGCGACTAGTATTAACAAATACATACCTCCCACCCAGGTCACCATTAAATATTATTAATGATTTTATTGAATGTATTGAGGAAGTAATCTCAAAATACAGTTTCATATTAATGTTTGGTGATTTTAACTTCCCAAATATTAGATGGATAACAGATAACAAGCGTCTGAAACCTGAGGGAACTCATACTGCTCAATCCGAAATATTTCTATCAACTATATCCGACTACCATAATTTTTCTCAGATGAATTGTATAAAAAATGACCATGATAGCATATTAGATCTTGTTTTTACTAATTTTAATCATTTTAGAGTAAAAGTAGATAAATGTTTGGACCCTCTATCAATTCCGATTGACAAGTATCACCCCCCTCTTGACATATGTTTAAACATACCAGCGATGGCTCCTAGAGTTAAGAATTTAATTTGTGATTTGCATAAGCGTGCTGATGACGTATACCAATTTAAAAAAGGTGACTATAGATCTCTTTCTAACGCTCTTGATAACCAGAACTGGGAAACAATATTTGATAATTGTGACGATATAGACAAAGCTCTTTCCAAATTTTACTCGATTCTCCACGAAAACATTGCTAAATTTATCCCTTTAAAAACTATACATGAATTGAAATTCCCCGAGTGGGCTACCCCTGAATTTAAAGATCTTGTATTTCAGAAGAAAAAAGCTCATAAAATATTCAAGTCTTCGGGTTCTAAAGAACATCTTGACCAATTTAAACTCTTGAGAGTGCAATGTAAATCAAAATCTCAAGTTGATTATTCAAATTTTGTTAAAACAAAAGAATCCGAGTTTAAGACAACACCGGCGAAATTTTGGTCTTTTATTAAGTCCAAGAAACAAGATAATGACATGCCATCTCAAATGACACATGAAAATAAAACCTCTTCTGATCCTAACACTATTGCCAATCTATTTGCAGAAAATTTCTCAGCAGCCTACTCAGCTGAACAGCTGGCACCACCTTATTTTAAATTTGACAATATCCTCAATCCGACACTGAAAGAGATTTCTGTTACTGAGAATCAAGTATTCAAGTTATTACAGAAATTAAAAGCTGACTCATCTAGTGGACCAGATAATGTTCCACCTATTATTCTTAAAAACTGTGCCACTGTTTTAGCCCTACCTCTCAAATTGTTATTTAATAAATCTTTAAGTACAGGGATGTTTCCTCACAGCTGGAAAACATCCTTTGTAATACCCATTTTTAAGAATGGTGATAAAAATAACATAACGAACTACAGACCAATTTGTAAATCTTCCGCCATTCCCAAGTTATTTGAATGTCTCATTTACAACATTTTAGCGCCTACTTTATCTCCCCTTCTTACCAGTCATCAGCACGGTTTTGTAAATAAAAAATCAACAACTACAAATCTTTTATCTTTTACTGACCACATAAACAGAGTCATTGACCAGGGAGCCCAATTTGACTGCATTCTGACAGATTATAGCAAAGCTTTTGATAAAATTAACATTAACATCTTATGTGCCAAATTACAAGCCTATGGTATACATGATCCCCTCCTGACATGGTTTTATAGTTATTTTTCTGACAGAACTCAATTGGTTAAGCTGAAATCGACATTGAAAAATGACAAATGTGGTTGCACATCCAATAGTATAAATAACCAGATTACCATTATATCTGACCCTTTCGAAGTTAAGTCTGGCTGCCCACAAGGTGGACACATATCAGGACTAGCCTTCGATTTATTTATAAATGACATATATTTATTTTTACTGACAGATTTTTGGTTATTTGCTGATGGCAAAAAGACTGGACAAAGAATTAATAATATAAACGATGCTGTACTTCTACAAAAATCTTTGGATAATCTCTACCTATGGTGTTCGACTAATAAAATGGAATTAAACATAAAAAAATGCAAAGTCATCACCTTTAATCGAAAAAAGAGCCCAATCATATTTGAATACAAAATTAATGGCATTCCCCTGGAAAGAGTTTACAGTATCAAGGACCTTGGTGTAACTTTTGACCACAAATTATGTTTCAATGACCATTATAATAATATTACTAGTCGAGCTTACAAAACACTCGGGTTCATAAACCGAAACTCGAAAGATTTCCAAAACCCTAAAACTTACATCCTTCTATATAACGCTTTTATTCGCTCTTTGCTTGAGTACGCATCTCCTGTTTGGTCGCCATATTATGAAAAATACAAATTACAAATTGAAAGAGTACAGCATCGATTCCTTCGAAATCTCGCCTATAGACAAGGAACTCCAATGGCTTTTACAGACCATGACTATTGTAAAATCATGAAAAATAATAATATTTTATCTTTAGACAACAGAAGGGACAATAGCGACATAATCTTTCTATATAAAATTTTAAATGAGCTGACATTATTGCCTGAATTAAAAGAAAATATCCGATTCCGTAATATAGGCCGAAATACTCGGAACAAAGACATTTTTGATTTAGATTTCTGCTCAAAAAACTATACCTTCCACAAACCACTAAATAGAATGATGAGATTATTTAACAAAGTTTCTCAGTCCGATTCATCCATACATCCCTTCTCTTGTTCAATCAATGAAATAAAAGAAAAATTAAGAAAGATATTAGATACTTAATATTTGTTACAATCATAGGATATACCTATATTTATAAGATAAAAAAAATTATTGTCTTTTTTCTATATACAGGGTGATTCAGAAAAGTACCGTCAAACGTTAACCACATATTCTATGGGCTAGTTAAGGAGGGGTCAACTCTATAAAAGAAAGTGCGCAAATGCCTCCTAACGGAGGTACACGCCCCTTAAGGTGTTTTTAAAACAATCGAAATTTTCATTTTACGGCTTACCTTTTTGGGATATCGCAATGTGGTAAAAAAATCACTCTCAATACTAGATAGCACCTTTCTTTTGGCACAAAATTTAACACCATTCCAATGTCAGGGGCGGTCTCAGGAGGGTCAGATGGTAGAAAAAAGGTTCTAACTTTTTAGTCGCTGCTTGTAATTGAATTTGGTTTTCACCCTATTAAAACGTCTGTCATTGTCTACAAAAATGTTCTGAATAATTTTTTTCTCAAACCAACACAAACGCTTGAAAATTGAAATTGAAGATTTTAAAACCGCATTAAGTTTTGAAACCTATGCAACTAGCATACAATTTTAGAACAAGAATTTTCAGCCAATTCATTATTTAACAAAGAAACACACCTGGAATATTTGAACGTGTTCGTCAATCTTTTTGAAGGCGTATGGAGGTCTGCATTGAAGCCAGAGGAGCCCATGTGGAACATTTGCTGTAAATCTTATTTCGGCTTAAGCCCTTCAATTTCGATTTTCAAGTGTTTCTGTTGGTTTGAGAAAAAAATTATTCAGAACATTTTTGTAGACAATGACAGACGTTTTAATAGGGTGAAAACCAAATTCAATTACAAGCAACGACTAAAAAGTTAGAACCTTTTTTCTACCATCTGACCCTCCTGAGACCGCCCCTGACATTGGAATGGTGTTAAATTTTGTGCCAAAAGAAAGGTGCTATCTAGTATTGAGAGTGATTTTTTTACCACATTGCGATATCCCAAATAGGTAAGCCGTAAAATGAAAATTTCGATTGTTTAAAAACACCTTAAGGGGCGTGTACCTCCGTTAGGAGGCATTTGCGCACTTTCTTTTATAGAGTTGGCCCCTCCTTAACTAGCCCATAGAATATGTGGTTAACGTTTGACGGTACTTTTCTGAATCACCCTGTATATCTTAACTATATATCTATGTATCTGAACTATATTTCTATGTATCGTAACTATATATATTATCATCAAATAAACATGGGTTTACCCCGTCAATTTATGAAAATTAAAAAAAAAAAAAAATTAAAAAAATCAATACTAATAAGTTACAACATATATCTAGACAGGTAAGTATATCCCTATTAGGACGCTAAATATTCATTTCATTCCAACAAGTTTTTTTCGGGCAATATCCAAGTACTGGGTGGGATCTGAACCCTACCCAAGTAGTTACATTACAAGTCTCTGGCCCTAACCATTCCGAGCACCAAAATTAAAGTTGCTTTTCTTTTAGGGCCTAATTATTAAAAAGGTTTACAACCAAGATAGTCCAACGAGGCTTGAGGCATGGTCGGTCTGGCATATATTTGTATAGATCCTATTTTTTACTGTGGGGAACCTACTTCTCCTTCTTATCACCATAATTTCCTCAGTTGGTATTTTAGACATATCTTATGGAATATGCTTCATGAATACTGTGGAATAACAACATTCCTGAAAACTGTCTCGAGCTATTTGGCTCTTTTTTAGCAGACAATGGTTCCGAGATGTTATCAACTAAGTATTTTATTACGTTTGTTTATTGATAGGTACGTAGGTAAGACATGTAAATTGTGGAGCAGTCAGTCATAACTCAAACATGAGGTTCGTCAAAAAGAGATTCATCAAACGCTTGTGCTGAGTTGATTAATATTCAAGGAGGCACAGGAATTCCATGCACAGGAGTCCAGGATTCCATGCAGATCCCAGAGGAAATCATAAATCAATCACAAGGGACAGGGCAAGCCCAAGAGTATGGTAATTTGGAATATACACATTGCATAATTTATATGTTTCATATATTAATATACAATTATTATATCACTGATTGTGGAATTCACGGTAGATACGTAGCATAGTTGTCCGTTTATCTACAATTCTACAACAAAAAACATCACTATCATTTTATCAATCAAGAACATTGTACCTAATATTCATCATCAAAATCATCATTACCTAAAGAGCTTATCTACCATCAACTGAACATGGTCATACCTAGATTAGATACCTATCTACAAAATCTACAAACATTATCAGAAATAGAAAACGCCCATATTTTTTACACTTTAATTAGAGCAATCAAAATAGTTGTTCAAAAAAGACATTCATCATAACTGTATGACAGGTCAGACGTCACAGGGACGGATGTAGGTACACTTTCTGTTGCCCAAAGCAATTCTAAAAAGGGCCCCCCCACTAGCTGTTATTTGGCTGTCACGCAAGGTAGAATCCTTCGCCCCCACCCTAATAGATCCATACCTGGGCAAGTGAGTATGTATATTATTACAATTTAACTAGTCATACGCACAATGAAATTCCCAATTAGTTCAGTGAAGTTACAGTTACAAAATCGTTACAATCAGTTACAAAATCGAAAATTTTAAAATTACGTTTCTTCGAAAGTTTTTTGTATTGACTCTCGAAGTTTTCAGTGACATAATAACACAAAGATGTCATATTGGTGTTAATCGATTTCGTGATATCACAACTACTCAAACTCGCTTTACTAAATCCGTGCTGAAATCGGAACTCTGGAAATTTTCATTGTGTTTTTAGTGGTGTCAAGAAAACATAGCTCCATGGGGTCAACATAGATTCATAGGTGCGTATGGCTATTATTACAATTTTAACTAGCCAATACGTTTATAGTCTCCCAGCCAAAAGTCTGGCTGGGGTAGGTACTATAACAGGGAGTAGACCAGCAGTCTGGCTGGGGGTCTATAAACAGGGAGTAGACCAGCATTGGCTCGGTTCTGGGGGCCCTTGTCAATTATTAGCCTCCTTGTAAAGACAGTGGTAGAAGTGCTGAGTCATTCATTCACTGTCTGGCTACCATCGTTCACGATGACGCCACCCTATGATGATGAATACGCACAATGAAATTCCCAATTAGTAAAGTAAAGTAAAATATATCTTGACAGAAATGGATTCTCGGAGGTATGAAGACTCAAGACATAGACATTAGACAATTCCTAACTATTTTATTAATTGACATATTGCTATACATTATATATGCATACTTACCTATACACATAATAATGTACCTACTTTACAATAGCCTCAATGAAAAATACATCGCCAATTATGGACAAAATACTTCCTCGTGAATGGTAATGGTTCTTTTACTAAATCGCTCGTATCCACAAAAGTTCTCAAAGTTCTTTAAATGGTAGAATGCCGTTTTTCCTACATTCTAGACTTTATAAAAGAAATCTGTATCGGCAACTTAAATTTGCACTTTTTGACCCAAATTTCGTGATTTCTTAAATATCAAGGCTCTACTATAAATTAATCAATGAAATATACAAATATACTATGTAAAACGCTAATACGCATATACATACAAAATTTCATCAATGTCGGGTGTACCGTTCACGAGATTTAAGCGTATAAGTAAAAAGTTCGTGGTCAGGCGTATGGTCTCTATCACCAAGAACTGCAAATGCGAAGTTGATGAATTTAAAATGGGACCATCTACATAACGTCTCCTATATGTGTACAGAATAGTTTCTGAGATTTGTGACAACGAAACCAAAGTTGCTCAGGAGGTTATAAAAAAAATTGAAATCGGAAATTTTTTTTTTACAAAAACGAACACAATACTTCCGATTTCGAATACTAGAAATTTATCGGAAGTAA
Source organism: Bactericera cockerelli (assembly GCA_024516035.1). Classification (NCBI taxonomy): domain Eukaryota; kingdom Metazoa; phylum Arthropoda; class Insecta; order Hemiptera; family Triozidae; genus Bactericera; species Bactericera cockerelli. The sequence goes on from CM044957.1 coordinate 5,826,106, forward strand.
CAAGATGACAACAGTCGTACGGAAATCGTCTGAAAAATTACTCTTGTAAGAGCTGAAAAATCTCATCTTGAAAACCAGTTATGTTAATTCGTTCTCATATTAGGGAAAGCGGGTTTTTCTTCAGGATTTCCACTTTGGTTCTGCTGAAGACCGCATTCTGGCGGACTCCCAATAATCCCAATGTGACGTCACGGGTTATTTCCAATAATCATCTCTTGTGTATTTCATTCTAGTGTTCTACTACGACTCAACGAATGATTTTATTTAAATTTTATACATCATGTTGTCCAGTATTAACAGGCGTGGAAAAACTTTTTATTAGTGTTAGAACATGATTCAAAATAAAAATGGAATTTATAGAGTATCTAAAGAGTTTTAGTTTGTTATTATTATTATAGTATGCTTTATTAGGTACTAGCGGGCTGTCGCCCGCTTTGCGGGCCGAGGCATGGCCGTGAAAGCAAAAAATCCTTTTTCGCCAATGGCAGGTGTTGTAGTGGGAGTTTCGAAAAATCCCGTCTTATTGCACATCTAGACTATAAGACAAAGCTACCTACCAAATTTCAGCTTCCTAGGACTTACGGTTTGGGCTGTAGAGCGATGATCAGTCAGTGGTCAGTGGTCAGTGAGTGTCTTTGACATTTATATATTAAGATTAAGACGTAAGATAAAAATATATACAGTAAAATACAATGAAATTATAAAGACAAAATAAATAGATTGAACAAAGAAACAAGAACAAAAATGAAGCTAATGTCCTAATACCTAAGGGGTTGTTGCCTGTGGCAATCTCTTCCACCCAACCCTTGTTCACCGTGGTAATCATAATAATTATGCATTCATTATTCTAGAAATGATTGATGATTTTCAATGTGTACGAGCTAAGACTTGAGAAAATTATCTCTTTTTCCTTTTCGTCTGGGGGTGATGCTGCAGTCACACTACTCCTTAGCATTATCACCTACCGCGCCTGCCCAGTACAATACTTGCGTAGGTATACCTATGGTATCTCCAGGTTTTCTCGGGGAAATTCTGAATCAATTTTATAAATAATAGTTTATAGATTTTCTTGTTGTTTAATCAATTTAAAATTACCTGGTTATTAGTATTATTTAAAAGCTGAAAGAATTCTTAAGCCATTTCTAAGAAGCATGAAAATAGCCATTAAATAATAATAATACAGTAGAATGAGTAGAATCTCGCTAACTCAAAATCCCGATTGGTCGGAAATCTCGTCAACTCGAAAGAATTCTTGGGCCCTTGTTGAACTTTGCTCCTTATTCGAAATCGCCATAACTCGAAACTTTCGATAACTTTAAATGATGCTTCTGTCACTTGAATTTCGAGCCAGCAGGATTCCGCTGCAGTACAAACTTATGCCGGGTCCACACTAAGCGAACATTGTTAGCTAACAATGTTCGCTTAGTGTGCACCCGGCATAGGTACAACTACTTACCTATTTATAATACCCGATGAATACTAAAGATTGTCCTTATCTGTCCCTTTAGCTCAGCGGTCAAGGCGTCAGTCCGGTAATCAAGAGGTTAGTATCGCTTATAGAGAGGTGAATTTGACCTAAGAATCGTTCTCTTACATCCACGTTTCTCTGATATTCAATTCTCTTATATCCAGGTTTCTCTTATATCCAGGTTCAAATTTTTAATTTAACTTTTAAAGTTTATTATAATTTAAAATTTTCTAAAATATTACAAATAAAATATCTCTTCCATTTTGGAACAGCTTGGCAACGTCCCCATGACGCATGCTGCATTGCCTTTCTGCATGAGGTTCAAATTGTAATAGTTTTTTTGGCTCAAAAGTTGTGACAGACCAAAATGGTACTCCAGTTGTCAGTTGAAGACTTCTTTGTGTTCGTAGTCTAAATACGAGAAGCACAATGATTACTCTGCCAAATTTAAGACATAATTAAAATTTCAATTAGTACGGACTGGTTTTGGCAATGGACAGTTGAGTTCAGTGGCCATATACGTCTTCATTGTGACCGTAATAGGAGTTGTGATGAGCATTGGTGCATGCATGCAACAATGCATTTTTTAAAATGGTTTGCTGGAGGAGGACGTAAGCATCAGAGTCCACTCAGAGACGGTGACATTTTTTTTAAGAGGAGTGTTTCACAACCGTTTTTATTTCGTAGTCATGAAACAGGAGCTACTGTAGCTGCTTGTGGTCTGTGTTGTAGCCTGCCCATCCCGAAGTATGTCTCCCCTCTGATGGGCGAGAAGTGACACAATACTTCCCATTTAGGTGCTGGTGCTGGGTCAACACGAGCGCACCGGAAGGTATCCCTTAACAAAGAACTGTAACCAAATTATGAATACAAATTCTTGTCGGCGCGGGGGTTCGAACCTGGGACCTTCCGCATGGCAAGCCAGTTTTTAACCACTGAGCTATTTGTGCGCTCTTTGGATGATAGATTCGAATGCTTTATCTATATTGCGGACAAATGAAAGCACAAGGACAAAATATGTCAATAATAAGAGCAGTTGGGTTGAGGATAAGAGGAGCAAGGAGGCTAATAAGAGGCTTACCCTACGAAGATGGAGGGGGGATGCCTCATTTTTATATATAATTAAAAATTTTATTATATGATGAATGAATGTGTTTATAGTAAAAAAAAATAATCTATGATAGTATTTTGAAGAGAAAAAATATTATCTGTTGATGTGGTGAGCTTAGATACCTACCTAGATTCCAGTTCAGCTTTCCTTTCATTCATAATTTCATAATGATAATGTGTATATTATAATTTTTAGTTTAACGTCGTTTTTCAACTGCATGGTCATACATAACGGGGGTTTTACCCTTCATTTGCAGGAACTCACAAACCTGCTACCCACACCCAGCCTGGGTTAGGCCGGAATGCTAGCATTACGAAGTATTCATCTCGCTGGATGCTACTGAGGTCGGATTACAGTCGAAGTTTCTAACAATGAAAACAACTTAATAAAAAAAAAGCTTGATCGACTTATAACGGACTTATAACCTGGAGGTCGGTGGTTCAAGTCCTGGTTTCAGCGTAGATTTAGTAAAACCAGTGTGAGTATTTGTGACATCACGAAAGTGATTAACTTAATCAAAACTCTTGGTAATGACACGTTGTTTGAAAAAAGAAAAAAAAAATATTGTTTGCTTAAAAAACCAGTATCTTATCACTGACAGAATTAATTGTTCCTGGTCTGGAATCAAACCATGACCTTCTGTTGTTACTGGACAACTGGACAAGTGTTGACCCGCTGGAAGCTGGCTCAATATGGACCAGGTCAATTTGCGTGCACAAAACAGAATGTAAAATAATCTACCTTTTTTGATAAACAATATTGTTTAGTTGAGAAAAAAAAAAAACCAAGCAAGCATGCTGATAGGTGGCTATATTTTTTTTAAAACACGAGTTGAAGTTTAGGAATAACCAATACCCATGGCATATGGTGTGAATGTATGTTTAATGTTTTAACCTCTCTCAACAAGTTAGTGAGATCGAAGTTCTAACCAAGTTACAACTTTCTCAAAGTTATAACTAATCTACAGGGCTTTTGCAGATTCCTAGTCCTATATGCTCGCTTCCGAACACAGAGCTTTCTGTGAATCCATCAATTAGACAGTGGATGTTGCTTTAATTATTGTGTTTTATGTGATTCTATATTTACCGACCTCAGTAGCTTGATCGATAAGGCAGCGGACTTGTGACCTGGAGGTCTGTGGTTCAAGTCCCGGTTTCAGCGTAGATTTAGTAAAGCCAGTTTGAGTAGTTGTGATACCAAGAAAGTGAATAACACAAATATGATGATATTTATTTTCATTCTATATTTATTTTCAAACAAAAAACAAGGATTTTTTTGCTTACTTACACTTATACCTCACCTTCTGTCTCCAAGTGGCGTAGACTACTTTAGATCTTGACCAAGACAGCTGAAAGTACTCGTTGCAACCTGACTCCTCGATCTATTTGGTCAATAAGTATCTCACATTGTGTGCACAGTATCATGTTTAACCAATAGGTACCGTATGGGCTTCGACCTTGCCAATCGTAGCTCTTCTCATATGCAGGCTATGCGATTGAACTCCAAATGTTGCAACACCAGATTTAAAATCAATACAGGATACTTATAATGGACTATATTCAAATATGTACATATACAATATATTGGTGCATACATAATATAATTATGTAGAGATAATCAGTACTGTTTAGTATTCACAATGATACATGGTTAATATTATGAGTTATTAGGTAGGTGAATTGCACAGTTAGTCTTGGGATTGTAGGTACTTTAATGGATAGATAGTTAATCAGATGATGTATGATTGGGATTGTAGGTACTATAGTTAAATGGATAGTTAATCAGATGATGAATGAGGAACATTTGTTACAATGCTCATTAATATGTATTTGCATAAACCAGAAAGAACGCTATGCTTTTGTGACAGCACTTACGGCGAACGGCACGCGGCGTTTCCTAAAAGTGCGTTCTATTATACGAGGTGGTCAAATATGAGCCACTTCCCCTACCCCGGTAACTGCTCAAGAGAGAAAATGGAGGGGGAGTCTACATTCTACAGTGTGCCTTCTATTATTAAGGAATAAGGGAGAACAGGGGATGGTCAAATATGAGTCAGTCGTTAATATGAGCCACTTCCCCTACCCCGGTAACTGCTCAAGAGAGAAAATGGAGGGGGAGTCTACATTCTACAGTGTGAATTCTATTATTAAGGAATAAGCAGGGAGAATCGGGGATGGACAAAGATGATCAGTCGTTAATATGAGCCACTTCCCTACCCCGGTAACTGCTCAAGAGAGAAAATGGAGGGGAAGTCTATAGTGACCTTCTATTATTAGGGAATAAGCAAGAATAGGGGATGGTCAAATATGAGCCAGTCGTTAATATGAGCCACTTTCTCTACACCGAAAATGGAGAGGAAGTATACAGTCTACAGTGTTCTTTCTATTATTCTAGCTATGCAAAATGACCGATTTTATGTTCATATTTTCCCACCTATGGCTCAATTGGCTCATATTAACCACATAGGTTGTGTGTGGAGTCTTCAGTTGGAATACCAAACTAGACATAGGGATGCCAATATCGAATCACAATATCGATATTTTTGATATCGATACTGTCGGAAGCAAAGTATCGATATCCGATATTTATCGAAACGAAAGTATCGATATTCCGATATATCGAACTTCGATATTTTAATTATTTCATAATTTCAATAGAACAGATCTGATGGGGATATATGTAAGTTTAGTTTAGATGTAGGTGTCACGACTGTCACGCTATTAACTCTATTAAGGCAGTGTCTTAGTCTTAAGTGCATTGTGTTGTAGGCTATAGGTACCTGTACCTATCATATTAATTATGATTTTATAAATGCAATTACCTATAAATCATACATTACAATATTTCAGAAAATCAATACGAACTATACAAAGCAACTTAAGACACGTGTTTTGTTCTTATTGGAACTCATCAGTTATTATTTTACAGTATTAAATGATTTTAACCTACAAAACAAGCAAATTTAATCCATTTAGTGTGGGTATTCGATAACGATATTTTTTTCTCGATATTATCGATACTATTGGAACCTCAGAATCGATACCAAATATCGATAATATCGGATCCAAAATATCGATTTTTCAAAATATCGATATAATATCGACATCCCTAACTAGACATGGAGAAACAAGTAATAGATAACTCATAATGCCTCAAACTTGTCACATTACAAACTATCCAATATGGCTACCGTTATCACCTCCAAAAGCATGTAAAGAAGAAGAAAAAAAAAAACATTTCGTTATTGTTGTGATTTCCTATGTGTTCCAGCTATCCAAAATGGCCAATTCTATTTGACAAGTTCATGGAAATATTTTTTTTTTTTTTTAACTTTACTACAGGTCTAACTGACAATGTATTACTGTTGATTGATGAAAATAAATTTATAGTTGCGACATATTGAGACAGTGACTTCACGCGAAGAGTTGGTGGAGGTGCAGGGGAGACAAGACATAAACTTCTCTTTTTATGTTATTTTTTTCATGATTTATTGAATTATAGGACTCATTGTATGCCGAGGCATTTTCTTATGATGGACGTAGTCGATATTAATACAGATTTTTGTGCTTCTTCTAATAAGTAGTTAGCATTAGATAGACCACATTCTTTTAGACCGCTAATACAGTTTTTATGTACCAAACCATTGGAAGATAAAATGATTGGGATAATCTTCATAGAATTTAAGTTATATATTTTTGTCATTTTTGATTTTAGATCTTCATATTTTCTTATTTTTTCTATGTAAGTTCTTTGTAAGTTCTCGTCAAGTGGAATTGATACATCGATGATGAATCCTTTTTTTGTTTGATGGTCAATCAAAATTATGTCAGGTCTATTATGAAGTATTTTTGTGTCAGTTGATATGGAAAAATCCCATAACAGTTTCATTTCTTTATTTTCACATACTGACGTGGGTTTGTATTTGTGATATGGGATTTTCTTCTTTGTATGGAACATTTTCATTTTCAGTGCCTGGTGAATTATATATGCAACTAAGTTGTGGCGGTTTGTGTACTCCTTTGGCGCGAGGATAGAGCAACCTGAGGATAAATGTTTCTATCCTTTCTGTTACTCGGCCGCAAAGTCTGCACATATCGTCAATGCTTTGCTTCATGATGTACTTTATGAAGTTCCTGGTTTTTATTGTTTTATCTTGAATAGCATGGACGAAACCAACTGTTTCACTGAATAGCCTTGTTTTTGTCAAATATTTTACAGATGCTTTCTTATCAATATTTTTGTCTGTATGTAGGATTTTGGCATATTTTCCTTTCATAGCACCATTGCTCCATGATGAAATTAACATATCTCTCGTATTGATAGGATGACATATAGGGTGGGTGTTTGCCATTTTGAGTGGACTGAAATTGTCACATAGCTTAAGATGTTCGAGCAACGGTGTAGTTTTATTGGCAAAATACTGTCTCATTTTTATTATTTGTTCCTCGTGGAGCTTCTGTAAATCTAACAAGCCTCTTCCACCTTCAGTTTTTGGTAAATAAAGGCGTTCGACAGCAGAATGAGGGTGATGTGATCTAAATTCGGTAAGCGTTGTACGAATTTTTCTATTTAGATTGTTTAGATCAGTTTGGGTCCAATTGAGTACTCCGAACGTATAAGTTAGAGCAGGAATAGCCCATTCATTTATTGCTTGAATTTTGTTATTCGAATATAGTTCGGTCCCCATTATGATTTTAACCCTTTTCAACATAGATATTATGAATTTGTCTTTAAGTTCCCTCTCATTGATACACAGGTTCTGTTGCATGCCCAGATATTTGTAGGTCTCTTGCGGTTCTAGTGTTTTAAATATTGTGTTGTCCATCAATGATATGTTTTGATTTGTTATTTTCCCTCCTTTTACATTTAGAACATTACATTTTTCAAGTCCCAAAGTCATGCATATATCATTGCTTATTTGATTTACAATTTCTAGCTGACTCTGTAATTGATTTTCATTAGCAGCATATAATTTCAAGTCATCCATATAAAAATGGTGAGTGATTCGAGAACTTTCGTTTTTATTGAGTTTGAAGCCATAGGGATGTGAATTGAGTACATGACTCAAAGGGTTAAGGGCCAGGCAAAACCAAAAGGCACTGAGACTGTCTCCCTGAAATAGACCTCGTTTTAATTTTATCTTTTGTGTTTTAATTTCATTTTCATTTATTCTTAGAGATAGCTCAGTTGATCACTGGCCCATGGCATACTCCATAAGATTTATGACTTTTGGATTGATTTTATATAAATGTAGGATGTCTATGAGCCATGAGTGAGGTATTGCGTCGTAAGCTTTTTTATAGTCCACCCATCCAATTGAAATATTTCTTTTCTTTGTCTTGGCATGTCTCGATATTATAGTGTCATATATTAGGGATTCCTTAGATCCTGCCGAGTGACGGCGCGCACCGTTTTGTTCAGGAGACATTATGTTGTGCTGTATTATATGTTGTTCTACTTTATTTTTAATTATACTTGTCAATAGTTTATAGATCGTTGATAAACATGTTATTGGTCGATAATTTTCTGGTTTATCTATACTGTCATTTTTTGGAAGCATATATGTCACTCCTTGGGTAAGAAAACTGGGAAGTTTATTGGGATCATTTAAACATTCTTGGAATTGTGTTGCTAAGACAAAATGGGCGTTAGTGAAGTATTTGATCCAAAAGTTTTGTAATTTGTCTTTACCGGGACTTTTCCAGTTATGGAAGTTTTTAATGCCATAATTCACATCATCTTTGGTAATATTAATGTTTTCCATTATTGGTACATTTGTAATACTCTCTTTTTCTTTTTTTATCCATCTTGCATTTTTATTATGTACCTTATTTACTCCCCAAAGGTTGTTCCAAAAATTAAACAGTTCTTCTTTCGAAGGTGGGGATTTATCTTTGATAATAACTTTTGGATGTGCAATGTCTCTGTAAAAACGTTTTCTATTTAAGTAGTATTGCTTATTCTGTTTGAAACGTTTCACTCTTTTATTGTATCGTCTTATCTTATATCCAATAGCTGCCACTTTTTGTTTCATATTTTCGAGATATATTTTTAATTCTTGGATAAAGTTGCTCTTCCAATATTTAATATGGGCATAATATGCTAATTCGTAAACTTTGTTTTTCAATGATTTAGAGACATGATATTCTTTTTGGAAAAATGTATGTAGCACTCCAATGTTTTTTCTTATATTATTGACATTTTTCTCAAGTCCTTGTTTCCAAGGTGGATCTTGTTTACTCCATGTTACTTTCTTACGTTCATTACTATTTTCATTGATAGTAACATTCATTAACGTACAAACAGTAAGTGCGGCACAATACATAATATTATATGTTTCTGTTAAATTCTTACTTTTCGTAAATTCTTCTTTCAAACAGTGGTTCACGTTTTCAACCGTTGATTTACTTTTCTCACCGTACGGGATCTTAGGTATATTAGGTTTCTTTTCCGGTGGATAATTTTCATATTTTGTTTTCATTTTGGAAAAACAAGTTTTTATTTTATCATTATCTTGATCTTGTGTTGTTTGAGGATTTTCAAAAGATGTTTCTCTGTCGTCAGAGTTACGACTATTATCAGGGACGTACAAAATATTGTCATTATTTGGTTGAACTAATAAAGTATTTTCAACTGGTTCCTCTTCAATGTTTTCGTTTTGTTCTTGTCTTAGTTTCAATTTTTGTTTGATGTGTTCTAACTCTATGTCAGAGAAAACATTCCTCTTAAGTACTGATCTCACTTGTGTGGATAATCGGTTGCCGTCCATCTTTTCATGTTTGAATTCAGTGTTCCAGATAGATTTGAGTCGCGATAGGTAATTCTTCTTGTTCGTCTCTATGTCGGTTGATTTATAGTATGCGTATATTAAGTCGGAATTTTTGAGTTTGCTCCAACGCATACGACCTTTGTGACGCTGAGGTGGTTCTTGATGTTCCTCACTGGCTGAAGACTCGGAATGATGGAATGAGAAATCATTCAAAAGAGAGCCAGTAATTTTGCTTTGCGTCACGTTGGTCCTTGTGGTGAGATGTGATGATTCAACCAGAGTGCCACTCGGTCCAGGCTCTGGTGGTATGAAATAATTTATTTCAGGTGGATTTTTAGGTGTGGTAGGTGTCATCAAGGTAGGACCGGATGAAACATCTGCACGATTTCTTCTCTTATCCTGGTTGTAAGGGATAGTTTTAGTTCGAGTTTGTATTGGAGTATGGTAGATACTCTCTGAACTTTTGTCGCTCTCTTGCATAGTATCATTATCCGTGTTGTCACTATTATCTGAAGAAATGTATCTGTAGTTAGGACGGCAGTATCTGGGGTCTCTGTTGGGCGCTCTATGAGGACGTTCACCTTTTGATGTTGATTGAGACATTTCTTGTTTTATACAGATGAGAATAAAATTAGGAACATCATGGAAAGATTAGTATTATGTTCTCTTGTGTATTTGTAGAGGTAAACGAAACGGATACAAAAGCAGATAGGAAAAACAATGATTTACACGAAAAATGGAAAATTTATTGGGAAATTAGAACTTTACGCGGAGCGGAGGATTTCGTGCTAGCTGATATTCAGTTGTGATTTCCTATGTGTTCCAGCTATCCAAAATGGCCAATTCTATTTGACAAGTTCATGGAAATATTATTATTATTATTATTATTATTATTAAATGTTTAATTAGATACAAAGAAATATATATTGTATGTATGTACAAAACAAATAATTATTTTTAAAAAAATGGAAACAATATAATATACAATAAAATGGAAATAAATAGATAAATACACATTATGCCCTAACTAAAGGGCGGGGTTATTGCCTATGGCAATCTCTTCCACTCAACCCGTATATGTTATGAGTTCTCCATTGCTTATTCCTCCATGATCTGATGGGTGATATACTTACATGCGCATGATGGGAACCTCTCTTCAAACAACATGGACCCTGTCACTAATCCATCATCATAAATAACCATGACGGTTATGACCTCATAAATGTGTCAAACTGTTAGCCAAATGTCTGAACTACAGGTAATATAGTTAGCGAGTTTATTGAAATGGCTCAATTACTTGTGATGTGTTTATTGATCCGCGGAGTCTTTGAGTGAATAACGTCCCGACATGTGTTGCTTTGCATACGAGTATAACTCTATGATTAATGGACATTTAAGGTTTCACTTATGGGATTTATGGTTGCTGGGATTTTTAGAGTTGACAAGTGTCCAATTTTTATTAAGGGCAGCTGTTAGTTCCTCGAGAATGAACTATTTTTGTTCATTATCTATTTGTAGGCAAATCCAAAATACTCGTATGTGGCAAAAAAAGTAACAAATTTCGGGTTTTGTTGGCTGCTACGCTACTTGCACAAGTTTCTGGAGGTAGCAAATCTAGATTCTTACCATCAATAGTCTTCTTCTTTTGCTCTGTCTTATCCCGCTTAAGCAGGTTCGACGTTTAGGCAGGGTAAACGTCATAGTGGTTTTGGTAAAAAGAAAACTACCTGATTTTTTTTCTCCAGGCCCTTGTTCCAGAAAACAATCTCACTCTCACTATCTCCAAATCTCGATCTCTCAATTGCACTCTGATAAGGTTGTTCTTTGGGTAAACAACACTTCTGATTGGGTTGTTTGAACGAAATTTGACGGTTGAAAGGAAGATTTGGGGATATTGAGAGTGAGATTGCTTTCTGGAATAAAGCCCAGGTCTTTTCAGGGTGACCATTCAAATTTGAACCCTCGTGATGCTGGCTATTGCCAGTCCAACCCAAGCTGGGTGAGGATGTGAGTAGCTGGTTGGTAAGTTTCCAGCGAATTGAGGTGGAAGAACCCATCTCGAATGAACTCGAAGTGCAAGAGATGACACAACAAAAAAAATGTCATTTTGGACCTATACACAATTATACTATGCTAAAAATTTAATACACGTACAAATTCATTAAGCAGCTCTTATTTGATTTTATTTTATGCATGAATTATTTCATGTAAATTGTGCCGAAAAGAGGGTAACTATTAAGTCCTATAATCATGTTGTAAGAAAATCTAAAACAACTCTTCAATAAAGGCTGAAAGTTACTATCTTTCACTCTTTAATCAGCTTCGGTGACGGCACAACGGCCCCCGGTCCCTGATGACATTTAGCTACACCGCACCAGCAGACTAATATTTATCTTGAAACATTTTCGTTATGAGTCATGACCTTGACTATTCAATCAGCTTCGTTGACGGCACAGCGGCCCCTGGTCCCTGATGACATTTAGCAACAACTCACCAGCAGACCTATCTTGAACCATTTTCGTCATGACCTTGACTATTCAATCAGCTTCGGTGACGGCACAACGGCCCCCAGGGCTCTGATGACATTTAGCTACACCGCACAAGCAGGCCAATATCTGGGACACATCAGGCAAAGTCCGCAACCTTGCTACCGTCATAACTAACTTCATCAATCATCATCCTCATCAGCTGAGGGTATTGTATTCTGATTCATGCTACTGGGGCCACAGGGAGTCCCGAAAGTTTTGGTACATGAAATGTCTTGTAAAAATAAAATACAGTTAAAAAAATAACTTATTATTCTTGTGTGAATCACAATAACTCAAACTAGCTTTACTAAATATTTGCTTAACTTGGGAGTTGAACCACCGACCTACAGGTTACAAGCCACTGAAATATCAGTTACCGATCTAATTTCGCTACAGTCCAACCTGGATCTGGAAATCCAGGGAAACATCAAGAGAACTCAAGGGACCGGATTTTTTTTTCTTTTATATCCAAGTTTCTAATGAAGAGGTTATTTTCTCTTACAGAGAGGTAAATTTGATCTATAATTTTTCTCTTATATCCAGGTTTCTCTTTTATCCAGGCTCGACTGAATGGGTGGATTGTTAATATGTTATCATCTTGTGACAAAGGGATATCACTACACAATTATTTACAGGTAGGTAGATCTTCTTCTTCTTCTTCTTTTACTCTGTCTTATCCCGCTCAAGCAGGGTTGACGTTGTTCAACCTCATGGTTGAGGTTGATTGGTTTTGGCACATTTTTTTCGGCTGGATGCCCTTCCTAACGCCAACGATTTTATTTGATTTAACGTCCTGGATTAGGACGGGGGTTTTACCCTCCATTCGCTGGGAATCGTACCAGCTACCCTCATTAACATCACCCAGCCTGGGTAGGGCCAGAAATGCCAGCCTCACGTGTTTGGATGGAACAGAATTTTCTTCGAAAAGTCTGCCCCAGCCGGGAGTTGAACTCGGGAACTCTGGACTACGGGCAGTAGTCACAACCGTTACGCCACGGAGGCTGCGCCGTTACGCCACAGGTAGGTAGATAAAAGTGGCAAAGAACATACAGAAGAATAAGCTGAGATGGTTTGGACATAATAGAGCCAAGAGATGAAAACTATGTGAGAAAGAAAATAGAAGAATTTGAAATAAAATGTAAAAGGAAGAGAGGGAGACCAAAGACATCCCATCTTTGGTCTTTGGAGAGACAAAGTTGAGGAGGACCTAATAGAGGAAAACTGGAGAAAAGAGAAAGCGCTCAATAAAAACACTGAAATATATGTAGGGAAAGGATTCATGGGACAAATACCGACCCCAAGTAGGTTAAGGAAAATAGAGAAAAAAAAGAAGATTATTTTTCCACTACTGTAAATTTTCTAATGTTCTTGGACCATTCATTTTTTGGTTGTCCTCCTAATTGTATTAGAGAAATCTGCAATTTGTGGCTACAAATATAGGTACTTTTTAGAGTTTTCAGGCGTAGGTATTCTCGTTTTTAAGACCATTTTTACGCCCACGGTTAGTCCCAGGCATCCATCTTAATTACAGATTTGTACGTTTTACTCATATTATGTTCCAACATTGGCTTAAAAACAACTGAAAGGGCTCTCGCTGTTATCAAAAAATTAATAGGGAACTTCAATAATTTTTAAACAAAAGAATGCAAAATTTGCGAGACATACTGTTAGAACTGCAAAATATTATGGATGATGTTGCTAATAGTATTGCAGTCACATCTTACATTGCAATTAATACGTACCTTGTTGCAATTGACACAATGTCTGTCTCTCCTCTTATGCAGTTAGCGGGTACTATAGGTAGGTACTTTATAATTATTTAGCTTCACACTAGGTACATTCTACAGTACAGTTTCATTGTCCATGTGTACAGTAAAAAAAACGGCTAGATTGAACGTAAGGGTCAATAGCATATTGGATAATGGATACACAAATTCTCGTTTTGACAGTGGAGTTAAGCAACCTTCAGCGAAGTTAGTTCTTGCATGGTTGACTATTCAAATTCGAACCCTCGTTATGCTGCCTAATCCCTGCTCAATACAGACTGGGTGAGGTCAATATGGGTAGCTAGTTTGGAGGTTCCCAGAGAATGGAGGTTAAACGTCCCGTCTTGAACTTAGCACTTGAGAGGGCGTTAAATCCGCAAACATAACGACTCTTGTACTGAGATCCCAAGGTTTTGGGTTTCCCTTGTCAAGTTGAAGAGTCAACCAATCACAGCGGACTATACTATTGAGGATACTTTTTTTTAAGATCCACCCCTGTTGGGCGATAGAAAGGGGGCACCTGCTGGCATTAGCCTCAATCCCCCAGCGGACTATACTATTGATTGTCGGTCTGGCTCATCCTTGCTGTAATCCTATTTTATAATCAGGCCTAGGTCAAATAAATCTTTTGGGTAGGATGTTTGGTTAATGGGTTTAGCTAAGGGGCGCTAAGGCTCGCTAAATTGGATCAGATCAAACTTTATGTCGCTGAATTGATTGATCAAAGTCATTTCAATGATCACAATACATTAATCAAGGATCACATCCAAAGTACAGACCCGAGAAATCTCCGACTGTGCCGAGATTTGAACCCGGGTCAACTGTTTGCAAGCCGAGAGCGCAACCAACTTGGACAAGGTTGCTCAATGTTAAATTTTTTTACATAGTTTAATAGGTAAGTATAGAGATTCATGAATAACAAAAACTTGGCAAGTGAAGTTCCGATATTCTGAATGGAACTTGTGACGGTACTGTTGAAAGAATGCTTGGCTACTTTAAAATATTAATTTCATAAAAGTACTTACATTACCTATAAACATAGCAATTGAATACTAAAAAATGTTTTTAAATGTATAAAAGTACTTCAACATAAAAAGAAATAGTTTTCAGCAGTCTAATATCTTTTCTTAACTTTTAATCTCACCTATCGTGCTATCAATGTTCTTCTTGAGTTTTTTATATGCATAAATTAATGTACTATTAACATACACAATAATAACATGTACAAGAAACGTAGTTTGGTTCACAAACATGTTTTAAAAATAAACTCTTACAAATCATCGGACACACTTGATAATAATGTTGGCTCTGGGATACGAACCGGGGTATTTTCGCATGGTAGGCGACTATCTTACTGCGCTAATTGTGCGCTGAGCTAATGCTTTTGTGATTGAGTTGATAGAACACAATGGTGATATATTTTGACTGTCAGTTCTGGACCAGTAATCAAGGTTGTAACCTTTTGACGATCTTTTTGTGAACAAAACATAGAACTTATCAAGGAACTCGTGTTTGGTTCAAATTGAAGTCATAATACAACAATGATTAAATTTAATAAACATTATAACTACTGGTAGGTACCTATTCATACAATAAAACTTAGATGAAAATAGATAAGCTACCTAATGATCATTTGTGTTTTGGTGAAATTGCCACATCGATGGCTGAAATATTAAAAGTGATGAATCGACGAAATTTAAAACCCATTTGTCCATGTCATTGCGAAAGACATTGAGAGATATTTCTTTAGTAACTGATGGTGTATTCGCTGTATCTGATATTCAGGATCAAAGAACTTTGCAGCAGTATCTCCTGTAGTCCTGTGGCTATAAGTATCAGTATTGTAATCATAGGTAAATACAAAAAGCACTTTAAATATTTTGGAATTACCTATAGAATAAAATGAACACCCAGGACACATAAACAAAGTGGATTTGGTGTAACAGGTTAATGTCTAAACGAAAAAATTACCTTAAATCAAATTAATAACTTAAAACTAAGCATGTCTATTCCATGGAGAGACACATGTCTATTATCTTTATCTCCTGCATAGTGCAATTGAAGATATCGATCCCCGCATTGCCGATAATGTTGCCAAGATCCTGAATTCTTCTGAGCGGGCTATTCTGAAGATGACTAACCAAAAAAGTTATCATATTGGTGTTAATCACAATCGTGATATCACATCTACTCGCTTAAATACAAACTCGCTTAAATGTATGCTTAACTTGGGACTTGAACCACCAACCACCGATTACAAGTCGATGACTAAGAATTTACAGGGTCACGGTATAGGGTCATTTACATCTAGGATCAAGGTATGGTCTGTCACAACTTTTAACATACTCATATCTATATTTATGATGAAGATGATGATGATTATGAAGGAAATACAACAATAGGTGCCTAATGAAAAACTACTTTGTCAGCCTAAGTCAAATATTTATTCAGTTAACAACATTATTTTCACGACTCATACCCGGAGTGTTATTCTCATGAGCTTCAACAGTGTGTGTTTTTTTTCTTTCTTTTTTTATTATTCTTCTCCTATTTCTTTCTTTACAATGCCTGGACGCAATATTTAGCATTGAAATTACGTGCACAGGTCAGCACAGGAATATTCTGTCTATAGGTGTTAGTTTTTTTTTTTACTTAGAGACGAGGTAAAATCTTCTTACCATTCAAGACGGAGTGTAGGGTTTAATCCTCTCTACCACCACGAATACACCCGGAACCGTGTTGTACATTACTTCGGTTGTATTCGGTGTTAGTTGACAGGTTGTGTCCAAGCTTGACTTCCTGACAGCTTGAAATTTGCTTGATTGATCAGTAGGAATTAGATATGCTGATGTTGAAGGAGAACCATCCCTGAATTTGTTGAGAGAGATTATTAAATGTGTTGAAAGTTCTTTTTTGAGGTTTTGTAGTCCATTTTCGGCACTTTCTTCGTCTTTCACTTTGCATCTTTTTAAACCTACTTGGGGTCGGCATTGTTCAACCTCTTAATCATGGTTGAAGTTGGTTGGTTCTAGCACTCAAACTTCCACATATTACGGCTGAATGCCCATCCTGATGCCAACAATGTGAAGGTCGCTATTTCCGGCCATTTCTAATTTCACTTTGGCTCCCATTTAGATTTTTAGAAGATCTTTTGAGCTATTGTCATTATGACAATACTGGTGCAAAATGATCAGTCAATCAATGAATCAGTGAACGGTTTCAACATCAATAAGTACTGTAGCCTATAATGCCAATATATTTACAAGATGCCATATTACCCACAGAGTATCAATATTTTACTTTTGAGTCTAGCTTGATTGATAGGTTCTCACGTTACCCGTGCTTACATTTGGACTAATGGTCGTCGCTTGTTACTTTAGAACTTTATTACAGGTACTAAGTACCTGCTTACTACACTGGTGGACAAAATTAGAGGAACACAAAGTACTTTTAACTTTGACTCTACGTACAGTGTACATATTTCCATGCTATTAAGGACCGAATTATAAAATGGGATTTTTGTTGTTGGTGGTTGTGTCGTTGTTGTTGTTGTTGTAATGTGTTTATTAGTTCAAATATAATAACAGATTAGATCCTTAATATTTACAGAAAACTATGAAATAAATCGACAAAGATTTTATTGTATGAAATGTATCAATTGTTATTGAGAAGGTCATGCGAGCTCTGGCAATCAAATCATGTGATGACCCGCATTTGAATGATTAACTTGAGGGGCGTGGAAGGCCCATTATAATAAATTTTGATAAACAAGTAGCTAAAGTAGGTACTAAAAACACATTATTGCATAATAAGCTGTGAATAGAGCTATAATTTTATTACCAATCAGACAATTTACCAGCCACCAGCTTTTTTTATTGGTAGAATAAAATATTGACGTAGTCGAGATATGATTGTAAAGAGTATTTTTATTTAATAATAATGAAAAAGCTTAATTAACTCTAAGCTCGGGCTATAGTGCGCTGTGATTGGTTGAAACTCCGACTCGAGGGCGTGTCCGACTTAGCTTAAATATAATCCTGTTTCATAATGTGGCCCTTAGACATTCTTGAAGATCATTTTCAACAACCGTGCAACGTCAGGTACCTATCTACATATATCTCTTTTTCAATTTAGGTTTGACGTCGCTTTCAACTGCATGGTCATATCACGACGCGACGGGAGGTATATCTCTAGTTACCAATAATATAACGACAGTTGGTAATGTAGTTATGCATTTGGCAAAGCAATGGATGGAATGAATGAAAAGACATTAAAAATAATCACTATAAGAAGAGAAACACAACAATTCCAGCAGTTACCTACTTGTGCAGAATGTGCACATGCCAGGAGCAACCTTCAGAGTCTTCAGACGCAGAATTTACAAACAAATGAAAAACCACGCACATAACTAACGCACACCTACAACGATTCTATACCCTAGCTATTATCTTCATGGTAGGTAGTAATGGTAGTATACTCATTATATATACTATTATTTTCATAATAAGTATACCTATTAGAAACGTACAAAATTATTGTGTACAAGGATTTTCCAAACTGACGTTACAAATAGATAAGCACATAGAATAAATAATAATAAAAAAAATGTGTTTCTTTGTATTATTATAACACAATTTTAGTGGGTAGCGCAGAATTATAGGACTTTTCCATATCTTTAATATGCCAATATCTTATTTTAGCCTCTAATTCCAACGCTGGTCGCTGCTAACATTAAAACAACTCGGCAATGTACACAATGCAAGTCTACAAAGATACCTACTATCCACGTATCTGATGTATCAACCTATTATTGGCATGATAAGTAAACTCATTGGAAAAGTACAAAAATATTTTGTACAAGGATATTCCAATTATGTACACACGCACTGACGTTTACAAATAAATGAGCAACCAAACAATGAACACAATACACTCTTAAAATGATACTTTACCCTAGCTTTTATCTGAATGATAAGTTCAACAACTGGAAAGAAACAACAGTACAACAATATTATGTACAAGGGTTTTCCAATTTTAAATAGCATGTCTGTACATACGCACAGACGGTGCAAACAAAATACAAATAAATGAGATACCTACTATCCATGTATCTCATGTATAAACCTATTATTGGCATGATAAGTAAGCTCATTGAAAAGTACAACAATATTAAGTACAAGGATTTTCCAACTATGCACATACGCACTGACGATACAAATAGATAAGCACATAAACCAAATGTACACAATATACAATGCAAGTCTACAAAGATCCATGTATCTGATGTATCAACCTATTATCTGGATGATTACATAGTTTACCCATTGGAAAAGTACAACATCCTAATCAAGACTCTTCGAATTATGTTCATACGCACAGACGTTACAAACAAAAGGAAGAACACGCATACAATACAAAATCATGCATAATAAGCTGGTAAATACTATCTACAAACTCTACGATAGTGTCTAGTTATGTATAACTTTACATCTGCATGATTACATAGTTTAACCATTGGAGAAGGCTCTTCAATGTAGAGACTCACGAAAGATTTTCAACCGTCAATTAATTGAGCTGAATAATTTATAGCCGCGCGTCGGATGGGGGAGTAATCAGAGGTAATTGTTCAGTAGCCAATCTTTTAATTAACATCAGGCTCAAGTCTTCACAACATGTGTTATTGTATGCTGGCGAGTAGATCTGTCACGTATTGCTAATTACATCTGATTTGTTGTTCAAAGTCTGCACTGGAGGTTCCTAGAGTTCTGTGTGTTTCATCAGGCAAGGTGGAAAATATGCACTGGTGGTCGAACTGGTAGTCGAATGGTTAACGCGCTAGTCTGGTAATCCAGGTAGCGTAGGGATCCGTTGGTTCGAATCCCACCCAGTGCACGAATTTTTTCTCATTAATTTGAGTTTGTGACAACATAATAATAAGACTCTAAGGGTTAGGTGGTAGAAAATGCTTTGAGCATCAACTTCGCCTGGTGGTTACCTTTCACTTATGAGTATTATTATTATCAAGAAGTTACAAAAGACGTAAAACAATGAGCCGTGTTCATAAGAAATTGCTCATGACCAAAGTAAGAAGTAGAAACAAAAGGTATGATTGTATGAAGGAAAAGGTAGAAGGAAAAGCATTTGCTCTCTTTTGTATTCATAACTCTTTTACTCGCAAGCAATTGCTTTTTCTAACAAGACATTGGAGGAGCTATTAGGTACTTTTATTAAAAAAAAATATAATGTTAAACTTAAACCGTCAATCAAAATTAAAATGAGTTTGTTTGTTTTTTGTCGATCACTGTCAAGTGATACTTTTTCAATCTCGACATGTTTCACCCATTAGAGACCGCTGACTGAAGGTATATTATTTTGTGATTGGTGGTTACTTGCAAGTAGGTATCCAACGCATGTCTTCTGATTCATCCAAACAACACGCTAGAGTTTTGATGTTAATTCATTAATAGTCTCAAGAGTAGTTAATTGTTAAATTATTATTGTCCTAATGACCGAGTCTTCTTCCGATAGCTTCTTGAATGGGCGAATCTATCCTTGTAAAACTCTGGAAAACCAATTTTTAGTCCCGGACTCCAATGGAGCTCTAGCTACTGATCAGTTAAGGCTAATGGAGAAATCCACTGATTGACCTATTTATTTATTCGACAAAATGGTATATTGTTGTTTTAATCCGACCTCAGTAGTTTGCTAGATAAGGCGGCGAAATTGTAATCGGAGATCGGTGGTTCAAGTCCTAAATTAAGTAAATATTTATAGTAAAGCGAGTTTGAGTAGTTGTTATTTATCACTATTGTGATTAACACAAATATGATATTGTTGCTTTCCTTTTGCTTGGTGCTTAGAATTCTTTATTTAGCGGCAGTTTTGCAAGAGAGAGAAAAAATTGTTACTAATGGTACGAGTTCTTAGTTGATTAAATTTTTTCCAAAGTGACTCATTATTCAGAGGGAAGCTGGGGCCACACGGGGTGGATACTGGATACTACCCCAAGGCGACCTCAGTAGCTTGATTGATAAGGCAGAGGACTTGTAACCTGGAGGTCGGTGGTTCAAGTCCCGGTTTCAGCGTGGATTTAGTAAAGCAAGTTTGAGTAGTTGTGATATCACGAAAGTGGTGAACACAAATAATGATAACTTTACTACCCCAATCAATAATTATTCAAGGGAACCCACAGCACACCACGGGGTGGATACTACCCCAACTATTACCTAAATACCTAAATAAATGATTATACTTTTCTGACACCCCCTAATAATTGCCAAGCTACTGTACCTTAATTGTTCTTATAGGGTACATGATTCTCAATGAATATGCAGCTACTAGGTAAGGAAATGCCATGTTCTAATCTAATTTAATTGCCTCATACTGATTACTGATGGGTACTCTTATTAAAACTTGCTATGCTTGGACATTGTCATGCAAGTAAGTGCATACCGAATAAGTGTGCGCAGTGCATTGGCTTTAATTAGTGCAATTTATACTAGGCTATCATTTATTAAGTCCTACGCGTGTAATTATTTTATTAACTTCAATTCTACCTGAATAACTCGGAAAATTATGTGTTATGTCTGCCTGTGTCTTGATCCTAATTAATCATGAAACAGTGGCGGCTCCTGACTTCAAGACTAGGTGAAGACAAATTATACCCAGAAGTATTGAAAAAATAAAATTATTAATTTATCAGATCTTAGTTCTTATGGTCTCATAAACACAGCCCATTGTAAGTTATGGCTGTTTCCCTGCAGAGCATGATTTTCTCTCATACCAGTTTTGCATCATATAAGTTTTTATAGGTACTTTTTTTGGAGAACACTTGGTACTTAATGAATAAACAAGGCCAGCAGAACAATTTGTCAACACTTGAGCTGGTACACAGCCATTCATTTTTCATAAGCCATTCAGGCTTGAACTGTATGGCTGTGGGGCAGGCATTTGCTTTACTTTTTTAGTGGTGGTTATACATAGTAATTGGAGAAATTGGACATCCAGTAATCATAATATCTTTCTTAGACTCATTACTTCTTAATCTGAATGGGGTTACTTTTAATGTTTGAACCCCATGATTTTGTGGGAATCTCATTGTTTCTTTGAAATATTCATCTTAATAAAAAATATTTAGGTATTCATTCATCTTAATAAAAAATATTAACTAAAAGTTGGTAAAACGGAATTAAAATAAAAATATTAGGATTATACCTCAGTAGATAGGTAGGTACAACATTTTAAAGAGGGGTTAGAACTGGGAAGGAAAGAAAGTTAGTTGAAGACTAAAAATTACAATCCAAAACTGCAAGAAAATCCACCACCAGATTACAAAATAAATCTAAGAAAACATACTTACTACAAATATAAAATCAGCTTAAATTTGTGTTACCATTGATGTTTAAATGACTATTTATGAAAAACACAGATATTGCCTTATAATTTTAAGTACCTACTTCACTGGAAGCTGTGTGCTTAGCTACCTGCATAATTATAATGTTATTTCTGACACTGAAAGAAGTACATAGCTACTTCATATTCAACTTATTATGAAAAGCACAGGTCAGATCAGGTAGGGAAAATGTTTCTATCCTGTATCAAATACTGGGAAATAACTTTATTAATTAGTTACACCAATTAAAAGTCACTTGATTACCGTTGAAACGATTTGAAAATAATCTAATAAAATTTAAAAAGTGCGCCACAAGTTTTGTTTACATTCTAAAGATAAGAGATACAATGTTGCCAAGTTAATTTCATAGCTAAATTTCTACAAACTTCAAGAGCTATATTTTAAATTTAAAGAAATCCCTCAAATCATGTAAGACGTATTTATTTATTTGAAAAAATAATACTACACCGCCTGAACAGAATTTTCTCTTGAGAATTTCATTTCAACACGTCTAATTTCATGATTTTTTTAAAAGTGGTTCCATAGTCAGGATCTTAAACAGTACCACCATTGTCCCTATTTAAAAACTTCTTGGAACAACTAGATACCAGATTATCTTATTTGGCTCAATTTCGGTACCTACATTAAATAATTATTTCCGAGATTTGGCTTCAATCGAGATGTCCTTTATAAGACTATAGTTGACAAGATACATAAATAGTTAAAATTTATTGGTATCGGCTATCGTTTAGGAACTATGTACAAAACTAGAACCCAAAAAATGAGAAATAATATCCAAAATTCCTGACACAAAATCCTGCTTTCCTAACGCCTACGTTATTATTATTATTATTATTTTTTAATATTACAAGATTGTGCTAGATATGTGAGGCTAAATCATTGACTGGTTTCCTAGGTCTGGCATAATGCTACTGGCAACAATGTTAATATCAAAAACACATGACATCGCACATGGTATGTGGCTTCGTGACATTTCGTATGAGGTCGTGTAGATAATGTAAACTGAATACAACTGAAGACTGTCCTCAGTAGCATATTACATAGATATAGTTCTTGCCTAATATTTCATGATACCTACTTGGAAATACTCAACTCTGATTGGTTGATTCAAGGACAACTGAAGACAATTTGGAATTGTCTTCACATTTGGTGTTCTCCTTGGAAAGTAACATGAAATGTTAAGCAGCATTGATCTATTTTACACAAAGCTTACTCTTTTTTTTTTTTTTTTTCTTTGAGTTGGATCAATTGTGCCATGTTCAAGGGATTATGAGTAGTGTTTTCACTGTTCAAAATTAGGTGAAAATGTCTTCAGTGTCTTCACCCGACGAGCCGCCACTGTCATGAAACTTACAGGAAAAGACATAAATCAATTTCTGGGATCTTCATGACCATATTTAGGCACACGGCAGTGCGCCAGTACAAATTCCAGCCTACGAAGGATTGCCATGCGGAAGGTCTCGCATTTGATCCCCAGAGCCGACAAAAAATTGCAACTAAAATGTGGTTACAGTTCTTTGTAAGGAATACCTTCCGGTGCGCTCTTGTTGACCCAGCTCTTAAATGCGAAATATTGTGCCACTTCTCACCCATCAGAGGGTAGGCATAACTTTACTATACTACGGGATGGGCATCTATAACATCTCCTGTGTCATGACTACGATATCAAAATGGCTGTGAATCACTCATCTTGAATTTTTTTTTTGTTGATACATTGTTCATTCGTCACAAACATTAAAGCACAGAGGTTGCCATGCATTCTTTCTGTGAGCTCAACGTTGCTTAACACAACATAATAATAATAACACTCTTTCGTGGAAGGTAACCACCAGGTGAGGTTAATGCTCAAAGCATTTTCCACCACCTAACCCTCATAGTCTTATTATTATGTGGTCACAAACTCAAATTAATGAGGGAAAATTCATGCACTGGGTGGGATTCGAACCAACGGATCCCTACGCTACCTGGATTACCAGTCTAGCGCTTTAACCACTTGACTACCAGTGCACGACGTAAGTTATGTGGGAGGGTTTAAACCCCCCTAATAACATCCGTTCTGGTAAACCCTAGAAAACCGTTCTGGGGGCCCTTATTAATTATTAGCCGCCTTGTAAAGACAGTGGTAGAAGTGCTGAGTCATTCCTAGCTCCACTGTCTGGCTACCATCGTTCACAATGACGCCACCCTATGATGAATAACATCCTTACTTACCCTTGGTAATTATACGTGACTTATTAAAAGTAAGAAATAAAAAAATGAGTATCTTTTACTCAGAACATTTTTTTGATTTGACCTTTTTCTTCCGTTCTAATACTAATTCTTCCTCTGTACAAGCCTCCAAAGTTGCGAATTAAAAAAAACTTGCGAACTTGACACTCAATCTACACTCGGTTTATTTATTCAGCGTATGGCGGAAAAGTGATCCAGATCTTCCCATGAAGATAGTACAGACCAGGCGCGGCCTGGGGGAAAATGTTTTGGGGGTGCCGCATGTCGCCACATAAACCGGACTAGAATGGGATTTATAGAGCCGCTTTTTCAGTATCTAAAGAGCTTTGAGTTGGTTTACGGTGCCCATTATAATTTGTAATTTATTTGCATTAATAATTGTACATAATAGGTATAATAGCTAACATATATTTAATAGGACTACCCCATACTAAGGGGATGCAGTCCTTTTATTTTGTGGGGTAGTTTCATTTCTTAAAATAGTTTTTTTTTTTTTTTTTTTTAGTCTAACTCATAAGATATAGAAAGTATTGTAATCGATCACTTTTTTTTCTTGAATTGTGTGATTCATTGTGTACGAGCTAGAACTTGAGAAAATCCTCTCTTTTCGTTTGGGGGGGCTGCAGTTCCGTAGCTCCTTAGCACCGGCCGTCCCTGGTACAGACCCATTATTCTGTTGTTCTACAAGTTTTCCAGATAACGCTAATTCCGTGAGATAGCTAGTGTTACCTGTCTCCCGAACGGGCCGGAGTGGACCGGCCCGTTCGCTCGGTCATGGCTTTTGGTTCGGTAAGAAGAAGAAGAAGTGGATAATTTCAAATGTAAACAAACACCAATATCTTTAATGTAAATAAACCAGAGTCCCAAAAATCACCTTTTTTTTACTCACATTTTGGTTGACCAGAGCTGACCGTTCGGTCTTGTTCAGGTTTTTCGTTCAATTAAAAAAACCCCTTAGAGTGCTTAGACAGTTCAGTCGTCCAACCTCCTCATAGTCCTCATCCATGCGAGAACTACATTAAATTTGGTACTGTAATATTATTTGTATCTACCGACTTACTTAAAAATCCGACACAAAATCCGACACATTTTGAATTTTTGAATTAAATTAAAAAATAATCTTTATCTATTTTAATTTGTATACATGGAAAAATACCTCCTAAGCTAATTATACTTACATTCTTATCCGACATTTCGCACGTCTGTTTTTTTTTTTAATTAGGTAAACAAAATCAGTATGCATTTATGATGTCTTAAATATAAAATTTATGAACCGACCTTGATCGATATGGCAGCGGACTTGTAACCTGAAGGTCGGTGGATCAAATCCTGGTTTCAGGGTAGATATAGTAAAGCGAGTTGGAATAGTTGTGACATCACGAAATTGATCAACACAAATATGATAACTTTTTTTCACTTAAATATAAAAATTTATGATGTTCAAAAACTCTGATCGCAAATTTTTAATGGTAAACACGCTCACAAAGTCTCAGGGAAAACTTAGAATGCAATATTTATACTCCTGTGGAAATAAAAATGTCACTATTCAGTGGAAGGTAACCACCACCAGGCGAGGTTAATGCTCAAAGCATTTTCTACCACCTAACCGTCAGAGTCTTATTATTATGTGGTCACAAACTCAAATTAATGAGGAAAAATTTATGCACTGGGTGGGATTCAAACCAACGGATCCCTACGCTAGCTAGATTACCAAACCAGAGCGTTAACCACTTGGTATACCAGTACATGTAGAAATAAAGGTATAATTACCGATGATGTTAATCTGTGTGAACTTTTCAGGGTGTTTTTGCAAAATTCTCGTGTTCAAAATCCAGCAGATCTTAACAAAACTCATGCACAGTTTAAACTAATCCCTGCAACTTTTTTTGATAATGCTAATAGAGAAAGTTT
Source organism: Bactericera cockerelli (assembly GCA_024516035.1). Classification (NCBI taxonomy): domain Eukaryota; kingdom Metazoa; phylum Arthropoda; class Insecta; order Hemiptera; family Triozidae; genus Bactericera; species Bactericera cockerelli. The sequence continues at coordinate 5,852,301 of CM044957.1, forward strand.
CCGAATCAATTCTTAGGGACACTCTAATAGGGCCTAGGATCTAGGGCCAATATAATCTTGGCTTTAGAAAAATGCCGTCTAACGGAGATACGAACAAAATAATAACCCAGTTTTGAATTCAAATATGTAGATACAAGATCATAGTAAATCATTGTTTAATTTTCATATTTTTTTTACAGAGGACCCATCCTAAGGCATTTTTATTTGGCTTCAAAGATGTTAGGTACCTATTAGGTATTTACACAAAGACATGAGAACTTATTTTCGACAAATTAAAGTTTATTTTTCAGATATTTTTTTTTTTTTTTCAAGAGGTTTTTTTTTGAAAAATTACCTAAGATTTTTTTAATAATTTTAGTTTTAGAATGTCTCCTAGAATTGATTCTGAAATTTTCTAAAATAACAAATAAAACTTGGTCACCCTGTATATTTATTAAGTTTTCTTTCTAATATTTGCATAAGTAACCCAGCTCATACTTGAACTGTAAACAAAGCGTAGTCATCATGAGCTGTTTAATGATTCTAACGGTGTATGTTTCCGCACACTCAGCTTATTCTCATTCTGACGAGGTATTTCTTGCTGACAAGTGACATAATTGTGACGCAGCCAGAGTGACGTAGCCAGGACTGTTCGATTCGACAGCACATCCCAACAGCAATTATCAGCATCAGTATAAACAGAAAAGTGAGAAGTTGTATTAGATGTACATGAATATCAGAACATAAATTGGACATCTGTTTCGAGCTTATTTGCTCTCATCAGCAGGTAATAGTGCTGAATATCCATACTATCAACTAACCACTCTATTTAAACAGTATAAATTATTATACTGCCCGATTAGGACTATTAAAGTCCCATTATTCCAGCAGTAAGCCCAAGACATATTATTATGTGGTAAAAATCACAAATAGGAGCATAACTTGTCATGTGTTTCGAACCCGCGACCTCTGGAATCTTTGGATTCACAGCATGCCGCCTTTACCACTGAGCTACCGGGACAGAACTAACCTAAGGCGAAAGGCGTGGAAGATGCTGATGTGCTGTCGATGGAGAAGTGAGAGTTGGTGCTGATCACCTGGGGAGATGTGTGATGAAAGCTGCTTTATAATTGTTATTTTGCTCCAACTCTTGAACTACCTAAGCTGTGTTGATTTCTTGTGTACTTACGTATTTTTTTTTTTTTTCTTTTACAATAATCTTCTATTTATTTATAATAATGATTATGAATAATTTAACTTTGATTCCGGGCCCTTCAATAATAATCAATTTTTTACAATTGTGTACAATAATCCAGCATGAATTTTGATAAAGTTTAAAAATAGAAACTTAAATCAGAGACAGACTAATTATAATATTAAATTAACTCTGTCTCACAATTTTGTGAGACAGAGTTAATTTAATATTTAGTGAGTGAGACACCCTGTGTGTAAACTCAGCATAATCATCAATACAATATAGTACATTTTTTTTTTAATTACTTGTTTTCTTCTTCCATAGGTGTCTTTTATTTAGTTGGTCTTCTTCTTTCTATGTCTGTGATCTGAGACTGAGCTACCTCAAATGTAAATGTACAATTTATCTTATTTTTATAAAATGACTAGCCGTTTGCCCGTGCTTTGCAACGGGACTAAATTTCAAATTTACTAAGGCATGGCCGTACTGCTGGACAGCAATGCCTTTTTGAAGTTTTTATAATTTTTCTGGAGAAAGCGATAATGGTTTTGGGGGGTCAATTCTGAGACATTTTTCGCTATCTCTTACCGTTTTGGCTAAACAACTCCGGACAAACAAACATAGGTAGGTAGGTAGGTAGGTAGGTAGGTAGTCCTTTTTTCTGTTTTATTTATAGAGATTCGTTTGTGTGTGTGTATGTTTGTTTAATTTCGTAAAACTCGAGAACCACAAGTCGGATTGAGCTGGAATTTTGCATAGTTACCAATGACAGGCTCATTGGCATTATGGCGTTTTTCAAAAGTTGAGCTTTTAAAAAGCTTATTCAAATACTGGCATGTGTCGTGAAGTACAAGTCCGATTATTAAACATAAAACATTTCCCTGTATGTGTGTTTTGTATTTAAAGAATTCCTTGTTGATTATTTTTGCACTATCTAAGAATCACCGGAACTCACCATGATCAACTTTAACATTACTAGTGTATCACTAGTATGCTAGTGTCCCAAATAATTGTTTTTGCATACTAAATATCCTCGGGAACATATTGTTAATACAAAAATAATTGGCACATCTAAGCTGAAAATGATTTATTATGTATAATCCATTCACTAGTGTATGTGTGGAATGACTGACATAAATGTTTATGTTATTAGAATGATATGTTAAGCTCAACTCCAGAACGTGAAAATGTAAACATCGTGATATGGGGCCCGTTCCAAAAACACTCGCCACCCTCGAAATCACCGAATGTCCGTTTCAATCGTCACACAGCGCACTTTGATTGGTTATTGCGTTCAAATGAACCAATCAGAGTACGTTGTGTGTCAGTTGAAATGGAGATTTGGAGATTCATGAGAGTGAAGAGTGATTCTGGAACGCGTTACTGGTATCTTCCATTAGCTCAAAACTCGACTTTCGGTTAAATGCTTTGGACTGATTTATAAAACAGGATTAAATTTAAGATAAGCCAGGCTTTCCCTTAACTTGGACTATAGTGTGCTGTGATTGGTTGAAACTCTGACTTGAGGGCGTGTCTGGCTAAGCATGAATGTGACCCATTTTTAGCTCAAATGTGGCACAGGCAGTTGGCAAAGTTCAAAATCACAAAATCGGTCTTTCCCAACTAGAAATAAGTACTCGTATGTATTATGTAATAATTATTATAATTTATAATAATTCATTGTACATTTGCGTCTTTTTTTATATAATATGTCCTACATGGTTTTGATATGTACACTTGTATAGGCAATATAGGTAAGTTACATTGGTTTACCAATAAAATTTATACGCAATAATATAGGTGCGGCCGGTGAGAAAATATTTGGGAGGTGCTACCAGATAAACCGGACTCAAATTTGATTTATAGAGTCGCTCTTTTAGTACCGAACGAGTTTGATTTTGTTTACCATGCCAATCACTATTTAAAAAATAATTATTCTAGAAATGTGTAACGATTTTCACTGTGTTATGAGCTTGGACTTATAAAAAACCCCACTCTTTTCTCTTAGTCTGGGAGTGCTGCAGTTCCGCAGCTACTAGGAACAGCCGGGCCTAATAATATAATAGTCCGGGCACTGTGCAGTGTGCACAGGTTGTCAAGTGGTTAACGCACTATAGTCTGGTAATCCAGATAGCGGAGGGATCCTTTGGTTCGAATCACACACAGTGCATGAAGTATTCCTCATTAATTTGAATTTGTGACCACATAACAATAAGACTATAGGGTTAGGACAAAACCTTACAACAGAATTGTAGGTTGGGTTAAAACAAAGATACAAGTTGCTTTGATTCGTGCTGTTTCTCTCAGATTGAGAGGGTCCAGATACAAGTTGAGGAGGTATGAAGTTGAAGATAGATGTGGTGTGTTTCAAATTTAGACGAAGTTGAGTTGGCTTTGAAGATGGGAAAAAAGGATAATATTATTTATTTCTTCGAATTAAAAAAAAAACTATGTTTAGGTGGTAGAAAATGCTTTGAGCATTAACCTCGCCTGGTGGTTACCTTCCACTAAAGAGTATTACTATTATTATAATATAATAGTTGCTGATTTCTCGTTCAATAGACTTTATACAAAACAATTACCCATCTCTTTTCCACCACATGGATAGGTTAAAAGTAATTATTGGAAAACTCATAAACAATTCATTTATCTCGTAAACATGATCACGACTTGGATATGGCAACACCACGTGTTGCATTGTTATCAACAGGTGTTTTCCAGTTGAAATTTCCAGCGCGCCGTCAAGTCAAGGATATTCCCAGAAGATTGCAGGTAGAGATCTAGGAATAGATTTCAGTGTTGAGGAAAACTGAAAGAATTTCAGCTTGCGGGCAGTAAGAAAAACCTGTTTGGAAGATTCTATTTTTAATTGAAAAATTAGGTATATCTCATGCTGCGATTTTTTTTTGTATTTTTTTCTCTTCAATATGACATAATATTTTTTGCAATAATCTTTATTTCTTGTTGTAGAACGCAAAAGATTTATCTCATTAGAACCTGGGCTTTACATATGTAAATATGTTATTCTGTTGGTTATACAAAATAGTGAACAATAATTAATTGCCCAGAAAAACTTGGGACAAGAATGTGTTAGAACAGACTGCATCCTATGGACCAGTTGCGCCTATTTTACTTCCGAGAAATTTCTATTATTATAAATCGGATATAGGTATTGTGTTCGTTTTTTTTTTTTTTTTTAAATATTTTTTTGCTCAGATTTCAATTTTTTCTCATATTTCTGGACGTTTCATAACCTCCTGAGCAACTTTAGTTTTGTGTCTGTCTGTTGAATACATTCTTTGTAACGCGCAAATATCAGAAACTTCTGAACGGATTTCGACGAAAAATTACGGTACCCTACCATATGAAACAAATTTGAAGGAAATCGGTTAAGCTGTTTTGAAGATACAAGTTTTTTACTATAAAATCTCAAATTTGCCAATCGTATACAATGTTAACCAATCACGAGGAAGTATCGTGTCCGTAATTGGCATTGTATTTGTTTTATTCGCTCGATCAAAAGAGTTCATCGTAAGGATTTCCATGGTTTTTTTTTCCCGAGCTAAGGAACCTTCTTAAATTTTACGTCAAACAGTAGAATTTTGTAAATAAAATTGTCATTTTTGAATACTACACGAAACGATTCCTGACAAAATTTTAAAGGGATTTTATTATGAGCAGGTCTCTGAAGCCCAGAACAGGATGAAATCCTTGGTAAAAAAAAGCCCCAAAAGAACGTGTAGACTGAAAAATCAAACTCGGTAGATATGACGTCACAAATACGTATCCGTTTTTTCCCTATTAGGGAACTTTGGAAGGCTTTTTAAGGTTTTTCGCGTTCTTTTTTTGTGGATCAGAATGGGACATGTCTCCTAAAAATCCGTTCAGTAGTTTCTGAGATTTGCGCGTAACAAGCAATGTTTTTAACCGTCAGACAGACCGTCTCAGACACAAAAGCAAAGTTGCTCAGGGGGTTTTTAGTAAACGTCCAGAAATATCAAAAAAATCGGAGCAAAAAAATATTTTTTTTTGAAAAAATAACACAATACTTCCGATTTCTAATATTAGAAATTTTTCGGAAGTAATATCAGAATAATTATAGGTATGTATATCGACAAGGAAAGTCGAAAAAAATTCATCACCAAAGAGATGTGAATTATTCAGGAGGAAGTGATGCGTGCATTTGGCAGTGTGTATTTTCTCATCAATTCGAATAATACAGAATTAAATTCATTAGATGCACTCAAAATCACTGCTTGTGAAAATTTATTTACCATAAGCAATCACCTAGTTCAATCAGTGTTACTGAAATTAAGATCAAAATGATAAGAAATGATTTTTATTAATGCTAATTTTTATACCGGGTAAACAGAAATGGATAGATTATGATAATTAATTATTTAATAATAAATTACTCATTCGTAAAAATTTAGGACATTATCGTTTTCGAAATCTGCAAGTTTACACTATTTTCGCATAGGTATCTAATTCAATTAAATTTAATATATTTAAGTTATGTTTAAATATTAACTCAAGGTCAGTTATTCATATTTATATTCTACTTCTTTTTTTTCAAATAAAAAAATTTTTTTTTTTTTTTTTGCAGTCGGCCCCAAACAAGAATTTTCCCCCAACTTTTTAAAAACTTCGGGGTTTTCAGGGGAGGATAACGTTTCTTTGGCCATTCCCCAATCAAAAAAAAGGGGGGTTTTAACCATTAAAATTAAAATTTTTCCCAAAAAAAGGGAAACCCCAAATAATAGGGGACCAAAATTGGGGGGGGTAAGTCCACCCTTTTTTCCCCCACTTGGAAAAAAACAAGAACTTTAAATTCCTGTGAACCCCCGGGGGGTTTCCCCCCCCCTAAAAAAAACCCCTTTTTAAAAAACCTTTTAAAAAACCCATACAGGAATAAAACTTTTTATCCCAACCAAAACAAATTTTTTGTTTTCCAAAAAAGGGAAATTTTTTGATTTTAACAAAAAGGATTTTACCTTTTATTACCCCCTTAAAAAATTTTAAAATGGACCCATTTAGTTTTTAAAACTCAAACTTTTGATTCAAACTTTATGTTCCGTTCAACCACGGTTTTTTTGGGGGGGGTCAAATCAGGAAAATTTGGGGTTTGGAAAATTTTTTAAGTGGTGTTCCAAGAACAATTTTTTTTTTAAAACGTCCTGGATTGTGGGGGTTTTCCCACTTTCCCGGGGGGGAAAAAAAACCCCATTAAAAAAAATGGGTCCAAAAAATTTTCCTTTTACGGGGGGGAAAAAAATTTTGGGAAAAATCCCCCAAAGGGGAAATTTTTGGGGGATTTGGTGGGGCAATTTAAAAACCCCCGGGAGGGGGGGCGGCTTGAAAAGGGGGGTTTTTCAAAAACAGAAAAGGGGTTTTTTTTTGGGCCCCAATTTTTTTGGGGAAAAAAAAACTTAATTTTAAATTTTTTTTTTTTTTAAACGGTTTTCTTAATAAAAACAGGCCCTTCAATTTTATCTATGTGGTAGGTGGTTAAATTTTGGGGAACCTATTTTTTTTTTTTTAAATTTTTTGGTTTTTTTTTATAAACTCTAAAAGTAAGGGAAAAATCCCCCATTGGAAGTCCCGGGTTCCCTCCGGGAACAAAAAAAAATTATTTTCTTTTGTTTGCCAAGAATTAACCAATTATTTAAAAAAAACCCCCCCCAAGTCTTTTCCCACCCACAATTTTTTGGGGGAAATTTAAACCTTTAAAACAAGGGGGGGTTTTCATCTTTGTTTGCTACAAATATTTTTATTTTTTTTAATTTTTTTTTTTAAAAAATTTTTTAAAATTTTTTTTTTTTTTTTTTGGAAAAAAAAAATTTTATTTAAAGAAAAATTTTAAAAAAAAAATTTTTTTTTTAAAAAAAAAAAAAGAAATTTTTTATTTTGGAAAAATTTTATGTTATTTTTTTTATATTTTAAAATTTTTTTTTTTTATTTAAGCAATTTTTCTTTTTCGGGAAAAAGCCGTTTCGTTAAAAAAGGGTTTTGCAATTTCAATGTTGTAACTAATTTAAAACAGAAAATGCTAAGCGGGGGGGAAAAATCCGTGAAACATTTTTTTTTTTTTGGAAATCCTTCCCTGCCAATACTTAAGGGTCGGCTTTTTAAATTTTAAAAAAAGTGTTTTAAAAAGTTTCCCCCTGGGTTTTGCCCCTAAAAATTTTAATGGGGTTATAGTTGACTAAATTTTTTTTTAAAAAATTTTTCCCTTTAAAACCGTCGTTTAAAAAAAAAATTTTCACAGTTTAAAAGGGGAAATAGCCACTTTCGAACGTTGTTTAAAAAAATTTTTACTTATTTTTTTTTTAGAAAATCAACTGATTTAAAAAAAATTTTTTTGGGGGTTAAACAAAAAAATGAAATGATTTTGCAAGTTTAAACATTTAAAACCTAACCACAGGTTAAAGGGGGGGCTTTAATTTGGGGTAAAAAAAAACTTTTTAAAAAAAAAAATTTTGGACCAAGGGGGGATTTGGTTTTTTTCAGAAAGGGGTTTTTTTTTAAAAAAGCCAATCCATTATTAAGGGGGGCCCGGGGGTTTTTAAAAAAGATTTTTTTATTTCTTAAAAAAATTGAAAACATATAAAATTTTTCCAATTATTTTTCAACGAGGGGGTTTTAAAAAAATTAAAAATTTTAAAAATTTTTACCTTTTAAGTGATTCCTAAATTTAAAATTAAAAAAAAACTTGATTTCCAAAATTTTTTTTTAAATATTTTGGGAAAATTTGAAATTTCTTTCAAGGAACCCCCCCTTTCTTTTTCCCTATTAAAATTATTTTTTTAAATTTTTTAGAAATCTTTGATCAAATTAATTTGTTAGGGGGGCCATATTATTTAAATATATAAAGTTTAAACCTATTTTTAGTTTTTTATTTTTGATTTTGTAAAAAATTTTGGGTTTGGACGTTATAGGGGAAAATAAAATTTAGAAAATTATTCCCCGGGGGTTAATTAAAAAATTTTTTTTTTAAAAAATTTTTATTTCTGGTTTTTTTTTTAAACCCATTTAAACAAATTTTTTAGGAAAACCCCAAAAAAATTTATTATAAAAACAAACCCCTTTTTTTATTGGGGGGGGGGCCCTTTTGAGCTGCTTATTAAAGAAAAAACACAATTTATTTTTGGTAAAAATGGGTTTATTTTTTAATTAAAAAAAATTTGTTTTTTTTTTTTTTTTTTTTAAAAATTTTTTTTTTTTAAAAAAAATTAAACCCCAAAAATTTTTAAAAGGAAAACCCCTTTAAATAAAAAAAATAAAACAAAAAAAAATAAAAAAAAAGTTAAAAAAACTTTTAAAAAATTTTTAAAAAAATAAAAAAATTTTTTTAGGGGAAAATTTGGGGGTTAAATAAAAATGTTTCCCTGAAAAAGCAAAACCTTACCTTAACAAGGTTCCCCGGGGATTCAAAAATGTTTTTTAAAGGCAATTTCTAAAGGGAACAGTTTTTTTCTAAAACATGTTTCCCACTACCCGCTCTAAATAAATTAAAATTTTAACATTTTTTAGGGGTTTTCCCTTTTTTAAAGTTAAGTAAAGTTTTGCTTATTATTTCAATATTTTTGGCCCAAAAAAATTTTTTATACCTTTTTTTTTCCCAGAAAAAAAATTTGGGGGGAAAACTATTCCCATCACCTCTTTTTTAATTTTTTTTTGGCAAAAAAAAAACCCCTATTTTTTACGGGGGTTTTAAAAAAAATCTACCGATTAAGGTACGGATTCAAACTAAAAGGGTTGAGCGTTTTTTGTTTTATTTATATTGTAATAAAAAAGGTAAAAAATTTTAAAAATTTTTAACAAAAAAGGGGGGTTTAAAAAAAAAATTTCAGAAATTTTTTAGGAAAAAAACGATTGAAAAAAATCGTTTTAAGGGGGGGAAAATTTTTTTTTTTGATTGCGGCCCTGGGGGGATCAACTTAAAAGACCATTTTCTAGCCCTTATTTTTAAATTTTGGTTTTTTTTTTTTAAGTTTTTTCATTTTAAAAATTGCTTTGTTTTTTGTGGGTTTACTAAACCAAATGCGGGTTTTACCCTTTCAACCTGGTGGGTCGGAAACCCATCCAGTTGAATTTTTTTAATTTGTTTTTTTTAATAAAAAAGGTCTGGGTTGGTTAAAAAATAAGGGGTTTTACCCCCTTGGGGGGAAATTCCTTTTTAAATTTTTTTAATATTAATTTTTTTAAAAGGGGATAACAAATAAAAGCAAAAAAGAAAAAATTTTGTAAAAAAAATTCTAACCCCACAAAAAAGGCCAATTATATGTGGCCTTTATGGAGGGGGCCAGAAAAAAAAAAAAATTTTTAAGATAAAAATTGAATTTTAAACTTCATTTTTTTACTTGCCTCTTTTTTAAATTTTCAAAAAAAAAAAAAACATACAAGGTTTACCTATGAAATTAGTTAAAATACGGTTTCCGCAATAAAATTTTGGGGTAAAACCCAGGGTTTTCGAAATTTTTCTTTTTTTCTTAAAGATTAAAAAACCCCTTTTTTTTCCCCAAGGTCAAAATTTTTTTTTTAAAAGATTTTTAAAAAAGGGTTTCCTAAGAATTTTTACTTCTTTAAATTGCCGCAATTTCCTTTTTGATTTAAAAAAAAAATTTTAAAAGAAAAGAGGGAAAAAATTTTTAAATCAAAGTCATTTTTTTAAAATTTATTTTTCCCCTTTTTTTTTGTTTTTTGGGGTATTTACAATTGAATTTGCATTTTTTAAAAAAAAAAATTTCTAGTTTAAAAAAATAAAATTTTTTTTTTAAGGGAAGAATAGCCCCCTTTAAAACCAAAGGGGAAAAAAATCTTTAAATTTTGCCCCTTATTGTATTTTAAAAACCATGTGAAGGGGTTTGGGATTTTTTTCCAACTAATTTAAAATTTTTTTTTTGGTAAAAGTTTTTAAAAATTAACAATTTAATAGCTTTAAAATTAAAAGGGATAATTGTTGGTAAGAAAACCCAAAGCAAAAAAAGGGGGGAAAACATATTCTTTTTATTTTTTCCATTTCTTTTTTTGTTGAAAAATTTTTCCCTTTTTGTTTTTTCTCAAACGGTTCTTTCCCCCCTTACATCTTTTTTTAAAAATTATTTTCCTTTTTTAATTTCTTTAAAAAAAAAAAAAAAATTAAGTTTCCTTTGAAAAAAAAAAAAAGAAAAGTTTTTTAATTTTTTTGGGGGGGGGGTTTTTTTCCCTTTTTGGAATTTTTTTTGTTTTTGTTTTAATTGTGAAAACACAAAAATGATATTTTTTTTTTTAAAAAAAAAACATTTTTTTTTGGGTCCGGGATTTTCTGTGTTTTTTTTTTCCTTTAAATCCCCCCCGGTTCCTTTTTTATTCTCTTTTTCTATCCCTTTTCCAAATTAAAAAAAGGAAAGTTGAAATTTTTTCCCTTGTTAAAAACCCGGGGGTATTTAATAAATTTTCCCGGAATTTTTTAAATTCCCAACGAATTTCCATTTTTCAAATTTTTTTCTTTTAAAACCCCCAATTTTTAAAAAAGTAAAAAAAATTTTCTTTTTTATAAAATAAAAAATAGGGATTTTTTCTTGATAAATTTTGTTTTAAATAAAAAGGGGGAAAAAAAGGGTTTCTTTTTAGAAAATTTTTTTGAAAATTTTTTAAAATATTTTTTTTAATTTTTTTTGCAAAAAATTTTAAAAAAAAAACCCCCCCCCGGCCCAAAATTATTGGTTCATTTCTTTAAAAAATACATCCAAGGGGCCCTCTAGATTTTAAAAAAACAGGGATTTGGCAAATTTTTTTAAAAAAACCCCCAGCGTTTCGCTCAGATACCCAAGGTGGTGTCCCTTAAAATATTTGCCGTTTCGGGCCCCCTTTTTCCCCTTTTTAAAAATTCGTTATTCGGTGGGCAAAACTGGGAAAAAAAAATTTTTTTTTTTAAAAAATTTAAAACTTTTTTTTTAAAAAAAGGTTTTTAAAAATTTTTTTAAAACGGAAATTAACTTTCCCCCGGCCAGGGGCCCAAAAAAAAATGGATAAAAAAAAAAAATTTTCGTTTTAAGTAAATTAAAACCTGGGAAAAATTTTTTTCCCAGTTTTTTTTTGTTGTTCAATTTTTTCCAAAGGGGGGAAAACGGGGATTTTCGAAAAAGGGTTTGTTATACGGGGTTATGTTTTTGCCATTTATTGCAAAAAAAAAAAAAATTTCTACCAAAAAAAAGGGGGAAAAAAAAAAAAAGTAATAAAATTTAAAACAAAGGGTTTTACAGGATTAAAGGTTTATTTTAAAAAAATTATTTCAATTAGAATTAAAAATAATTTTTTTAAAAAACCCCAAAAAATGGGGCTTATATTTTGGGGTCAAAACGCAAATTAAAAATTATAACTTTTGAAAAAAAGGATCCCATTGGTAGCAAATTTTTTTTTTGACAAAATTAAAATTAATAGGATTAATAAAGTTTTTTAAAATTTTAAAAAAATTAAAATTTTTCCTTAACTTTTCAATTAAAAAAACCTGAAAAAAATTTCTTTTTTTCCAACCCCTTTTCATCTTTTTTTTTTCCCCCTTTTTAAGGGTTTTTTGGTACGTCTTTTTAAAAACCTGGGGGTCATTGCCCTACAATTTTTTTGGAAAAAAAAATAAAATTTGAAAATTTTTTTGGAAAAACCAGGGGGACGTCCCAAAAAAAATTTTGTTAAAAAAAACCTTTGGCGGGAAAACCAAAATAAATTTTTTAAAAATTAATTTTTAAAAATTTTTTGGGCAGGGTTTTTTTTTAAAGTAAAAAACCCCCGGGGGGGGAAATTGCCCAATGTTTTCCTAATTTTAGGTTTTTTGGGGGGGCATAAATGGGGTGCCGTTGGGTCCTTTCAATTTTGATGCTGGTTTTTTAAATTATCTTTTTCCCCTTCCCCAAAAATACCAACCCACCAAATTAACCCTAACCCAATAAAAGAACACAAATCCGGGTTTTTAAAAGGTCCCCCGTAAAGTTTTATTTGGGGGGGGTTTTTTTAACCTATGGAAAAAAACTTTGTATAGGCCGGGTTAAATTAACCGTTTTTTTTTTAAAAAAAACAGATTAAAAAAAAGAAAAAGAAAATTTACAAAACGAAAAAAAAAAAAAAACAAATTTGCACAAAAACTTTAAGGGATTTTTTTAAAAAAATACCTTTTAAAATTTGGTTAAGCCCTTTGGGAAAAATTCAATTCTCGGGAATAAACAATTTTTTATTGTTTTTTCAAATTTTTAAATCAAAAATTTCCCCTTTAAAGAAAACCCAGATTTTAAACATAATTAGATCCTACTGGTTAGGAATAATAACTTTTCCCAAAATTTTTGGGGGGTTTTTTTTGTAAAATTAATTTTTTTTTTTTATTTTTTAAATAAAAAATATTTTTTTATTTTGGGTTAAAATTTTTTTTTTTTTAATAAATAATTAAACAAACTTTTCTTTTATTGCCTATTTTTTTTCAGTTCCCATTGGGGGAAGGAAAATTTTTTCCTTTTTACAAAAATAAAAAAACCTTTTTCGAAAATGATTGGGGTTTTTTTTTTCCCATTTTTTTAAAAATTTTTTGGGAAATTTTTTAAAAAATTTTTTAAAAATGGAATTAATTTTTACCAATTTTTTTTGGACCAATTTTTTTTTTTAAACTTGTAAATTATTTTTTTATTTTTCTAAGTTTAATTTGAAAAAAAAAATTGATTTTAAATTTTTTTAAATTAATTTTATAAATAAATAAAAAATCCATTAAAAATTTTTTCCCCTCTTTTAAAAAAAAAACCAGTAATTTTTTAGTTAAAATTTTTTTAAAAATTTTATTACCCTTTTAACTTTTTTAAAAGGGTTAGAGTTACAGTACCTTTTTTTTTTTACTTTAATTAAAAATTTTTTATTTTGTTTTTTTTTTTAAAAATGTTAAAGAAAATTAAAATTTTTTTTGGGATTTTTTAAATCATACAAAATGGGGTTTTTTTTTTAAAATTTTTTAACTTTGGGTTTTTTTGGTTTTCCGGAAAAAAAACACTTTTTAAAAAACCCCCCCTATTTTGGTTTATTTTTAAATTTTTTCGGTAAAAGAGAAAACTTTTTAAAATTCCCGCCTGGAAAAACCCTACTTATGAAAGGTGGGGACTTTTTAATCTATCTGGTTCTTAAAAAAAAAAAAAAGGGATTAAATTTGGATAGGGTTTTTAAAAAATTGCCTTTTGTGTAAAAAAAAAAAAAAAAAAAAAAAAAAAAAAAAGAAAAAAAAAATTTTTTTTTTTCTTGAGGGGGAATTTAGGTTTTTTTAAAAAAAAATTGATCTTTTTTTATATTAAATTTTTAAAATTTGAAATTTTTTTTGGGGGAATTTTTAAAATTCTTACATAAAATTTTATGTTTAAATGGTTATTGAAAAAAAAAAAATCAATTTAACCCCAAAATCTAACCCTTTTTTTCCCAACAAAAACCAAATTTTAAATTTTTTTTTTTTTAAAAAACCCTTGGGGTTTAACTAAAAAAAAAAAATTTTTAAAAAAAAAATTTTAAAAAAAATTTAAAAAAAAAAAATGAAAAAGAACTTTTAAAAATTTTTTTCCCCCCTCATTTGAAAAAAAGGGGAAATTTTTTTTTTAAAAAATAAAAATTAAAAATTTTTTTTTTTTTTTAAAAATTTTTTCGCCCGTTTTTATGAACCCCGGGTTTTTTTAAACCCCCGGGCTTGTACTCCATCGGTTTTTTTTCTTTTAGGGGGAAAATTAAAAATCCCTTTTGGTCTTAAAAAAAATCAGAAAAAAAAATTAAAATTCCTTGTAGAAAAACCAATTAAAAAAAAAAAAAAAAAAAGAAAATTTTTTTTTTTTCCCCGGGTTTGTCTTTTTTAAAATCAGTGTTTTGAGGGGGGGGGAATTTTCCAATTTTTTTTCGGGGGGAAAGTTTTTTTGTAGAATTTCCTTTTAAAAGTTGATAATAGTTTTTTTGGGGGGTTTATTAGGGCAAACCCACGGGGGTTAAAATAATGGTTCCCTTTGTTCAACCCCGGGACTTGTAACAAGGGGAAAAACTCTTTAACGTCCACACCTTTTTCCAAAAAGGGGTTTTTTTTTTTTTTTTTTAAATTTTTTATTTTCCTTAAAAAAAAGTTTGCAACCAAAATTTTTGAATCTTTTTTTTTTTTTAAACAAAAACCAAAATTACCCTAAAAAAACCCAAAAAAGGCAGGTTTTTAACAAAAGAAAATTTCCCATCTTCCTTGTTGGCCCTTTTTGTTATCGTTTGGGAAATTTTTTTCAGCTTTTTTTTCCCTTCCATCTTTTTTTTGCCCCCCAAATGGGTTTTAAAAATACCGTCAAAAAAAAAAAATCGTTGTTCATTTGATTTGGACAGGGAAAAAAAAAATAAATTTTCAAATGTAAAAAAAACCCAAAAAAAAAAAAAAGGGGGGGCCCCTTTTTTAACAAAAAAATTTTATTTTATTTTTTAAAAATTAAATTTTTTTTTTTTTTTTTTTTTTGGGGTTTTTTTTTGGGAAAATTAACCGGTTTTGGGTCCCAAAAGGGGGGGGGTTTCTTTTCATTGGGGGTAAGGGGGGGCAAAGGGGTCCCCCCAAATTTCCTGTGGCTGGGGGGAAACTTTACCAAATAAATTTAACTATTCATACTTTAAATTTTCGTTTGCAAAATTAAAATTTTAAGGGTTATTGGATTCCATTAATTTTAATGGGATGTCTACCCCCCGGGCCCTATGGGGGGAAACTGGAAGGGTTTTAGTTTCAACAGTTTTGGAGGGAAACCCCAAACTTTGGACGAAAGGGCTCCCCTTTATAAAAGGGTCAAACCCTAGAAAGAACGGGTTAAAATCCCCCCAAAAAGGTTTTTTTTTTTTTTCAATTAAAAAAAATTTTTTAATCGAAAATTTCATTTTTTTTTTTTTTTAAAAAACCCTTTAATTTTAAAAAATGGGATTTTTTCTTAAAAGGGGGGGTTTTAGAAAAATTAAAAAATTTTTCATTTTTTTTTTATTTTTTTGGGAAAAAATTTTTTTTTAAATTTATTCCCATTTTTTATAAAATTTTGTTAATTTTAAAAAAAAAAATTAACAATTTTAAAAAATTTGGGTTTTTTTTTCCCACGAATAAAAAAAGGGTTTAAAAAAAGAAAATTCTAAAAATAAATTTTAAAAAATTTAAAGAACTTCGATTTTTTTTAAAAAGGGACTCATTTTATCATTCGGTTTTTTTTCCCAAAAGGAAAAATTTGGGGTTCTTTAAAAAAAATTGAAAGGAAATGGAAATAGGAGTTTGTTTTGAGTCAGTAAGTTTTGCTTTTGGGGAAAATAATTTTAACGGGCACTGGGAGTTTTGGTTTAAAACTCCTTTTTCACTTAAAAAGGGGGAAAAAATTACAGAAATTTTGCAACGTATTTTTGGGGTAAAAAAAAACAAAAATTTTTTTTCCCCCCCTTTTAAAAAACTATTATTTCTTGTAATTTTTTTTTCATTTGGAAAAAAACTTTTAAAAATTTTTTTTCCCTTTTTTTTTTTTTTTTTTTTTTTTTTTTTTTAAAAAAAAACCTCCAAAAAAAAAAATTTGTTTTTGGGAAAGGCCCCCCAAAAACTTCTATTTTTTTGGGGTTAAATTTTTTTTTTAATTCATTTTAAATATTAAAAAAGGAAAAAAAAAATTTTTTACCTTAAAGGGGGAAACCAAAAAAGGGCTATTTAAAAAATCCCCCAAGCCTTAAGGGGGCGGAAAAGAGATTACGGGAAAATTTTAAAGGGGGCCCTTTTTCCCAGTGGGGACGGGTTAAAAAGGAAAAAAAAATTTGGTTTTTAAGTCCAGGGAAGCGGGTTTTTAAAGATGAACCTCCCCAAAAGTTTTACTTTAGGGGTCTATTTCCTTTTGAATTGTTTTTTAATTTTCCCCCCCCAAAAATTGGGGGTTTTGCGTGGAAAGCTTGGGGGTTTTTCCCTAAGGAGAATTTTGTTTTTTCCCCCCAAAAAAATTTTTCTGGATCGCCACGAAAAAAAAATTTAAAATTTACGGGAAGAGGCAAAAAATAAAAAAAAAATACATATCCCTTTTTAAAAAAGGCCGGTTGGTTGATAAAAAAAATAGGGGTGGGCCTACTTTGGGGGTTGGGAAAAAAAAACCAAGAGAAAAACGTAAATAAATCAAAAAATTAAATTTTAGGACCAAGGGTTTTTTTTAAAATAAAGGGGGAGGGAACTTTTTTTTTGGGGGGGGTTTCGAACCCGGTTCAAATTTAGGGGCAAGGAAAACTCTTTTGTTTTTACAATAAAAATTTTTGTTTTTAGAAAATATGATAATAATATAATTTAAAATAAATTCGGTTTTTTTTTTTAAATTTAACCCAAAGGGTCAGTGGATTAAAAAAATTGGGGGTTTTAAAAATAAAAGGTTTCTAATAGGGGGAAAGGTCGGTGAGGGGAAAAAAAACCCAAAAATTCCTTTTTTAATTTGGGAAGAGAGTAATAAAAAAATTTTTTTTCCTTTAGAAAGGCGCCCAAAACCAATGGGCCCCTTTTCGGGGCCTTTTTTTTTTTAAAACCCGATTGATCCCGGGGGCGGTTTTACCCCCACGGGGAAACTCCCAGTAAATCCACTTTAACCCACCAGCTGGTACCGGTTTTACCCACATTTGGGAGGGGGAAAAACCCGAAAAGTTTCCCCCCCAAATTTTTTTTTTTTAAAAAAGTCAGGCCAACGGAGGGCGCTTACAAAAGAGGTTAAAAAATTTAAAACCACATTTGGGGTTTTTTTTTTTTTGTTGGGCTTTTTGGGGGGGTTTGACCCAAACCCTGGTGGGCTTGAAATTAATGTTTTTTTTGTTTTGGGAAATAAACGGGTTTTAAAAATTTTTTAAAAATGTTGCAATAAAGGGGAGGGGGTAAAAAATTTAAAGAAATTTTTTTTTAAAAATTTTATTAAATTTAAAATTTTTTTTAAATAAAAACCTTTTTAGGGGAAAAGGTTTCCCCCAGGCGGGGTTGATGAAATCTTTTTTCCAAAAACCCTGGATCATTTTTGGGGAAAAAAATAAATTAATTAAAAAATTTCAGGGTGAATTAAAAAAACGGTTTTAAAAAATTTTTATGCCGTTAACTTCTTTTTTAGTTTGCCTTTTTTATTAAAAAAAAAAAAAAAATTTTTTTAAATATCCCAAGTAAAGAACCGATTTTTCGGATTGAAAACCCCCGAATGGAAAAAAATATGGAAAATTCTCGGGCTCCCCCGAATTTTTTAAAAAAAAACCCACCTTTCCAAATTTAATTAGTTTTGGGTTTTGGGGAAAAACTTATCACCCATTTTCCCAAAAGGGGCCCAGGGTTAAAATTCCATTTTTTCATACGGCCCATATTTAAACTTTTTTTAAAATTTGAAAGCTTTTTACCAATTTTTTTTCCCCAATGCCAAAAAATTTTAATGGAAAAAATTTTAAAAAAACCCCTTTTGGGGGCCCATAATCATTTTTTTTTTTTTTTTTCTTTTTTTTTTCTTAACTTTTTTTTTAATTTTTGTTTTTTTAAAAATTTAATTTTTTTGGGTTTTATAAAATTTTCCAAAAACTTAGGGATTTGCTTGGACCCCTCAAAAAAACCCAAAGATTTAAGATTCCTTTTCCGGTTTTTTCCCAAAGGGAATAATTCCCCTAAGGAGAGAAAGGGTTTAAAAATTTAAAATAACCTCCCCCTTATGTTATTTTGATACCTTGGGATTACCGTTACATTTTTACCTTGGGGGAAGGGGGCCCCTCACGTCCTCCCGGATTCCTGGGCCCCGGGGGTCCTTTGGGGAAGGTACATTTAAAAGGAGGAGAACGTTTCTTCCCTAAACCCCCCTGAAAAGGGGGGGGAAATTCTTTTCAGTAAGGGGTCCTTTTCAATCAAATAATAATTTTTTTCCATAAAAGAACAAACCAAAATTTTTTATTTTTTTTTTAAAAACCAAAAAAATTTTTTTGGGGAAAAAAACAAATAAAAAAGGTTTTTTTTTTTTGGTTACTTGGGGCCCAGTCTTGACAAAAAAGACTTAACCCGGGGGGTGGTTAATGGTTTTCATTTTAATTTATAAAATATTTGATAGGTATAGAAAAAGTTAAAAAAGAATCTTAAAAAAAAATTTTTAACAAATTTTTTTTGTTTTAACCCGGGATTTTGAACATCAATTGTTTTATTCCGAAAAAGGGGCTTAAGGGTCCCTTACAATTTGTTTCCAAAAAGCACATCGGTTTAAAAATTTTATTTCCCCTTTAAAATTTTGTATCTCTTTAAAAAAATAAGCCCCAAACCTCTTTTGGGAAAATTTCCCCCCAAAAAAAATTTTCCGTTTAAACTTCACAAAGAACAAAGGTTTTTGGGAATTAAAATCTATTGTTTTAAAAAAATTTTTAAAAAAAGAGGGGGGGTTTTTAAAAACTTCCAAACAGAGGAAAAAATAGTCCCCCCCACTGAGTTTTGGAACCCTTTTGTTTCCCCTTTAAAAAATTTTTTGAGAGAAAAGAATTTCCAAAAAAACCCGGGGTTTTTTATGAAAAAAAAAAAATTTTCAGGGAAAAACCCACCAGGGGGGTTTAAATGTAAAAAAGACTCCCCCCTACGTTTTAATTGGATTTTTAAAAATGGGAAAAAATTTTCCCCATGGGGGGTTAAACCAAGGGATAAGCTACCTTATTACCGTGGGTTTCCCTTGCTCTTTTAAAGGGGAAAAAACTTTCAATTCCGGGGAAATAAAATGTCATTTTTATTTTTAAATTTAGTTGGGGTTTATTTTACCCATCTAATTTTTACCAAAGATACTTCCCAAAACAACTCACTTTTCCCCCCGGGGGTTTTTTTGATTTTTGGGTTTTTTCCCCCCAAAAAGTTTAATCCCCTTTTTTTAAGCAAAAATTTTCCTCCCAATAAAACCCCTTCTTTTCTTACTTTTTTCGGGGATTTTCCTTTTTTTTTTGGTTTAAAAACGATCTGTGTGCACCTTTTCTTTTTAAACCCAAATCGTCGCAGTCTTTTTGTAACATGTCTGAGATCTGTTCTTTATTTTGATTTTTTTTTTCCCAAATCTTTTACAAAAATTTTTTTTTTGGGGGGTTTTTTTTTTTTGATTTGTAAATTTAAAAATTGGGCCCCCTTTGGGGGTTTAAATTTTTGAGAAATTTTCCCAAATTTTAAAAAGACTCCTTTAAAAAATTAAAAATAAATTTCGTGATTTACCTCATATAAATTTTTTAAAAAAAAATTTTAAATACATGATTAATTTATGAGTAATTCCATACCATGCTCACTCTAAATATTCGTAATACCAATTAATAACAAAGATGAGTTTTTTTTTAAAAAATAATTTTAAGTATATAAAAAAAACTTTTTTAATTTAAATAAAAAGAAACAAACCTTTTTTTTTTTTTTTAAATTTATTTAAAAGGACAAAAATATTTAAAAAAATAAAAATTAAAAATTAAAATTAAAAAAAAAAAAAAATAAAAAAAAAAAAAAAAAAAAGGGATTTAAAATTTTAAAAGGTTTTCCAAAAAACACCTTTTAATTTTCAAAAACCCCTTTTTATATAAAAAAAAAAGAAAAAAAATCTATTATATGTTTTTAAAAAAAAGTTTAAAAAAAATAATTTAAAACCCAAAAAAATTTTGGGGGGAAAGGGGTTTTTTGTTACCCGGGAAAAAAGGTTTTTTCAACTAACTCAAAAAAAACCATTTATTCCTTTTTCTTGGGGTTGGGGGGTTTTTTAAATTCCTTTAAGTACTTAAATTTTAATTTTTGTTCATAAAATAAAAAATTGATTTTGAAGAAAAAAATTTTTCCAAAATTTTGGTTCCCCGGGGGGTGAAAACCGGTTTTCCCCGGTTTGGGACCCCAAAGGGGGCGGTGGGTTCCATTAATTTAAAATTTTTACCTGGTTTTCCCCCCCTCTGGGGGATAATGTAACAGGTTTTTTCCTGGATGGGGGGGAAAATTTTACCCTCGGGGGTTAAATTAAAAAAAAAAAAAAAAAAAATAAAAAAAAAAAATAATGGTAATTGGACATCAAGACTTTTTTACTTTTTTTTTTTGTATCCCAAAAAAAAAAAAAACCTATTTTATTCTTAAAAAAATTTTTTAAAAAAAAACTTATCCATTGATAGAATTAAGTCTTTAAAAAACCCCTTGTCGAGTTTCCCCCTTGGGGGAAAATTTTTTTTTAAAAACCCAAAGGCTCCTCCATTTGGAATTTCTCCCCACTTTTTTTTAAGGCCTTTTTTAAACTAAAGCCCTTTTTTTTTTAAAAAAAATTTCATTTTTTCCCTTTTAAATTTAAAATTAATTGGAATTCCCCTGACCCCAAAAAAGGGGGCCCCCAAATTTTGGGCCCCTTTTTTCTTTATTTTGGGGTTTTTCACAATTTTTTTTTTTTGTTTTAAAATTTTTTAACGACTTTTTCCTTTTTTTCCACACAAGGGAAAACCAAGGAACGAAACGAACCCAAAAATATTTTAAAAAAGGTTAATGGACCCCAATCTTTTACACAAGTAAATTTTTTTTTCCATAGAGGGAAAGGGGGACCCCGAAGCCTAAAACTTTCCATTCCCCCCCGGGGTAGTTTTGTAATTTTTTTTTCAAAAACCCAAAAAAAAAAAGAAGGCTATTTTTAGTATTTTTTAAATTTAAACCCTAAAAAAAACCCATCTTTCGGCCTTGGGGATAGTCAGACATTGGAGGGTTTAAAATTTAAAACCCGCCAAAAAAACCATAAGCAAAACTAAAATAATTAAAAAAATTTAATTAAGGGGCGAAACCCCAAAAAAAAAAAAAAAATTATATGTTTAAGTACAAAGCATTTTATCCAAAAATGAAAAAAAAATACTAGAAAACCCCCTAAAACGCAAAAGGATATGTAAAGAAAACTAACTTTTTTATTAAAAAACAAAACCCCCCAAAAGGCTCAACTTTTCCCCCCAAACAAATAAAAAAATTTTTAAAAAGGGCTCCCTTTTTCCCAAAACAAAAATTAATGGGGTTTTATTTTTGGGAAACGTTCCAAAATTTGAATAAACTTTATCTTTTTTTAAAAATTTTGAGGCAAAAAAAGATTTTTCATTTAAAAAAAATAAGGGAAACCAAAAAAAAACTCCCGGCTGAAATTCTTTTAAAACCCTTCTTTTTTAGTAAAACAATTTTTGTAGTAAAAAAGGCAAACGATTGTTTACATTTAGAAAAATCCCGAGGGAAGGGAAAGTCTGATTTGGCAGTTTAACAAAAAAATAATTTTTTTTTTTAAGGTCGAAGTAGATTTAAATTTAAAATTTGATGGAACAAAAAACAAAAAAAGGAAAAAAAAATTTTAAATGCAATTTTTGTAATTTAACCCCCCTTTTCCCAAATTGCTTTTTTTTTTGGGGGGATTTTCAATTTTTGGGTTTTAGGGGTTTTGGGCACTTTTTATGGGGGGAGCCCTTCCCGCCCAAAATTTATTTATTTTCTCAAAAAAATTTTACCCATTGCTGGGTCGCCCCCCCCAATTTTAACCCCCCCGCCCGGTGGGGGGGGGGAACCCGGTTTGGGGTGGAACGAATTTCTTAAAAGTCGCCCCGGGGGGTTAACGGGAATCTCTAGGGCTTTTCCAAACCCTTACCAGGGGCGAAGGGGGGAAGTTTATTTTATTTCAAAATTTAAAAATTTTAAAAAAAAAAATTGGTAAAAAAAACCTTTTAAATTTCCCCGGGGGGGGGGGGGAAAAATTTTTAAGGGGTTGGGGTTCAAAAAAGCCAAAAATTTTCCCCAAATTTTTTTGGGGGGAAAGCGAGGGAAATTTTTAAAATGCAAAATTTGAAAATCTTTAATTTTTTTTTTAAAAAAAATTTTAAAAAATTTTTTGGTTTTAAGGGGTCAAAAAAAATAGCCCTTTTGGGGCCCCCCTTTATTCCTTTTTAAACCCCAGGGCCCCAACGCGAATTTTAAAGGGGCCCTTCCCCAAAAAGTTTTTTACAAAAAAATTCCCCCCCGGGGAAAAATAAAAAATAAAAAGTTTCAGGGGTTTTTTAAAAAAAAAAGGGTTTTAAAAATTCCCCCAAAATTAACCCCGCCTTTAGGAGGTTTTTTTTTTTTTTTTTTTTTTTTTTTTTTTTTTTTGTTTTTTTTTTTTTTTTTTTTTTTTTATACGTTCCGTACTTTTTTAACAAAAATAAAAATAAAACTTTTTTGCCCCCAAAATTTTTTAAACCCTTTTTGGAAAAAAACCAGAATCGGGGGGGAAAAGGGGGGGGAATTTTCCCCCCCCCCCTTAGATTTAAAAAAAAAAAACTTTTATGGGGGTAATAATTTAAGTTATTGGGAATTTAAAAAACGTTTAATTGGGAAAAATTTAATTATTTTAAAAAAATTTTGTTTAAAAAAATTTTTTTTATTTTTAAAAAAGTTTTTTGGGTAGAAAAAATGGTTTCCCCCCAATTTTTTTAAACATATCACCCCCCCCCTTTCTTTTTACAAAAAAAAGTCGGGGGGTTGTCAAAATTTTTTTCCTTCCCCAAACTTGGGTTTTTTTTTGTGTGGTTTTTAAATTCCAAAAATTTAAAAAATAATTGAAAAAGGGGAAAAATCCCTGCACTTTTTATGGGGTTTAAAAAATTTCGAAACCAAAATTTTTTAAAAGGCTTTTTTTCCCCTTTTAATTTTTACTTAGATCCTAAAGAAAAATCCAAACATTTTAGATTTTTCCTATTTTTTTTTTTATTGGTCTTTCAATACCCCTCAAAAGGGAAAAAAAACTTTTTAAAATGTTTTAAAAGAAACCAGGGATAAAAATTTTTGGGGAAAAACAGGGGCCCTACCTTAATATTTAAAATTTTTTGGGGGTATTCAGTTTTTCCTGGTTTTTGTTTTTTTTTTTGATTTAACCGTTTTTATCAGGGAAAACCCACGGGGGTTTACCCTCCCTTTGGGTTTTTAAACCCGAATTGACCCAAAACCCGGGTTCAATCCCTTTTTTTGTTTTATTGCTTGTTGAATTGTGAAGAAATGTTTTTTTCCCCTCAGTGGCTTTTGCGATTCGTTTCTTATTCCCTAAAACCCCCCCAAAATGGGGCCCAAATTTTCCTAAATTAATGCTTTAGCGGGCAAAATTTTGACCAAAAAAAATTGGGAAAGGGGGAGGTCCTTCCCCCTTGGGGCGGAATTCATTTTTGGAATCGGAAAAAGGGGGGGGAAAAAATTTGTTATCGGCCATGGGGGGGTTCCTTTTTGTTTTTTTTTATAAAACAATTTATTAAGAAAAAAAAAATTTATTTTCCAAAAATGGGTTTTTTTTTTTTTGGGGGTTTTTTAAAGGGGTAAAAATTTAAAAAAAAAAAAGCCTTTTGGGGATTTTATTTTTTAAAAATTTTTAAAAATTTATTTTTTAATTTAAATTTTCCTATTTTCAAAAAAAAAATGGGGGTTTTAAAAAAACAAAAAAGAGGCCCCTTCCCCTTGAAAAACTACAAAAAAAACAAATTTGAAAAAGGTTTAAATGGGGAGAAAAGAATTAGATAAAAATTAAAAAAGGCACATCAATTTAAACTAAAAGTTTTTTTTTTTTCAAAAAAAACCGTATAAAAAAAAAAGAAAAAAAAGAAGGGGAAAAAATGGGTTTTGATTTTCCCTTAAATTTATTTTTTTTTTAAAATTTAAAAATCTTTTAAATTTTTTTTAATTTTACATTTTTAAAAAAATTATTTTTTTTTTACAAATTTGTTAAAAAGACATAAGTAACTTCATTTTTGGGACAAATTTTTGGGGAAAATTGTTTAAAAAAGGGTTTTTTTTCTTTTGGGCAGGGTTTAAAACGTTTTTTTTTTTTTTTTTTTTTTTTTTTTTTTTTTTTTTTTTAAAAAAAAGGGGTTTGAAAATTTTGGCTTTGCAGTTGTTTAAACAAATTTTTTTTTTTTTTTTTATAAATTTTTTTTTTTTTTTAAAATTTAAAGGGGTTGGGGGGTACTCCAAAAATTTTTAAAAAAAAAAAAAAATTATGGTTTAAACCCTTTTTTTCAGAAAAGTGGAAGGGAAAAAGGTAAGGGCCTGGATGGGGGAAATTGAAAAAACTCTAGAGGGGGTGTTTTTATTTTTTTTTTTAATTTGGGGGAAACCCTTTAACCCAAAAAAATTCCCAACCTTTTGGGGGGAAACTCGTTTTAAATTTTGGGAGTTTTTACTTGGGATTAGAAATTCTTTTCATTTTAATTTTTTACTTTTTGTTGGACCCCTTTTTTTTTCCATTTGGGAAGGGAAAAAAATTTTTAAAAATTTCTCAAAAAATAAAATTCAATATAAGGGGGGCCCATTTTCAAAAAAAACAAAGATTATAAATATTGCAAATTTGGGGTTTTTTTTTCTAACCAAGCCTTGGGGAAGGGAAAAAAATTTTTACAAGGGAAAATTTTTTATTTTTGATTTGTGTCGATTTGAAAGGGCGTTTTATACTCTTAGGAAAGGTTTGGGGGGGAAAAAATTTTGGAAACTTTTTCAATTTTATGATTTTTCCAAAATTTCAACTAGTCGTTTCATTCCCCAAAACCCAAAAATTAAAGGAACCAAAGGGGGCTTCAAAATTTTACCAGAAAAGTTTTAAGATTTTTAAAAGTTGAATTTTTCTAATCCCCCGGGTTGGCTGGTTAAAAAGGGGGTTTTTTCAACTGCTTGTATAAAAAAGTTTTTTTAAAATTGGAAAAAAAAAATGCCCCCCGGCCCCCCTGGTTTTAAGGCTTTAAAATTTCCTGTTTGGTAATAATTTTTCTTTGGAATTTTTTTTAAAGCCTTTTTTTAAAGGTTGAAAGGGCCGGGAAAAAAAACCCCAAAATTCCTTTTCAGCGTGATTCTTTAAAGCATTCTCGTTTCCCTTTTAACCCCCAGGAGGTGAAAAAGGGGTTTCTGATTTGCCCCCCCGGGACCGGTTTAGGAAAGGGGTGGGATTCAAAATTTTTCCCCAATAAAATAACACCCCGGGGGACCCGGTTGGGGGAGGGTTTTCCCAAAAAAAAAAAAAAACTTTTTTTTTTTCATTTTAAGGGCTTTTTTAAAAAGAAAAAAAACGAAAAATTAATTTGGTTCAAAATTTAAGTTAAATCCCAAAAAAAAAAAAATTATTAAAATTTTCAACTTTTTTAGTTGGGTCCCCTTTAGGTTTTTAAGAAACCCGTTTTAAAGGGGGTTTACGGGGCCCAAATAGAATTTTTTAAGAAAACGGAAGGGGGGGGCCCCCCCAAAAAAAAAAATTGAGGGAAACCGGGAATAGAATTTCCCAAAATTGAGGGGGAAAAAAAGGGGTGCAGGGAAAACAGAATGGTCTTTTTGGGGGGGGTTTTTCCCATGGTTTTTGGGAGGGAATTTTTTAAAAGGGGGTTTTTAAAAAAAAATAATTGGTTATTTTCTCCCATTAGGAAAATTAGGGTGGAAAAAAAATTTTTGGTAAACCTTGCCCTAACCACATGGGAAAAAAAGGGGGAAAGAATTCAAAGCAGTTATTTTAGTTTTTTATTGTAATCCAAAAAAAATTGGGGGCCGCAATAAGGAAAATTTTTTTTAAATTTTTTGGGGGGTTTTTGTTGTTTTTAATACTGGTAAGGATTCACGGGGGGTTTTATCCCTTGGGAAAAAACAAAATCAAAATTAAAAAAAACACAAAAGTTTA
The DNA here is from genome assembly GCA_024516035.1 of Bactericera cockerelli. Classification (NCBI taxonomy): domain Eukaryota; kingdom Metazoa; phylum Arthropoda; class Insecta; order Hemiptera; family Triozidae; genus Bactericera; species Bactericera cockerelli. The sequence continues at coordinate 5,878,113 of CM044957.1, forward strand.
AAGAAAAAGGTTGCATTCCGCGCCATGGGGACAGGAATTTTAAAAAATTTTTGGGGTGGTAACGGGGTTTTTTTTTTTTTCTTTTTCTTTTTAAAAAATTTTGAAACCCTTTGGTTTTCGCCACCTCGGGGAAAAAAATTTTTTTTTTCGTCAGAAAATTTTTTTTTTTTCCCTTTAAATTATTATTTTTTTAAAAATATTCAAATTTTAAAAAACTTTTTAAAAAAATTTTTTAACGGGACTTGGACCAAAGTGTTACGTGGCCATAAAAACCCGGGTGGGGTTTTTTTTTTTTAATGGGGTTTAAAATTTAACCCACTTTTCAGCTGGGGTAAAGAAAAAAAAGGTTTTTTTTACAAAGTGGTCTTTAAAACCAAAATTTTCCCCGATAAAGCCCCCTTTTCTTCCGGGGCCCCAACAGAAACAGATTTCATTTTTATTTAAGGAAAGTCAAAAACCCCCCTTTTTTTTGCCCGGAAAAAAAAAAAAAAAAAAAAAAAAAAAAAAAAAAACAATGTTTTAAAGAAATCCCCTTTTTTTTTAAACATAAAAGGGGAAAATTTTGTTTCCCTCCCATAGAGGGGGGGCTATAGGGAAACTTTTAAGTAGTTTGTTTCCCCAAAAAAAAAAAGGAATCTTTTAATACCCATAATCCCCTAATTAAAAATTTTTGTTTTAAATTTAAACTTTTTCCCCCCAAGGGGGGTTTTATTCCTTTGAAAATTAAAAAATTCCCCAATTTCCTACCCATTTTGGGGGGGGAAGTCAGGTCCCGGGGGGACCCGTTTCGTTTAAAATTCGGTATCCCAAAAAACCCTCTTAAAGAGGGGCTATTCAAAAAAAATTTTTTATTGCTAAAATTTATGTTTTATTGAGACCTAAACTTAAATTACTTTTTAATTTCCAAATTTAACCCTTTTATTTTCTAGGTTTTAAACTTAAATTCCCCTTTAAACTTGAGAACATAAAATTTTGGGGGCGAAATTTTTAAAAAAAAAAGGGAAAATTTTGGGCGCATTTTTTCCCCCCAAAAAAAAAGAAATTTAAGAAGAAACAAAATGTTTTTTAAAAAAATTAAAAAAAAATTTTAAAAAATTTTTTTTGGGAACCAATACCTATTTTACAATTTTTTTCTTTAAAAAAAAATTTTTTTTTTTTTTTTGAAAAAATTCTTTTTTTCCCCCCGGGGGGAATTTTAAAATTTTTTAAAACCCGGGGCTGGGTTGAATTAAAGGTTTTTTTTTGGGGGAAAAAACCCATTTAATTTTTATAATTGAGGGATTACGATTCCCAGTTTTAAAGAATAAAAATTTAACACCTTTTTTCTTTAAAAATGATAGGTTTTTCTCCTGATAATTTTTACTTTTTATTAGAAAAAAAACTTTTACATCCAAGAATATTTTAAAAAAGGGGGGGTTTCTTAAAAATTTTTTCGGGACCTTTTTAAAAACCCAAATTTCCGTAAGGATGTTTTTTCAAAAATTGAAATACCTATCCCCTATTCGGATTAAAAATTTTTCCCCCAAAATGGAAGCAATTTTAGTCAAATTAGGAAACCCCAGGCAGCACAAATAAAATTTAAGGTTTAAAACCAATGCCTGGAAATTGGGGGTATTGAAACCCCTTGGGAACAAAAGGGTTAAAAATCATTTTTAAAAATTTTTAGGAAAAAAAGGTCTTTGTCCTTATAAAAACCAGCACTAAGTAATGTAAAAATCCTTTAAAGCAAGAGGACCCGGAAAAAAACTTCAAAAGGAAGAAACGGGAAATCCCAACAACAAAACCCCCCCAAAAAAAAAGGAAAAAAATTCCCCGAGGGGAAACCCCCCCAATTTTTTTATGCCCGGTAAGTCCATTTCAAAGTAATTAAATAATTTTTTAAAAAAAATAATTTTTTTTCCAACTTAAAATTTTAAAAAAACCCCCCAAAAATTAAAAAAAAAAAAACTTAGGGCAATTAGTAAAATTGCCCCCAGAAAAAACCCCGTTTATTTTTAAAAAAAATCCCCCATAGAGTATCAAAGGGGGAAAAAGACCAAAAATTTGAAAATAAAAAAAAATTCAAAAAAAAAGCGAGTAAATTTTAGAAAAAAAAAAACCCCTTTAAAAAAAATTTTTTTTTTCCCGAAACAAAAAATGACCATTCAATTTTTAAAAATAAAAAAATTTGATTGCCTTAAAAGGGCAAAAATTCCTAATGTAAAAAAAAATTTGGGTTTGCCTCAAAAACCGAAAAAACCGCGTTAAATTTAAAAATTTTTTGCCCAAATTCAATAAACCTGACACTAAAGGCAAATCTTTTCCTCCCCCAAATAAGGGGGCGGTTCCCCCAAAAAGAAAAAAAAAGAAAAAAAATTTGGGGGTTTCTTCCATTTAAAAAAAAAAAAAATTGGGGGCCCCCCTAGGTCAAAAAAACCCCCATACAAAAATTTTTTAAAAAAAGAGGATTTAAAAACCCCAAAATTCAATTTTGGGTGGTAAAAGACCTAAAGTGAAATTTTATAAAAAAAAGGGTGTTTTTAAAACCCCAAAAAGGGGCCAAAAAAAAAACTAAATATTCTTTTTTGGTTTTTTGATAAAGCGAAAAAAAAACTAAAAAATTAAAAAAAAATTTTAGGGGCCCCTTTAAAAAAATGAAACAAACGAAATAAAGGGTTAACATTTTAATTTAAACCCCAAAAAAAAAAAAAAATTAATTCATTAAAAACCCCCTTAAAAAAAACCCGGGACCCCTTTTTTTAAAGAAACATCCTCACTTTTGATCCCCAAAAACGGCCCAAAAAATTAAATTTTTCCCCCAAAAAAAAAAGAAAACCAACAAATTTTCAAAGAAAAGCAAAGAACATGGGGAACAAAAGAAATTTGGGTTCGTGAAAAAAAGAGGAAAAATTTTTTAAACTTTTTAAAAAAATAAAGGGGCTATTTTCCCGGCCCCCCCCCGGCCCCCAAACCCCCAAAAAAAAAGTTAAAATTTTTTTAACCCCTTTTTCGAAACGGGTTTATGGAAATTTCCCCTTTCTTACATCGGCCTTTTTTCCCAGGAAAATTTACAAAAACCAAAAATCCGTTTTTAAAAAAAATATTGGGGCCTTAAAAAAAATCTACAAAGAGAAAAACCCCTTAAAATTTTGGGGAAAGAAAAAAAAAATCTTAAATTTTTGAGTCAAAATTGGTGGGACTAAACCCCCAATTTCCAAAACTTCATGGGAAAAATCCCCGAAAGGGTTTTCCTTTTAAAAAAAGGAAAGGGGGAAAAAGGGGAAAACCCTCCTTTTAAAAACAAATTTTTAAAAAAAAAAAATTTTTGGGAAAGAAAACAAGTTTAAAAAGGAAAAATTAAACTTTTTATTCCCCAAAAAATTCAACCCCAAAGGAAAGCAAAAAACCCCAAAAAACCCCCTTTTAAATTTTCCCAAGAAGTCGGGGGGGGTCCGTGAAAAAATTTTAAAAGTCAATTTTTAAAATTTTAAAAAAATTTTATCTTTCGAAAACCGAAAAGCAACCCCCCCAAAATTTACAAAAGGGAAAAATTTTTAACGGGGGAGTTACAAAACAATTCTTAAAAATAACCAAAAAAAAACCCCGGTTACTTAATAAGGGCAAGCCTTAAACCCCCTCGGAAAGCGCGTTAAAAAAAAAAAAAACCCCCTTTTTAAATTAAATTTTCCGCCTTTTTTTTTGGGGGGGGGAACTGAAGAAAAAAACCCAACCCGGAGTGGTTTATTTCCCTTTTCCCGTCTATCAAATTTTCAAAAAACTTTTTACAATTAAATTTGTTTTTTTGCAAAATATACCAGTTTAGTTTGGGTCAGAAAAAACTTTAAAAAAAAGGAAATTTTTTTAAAAAAACAAAAAAGGTAGGCCCCAGTATTTAGGAAAAAAAAGTTTTTTATTAAAATGGATGAAAAAATAATTAAAAAAATTTGCCAAAAAACTTCCCCAAAAAAAGAACATATCTAAAAGGTTTTTTTTTAAAAAAAAAATTCAAAAAAAGAAAATAGTCACTTCCCCGGGGTCTTGGACCCGTTTTTAAAAAAAAAAAAACAAAAAAAGGGGGGAAAAAAACCTTTGCCCTTTGCGATAAATTTTTTGGGATTGGGGAATGAAGAAAATCAAGAACTCAACCAACCCCCCCGTTTAAAATGGGTTTTAAAAAAGGGAAAAAAAATGTATAATCTTTTTTTGGGTTTTTCCAAAAAAATGTAAAAGATTTAACTTTTATTTCCCCCTGAAACAAGCGTACTTAAGACCCCACAAAAACTGAAATGGGAAAAAAAAAGGAAGAAAAGAAAACAAGAAAATCCAAAAAAAAGAATTAATGGGGGTTTATTCCCCCAAAAAAATTTTTTTTCAAACCCCCAAACCATTTCCTTGTTCCCGGGGGGTTAGCCAAAATTTTTTAAAAAGGTTTTTCGACAAAAAGGGCATTTTTGCCCCCCTTTTAAAAAAACAATTACGCCCGGGCTTGGGGGTTTTTTAAAAAAAAACAAGCAAAAATTTTTGCCCAAACTCAAAACCCCGGGAAAAAAAAGGGGTTTTTTCCTTTTTGGGTTTTGCCCGTTAGAAAATTAAAGGGAAGAAAACCATTTAAGTTTTTTATTTTTTTTTTGTAAAAGGTCCCGGAAAAAAAAAACCCCAACAACTTTTATTTTTTTTTTAAAAAAAACTTTTTTTACCCCTTTTAAAAAAATTCTTTTTTTTTCTAAATTGTAAGTTAAAAAAAAAGGGGGATTTTAAAAAAAAAAAAAAAAAAAAAAAAAATTTGTTTTTCAGGCGTTTTAAAAAATAAGGACAAAATTTTAGTCCCGTTTGTTTTGTAAAAGGGGTTTTAAAAAACCCCCCGGAGATAAAAAAATAAAAAAATTTGTTTCCCCCCCCCTTTTTTTTTTTTTTAAAAAATTTTTAAAAACCCTTTTTTTCCAAAACGGGGAAATCTTCATTTTTTCTTTTTTTTCCATGTGGTCCAAAATTAAAATATTTAAAATTAAATTTTTTTTCTTCTCGTTAAATTTCCAAAATCTTTTTTTTTCCGGGAGGGGGATTTTTTTTTTCCCTTTTTATTTTTTTTTTCTTTTTTTTTTTAAAGGTTCTTTTAAAAAAAACTGTTCTCATCCTTTTTTTGGGCACTGGGTAAGTTGAAAATTTTTTCGTATCTATTTGTTTTCCTTTTTTGTTTTTAAAGTTTTTAATGGCGAGAATAAAAATTTTCCCTTAATGTTCAACCCGGGAAATTTTTTTAAAAAAAACCCCCCCCAAATTTAAAAACAAATTTTTTTTACGGGTCAAAAATAAACACCTTTTTTGGGCCGGGCCCCCCCCAAGCCCGGGAGACCGAAAACCCGTTCTTTACCCAAAAACTCTTCCCATTGTTTGGTTAAAATTTTCCCCCCTTTTTTCCTTTTTATATTTTCAAAAGGTTTTTTTCCCCCTTTTTTCCCCCAAAACCAGAAATATTTTTTTTAAAAGGATGAAAATACAATTTTTTTCCCTTTCCCCCAAACCCGGAAATTTTTTCGTTCGGGGCCCGGGGGTAGAGTTCCCACAGGCACACGGGCCCTAAGTTGGACAAATTCGGAAATCAGGTGTTTTGCCCTGCCCCTTGGGGGCAAAAGGGGGGCGAAAGGGGGACGTTCTTGCCCTTTTTTAAAAAAAAAAAAAATTGGGGGGGTTTCTACAAAACCCAGTGGTCCATTTTAATTTTTTTCATTTGGTTTTTTATTTTTCCATCCAGTGGTCCATATTAGATGCCCATGGGCGCCGATCCAAAGTTGACATTGCCCTTAAAAGCGAATTTTTAATTTTTTTTAAAAAAAGGGGTTAAAATGAAAAATTTTTTTTTAAAAAATTTTAATGAGCATAATTTTTAATATTTCGCTGTATCAAATTGTGTGTGTGTTTTCGGTTACCTTGATCAAAATCGGTGACATTTATTTTAGATTCACTTTCAAAAAAATTTTGAGTCTCGAAATCTGTTAGTTTCGTAGATTTTGTAAATATAATTTTTTTGATTTTAATACACAGGGGAAAATTCAACTTGTTCAATTATTTTTCTTTTTAAAGTTGGTAGGTATGTAAGAGTCAAAAGGCGCGTTGAATGCACCGGTTCTGGGTTGGATCATCGATTTTAAAAACCGACGGCCAGTAAAGGGTTTAGGAATTGGACGGGTGACCATTCAAATTGGAACCCTCGTGATGCTGGCTATTCCAGGCTTAACCCAGGCTGGGTAAGGTTAAAGTATGTTGCTGATTTGTGTGTTCACAGCGAATGAGTGAAACACTCGTCTCTGATGACTTCGATGTTAAAGAGACCGTACTTACTTTACTTATTTTTTTTTTTTTTTATTTATTTACACTTTATTAGATAATAGGACATATACAATACAAATAATTACAAACGAAAATACAAAATACAATATAACAAAACAAAAAAATAATAATAAATAAAGAAAAAATAAATAAATATATACATAATATATGTCCTAACTAAAGGGCGGGGTTATTGCCTTAGGCAATCTCTTACTTTACTTAAAGTAAGTACTTACTTAAAGTAAAGTACCTAAGTAAGAGACGCTACTTACTTTAATTAAAGTACGGTAAGTAAGAGACGCAACTTACTTTACTTAAAGTAAAGTAAGTAAGAGACGCTACTTAGGTACTTTACATAAAGTAAAGTAAGTGACACTACTTAATTTACATAAATTAAAGTAAGTAAGAGACGCTACTTACTTTACTTAAAGTTAAGTAAGTATGATACGCTACTTACTATACTTAAAGTAAAGTAAGTAAGACACGCTAGGCGAAAAAGTAAGTTCAAGAAGTCCTTTGTGGTGCAGACCCCTTCGCATTTTGTGAGGGTAGCGCAGCATTACTAAGAGAACCCTTCTTTACTTTTCGCATTATTTTAAATATTTTACTGGACCTCTTGAGTAGTCACCGTGGTCGAGTGAGTTAGCGCGCTAGGCATTGCACGCACGGTGACTTGGGATCGATCCCCAGCGGGCAGGATTTTTTCTGCTCTGTACTTGGGTGTTCGGGGTCCACTCATACCTACCTCGTGAGGAAAAATGAGTAGCTGCTGTAGCAGCGACCAGTGGCGGAATTATAGGCAAAAATAAGATATTGGGATATTAAAATATACGGAATATTCCTATAATTCTGCGCTACCCACTAAAATTGTGATATAATAACACATAAAACACATTATATTATTACTGGACATCTTTATTGTAATTCAAATATGTGATAATTTTATTCAAAGAGGTTACTTGGTTATAAAAGAAGTTCTCAGAACTCCTGAAGTAATAACATGCATCTTGGGCTCATGTTTCAGTACTAGGGTGACACCAGACGACACATGTAGGAACATACAGGGTCTAGTAAAAAAGACTGGGACTGAGAAGGGCTTTCCTGATACTCGTTATAAAATAATTGCGAAATTAATAGACAACATCGATAACTTAAGTCATTGCTTAGCGTCGGTTTTCCCTATCTTACACAGTACGGAATCCGAGACTTAGCGCCACAGAGGTATAGTTTCTGAGATCTGCGCGTAACAAGGAATGTTTTTAACCGACAGACCGACACAAAACCAAAGTTTCTCAGGAGTATATGAAACGTCCAGAAATATGAAATCAGAGCAATTTTTTTTTCTTTCTTTTTTACAAAAGCAAACACAATACTTCCGATTTCTAATATTAGAAATTTATCGGACGTAGGTATAATAAAATTGTTAGAGAAAAAAAAAGTGTCCACTTATATTAAATCTAATCCTGTTTTATAATTCGGCTTTAGTCTTCGATACGTTAATCTCCCACCCTGTACAGTGCCATATTGTTTACATACACTCTCAGTACAGCTTGAGGTTTACTATTACAATTAGGACAAACGCAATCTTCTATAAACAAACAGAGCCTTGGAAGTTGACACACACCATACTTGAAACGATGGTAATTAGAATAGTCAAAGTACTCTCAATGGTACATGATATTAATAATACTCTTTAGTGGAAGACTAGAAGGTAACCACGAGGCGAGGTTAATGCTCAAAGCATTTTCCCACACCTATAATGTGGTCACAAGCTCAAATAAATGAGGAAAAATGCATGCATTGGCTTGGATTCGAACCAACGGATCCCTACGATACCTGGATTACCAGACTAGCGCCTTAATGCACGGTACATAGAGATTTCCATAAAACGTGGTCCCTGGATATAAGAGAATGATTTCCAAGTCAAATTTGCCTCTCTGTAGGGATAACTTCTTTATCAGAGAAACCTGTTACCTGGATATAAGAAATTCCGGTCCCTTGAGTTCTCTTATATCCAGGTTGACTGTATTAAGATGCGTAAGCAACGTCCAGGAATATCAGAACTTGGCGGGTGACCACTTAAATTGAAACCTTCATGATGCTGACTATCCCTGGCCCAACCCACACTGGGTGAGGTTAATGTGGATAACAGCTGGTTTGTGTGTTTGGGATTTTGACCACATAATACTACGTCTTGAGTTTATTACTGGAATAATGGGAGTCATTAGTCTTAATCGGCCAGTATAAGGCGATATTATTATCATTATATTCCCATAATCAACGATTTTTTTCTCGTACATCGAAAAAATCGATAAGTGAGAACAGGGCACCAGGTGTAATACTAGCATATAAAGATAAATCTGGCTGGGGGACTATAAACAGGGAGTGGACCAGCAGTCTGGCTGGGGGACTATAAACATGGAGTAGACCAGCAGTCTGGCTGGGGGACTATAAACAGGGAGTAGACCAGCATTGGCTTGGTTCTGGGGGCCTTTGTCAATTATTAGCCTACTTGTAAAGACAGTGGTAGAAGTGCTGAGACATTCCTTCACTGTCTGGCTACCATCATCATCATGACGCCACCCTATGATGTTGATGATGATGAAAGATAAATAATTTAAAGCTTTTGGTGCGTTCATTAAACACTGTTTTTTAAGACGGATAAAATAATGTATTTACAAATTGCAGATTTGATTAAAGTTAGTATCATCAAAGAAATAAAATTATTAGAAAAAATGACATTTTGTTGAGAAATAAAAGCTTAATGGGATTTTACCAAAACGATACCATTCTAATCGTTCTTATAACTAAGGGCGAAATTAAAAGACAAAATTGAGATCTTAAGTCATGACCGAGCATTTCCCTATCTAAGACCATACGCCAAATCGAGACTTAGCGCCACAGAGGTATTAAAAAAACGTGTATTAATTCCGCCCTAAGGGCGACATTAATAGACGTTTTTGAAATAGTTCTGTGGCGCTAAGTCTCGGATTGCGTACTGTCTTAGATAGGGAAGACCGATGCTAAGTAATGACTTGAGTTATCGATTTTGTCTATTAATTCCAACTAAATCTCTATCACCTAAGTGACCAGTTCGATTCCCAGCAAAATCAAGACAAGATCTCAAACAAATGAGAAAAAAAATAACATGGGGTTGGATCCAAACTCACGTCTCATTGACTAAATTAAGAGACCAGGAAAGTGTAAAGCCAGAGATCCCGAGTTCGATCCCGGGTTGGGGCAGACTTGTTGAAGAAAATACTGTTGCCTCCAAACACGTGAGGCTAGCATTTCCTCCCCTACCCAGGCTGGGTGAGGTTAATGTGGGTAGCTGGTACGATTTCCAGCGAATGGAGGGTATATCTAATTAGGCACACAACGCACTCTGATTGAACGGAATAACCAAGAGTGCGTTGTGTGACCGTCGGAAGGGATATTTGGGGATTGTGAGAGTGGTTTTTGGAATGAGGGCCAAGAACTGCGTGAAATGATTCATAATAATAATAACACTCTTTAGTGGAAGGTAACCACCAGGCGAGGTGAAATCTTATTATGTGGTCACAAACTCAAATTAATAAGGAAAAATTCATGCACTGGATGGGATTCGAACCAACGGATCCCTAGGCTAGCGCGTCATTGCTATTTGGAGGGAAAAAAACGTACATGAAATTAATGTAAAATAAAAGTAAAGGAGAGATTACAAAACACTAACTTAAAAAAGACAATCTCAGGGTAAACATTGCTACCATTCTAGGTACTGTTGAAATAGGACGAACTGTATCTGAAGTACAACCGCGCTGTCAATACATAGCCAACACTAATTTATTTACAAAAATTGAAATCGGAGCAAAAAAATATTTATTTATTTTTCGCACAAAAACGATCACAATACTTTCGATTTCTAATATTAGAAATTTATCGGAAGTAAAATTCTGGTTAATATTACAGGGTGAACAAGTTTATAGAACATTTTAGAATTAATTCTAGGAGACATTCTAAGTCTAAAATAAATAATCTCAGGTAATTATTCGAAAAATGGAAAAAATCACTTGAATTTCTTTTCCCTTGAAAAGCAAACTAACTTGTTAAATTTAATGAAGTGATAATTTTTTAAAGTGTATGTTTAATATTACTAAAGTAAATTTCCTAAGTAGGTACCGAATAACTGACATTTTGTACCTAGTGCCATTGAAAACTGAGTTTTCAGTTTGTTTGTATCTTCATTCGATGTCATTTTTCGAAAAATGATCTGAAATTATTTTAGGCTGTTATACCTACAGAGACGTTTTTCTTTATCCCTTTAGGGTTCACTATAGGGTGGTCCCGAGCTTGCTATAAGGAAAACTTCGACCTTGACAATTATTTTTTAACTTCTCATTTCTCGCATGGTACATTTCTCATTTGATACAAAACAAATAGAAGCGTTCAAAAATCTCTTCTTTCAAGAGACATCTGAATGCGCATGCGCACAGGCGCTTCAAACAAACGTCTCTGTATAACAAAATCAGCTGAAGGGACAAATGACCCAGGCATCCCTACAGTGAGGACTCTGCATAATACCCTTAGTCTCAAAAGGTCCCCTACAATTGGTTCTGAAATGTTCTATACACTCACCGGTAGAAATTACTGGACACTTATTGTTTTTGCATTTGACTTCGTGTATTTCCTGATGGACTAAATTTGACATAACTTTTTGTGAGGTAAAATTTTTTTTAGGTATTTTTGTTTTGATAGAAAAGTAACATTATGGAAATGAATGGTAACAGAATGGAGATTGGAGAATGATCAAGTTTTGTTTTATTCATTTCAATTTCTATGTATATATTCTATGTCATTTGTAAATATAACTTGATCGTATAATAATAAGAATTAATACTGAACAGAAGAAACATGTTTCCTGATTGAAAACAATGCGTATGGAATTTCTTACATTTAATTTAATAAAAATAAGGTACTGGAGAAAAGTTAAACATGTGCCTCCCTCCTGTTCAGTATTAATCTCTTTACTGTTGGTTTTCTATCAAAGCAATAATACCTTGAAAAATTGAACTACAAATTCAAAATGAAGTCAAATGGAAAAACAGCGAGTGTTCTGTTAATTCTGCCGGTGAGTATATAAAAAAAACTCGGAAACTTGTACATTTAAAAACTAATACTTATTTTAACACGGGACCACCTTTGTTCGTGCGAAAGACTCGAGAATTTCTCATCTTCACATTGTCACAAGGTTCCCCAAAATTGGAAGTCTCTTTTCAAAGTTGAATAAATCTCGACCGGACACATACAGACGTCTAGTTCTTCTCAGACAGAATGGCGCGCCGACCGCTCGCCTTGATCACGTTCTCCGTGCTTTTCGCTTTCGACACAGGGATCTTGCCGCCTGCCGTCAGCTTCTGTCGGTTGGAGGTGTTCTCTTTCTGCACCTGAGGAGAGATGAATAATGATGAATATTATAGTAAAAATATCGCCTTATTACTTTTTATTACCTATAAAGTATTGGTCATAATTTTTTTTGGAAGAGTTAAGACTCTCCTGATTTTAAAAAAAGTTTTTTTTTTATCAAATGGTCCGTTCGTATTAATGTGTGTGTATGTGCATACAAAATATCTCAAGAATGGTAAGTCGTAGAGCAATGAAATTTGGCATATTTTTACTGCCCGACTACAGTACTTTTTACTGGGTCACAATAGATCTTCTGTGATAATGGGGGCTTCTCTTGTGGAGCTCCAACCATCCAACCAGTCTAAAATAAATTAAAAAATGCTGCCCGACTAGGACTAACGAGTCCCATTATTCCAGCAGTAAGCCCAAGACGTATTATTATGTGGTCAAAATTCCACATGAAAGGATAACTTGTCATGTCCCGGCTGGGTTTCGAGCGGCGACTCTGGATTGCCAGATCTACTTCTTGACCACTAATCTACCGGGATAGACAAATTAATACAATTGAGGACAGACAAGTAATAAATAACTAGCGTCAATGGTACAGTGAATACTCTAGATAAAATTGAATCACTTAAGTGAAGAAACGTCCAGCGAGGCCAAGAATGGTGGGTGACCACTCAAATTCGGGGAGGGGGAGATGGGAGAAAGATTGATTAAATGATTTTGAAACATTTCATTTATTTTGAAACCATTTTATTTTTTATAATTATAAAAAATACATCCCCTAAGATGATGCTAACTTTTGATAGAGCTATTTGTTTCATGCCCTAACTGTCTATCTCGCTTGCTGAGAGAAAAAAGAGAGAAAGAGATCTTACCCGTCGTCCGTTCTGTCTCCTGGGCAGTATCTCACTCGAGGCGGGCGAGATCGAGTCTTTCCCGCTGGAGGCGCCACTGGTGGAGGCCCCGTTCACACTCAGCAGGTCGTTCATCGAACTCGACCGCCGCGGCTTGGGCAGGCTGTTGTCCGAGTCTTCGGGTAGCGTCGGGGTGAGTGTGGACGCGCCCTCACTGGTGGCGGGGAGGTCGGGGGTGAATTGGGCGCGGGGGTAAGTCAGGCGGAATCGGGACAGGAGACGCTGGTGGGGGGAGGTCTCGGCGAAGCGGCCCGGGAGTTTGAACTCCTTGCGTGGGGGGGTCTCACCTGGAGGAGCGGAGGGTGTGAGTTAAAAGATCGATTAAAAAATATTTTTAGAATAATTACAATAGGGGCAGAATTGATAGACGTTTTTGTAATACCTCTGTGGCGCTAAGTCACAGATTGTGTACTGTGAAAGATAGGGAAAACCGATGCTAAGCAATGACTTGAGTTATAGGATTTGTCTATTAATTTCGCCCTAGAGGTTTTAGTAATAATGCCCAATAATATTACAACTTATCAAATTTGTGTTGATCAATCTCGTGATGTCATAATTACTCAAACTCGCTTTACTAAATCTACATTGAAACCGGGACTTGAACCACAGAAAGTATACAATAACTAGCTCTCACTCACAGGGAAGTACTGAGTCAGCACAAAGGCCCGTATAAAATAACTAGCTCTCACTCACCGGAAGGTACATCGGCGAGGTACAGAGTCAGCACAAAGGCCCGTATAAAATAACTAGCTCTCACTCACCGGAAGGTACATCGGCGAGGTACAGAGTCAGCACAAAGGCCCGTATAAAATAACTAGCTCTCACTCACCGGAAGGTACATCGGCGAGGTACAGAGTCAGCACAAAGGCCCGTATAAAATAACTAGCTCTCACTCACCGGAAGGTACATCGGCGAGGTACAGAGTCAGCACAAAGGCCCGTATACAATAACTAGCTCTCACTCACCGGAAGGTACATCGGCCAGGTACTGAGTCAGCACAAAGGCCCCGTATACACTAACTAGCTCTCACTCACCGGAAGGTACTGAGTCAGCAAAAAGGCCCGTATACACTAACTAGCTCTCACTCACCGGAAGGTACTGAGTCTGCACAAAGGCCCCGTATACACTAACTAGCTCTCACTCACCGGAAGGTACTGAGTCTGCACAAAGGCCCGTATACACTAACTAGCTCTCACTCACCGGAAGGTACTGAGTCTGCACAAAGGCCCCGTATACACTAACTAGCTCTCACTCACCGGAAGGTACTGAGTCTGCACAAAGGCCCGTATACACTAACTAGCTCTCACTCACCGGAAGGTACTGAGTCTGCACAAAGGCCCGTATACACTAACTAGCTCTCACTCACCGGAAGGTACTGAGTCTGCACAAAGGCCCGTATACACTAACTAGCTCTCACTCACCGGAAGGTACATCGGCCAGGTACTGAGTCTGCACGAAGCCCTGCACAATGTCCGCACACTTGTGTTGCGTCCGCAGCACGCTGCTCAGGGTTTGCACCTGCTGACCGGTGGAAGCGATGAGTGAGTCAGCGGTTGCGGCGTCCCCGGTGAAGAGATCCATGTGGTTCTGCAGGGAGTCCCGCAGTACAGTGGTGCGGCCCTTGACACCGGTGCCAATACCCTGCGGGAGATATTATTGTTTATTTTCTTAGAAGGTAATTTTTGCACCCAAACACTGCTGTTGCATTACTTCAGGGTACATTAATATGTTGAATTATTTATTAATGGACAAAAAATTATTATGCGCAGTACATATAATAATGACAAATTAAAATACAAAATTGGAAACAATATAAACAGGAGAGAGAAAATATCTGGATGAATCATATGCATAATTTTTACAGAAGGCAAAGTGCTCAGAACACTTAATTTTCTCTCCCACTTAAGCAATTTTCTCTCTCGATTAAAAAATGTTATTTTTCAATAGAATATGGGTCTGTCTTTCCCTAAAAAAGCAGCTGCTTAACGAACAAAATGAAAAAAATAAATTACCTCAACCGTTAGCTGGGTCAGTTCGTCCACATGAGATCTGACGGAGCTCAGGAATTTGTCGCACTGCTGCTCAGAATCTTTCACCTGATTCTCCAGGATTTCCCTGCTTTCTTCAACAGCCCCAGTGAAGTGAGCGCTCAGCTCTGCGACCTTTTCTTGCACCTTGCCCACGGCGAGTGAGGTCTGAAAAGTGCGAGGGGAGAAAGAGTCAGTGGATATTTTAAATGGTTTTATTTTTACAAAAAAAAAAAAAAAATAATAATAATAAATAGATTTTATGATATCCTCGTGTTAATATAACATTTGGACATGTCTTTTCAATTTGGGTTTTAACGTCGCTTCTAATTGCATGGTCAAATCACGAAGTGGTTTTCACCCTCCATTTGCGGGAAACTCACAAACCAACTACTCAAATTAACCTCACCCAGCCTAGGGCTGGGAATAGTGAGCATCATGAGAGTTTCAATTTGAATGGTCACCCATCCAAGTCCTAGCCTTGCTGTACGTTTCTTAACGTTAGTGATAGAACAGAAGTATTGGTGTATTCAACGTGCCTGCCGTCAGCGCTGGCTGGACATGTTGAGATTCACAATAATCTGAGTCTGCATTACTTCACTATGACCTCTTCAGATTATAATCACTTACCTGGTTTGCTGACTCATCTCCTGCACTCTCCACATGCTGCATGGTGTCTTCCTGTTATTATCAACATCATCACTTCCCTGGCTTGCTGACTCATCTCCTGCACTCTCCACATGCTGCATGGTGTCTTCCTGTTATTATCAACATCATCATTTACCTGGCTTGCTGACTCATCTTCGGCACTCTCCACGTGCTGCATGATGTTCTTCTGTTATTATCATTATCATCACTCACCTGGCTTGCTGACTCACCTCCTGCACTCTCCACATGCTGCATGGTGTCTTCTTGTTATTATCAACATCATCACTTCCCTGGCTTGCTGACTCATCTCCTGCACTCTCCACATGCTGCATGGTGTCTTCCTGTTATTATCAACATCATCATTTACCTGGCTTGCTGACTCATCTTCGGCACTCTCCACGTGCTGCATGATGTTCTTCTGTTATTATCATTATCATCACTCACCTGGCTTGCTGACTCACCTCCTGCACTCTCCACATGCTGCATGGTGTCTTCTTGTTATTATCATCATCATCACTTACCTGGCTTGCTGACTCATCTCCTGCACTCTCCACGTGCTGCATGGTGTCTTCTTGTTATTATCAACATCATCACTTACCTGGCTTGCTGACTCATCTCCTGCACTCGCCACGTGCTGCATGATGTCCTATTGTTATTATCATCATCATTACTTACCTGGCTTGCTGACTCATCTCCTGCACTCGCCACGTGCTGCATGATGCTCTCAGTCTTCACCAGCGTGTCTTCCTGCAGCAGCTGCATCAGTTTACCGTTGCGAGAACCCACGCCTGTCTTCAGCTGATCGAACTGAGAGGTGACGGCGTTCATCTTGGATCGAACGCGGGCCTTCTGATTGCGATGCTCCGCCTTACGGTCTTGGAACCGCGTCAGCAGAGCCGTTATTTCTTGGATCATCTGTTGGCATGTAGAAATAACTCGGTTGTGAATTTGGTTTAATTTAAATAGAATTTTACTTTGTATTTTTCATATTTATTTATTATTATTATTAGTTTTTTTTATTTATTAAGTCAAAAGTTCTCATTTTAAGATTAGCGCCATTTTGTTTCGTCAAAAACTGACATATGGGACCACTTGATCCGAGTATTTTCATTTGTTGACTTGAACTAGAAATAGTACTAATAATACTAACACTTTTTAACGGAAGGTAACCACCAGGCGAGGTTAATGCTCACAACATTTTCTACCCCTATTATTATGTGGTCAAAAACTCAAATTAAACGGATCCCTACGCTACCTAGATTACCAGACTAGCGCGTTAACCACTCGAATACCAGTGCACATTTTCTTGAAAACTCGGACATCATTCATTATTTTTAAATAAAAGTGTTTTTAAATAATCAGTACTATGAATAACAAATTCCCAAAGGCTATCGAAACCTGATCTAAAACACTTTAAAAGAGTCATCGCCGTAAGTTAATACGTTAACTTACGGCGTTAAGGTTCCAAGTTCGATCCTTCGAGCTGACAAAAAAAATTGTTTTCTAAATTTGGTTATAATTGTTTGCAAGGGATACCTTCCGGTGAGCTCGTGTTGACCCAGCACCTAAATGGGAAGTATTGTGTCACTTCTCGCCCATCAGAGGGGAGGCATACTACGGGATGGGCATGCTACAACACATACCACAAGCGTCTACACTTCTACAGTAACTCCTGTATCATACTTAGGAAATAAGAAAGGCTGTGAAAATCTCAACTATTTGTTAAAAGAATAAGTATGATTCTTCATGTTGTGAAACGAGAGTCTCTTCACAGTTATTGGTGGTGGTTATTACCTCGTCCCCTCCTCATCTATCTTGTCCAGCTGTTTATCCTCCGCCTCTATCTCTGCCAGCAGAGACTCTATGTCCTCCACTTACCTCATCCCCTCCTCATCTATCTCTGCCAGCAGAGACTCTATACCCTCCACTTACCTCATCCCCCTCCTCATCTATCTTGTCCAGCTGTTTATCCTCCGCATCTATCTCTGCCAGCAGAGACTCTATACCCTCCACTTACCTCATCCCCCTCCTCATCTATCTTGTCCAGCTGTTTATCCTCCGCATCTATCTCTGCCAGCAGAGACTCTATGTCCTCCACTTACCTCATCCCCCTCCTCATCTATCTTGTCCAGCTGTTTATCCTCCGCATCTATCTCTGCCAGCAGAGACTCTATGTCCTCCACTTACCTCATCCCCCTCCTCATCTATCTTGTCCAGCTGTTTATCCTCCGCATCTATCTCTGCCAGCAGAGACTCTATGTCCTCCACTTACCTCATCCCCCTCCTCATCTATCTTGTCCAGCTGTTTATCCTCCGCATCTATCTCTGCCAGCAGAGACTCTATGTCCTCCACTTACCTCATCCCCCTCCTCATCTATCTTGTCCAGCTGTTTATCCTCCGCATCTATCTCTGCCAGCAGAGACTCTATGTCCTCCACTTACCTCATCCCCCTCCTCATCTATCTTGTCCAGCTGTTTATCCTCCGCATCTATCTCTGCCAGCAGAGACTCTATGTCCTCCACTTACCTCATCCCCCTCCTCATCTATCTTGTCCAGCTGTTTATCCTCCGCATCTATCTCTGCCAGCAGAGACTCTATGTCCTCCACTTACCTCATCCCCCTCCTCATCTATCTTGTCCAGCTGTTTATCCTCCGCATCTATCTCTGCCAGCAGAGACTCTATGTCCTCCACTTACCTCATCCCCCTCCTCATCTATCTTGTCCAGCTGTTTATCCTCCGCATCTATCTCTGCCATCAGAGACTCTATGTCCTCCACCTGTTGCACCGTCTCCACTCTGTTCTCATTCAGAGCCTTCTCTATCAGGGCGCAGTCAGACTGCATGGACAGAAGCTTGGCTCTGATGTCAGACAGCTTGCTCTGGGAATTGAGAAGTAGAACATATAAATGTTAATCTAGTAGAACTTCTCACTTTTCTGATATAAAATAAGAATAAAAATAGTAGAAAAATGGTCAAATAATGGATAAAATCCCAATAGGATAGAGGTACCATTGGACTCAAAATAATGGACTTAATAAATACAAATTCATGTCAAAAATTTAAAAAAAATACCTGTTAATTCTGAATGACTGATTGGATTGAAACTTTCAACATAGCATAACTGATCATGAAAATAATGTACATAATTGAAAAGTGCGAAAAAAAATAATATTGCCAAAAATAAAACACCCATAAATCAGTCTGACTTAATTATAATCCTTCCGCACAGCTAAACTAAATTGTACAGCCTGCATAATTAAAAAATATTGATAGGAGTTTGAATGATAACCTAGTTTTTTTTTTTTAATAACCTATATTACAACTGTACATTTTTGAAGAAATCATTACTATAGTTTCTATTTGAAAAAAATCTCGTTCTATGATCCTAATATTCACTATTTATTATATTTTCTCATTATTTGTTCCTTTTTTTTAAAATTGAAGATGTTGATAAATGAATATAATCAATACAGTATAGTAATTAGAAATTTTACATTAAACAAAGATGAACATAAGAGCCATTGTAAGAGTTAAAAAATTGTGGAACAAAGACAGTGATGGGGGCGTAGATGTCTTTTCGGATCTTCCGGGAAGGGTAGTGGACCTAGCAAGATCAGGAAAGCTACCATTCTCTTTAACACCTCAAATTTAAATTTTAATTTAATACTAGTCATTAATTTTATTTAATATTAAGCTATTATACTAACCAGTTAAGTTAGATAGAAGTTTAGGTTTTAATAGTTTTTAATATATGTATGATGCTAAGTGAAAATGTATAATGTAAACCCCCATTCATGTAAAAAAAAGGCACTATTAGACGTAGTTAAACATACTGGCTGGGAGACTATAAACAGGGAGGAGACCAGCAGTCTGGCTGGGGGACTTTAAACAGGGAGTAGACCAGCATTGGCTTGGTGCTGGGGGCCCTTGTCAATTATTAGCCTCCTTGTAAAGACAGTGGTAGAAGTGCTGAATCATTCTTCTACAGTCTGGCTACCATCGTTCACGATGACGCCACCCGATGATGATGATGAAACATACTTAATAGAAAACCCACCTGTAAACCAGTCTGGTTTGTCTCAAACTGCTGAAGGTCCGTCTGAACCAGCTCGCCGCACAGCTGACTGAACTGCCCCATCACGCGTGCGCAGTACTCCTCATGCAGCAGACTCCGGGCCTTGAGCTGACTCAGCAGAGCTTGGATCAGCGCCTCCTGTGCTGACTGAGCGCGGGCCAGGGTCTGACCACTGCACTGGACGATGTTGTCTACGAGACTGTCCAGGCCTGAGATCTGGCCGTGGAGGTTGTCTGGGGGGGGGGGGGGGGGGTCAACATGATGAAGAAAATGCCGAAGGCATTATCACCACCCTTGATCAGGCTTTGTTTATATTTATTTCACGACTTATTACCATGTTCATTGTATATATAAATAAAAATGTTTATAAATAAGTTGTTGTTTTTTAGGGGGTAGATTATGGTTGGAAAAAGAAAAAAAAAGGAGGGCTACACAATTATACAAAATATATACAATATACAACATATATACAGTATCATTGATCCAATGCAAAAATGTATTCCTTTGATTTCATCTTAAATAACGTACGACTTTCCAAGACTCTGAGTTCCTCTGGAAGCTGATTCCACAATCTGGCAGCATTTACAGTAAAACTTTTACTCATGAAGTCTGTGCGATGAAGTGGAATGTTGAGGAGGTGTTGTGAACGTGTATTGTGTGAATGAAAACTTTGCAGAGGTTGAAATGTGGAGTGTAAGTATGAAGGTGTTGTTTCTTCGTTCATGATTTTCCACAAAAGACATAATGTCTGATGCTCCAGTCTTCTCGTAATAGTCAACCACATCAGCGATCTTCTTAGGTTAGAAACATGGTCATATTTCCTTAACCCGAAGATATAACGAATGCAAGCATTTTGGTAAGTCTGAAGTTTATTCATGTTTAATTTCTTGACATTTCCTTGTCCTTACTAATATGATAATGCAGTAGAACGCAACTTTTTAATTATTATTATTATAAAACCTGGTTGCAGGGTTTCAGATGAAACACCATACAATTAATACTGCGACCTAGTAAGATATATTGTGAACAGGGAGGGAATCTCTCATCCTATTTCCCAGTTCTGTGCCTTTGACGGCCCATCTGGGCTTAGTTTTTTTTTTAATTGAGCTCTCGTCCTTACCCACAAACTTGGCCTCGTGCTCTGAGCTCGCTGCCTGAGCCGCCCGCACCTGCTCCACACACCTGGCCACCTCCTCGCAGTGGTTCTCGCAGAAGTTGGTGTAGAAGGCGGCGCTGGCGGCCACCTGGTGCGCCATCTGGTGCAGGCTGGTGGCGTTGCACGCCTCTATCTTGCGCACCCGTTCCAGAGTGCTCTGCACCTTGCCCAGGTCATACGTGGCCTCCTCCACCAGGGTCTTCACTTGCACAGCTGCGGGTGGGAGAGAGAGAGAGTTGTTGTTGTTTTTTTTTTTTTAAAGATGAGTGTTTCACAGCCTTTTTTATTTCGTAGCTATGAAACAGGAGCTACTGTAAACGCTTGTGGTCTGTGTTGCAGCCTGCCCATTCCGTAGTATGCCTTCCCTCTGATGGGCGAGAAGTGACACAATTCCCATTTAGTTGCTGGGTCAACACGAGCGCACCGGAAGGTATCCCTTACAAAGAACTGTAACCAAATTATGAATACAAATTTTTGTCGGCGCGGGGGTTCGAACCCGGGACCTTCCGCATGGCAAGCGAGTGCTTAACCACTGAGCTATTCGTGCGCTCGTCATTCGTTAATAATAATACTCTTTAGTGGAAGGTAAACACCAGGCGAGGTTAATGCTCAAAGCATTTTCTGTTATCTAACCCTCAGAGTCTTATTATTATGTGGTCACAAACTCAAATTAATGAGGAAAAATTCGTGCACTGGGTGGGTGGGATTCGAACCAACGGATCCCTACGCTACCTGGATTACCAGACTAGCGCGTTAACCACTTGACTACCAGTGCACTTGACTACCAGTGCAATCACTTTCGTGATATCACAACTACTCAAACTCACTTTACTAATACGCGGGACTGAACTCAGTCGCTTGATCGATAAGGCGGTGGACTTGTAACCAGTAGGTCGGTAGTTCATGTCGCGGTTTCAGCGTAGATTCAGTAAATCGAGTTAGAGTATCCACAAAAGTGATTAACACAAATATGATAACTACTAATAGCCGGGTCATGACTCGACTGCTAGGTCCCAGCTCTAGTAGATTCAGCGTCACATGATCAATCAATTTCCACCAATCACAGAGCTCCAATTTGATCACGTGACGCTACATCGACATGAGCTGGTACCCAGCAGTCCAGTCTCGCCCCGGCCATAAATCCACAACAACTACAGTGGAACCTGGATATAAAGAAACTCTTTCTCATTTACCCTTCTATAAGGGAAAATCAACTCTTATAAGAGAAAAAAATTAGAGCCAGCGTCGATGGCGCGTTGAATGCACCAGTTCTCGTAGGATCACCGAAGTTGAGCTATGTCCAGACTTCGTGATGCTGGCATTCCGGCCCAACCCAGGCTAGGTGATGTTAATGTGGGTAGCGGGTTTGTGAGTTTCCTGCGAATAGAGGGTAACACCCCCGTCGTGATATGGCCATGCGTCTCCCTGTGCTTAGTCACCAGAAACTCCTGCTCTCTCTTCTCATACTCCGCATCCACATGAGCATGGACCTAGCATGGACCTGGCTATCACTCACCCTGCTCACTCAACAGCTCCTCCGTCTCTCTGTGCTTGGTCACCAGAAACTCCTGCTCTCTCTTCTCATACTCCACATCCACATGAGCATGGACCTAGCATGGACCTGGCTATCACTCACCCTGCTCACTCAACAGCTCCTCCATCTCTCTGTGCTTGGTCACCAGAAACTCCTGCTCTCTCTTCTCATACTCCACATCCACATGAGCATGGACCTAGCATGGACCTGGCTATCACTCACCCTGCTCACTCAACAGCTCCTCCGTCTCTCTGTGCTTGGTCACCAGAAACTCCTGCTCTCTCTTCTCATACTCCACATCCACATGAGCATGGACCTAGCATGGACCTGGCTATCACTCACCCTGAGCATGGACCTAGCATGGACCTGGCTATCACTCACCCTGCTCACTCAACAGCTCCTCAGTCTCTCTGTGCTTGGTCACAAGAAACTCCTGCTCTCTCTTCTCATACTCCACATCCACATGAGCATGGACCTAGCATGGACCTGGCTATCACTCACCCTGAGCATGGACCTAGCATGGACCTGGCTATCACTCACCTTGCTCACTCAACAGCTCCTCCGTCTCTCTGTGCTTGGTCACCAGAAACTCCTGTTCTCTCTTCTCATACTCCACATCCACATGAGCATGGACCTAGCATGGACCTGGCTATCACTCAACAGCTCCTCTGTCTCTCTGTGCTTGGTCACCAGGAACTCCTGCTCTCTCTTCTCATACTCCACATCCACATGAGCATGGACCATTGGACCTAGCATGGACCTGGCTATCACTCACCCTGCTCACTCAACAGTTCCTCTGTCTTCCTATGCTTGGTCACCAGAAACTCCTGCTCTCTCTTCTCATACTCCACATCTACATGAGCATGGACCTAGCATGGACCTGGCTATCACTCACCTTGCTCACTCAACAGCTCCTCCGTCTCTCTGTGCTTGGTCACCAGAAACTCCTGCTCTCTCTTCTCATACTCCACATCCACATGAGCATGGACCTAGCATGGACCTGGCTATCACTCACCCTGCTCACTCAACAGCTCCTCTATCTCTCTGTGCTTGGTCACAAGAAACTCCTGCTCTCTCTTCTCATACTCCACATCCACATGAGCATGGACCTAGCATGGACCTGGCTATCACTCACCCTGCTCACTCAACAGCTCCTCTATCTCTCTGTGCTTGGTCACAAGAAACTCCTGCTCTCTCTTCTCATACTCCACATCTACATGAGCATGGACCTGGCTATCACTCACCTTGCTCACTCAACAGCTCCTCTGTCTCCCTGTGCTTGGTCACCAGGAACTCCTGCTCTCTCTTCTCATACTCCACATCCACATGAGCATGGACCTGGCATGGACCTGGCTATCACTCACCCTGCTCACTCAACAGCTCCTCAGTTTCTCTGTGCTTGGTCACCAGGAACTCCTGCTCTCTCTTCTCATACTCCGCATCCACATGAGCATGGACCTAGCATGGACCTGGCTATCACTCACCCTGCTCACTCAACAGCTCCTCTGTCTCTCTGTGCTTAGTCACCAGAAACTCCTGTTCTCTCTTCTCATACTCCACATCCACATGAGCATGGACCTAGCATGGACCTGGCTATCACTCACCCTGCTCACTCAACAGCTCCTCCGTCTCTCTGTGCTTGGTCACCAGGAACTCCTGCTCTCTCTTCTCATACTCCACATCCACATGAGCATGGACCTAGTATGGACCTGGCTATCACTCACCCTGCTCTCTCTTCTCATACTCCACATCTACATGAGCATGGACCTAGCATGGACCTGGCTATCACTCACCCTGCTCACTCAACAGCTCCTCTGTCTCTCTATGCTTGGTCACCAGAAACTCCTGCTCTCTCTTCTCATACTCCACATCCACATGAGCATGGACCTGGCATGGACCTGGCTATCACTCACCCTGCTCACTCAACAGCTCCTCAGTTTCTCTGTGCTTGGTCACCAGGAACTCCTGCTCTCTCTTCTCATACTCCACATCCACATGAGCATGGACCTAGCATGGACCTGGCTATCACTCACCCTGCTCACTCAACAGCTCCTCTGTCTCTCTGTGCTTAGTCACCAGAAACTCCTGTTCTCTCTTCTCATACTCCACATCCACATGAGCATGGACCTAGCATGGACCTGGCTATCACTCACCCTGCTCACTCAACAGCTCCTCTGTCTCTCTGTGCTTGGTCACCAGAAACTCCTGTTCTCTCTTCTCATACTCCACATCCACATGAGCATGGACCTAGCATGGACCTGGCTATCACTCACCCTGCTCACTCAACAGCTCCTCCATCTCTCTATGCTTAGTCACCAGGAACTCCTGCTCTCTCTTCTCATACTCCACATCCACATGAGCATGGACCTAGCATGGACCTGGCTATCACTCACCCTGCTCACTCAACAGCTCCTCCGTTTCTCTGTGCTTGGTCACCAGAAACTCCTGCTCTCTCTTCTCATACTCCACATCCACATGAGCATGGACCTAGCATGGACCTGGCTATCACTCACCCTGCTCACTCAACAGCTCCTCCATCTCTCTGTGCTTAGTCACCAGGAACTCCTGCTCTCTCTTCTCATACTCCACATCCACATGAGCATGGACCTGGCTATCACTCACCCTGCTCACTCAACAGCTCCTCAGTCTCTCTGTGCTTGGTCACCAGAAACTCCTGCTCTCTCTTCTCATACTCCACATCCACATGAGCATGGACCTGGCTATCACTCACCCTGCTCACTCAACAGCTCCTCCATCTCTCTATGCTTAGTCACCAGGAACTCCTGCTCTCTCTTCTCATACTCCACATCCACATGAGCATGGACCTAGCATGGACCTGGCTATCACTCACCCTGCTCACTCAACAGTTCCTCCGTCTCTCTGTGCTTGGTCACAAGAAACTCTTGCTCTCTCTTCTCATACTCCACATCCACAATCTTCTCCTGAGCGCTGTCCAGCTGTCTGGACTTCTCCTCCATCTCTTGTGTCGTCCTGATCTGCAGATCCTCCAGCACTTTCTGGAATAACAAAACAAAGGAGAATGAGTGAACATGCGGGCGGATGAAAGTTAAATCCAGATTGAAATAATTTGAAGATAAAAACACTTGGCTTATTTACCGACCTCAGCTGTAGCTTGATCGATAAGGCAGCGGACTTGTAAGATGGAGGTCGGTGGTTCAAGGCTTGATGAGGGTTTTGTACTGTGATTTAAAAAATAAATATATACCATTAAACTAGTGAAAATATTCCAGAATAATTAAAAAAAAACTTGAAGAATGATGGTAACACAGGGCTCAGAATATTTCTTCAATTTTTTTATTTTTATTATATATAATATAATAATGTTTATTTGTATTTTTGGTATTACAATTTTTAGTGAAGTTGGCTTACAAACATTAAAAAAAAAAAAATTATACATAAAAAAATAACAATGTTGAAAACAAATATTACATAAATAGCTTAAAATATAGATAATCCAATATAAATAAATATAAATAATCTAATAGTTTATTTAAACCGGGAAAGAGGCGAACTACACAGAAAATCCCGACGCATGAAACAGGCGCTTCCCACACCAAACCATTCCGTGTCCAAAACTGTAAACTCCTATAATTCAACGTAAACAATCCTGGATAGAGCACAGTTTACACAAAATATACAATTTCAGACACAAAAAGGCACAGTATAAGATCAATCGCCTGCCGCATCAAGGGCTCCCATCAATTCCACCTCCCTACCAGTTTGCAAAGCAAATTTATAAATTGACATTGTATTACTACTTAATGTTGTACTTAACCTGTTGGCTATATCACTTAACCTAAGAAATTCATTTCCCAAGAAAAAAATTCGAGTTTGCTTGAAAAATGGACAGTAACAAAGTCGATGATAGATAGAGTTATACAGAGCAGTATTACAGCAAGAACAGGGATTTTCACCAAATCTAAAGACCTCCCCAAAGATATAGATTTTAGCGTGAGTTTCGGAGCACAGACGTATCTGTAAGATAACCTGTTTGACATGCGGGGGTAAGTCTTTATTTGTAAGATATGTCTGAGCTTCACCCTCAATAGCAGGTACATTGTTCAACAAAACTTTATACATTGTGTTGAATCTAGACTCCTCCACCCTAGACAGATCCTTATTAAAAATAGAGGTTTTGTGACGCTCAAATGCAACCTCTTGTAAATCTTTAATCAGATTTGCGTTCTGACTCACCCATAGCTCTCCTAAGTTAACACTTATCAAAAATTTATGCAATTGTGAGCACCAATTGTATTTCAATAGTCTATCAGTCTCAGAACTTTTATTGTATACCTCTCTAAGCCTCAAGTAACACATTTTTGGGAGTCTAGATTCATCCATACACAGAATCTTAACCCAGAAAGACATTGTCATTTTCCATATCATAGCTTCTAGTGCTGTTAATCCTAGTTCGATTCTAACAAAGTAGTTTGGTGTGTTGAGCTGTAAAAAGTAAAGACTCTTGTAAAACTGTACCTGTACAATTTCCAGCTCTTTACTATATCTCCCAGCCCATATTTCCGCTGCGTACAAGCTGGTTGACATTATTACTGAGTTAAACAGTGTGTGAGCCACATCTAACTCTTTACATTTTGAGCTAGACATTATTGATCTTACCTTTGCCATGGCTATTCTACCTCTTTTTATAAAATCTTTACAAGCCAGCGAGAAAACCCCGAGCTCGAGAACAAAACTCCCAAGTAAGTAAACTCTTTCACTATTTCAATGGTCTCACCATTGTACTTGAACGAGTATGATGGTGGCCTTCCTCCAGCCTTGAAAACCATAACTTTTGATTTTTTTGTGTTGACAGTAAGTTTATTTTTATTATTATATTATCTGTTGTTGTTGTTTTTTTCCTTCTATCATTTCATGACAGGTCATCCATTTTATAATGTCAAATACCACCTTGAAACCAGTTGTTCAGATGCCCCTTTAAGATGGGGAGGCCTCAGATGTTAATCTGATTTTGTACAAGATGTCCATATACTATGTATGTATATATGTTGTGTGTAAATTTAATTGTACAAATAAAGGCTTTTAACATTAATTACATTACATTACCACTAAGTCAATTAAATAAATAAAAATCCTCTCGACCCCCACACATACCTCTAGGTTCTCCTTCTGCTCAATCATAGCCTTGATGTTGTTGATCTTGGTGCTCAGCTCTGCGCGCAGGTATTCCAGCTCATTCACCATCTGGTCGTAGTTCTCAGCCGCCATGAACACACCATTCTTCTCGCGAGCCGCCTGCAGGTCTCGGCGTAGCTTCTCAATCTCCTCGGTGTATTCCTGGAGGGGTTGTAAGAGAGGGAAAATTAATGGGATACCTGTTTATTTTATCATCAATCATTTCTCAATTTCATATGATATGGACGTTTTTTTTTTTTGAGGTTATAGTTTCTTTTTTTTTCTCTCTCTTTTTGATGAATAATAAATTGTTATTGGACATGATCCTCCAGCGAGACTAACGTCAATCAGTAAGACCTTTCTTTTTAATTTGAATATTACTGATGCTGGCTATTCCCGGTCCCACTCAGGCTGGGTGAAGTTTATTTGAGTATAGCTGGTTTGTGAGTTTTCAGCAAATGGAGATTGAAACCCCCGTTGCAATATGACCAGGCAGTTCTAATTGATGTCCGAATTTTAAAAAAAAAGTTGCTCAGGAGGCTATGAAACATCCAGAAATATGAAAAAAATTGCAATCGGAGCAAAAAATATTATTTATTTTTTACAAAAACGAACACAATACTTCCGATTTCTAATATTAGAAATTTCTCGGAAGTAATATGATGACTTACTCTGAGCAAAGCTTTCTTGGACATCTTCTGATTGATCTCGGGCCGGTTGGTGATGTTCTTGGCCCGGTGAGCGTAGTCCAGGGTGCTGAGGGTCTCCTCAATGTTGAGCTGGGCGGGGGACACCGTGGCGATGATAGAGGTCTTGGTTCTGCCTCCCAGCGAGTCTTGCAGGAGGCGGGTCAGTTTCGATTCTCTGGGAAAGATGATTTGATATATTTTGGTCAATGTTTTAAAGTATATTTTTTTCTGCTCTGTAAGTAATTAAAATAATAATAATATCGCCTTATTTATACTGCCCGATAAGGACAATGAAAGTCCCAATATTCCAGCAGTAAGCATAATACATATTATTTTTTTTTTTTTAATGTGGTAGGATTCTCAATTTTTGAGCTCTTCCATCCAACCACAATGTGTGTAAATTATGTGGGTAAAAATCCCAAATGAGAGGATAACTTGTCATGTCCCGGCTGGTTTTCGAACCCACGACCTCTGGAATTTCTAGATTCACAGAGTGCCGCCTTTACCACTGAGCTACCGAGACAGACCATTTTTTAGTCAATGTTTTAAAAGTAGAATTTTTGTCTGCTCTATAGGTACATGAAACATCCATGAATCTAGAAATATGCATGGAAAATGGTCAAAAGTGAAATCAATGCAGGCACACTGTGCAGCAGGCATTTGGTTGATTAGGCCCAAGCCACAGATAAATAAGTATTGTAGGTCCTTGGATGATTAGGATCCACTCATGTACTGCCATGAAAAATGGGTAGATATTTTCATGGATAATGACTAGAAGGTATATGTTATTTAAGAAATGTGATAAGGTGTTGAATACGAAATGTCTGTTCAAATTTGAAAATAAATAACACCTCGTTTAGACTGCTGAAATAAAGGAACTTTCTATTCTCACCTCGGCAGTATAAACAAGGTAATTTCTATTCTATTCTATTGTGTAATGTTTTTTTTTTTTTTTTTTTTTTTTTTTTTTTTTTTTTTTTTTTGTGGGGTTTAACGTCGCTTTCAACTGCCATGGTCATATCACGACGGGGGTTTTACCCTCCATTCGCAGGAAACTCACGAACCTGCTACTCACATTGACCTCACCCAGCCTGAGTGGGGCCGGGAAAAGCCAGCGTCACGAGAATTAGAATTTGAATGGTCACCCATCCAAGTCTTAGCCTCGCTGGATGTCGCTTAACTTCGGTGTTCTGAAGGGAACCGGTGTATTCAACATGCCATCGACGCTGGCTTGTGTAATGTTGAACTACAAGTAGACCAACTAGAGTTGTGACATAGTAACACAAAGAAACCATATATTCTACCATTTTATAATTTGACTACATAACAATGGCACCAAAATACTGGAGTAAGGATATGTAAATTCTTTTCAGTCAATATAATATTTATAACTAGCGGGCTGTCGCCCGCTTTGCGGGCCGAGGCATGGCCGTGAAAGCAAAAAATCCTTTTTCGCCAATGGCAGGTGTTGTAGTGGGAGTTTCGAAAAATCCCGTCTTATTGCACATCTAGACTATAAGACAAAGCTACCTACCAAATTTCAGCTCTCTAGGTATTACGGTTTGGGCTGTAGAGCGATGATCAGTCAGTCAGTGGTCAGTCAGTGACTTTGACATTTATATATTAAGATTAGGGAGTTTCATTATATTTATTTGAAACATTATTAGTAATTTTAGATTATTATATTCAACTATACATTACTGAACCAATACTTTTTAATCAAGAAGATGACTTACCTGTATGGAATGTGAGGTGTCTTTTCAACCAGCGCAGTAATACATCTGCCCAGGGTTAACAAGGACTGATTGATGTTTCCGGCTTCTCTTGCCCGCTTGTCTTGAGCACCGGATCTCCCAATGTTTTCACTCCCAGCCAAATCCACTAGGTTCAGCTTTCCGGTCCTCAACAACTCCTCTCCGTCTAGAGAATTGTCCTTGATGTGAATGGTGATGGTAAAGATGGTGTGAGACCGACTAGTAGAACAGATAATAATGATATTAGTCATGTACACTTATTTTGTTTTTTTTTCTAACAATGAGTAAGTTTGTTTGTTGGTTTGAATTTAATGTGTATAATAGTCACTTCAACTGCATGCCCAATTGCCCATATCACGAAGGTGGTTTTACTCTCCATTTGGTGGATACTCATAGACCAGCTTCTTGAATTACCCTCACCCAGCCTAAGTTTCCAGCCGGGATACAATCCACCCATACAACTCCTAACCTTGCTAGGCGTTGCTTAACTACAGTAACAGAACAAGAACTGGTGTATAACATAAACTTGAACCAACTTTTATTGACCCCATCTGTCCCCCATGTTACTTTATCTGGAATGAAGCTATCTGTCCCCCCATGGTACTTTACCTGGAATGAGCATTCATGAGAGTTGCAGCAGTCTGTCTTTTCTGAGACCCCTTCTCCAATATCTTGTACACCTCATCCTTGTTGTGAACTGTCTTCTCTTCAAGGCCTTGGATGATCACAGACCCTTTTCTTGTGCTGTCCTCAAATAATCTGAAACGTTCACAGAACAAATTGTGTAAATACTAATTTAATTACACTTTATGTACATACTTTCATAAGATGAGAAAAAGAACTAACAAAAAAATATTACAAGTGTTATTAAGAATAATCTACTATCAAAGTAAAAAGAATAACAATACGTAACTAACTGCACAGTGGGAGAACTATTTTATTTGAGAGAATGCTGTTGGCATTAGCACAACCCTTGATCAAGTTTTGTTTCTGTAATTTTGTAAATATTCCTTGTATACGTATATTTTTGATGTAAATAAAACTTGATTGAATTTGTATAATAATTTGAGACATATGAGATTAATAATAGATTTCAAATAAATTCAAGGTTTTAATTCATTAGATATTAGGATTTTTTTTATCTAGATTGACCTACATATGTACTCTTATTTTTTAAATAAGAAAACAAAAGTAACAAACCTCATTTTGGTAATATCATCTGTGGGAGAGAGTAGATCAATCAATTCTTCATTGTAGATTTCCAAGAACGAGACTCGAACAGTGAACTCTGCATCCCCAAGCAGTCTGAGTTCATCAAAGAGATGGTTCATAGCCCGGGGTACAATACCAGACAGAGGATCATCTTGCCATTTAATTGATGGATCATTTGATTTCTCTCCTTCCATGGTGAATGTTTTACCTGTGCCCGTTTGACCATAGGCAAATACTGTGCAGTTGTACCCTGACAAAACTTCATCAATGAGAGGGTTGACAACATATTTGTAAACGTCCACCTGGAGGCAATGAAAAAAAAAAAAAATAATAACAATTTTATTTTGATAGAAATATAATTATATAAATAGATAGGACCAACAGGGGTTTGAGAATTTGTGATATCATTTTAATTCTAACT
The DNA here is from genome assembly GCA_024516035.1 of Bactericera cockerelli. Classification (NCBI taxonomy): domain Eukaryota; kingdom Metazoa; phylum Arthropoda; class Insecta; order Hemiptera; family Triozidae; genus Bactericera; species Bactericera cockerelli. The sequence continues at coordinate 5,909,392 of CM044957.1, forward strand.
TTAAGGCTTCAATGGAAAAACTAAATGATGTGCTATTTTAATAGGTAAATATCATAAAATGAATGACTGGAAAGATTAGAAAAAAAAAAACAAAACATGCCTCAAAGAGGATCTGATATATTATTAATTTTTATTATTCATATTATTATTTTTATTATATTTAATGGTCATACTACTGGAGGAGAAATATTCTCTTACCTGTTTTGATTCTTGACTGAACACTCTGTCAAACCCAAATGTTTTTGATAATTTATCACTGACTCTTTCTTTAATTGTGATTTCCCGACTGCTTGAACAGTCAACTACAGAGCAACTTTTAGCAGCCTTCTCAACTGAGTTTAAAGGTCTGAAAGCAGAAATTACAGAAAAATTAGGAGTATATCTAGGCAGTACATAAGATTTCCTTTTCTGTCTTCTTCAAAAAATATAAAACAAATTTTATTTAAAAATAAGATTTCCTGTTTCTATCCAAGCTCTACTCAGGATGAGCAAGGTTAATGTGAAGAGCTGGCTGGTATTTCCAGTAGATGTCTAGTATACACTGGAAAACTTGTACTGCAATTTTTGTACTAGCTGAGGTACATTTTGATTTTTTTTAAGGGTTCTTTTTTGCTTTTATTATTTTGTTCTTTTTTTGCATTACTAAATCTTTGTTGAACCCACAACTTGAACCACCAACCTCCAGGTTACAAGTCTGCCACCTTTTTGATTGAAGTACTGAGGTTGGTTAGTAACAGACAAATAATGTGGGTATTTTAACACTGGTGATATTACCTGACTCTGACAAACACTTGGATATTTCTTTCTTTAGATTCCTTCATTGGTTTTGGCTTGGTAGCTGATTCCATTATGTTAGAGCTCATCTCTTGAAAGAACACACCAAAATCCAAAATTATCTAACTGAACTGATGGAACACTAATGAAAATAAAACTGTTCTTTAGTTCTTGAAAATGAAATCAATGAAACTATAATAGGTACAGGGAAAATCTTGTCAATCTTTGATTAAAATTTAAAAAATAAGAACCTCTGGTATTCTTCTTTAGTTCTTTCTGACTGTAGGTCTGTATTTCTAATTTACAATTTGAGACAATGCATAATAGATTAATAGCAAATAAGCAAATTAAAGAAAATTAGTAAATTACGAAAGGCCAAAAATTCAAATTTGAAATTTCTTTTCTTCTCAAATCAAGTTCTGATCAAGAAAATTTAAGGTTAAAATCCTAACCGCCATAACTGCTCTTTTGTCAGTTTGTTTTGTATTTGAAATTTCAGTTTTATGCGGCGTGTGTTTAACACTGAAAATTTTTTTCCCGATTTCCGTTAGCAATGACAACAACAGTTACTATTATCTAAATCTTGAGCCACCAAACAGTGGCTAAACCTGTTTTAAAAATTTGAATTTTTACTCAACTGTCAAATCAAGGAGGCTGAGAAGTTAGGAGAGAAGACATCAACATCAGGGAGTCAGCATACAGATTTCTGCAATGACGTATAAAAATCTGTGATTTGAAAACGTAAACAAGTGACGGTTGGATTATTTTTGTTTGTTTATTTATCATTTGATTTTTGATAAGAACTAGAACTTTGATAAGAAACTTCTTTTTCCTTAGTTAAGCTGGATAAAAGTCATTTCAACTTTCTTTCAAATTATGATATTGCAAGTAGGACATTACTTTGAAATTCTACAGCCTACAAGTATAATCATATAGTTATGCTTTAACTTCTCATGGAAAAGCAGTTCCAACACATTTGAAACTACACCTAAGATTTTGTTGAGAATATTACAAATCAAATAAAGGCAGAGAGAGACATTATCTGCTTGGCCACAAAGATACACAAAGATGATTAAAAGGGCATTCATTTCATGCGTAAGTATCCAACATTGTATTCATACACCATATTGCTAAGTCACTTAAGGACTAAATTAATTATAAAAGTAATTGCCCATTAGGCAGCTGATTGTGTATTGAGTTGTTTGTTGAGTTAGATAAAATCTGGGTAAATATCTAGTTTAGACAGCAAGCTTAGTACTGCAATTTTTGCCCAAAATGAGGTAAACATATTTTGAGAAAAAAATTAATAATTGAAATCATAGGTTTGATGATTGGAGCTCATACACTGTTTAGGTTATTTTGATATTTTTTAGAATTTCCTTCAGAATACAAATACTTGAAGATCTCAATTTTAACATGATCTACCAATTGACAAGAGTATAAAATCTAACAGCTGTAAAATCTATAAAACAACTGTAAAATTCTGTGGTTTGCAAGTTCTAGTTTTTCAGTTCACTCAATAGTTGATTCCACATAAAATCATTTAAAAAAATATTGCCAAAAATAAGCTTGCATATTGTTCTTTTTTTTGTTGTTGTTGCTTAACACCTCTTTAACATGTAGGTCATATGAGACAGGATTTCACCCTTCATTTTCTGGAAACTCACAAAACCAGCTTTACACATTAACCTTACCAAGCCTGGGTTGGGCTGGGAATAGTCCACATCATGAAGTTCCATCTTCAAATGGTCACCTATTCAAATCCTAACCTCTCTAGATGTTCCTTAACTTCAGTGACACAATGATAAATGGTGTATTCAATGTGCCTTCAACTTGGGCTAATAGTTCTCCTTATGTTGGAAACTCTGCAAAATACTAAAATGAAAAGAAAGCATAGACTGTACACATTACCTATATACTCTGTTTCCTGTAAGAAGAAATTCTATGTGTGCAACATTCTGATATTAGCATGAGAAACACAGATTTTTGGAAATAACAGTGGTCCCCCTCCTGACCATATTTTGTAAACAAATCACTCCCTCCGATTTCTTCATATGAAATACATAGTATAATCTACTAATCTGCTTAGTAGATTAGGTAATCTGCTTTGAGACTTGGCCAAGGTTGACATGCACTATAAACTTGTGTCACTTGTCTCAGCACTCTACTTGTGCTGAGATACTGTCTTGCACTGATAGTCTAAATAACACACTACATATACTTACTTATGTGTAGTGCTACTGATCCCTTTAATACACCACTTTCCAAGCAGCATAAATTATGTATGAACATTTGAACATGCCATTTATATTTATTACTTTTCAAACAATGAGCTATTAGATCTTGGTACAATACTCCCTGTTACTATATTTCACATGGATAGAGATTTATAAACCATGAGATCATTTATGTTTGTTGCATTCATTGTAATACCTAACAATTCAACCTACCTATCTTTGGTCAAATATCCAATTTTTTTGTTGACTTAAAATAAATGTCATTATTCCAGTAATAATTTGTATCTAACTACTGCCAGTAATAAAGCTGATTTTCTTATGAAACCTACTAAAGTATTCCTTTTTATTATTATGTAATTTTTTTTTTAAATTGGTTGGCTATTATTATTTTTTTTTTTGTTTTTTTTTTTTTTTGATAGTTGTGATTTTAAAAATGGTTTGATGTCTGTTAGTTAATAACTCTCTCAGCTTTTATTAACAAACAATCTACTATGTACCAAAAAGGGTACATCTGCTATATATTTAATACTAATTTTTCTTGGTTCAAATATTCAAGTCTGGTATCTATTGCCTTTTCCAACTTGTCCTTTCCAACTTGTGTTCTGACTGTTTTTTTTATTTATTTTATCATTAAAAAAAAAAAAAACAAATTCAAATTATACTTCTTGCTTTAGTTGAACTATCATATGAGCTCCATCTTCCCATGGTATTGCTTTGATCTGTTCTCTGGTTCACCTCAGCCTTAAGGATACTGCTCGTATGATGAGAAATGTTCCAATTGTTGTGTACTTCTGCTTGATTTTCAGGTCCAGACTCTGAAGCCATGCCGGCACTGACCATTGTAGCACATTCCTCTCTAATATCAGTTCCTATATGAAATTAATTTAAGATGGCCAACAGCTTCTTCATAGTACCCATATTTACAGCTGCTGTTCTGTGGCTGTACTTACTGGGGATGATGGCTCCTCAGTTACCAAATAAAAATCTCAACAATCAGGTTGGTAATATATTTTTTAAGTATAATTTATGCTGTGATTTAAGTGGTCATTCACATATTTCTATCTTATTAACTCTAAGATATGTTTCTCTAGGATTCTTTAAATTTAAAGAATCCTATGTTTATAAAATATTAAATATAACATTACGTATCATTATTATTATGTATTTTGGATTTCTAATATGAACCTGATAACAAATAATTCTATGACATGTAGTCGGTTTACCTTTATAAAGTATAATAATAATTATGTGTCCGTGAGATTGACACCTATACAGGGTGTTTCAGAAAAGTGTGCATTAATTTTAAACACATATTTTATGTACCATTTTAGGGGGGGTCAACTCTATAACAAAATGGGCGAAAGTGCTTCATAAGGGAGATACACATCTCTAAAGGTTCTTTAAAAAAATCTTAGATTTTGAATTACGCCTTACCTGTTAGAGTTATTGAAACGCGGAAAAAAATTGACTCCCAATATAAGATGACGCCAATATTTTGATGTGAGAATTGAGGTCATTGCACTTTCAGGGACGGCCACAGGGGGGTTAACTGAAAGAAAATGTATCTCCCTTATGAAGCACTTTCGCCCATTTTGTTATAGAGTTGACCCCCCCTAAAATTGTACATAAAATACGTGGTTAAAATTAATGCACACTTTTCTGAAACACCCTGTATATCAATATTTATGCTTTTCCATTTTTAGTCATGAGTATATCTGAAATTTGGGTTTACAAAATATGGCTGCCAGGCATCCATGTTCCCCCGTGTTCATTGAATACCAGTAATTAATTCTTGTCATACAAAAAATAAAAACCCTCCTATCAATTAAAATCTCGCATGTGGACCTTTATGCTTTGAACAAGAGATCCTATTAATTTATGTATTAATGTATTGTCTTTGATTTTTTATTTAAAAAAAAAAAAAATAGGTAGAGATTAAAAAAAACTAATGTCCTATAATTTTCTCCTCAGATTACTATGAAAATTCCAAGCAACTATCAAGACGTAAAGAGACTGGCAGATTTATTTGAAGCGTACTATGAGGACCACTATTTCTACGTCATCACAGTATTTGTGAGCACCTATCTAGTCAAGCAAGCGTTCATCATTCCAGGCTCTGCCATCATGGTAAGAAATAAAAGGAATATTTTTTTTTATCTTTGCTTACCATTATTTAAAAAAAACTAATACAAAGGGAATCCTTTCTGGAACAAAGAATTTCCATCACTATCCAGAAAGGCAACGCATCGTGTGTCATGGGCACCTTGCCTAGCTACTTGAGAATGGAGAAGATGTTTTACTTGTAATATTTTAGAAAATAAATAAAACCAAACTTTAAAATAATACCTATGTCTAATACAAATTTTAATGTATGAATCAAGGCTTATAAAAAGATTCACTAGTTATTTATAAATAAATTCAACATACATTATGAAGTTTATTGAACAAAATTAAAATATACAAAACTGAAATATTATTATTATTATCTGACCTGGTTGCAGGGTTTTCAGTGAAACCCTTACAATTAACACTACGACCTAATTAGATCTCTTGTGACTAGTTGATTCTAACCTGATATAAGATAGATAGTCAGAAACGGTAGTTTTATCATTTGCTGGGAATCGTACCAGCTACCCACATAAACTCACCCAGCCTATGGTTGATCGCACATAGAAATATATGGTTCAGGACGAGCCAACGTTGAAATAAAGTTGGCTCCAGACCATTATTCATTTTTTTTTTTTTTGAGAGCCTATCAGAATTTATTCAAATGAAAAACTTAATTTATTAAAATTTGTATCTAACTCACCTTTCTCTAGGTAATCAATGTCCACTCAGTATCCACTCTAGGTAATCAATTGAAATCAGTTCTAATGCTTTTTTTTAGTTCATGGCTTCAGTGAAAGGACTCTTGGACAAAACTATAAAATATTTACTCTCTCTCTCTCTCTCTCCCCCCCCTCCCCCCTCTCCCTCAGAATATAGTGGGCGGGGCACTCTTTGGTCTCTACATTGGATGGCCCCTGTGTTGCTGTCTCACAGCGGTGGGCGCCACCACATGTTTCCTACTCTCTGACATTTTCCTCAAGCCCGTCATGGCGGGCTACTTTCCTGACAAAATTCAGTATCTAAGAACAGAGGTGAGTTTTATTTATTTTAAACCTTTCCCCTTTTATAAAAGTTAGTACAGTCCAAACTGGATTTAAGAGAACTCAAGGGACCAGAATTTGTTTCTCTTATATTCAGGCTCTCTTATCATCATCATAGGGTGGCGTCATCGTGAACGATGGTAGGTCCTTTTTTGAAAATGGTAAGATTTGTCAGTTTCATTACGTAAATGATTTTAAAAAAAGTTGTATTATATTTGTTTTCATTACAAGGGTAATGTTTTTTTTTTTTTTTTTTTTTTGAAAGGCTCCGGAACCGCTTTCGCATTACTTCAGGGCACTTATAACTTGTCACGTCCCAGCTGAGTTTCGAACCCACGAACTCTGGAATGTTTCGATTCACAGAGTGCCGCCTTCACCACTGAACTACGGGACAGACAACAATAATAAATAAAATTTGTCCCCCCCAGGTGGAAAAGAACCGCAGCAACCTGGTGTTCTACCTTCTCTCCATCCGCGTGCTGCCCATCACCCCCAACTTCCTGGTCAACCTTCTCTCCCCCTTCCTCGGCATCCCCCTGCCCACCTTCTTCCTCACCACTCTGGTGGGGCTCATGCCCTACAACTTCGTGTGCGTGCAGGCCGGGTCCCTGCTGTCTTCTCTCAGCTCCCTGGACAATGTGTTCGGTCTGGACATGATGCTCAAGCTATCCACTATGGCGCTCGTGCTGGTGCTGCCGAGCTTGTTCAACTATTCGTATCAGACGCGCGTTTAGGACAACTAGTATGGATAAGTGTAGAAATGAAGATTTTTGTTTAATTTCTCGTATCAACGCGTTTGGGACAGTATTATATGACACATCAGTATAAACAGAAAAGTGAGAAGTTGTACTTCTCACTTTTCTGGGTATCTAACTGGGATTTGGGATCTGGGAATTGAGAGGGGTATCTAGCTATCTACACGAGCACGACAATAGTGTTGCATAGTTTGTTTAACTATTCGTATCAGCAGCGCGTTTAGGACAACTTGAACATTAGGTTTCTATTGAGATAGGTGCTGCCTAGTTTGTTTGACTATTCGTATCAGCAGCGCGTTTAGGACAACTTGAACATTAGGTTTCTATTGAGATAGGTGCTGCCTAGCTTGTTTAACTATTCGTATCAGCAGCGCGTTTAGGGCAAGTGGAACATTAGGTTTCTATTGAGATAGGTGCTGCCTAGCTTGTTTAACTATTCGTATCAGCAGCGCGTTTGGACAAGTGGAACATTAGGTATCTATTGAGATAGACGCTGCCTAGCTTGTTCAACTATTCGTATCAGCAGCGCGTTTAGGACAACTAGTATGGATAAGAGCAGAAATGAAGATTTTTGTTTAATTTCTCGTATCAACGCGTTTGGGACAGTATTATATGACACATAGTTATGTAAGTGTAGTGCTGGGAATTGAGATGGGTAGCTACACGCCTAGCTTGTTTAACTATTCGTATCAGCAGCGCGTTTAGGACAACTAGTATGGATAAGAGTAGAAATGAAGATTTTTGTTTAATTTCTCGACACATAATTATGGAAGTGTAGTGCTGGGAATTGAAAGAGGTATCTAACTATCTACAGGACAATAGTGTTGCCTAGTTTGTTTAACTATTCGTATCAGCAGCGCGTTTAGGACAACTGGAACATTACGTTTCTATTAATATAGACGCTGCCTAGTTTGTTCAACTATTCGTATCAGCAGCCCGTTTAGGACAACTTGAACATTAGGTTTCTATTGAGATAGACGCTGCCTAGCTTGTTTGTTTAATGATTCGACTATAAGACTTTACTCTGTAAGTGAAATATTCCTCATTATTTTAAGTATTTGACCACATAGTAATAGAGAGCACTCAAAGAGTCAGGTGGTTTACCTCGCGTAGTGGTTACCTCTATCACTAAAGGCTATATTTATTCTTAGTACTAAAAATTCTGCCTTACTTTTTCAATGTAAAAAAAGATGATGATACTATATTATTTTAGGTTTAAGACAGTCATATAGTATTAGCTTTCTAGTCTGTGACCATGATCTAGTCATTTGTGTCAGCAGCTCTATCAAACTACATAAATATTATTACTATCAAAGTACATATTTATTATAGTTTATTATATTACTTAAAGTATTGTTAAAATTATTAAATGTAATATTCATAGCATTATAAAATTATTAAATGTAATTTTCATAGCATTATAAAATTATTAAATGTAATTTTCAAACCATTGTTAAAATTATGAACTGTAATTTTTTTTTTTTTTTTTTTTTTTTTTTTTTAAAGATGAGTGTTTCACAGCCTTTTTTATTTCGTAGCCATGAAACAGGAGCTACTGTAGACGCTTGTGGTCTGTGTTGTAGCCTGCCCATCCCGTAGTATGCCTCCCCTCTGATGGGCGAGAAGTGACACAATACTTCCCATTTAGGTGCTGGGTCAACACGAGCGCACCGGAAGGTATCCCTTACAAACAATTGTAATTTAATTAAGAATACAAATTTTTGTCGGCACGGGGGATCGAACCCGGGACCTTCCGCATGGCAAGCGAGTGCTTAACCACTGAGCTAATCGTGCTATGAACATTAAATATAATGTTCATAGCATTATAAAAAGTCTTTATTCACAACATTATAAAATTTTGTAATAGAGGCGAACTTCATAATATATATCATTATTAGTATTATTTCGGCCATCTACGGCTGGCACCAAAATATTTCTATACTTCTCCATCATCACTCACGTTCTTTCATAAACCAAGTAATGGGATAGCGCTTACTAGACAACCTATATGAGGTTTTTCTTGTAAAGGGATAGCGCTCACTAGACAACCAATATAAGGTATTTCTTGTAATGGGATAGCGCTTACTAGACAACCAATATAAAGTATTTCTTGTAATGGGATAGCGCTTACTAGACAGCCAATATAAGGTATTTCTTGTAATGGGATAGCGCTTACTAGACAACCAATATAAGGTATTTCTTGTAATGGGATAGCGCTTACTAAACAACCAATATAAGGTATTTATTGTAATGGGATAGCGCTCACTAGACAACCAATATAAGGTATTGTAATGGAATAGCGCTTACTAGACAACCAATAGGAAATATTTCTTGTAATGGGATAGCCCTTACTAGACAAACCAATATAAAGTATTTCTTGTAATGGAATAGCGCTTACTAGACAACCAATATAAGGTATTTCTTGTAATGGGATAGCGATCACTAGACAGCCAATAGAACCATTTCTTGTAATTGTTGGTCTGGCTGGGGGACGTTAAACAGGGAGAAGACCAGTGTCTCGCTAGAGGACTTATAAACAGAGAACAGACTTGATTGCACATAAAAATATGTGGTTCAAGACGAGCCTGCTTCAAAATAAAGTTGGCTGGAGACCATCATTGCCTCCTCCTGCTATAGCCACGCTGGCTACAACAACAACATATTTTATTGTAATAGGACTGAGCAGCCATTGATTCTTGGTTAACTGAGCGCACGAATAGCTCAGTGGTTAAGCACTCGCTTGCCATACGGAAGGTCCCGGGTTCGAACGCCCGCGCTGACAAAAAATTATATTCAAAATTTGGTTACAGTTGTTTGTAAGGGATACCTTCCGGTGCGCTGTGTTGACCCAGCACCCAAATGGGAAGTATTGTGTCACATCTCGCCCATTAGAGGGGAGGTTACTACGGGATGGACAGGCTACAACACAAACCACAAGCGTTTACAGTAGCTCCTGTTTCATGGCTATGAAATAAAAAAGGCTGTGAAACACTCATCTTTTTTTTTTTTTTTAATGGTATTGTGGTGGTGTTGTGTATATTTTTCCTGCCCTTCAGAAAAAAGACTTTACCAAGGGATTTACAAGCTACAATACAGGACCACATTGAGTCACAGTGACGGGTTGTTTCAATATTTAGAATAAAAAGGCTGTGAAGTACTTGTTTATATATGAGGGAGATTGGTTATAATTGTATTGATTTCCCACCACAGTAGTAATCTTTTTAAATTAAAACTTTACTACAAAAATATTACAAGTTTTTTTTTTTTTTTTAATTGGGGTTTAACGTCGTTTTCAACTGCCAGGGTCATATCACGGGGGGGTTTTACCCTCATTCGCGGGGAAACTCACAAACCTTGCTATCCACATTGACCTCCACCCAGCCTGAGTGGGGCGGGGAAAAGCAGCTTTCACGAGAATTAGAATTTGAATGGTCACCCATCCAAGTCTTAACCTCGCTGGATGTCGTTAACCTTCGGTGTTCTGAAGGGAACCCGGGTTTTGTATTCAACATGCCATCGACGCGACGCTGGTTTTTACAAATTTAAAAAGCTATAATTGGTTTCAAAGTTTTTAAATGGAAAAAAACTTCGATTTTAAAATTTAAAAAAAAAAATATCAGCCCCAATTACATATTGTTTTATGAAATTTTCCCACCATATATACGTTTTACGTTAGCTTACAGTATACATTTTTATCCATGTTTTTTTTTTTATATATACTTTTAGAATCAATTGTAGGAAACCTTTGTAAGACTAAATAATCCCAGTTCTTTTTTTGAAAAATGCCGTCGATCAGAATACGAACAGATAAAAAACTGGACTTTTAAAAATGGGCATTTGCCACGAAATGTTAGTCATTTCGGTACCTATTTTAGAAAATTTGAAAAAAATACATAAGACACAAGAAAAAATTATTTTATTTTCACTTCATTTTAACAAGTCAAAGTTTCTTTTCAAGAAAAAAGAAAAAATAAATTTCAAGCCTTTTTTTTATATTTCGAAAAATTTACCTGAGATTATTTGAGTCTTAGAATTTTTCCCCTGGATATGATTCTAAAAAAATTTATATAATTTTTTATTTTTTATTGGATACCCTGTTTAAAAAATTTAGCGAAGAAATTCAGTACTTCAGTAGGGTTTAAGATTACTCATCCTCAGTTATTTCATCATGGAAAAATTTTTAATCAAGAAGTTAATGTTAAAAATTCATACACAATCTAATGGCTAATGATCGATTAAATCCATGTTATTTCTCCCCTGACGATGTAACGAGGGATAAGCGTGAATAGTTTATATTAGTATAATTTATTTTCATAGGCTTTTACGTTTTTTTTTTTGTGTGACTTCTCACTGCTTGTTGATAACTTATAAATCTGTCCCCCTATTTTTAAGTCACTTTTTATAGATGATTTTCTGTATGGAAACGTTTCAAAAAAAAAATGTCACTACTTTGAAGTTTCAATGGGAATGTTTTTTTTTTTTCTGCCCAACTTCTCTTAACATCTAGATTATTTCTGATCAGGGCTGCCCAACCAGTCGATCGCGGAGTGTTTTGGGTCGATCACGTCCAGAGAGGTGAGTGACGTTCTAAAAGTATTAGGACCCCTAAAGTACAAAATGATTGTGAAACGAGGTTTTCTGGGGATCTCACCACCTCAAACAAGTGAAAATCGAGATCCCTTCCAACTCATGAGAATTAAAAGGGTTTTCGTGACTTTTGAAACTTTGGTTGAATTTTCATTAAAACCCCTTCAAAACCCAGAATGAAATTGAATCTGTAGGGGGTCGATCGCGTTGATTATTCTGGGCACTTTATAGTAGATCTTTTCTGCAAAGGTTGGACAGCCCTGTTCTAGATGATTCGAAAACAGGGGTTTTAGTTTTTTTCTCTTTATTACATTACCTGTCACTCAGTCGACTCCATTGTACAACTTCAGAGACAATATTATCTTGTTTTAATGCTTTGTACAAGAAATAAAAGGAAAAAAACCCCCTGATTAGTTGAGAGTCAAACTCAGAGCTCAGCAACGTCTAGTTGTGGTGAGGACCATGGATTGGGGGAGCTTTTTGATTTCGAATCCATCCGGGGCAATCACGTTCTGGGGGCTTTTCCCCCCCCCCCCAAATCGGGGGGGGCCAAAATTTTTTAATTTTTAACCCCCTACAATAGAAAAAAGGGGGGGAAAACCGGGTTTTTCCCCAAGCTTCCACAAAAAAAATTGGGGTTCGGTGGAAGGAAACCCAAAATTTTAAAAAAACCTTTGCCCCTTGGTTTTTTTACATTTTCTTTGGGGTTCTTTTTTTTCCTTTTTTTTTGGGTTGTTTAATGTATGATGTATTCACAATAAATTTTTAAAAAATAATAATAATAATATAGTCTGATTTTTAGGGGGCCTGGCTTATCTTTGTTTTTAATCATTTTTAATTAAAACATTTTTCTGACGAGGCCACTAGCGAAACAGCTGGGGGGGGGTGTCTGGAGTAAAAAAAAACCGAATTTTGTACGATATCGGATTCGGATTTTTTTAAAAATTTTTTTTATGATGTTTATTTTTTTTAAAAAGGTTTATAAAAAAGCTTTTTTTTTTTTTTTTTTTTTTAATAAATTTTCTTTCTTTGCTGTTACCCTTTTAATTTTTTTTTAAAAAAAAAAAAAAAAATTTTCGGGGGGTCATAAAAAAAAATTTTCCCTGTTTCTCTCGCTCATGTTTTTTCAGTCCCTTTTTCCCCCCAGTCACTGTTTCTTTGAAAAACTTTTTTCCCCTGCCTTTTCGTTGGACCCCCCCAAAACACGGGTTTTTTTTTTGGGTTTTTCATTCGCCTTTTTCCTAAAATTTCAGTTCCCCAAAAACTGTCTTTTTTTTGGGGTTTTCAAAAAAAAGGGGTTTTTCAGGGAGAAAAAATTTCCCCCGGGGGGAGCCCCCGGCTGATGGCAATGGGGAAAGGGGGGGGAAATGCTTTTTTTTTGGTAGTACAGGTAGGACCCCCGGGTACAAGGGGGAACCCCGCTTTCTCTTTCCCCGGTGGATTAAAAAAAAAACCCCCGGAAAATTTTAAAAAATTTGGTTCGCCGGGCGTGGGGGGGGCCCCTTTTTAAACCCCCAACCGGTTCTGGGGGGGTTTTTCCCCCGAAGTTAAGCAACTTTTGCAGCGAGGGTGAAGACTTTTGTGATGTTGCCCTTTCTGGCCCAACCCAGGCTTTTTTAAGGGGTTAAAATTTTTGGGGAAGCTGGTTTGTTTTTTTCCCCAAGGAGTTTGGAGGGTAAACCCCCTGGTAAAAATTTTTTTTCTTGCAGTTAAAAGCGTTTTTTCCCCCCAAATTTTAAAATTTTAAAAAAAACCCGGGGTTTTAAAAGGGGCCCCAGAGGGGGGCCAAAAGGGCCCTTAAAAATTCGGGGGGGTTTAAAAAAACAATTTTTTAAAAATTAAAAAATTAAAATATTGTTCTTTTTTTGTTTTTTTTTCTAAGTTTTTTTTTTTTTTTTTTTTTTTTAAATTTCTTCTTGTTGATTGTTTTGTTTTTAAAAAAAAAAAAAAAAAGTGTAAATAAAAAAAAAAAAATTTCCTTTTGGGGGTAACTTGTTTTGGTCTCGGGGGTTTGGGGGAAACCCCCGGAAAAAGGGGGGATTAGGGGGACCGACGTGAGGGGGCGCCTTGCCCCACTGAGTTTATTTCGCGACAGTTTCTCCGCCATTACGTAAAAGGAACCCCCCGGGGGGACGTTTTTTTGGGTTTTAAACCCCCGGGTTGACGTCCCCGGGGGTTTTCCACCGAGTGGGGGGGCCCCGGGAAAAACCCCTGACCCCCCCCTCTCTGTTTAAAAACCCCCCTTTGTTCACCCGGGTTTTGAGGACGGCTACCCCCCCCCAAACCCCCCGGGGGGCTGCCCCCTGCGAGAAATATAGAAAATGGGTTTGCCACGAGATCATAATAACTTGGGGGGAAAAACCCGATGTATCGAGTTTTGGTAAGAGGGTTTTTGGGGGCTAAATTTCCAGTTTCGTCCCGGGGTTTTTTAGTATTTTTTCTCTCGCGAAAGAGGGGTACCAAAACTCCCCTAATTCTTCAACCCCCCTAATTCTTCTAAAATAATATTTTTACTTTCCTTATTTTTTTAAAAAATTTTTTGTATTTTTAAAAAAGGGGTTTGGGGGTTGACGTAAAAAAATTAAAAGGTTTTTTAGATACCCGGGGCACTTCATGGGTAAAAAAAAAATTTTTAATTTAAAAATTTAACCAATCAGAACCCCGGGATTTGTTGAAAAGGGCCCAAAACAGCTGTTCAATTTTTGGAAAAAAAAAATTTTTTTTAAAAATTTTGAGTGGGGGGGTTCCCTCAAAAAGTATGTTTTTTTTTTGATCTTGGGGGGTTTTAAAAAAAATTTTTGTCTCTAAAATTTTGGGGGTTTTTTGCGCTTGTGTTTGGGTTTTTTAAATTTTCCCACTGGGGGTTTTTCCCCTTTTTTGCTTAATTTTAAAACCTGTATAAAAAATTTATTGTGGTTTTTTAAAAACTTTTTTCTTTGAGAAAATATTTCAATTTATTTTTTTTCCCTTCCCGGGAAAAGAAATTTATTAAACATTTTTGGGTTTTTTCGTGTTTTTAGTTGCTCCGGGCGTGTTATTTTTTTTTTAGAAAGTTTTAACCGGAATTTCAATGAGGGTTTTCCCCCTTTTACTCCAAAAACAGTGAAAATTCGGGGGAAAAATTTCCCCAAAATGGTGAAGGGGGTCCCCCCCAAAACCCCCCCCCCCGGGTTTGCCATTGAATGAACAACCCCCTTTCCCCAAAAAAAATTTTAAAACCCCAAAATTAAAAATTTTTTCCCCAAAAACCCCCAAAAAAAATTTTTTTTTTCCAAAGTGACCCACCCACCAACAAAAAAATTTTGGACCCAGGTTGCCCATCCAAATTAAAATTTAAAAAATTTAAAAAACCTCAGGTATAGGAGAATTTAATCTTTTTTGAAGGGGGAAAATTTCTGTTAAACGGGGGTGTTTCAGAATTTTCTCCTCGAGTTGTTTAAAAATTTAAAAAACCGGGGTTTTTTGGGGAATTAGGGGGTTAAAAAAAAATTTTTTAATACCCCCGAAAAAAAATTTTTTTTTTTTTGGGAAACCCCCAAAATTGGGAACGAAAAACAGGGGAAGCGATTTTTTTTTAAGGGTAAAAAAAAAAAGGGGGACATTTTTTTTTAAAAAATGAGAAAAAATTGTTATCGAAAAAATGTTCCAATTTTTTTAATGTAAAAAATGTTTTTGTTTCCCCCCCAAAAGAAACTGTAAAAAAAGGGGAAAAGGCCCAAATTTTTTGGGCGAAAAAAATTTTTTTTCCCTTATTTTAAAGGAAAAAAAAATGGAAAGGGGTTTTTTTTAAATTTTTTTTATGTTTTTTTTCTTTTTTTTACCGGGAATGGCTTTTTTTGTTAAAAGGGTTTTAACCCCTAAAATTGTTTTTTGTTGTTTTTGGTTTAAGCAAAAAACCTTTTCCGGGGGCCGGGGGAAAAAAAATTTGTTTTACCCTTTTTTCCCCTTTGTTTTTAGGGGTTTTTGCTTGTTAAAAAAATTTTAATTTTTTTTGTTTTTTAATTGGCCTTTGAAAAAATTTAAAAATTTAAAAAATTAAAAAAAAAAAAATTTATTCATAAAAAAAAATTTTTCTTTTTTTAAGGGGGGGGGGGCCCCTTTGGGGCTTTTCCCCCCAAAACCCCTTTTTCTCCGGGGCTGGAGGTTTCTTTTAATAAATTTGTCATAATAACCCCCCAAACCCCAACCCCCATTAAAACCCAGGGGCGCCGAGGGTTTGCAACTTTGAAAATTTGTTGGTTCATCTAAAAAGGGAAATTTTTTAAAAAATTTAAACCATCAAAAAAACCCCCCAAATTTTTAAAAATTGCTAAAACAAAATTTTTAAAATTTTTTAAAAAAGCCCCAATTTTGTACCCAAAAATTTTTAAATTTAATATTTTTTTGGGGGAGAAAAAATAATTAAAAATAAAAACCCCGTTTTTTATAAAAATTTCTTTTTAAAAAAAATTTGGGGCGGGGGTTTCCCCCTTTTGGGTTTTTCTTTTTTTCCAAACCCTGGGTCGCATGGACATTAAAAAAGGGGAAAAAACTCCCTTTTTTTCAAGCCCGGGAAAAAATCCCTTTCGGGGGAAAAAAACCCCATTTTTTCCCTCTAAAATTTTTGGGGGTTTGGGAATTTTTAATTAAGTTCTTTAATAATAAACACAGAAATAAACCCCCCCCCCCCCCCCCCCCCCCCCCAATTGCCCCCAAAACCCCCCCCCCCCCCCCCCCCCCCCCCCCCCCCCCCCCCGGGCCCCTTTTTAAGGTTTGATTTTTAATTTTAAATTTTTTTAGTAATCTGAAAAAAATTCCCCCCGCTTTTTAAAAAAAATAAAAAATATTTTGTTAGAAATTTTTAATTTTTTAAAAATATTTTTACTTTCTTTGCCATAACCCCCCCATGGGGGGGAAAAAAGGGTTTGGTTTAAAGGGAAAAACCTTTTTTGGGACGCCCAAAACCCCAATTTTTGTGCTTTTGTTCTGTGTTTTTTTAATTTTTTTAAATTTGAGTTTTAATAAAATTTTAATTGGTTTTGAGTTAAAAAATTTTGGAACCAAATTGGGTTAAAGGGTTTTTTAAATAAATTTATTTTCTTTTTCTATTGTTTTTTGGAAAAAAATTTTAAAAAAAATTCGAAAAAAATTTTTAAAAATTTTTTTTAAATTAACCCCCCCCTTTTTAATTTGGGAAAAGGGGAAAGTTTTTGGGGGAAAAAGGTTTCCCCAAACCCCCGGGAAAACGCCCCAGAATCTTTTTTGGGGCTACCCCTTTTTTCCGGGGGGTGTTGGGTAGGTGTTGGGGAAAAAAAGAAACTTTAAAATTTTAATGTTTTTGTTAAAAAAAAGGCCCTGGAGATGGGAATTTTTACCTAAATTGGGTTGGGAGGGGTTCCCCCTTTGGGGCCCCGGGGGAAAAAATCCCCTTGGGCTCCTTTTTGAAATTTTGGTGGGGGGTTTTGGGGGTTTTGGGGGTTTTAAAACCCCCCCCGGGGGTTTTTTGAACAGATTAAACAAAAATTTAAAAAAATTTTCCCCACCCCCAAGGTTCGGGGGTTTTTTGGGGGGAAAGAATATTTTCCCCCAAATAAAAGGGGGTTTTTAAAAGGGTTTTTTTTTTTTTTAAAAATTTTTTTAAATACCCCGGGTTTTTTTAATTTTTTTTTTAAAATTTTTTAAAAAAGGGGGGGGGGGAAATTTAAAAAAAAATTTTCGTTTTTGGGGGGGGGGGGAAATTTTTATTTTTTTTTTTTTTTTTTTTCCCTTTTCCCCCCAAAATTTTAAAAAAAACTTTCCAAAAAAAAATTTTTTGGGGTTTTTTTTTCCCCTTTTAAAAAAATTTTTTTTGGGGGGGAAAAAACCCTTTTTTAAAAAAAACCCCCAAAAAAAAAAAAAAAAATTTTTAAACCCCGGGGGGGGAAATTTTTTTTGGGGTTTAAAACCCCCCAATAAAAAATAAATTTATTTTTAAAAAACCGGGGGGGGGGGGGGGGGGGGAATTTTTTTCCCCCCCCCCAATTTTAAAAAAGGGAAATTTAAACCCCCCAAAGGGGGGGGGGGGGGGATAAAATAAAAAACCCAAAAAAAACCCCCCGGGGTGGGGGCCCCCGGGGGGGGGGGGGGCCCCAGGGGGTGGGACCCCCCGGGTGGGGGGGGGGGGGGTTTTAGAACGGGGGCCCCCAAAACCTCACGTCGGAAAATTGGGGGGATTTTTTGGGGGGGGGGGACCCGGGTTTTTTTTTTTCGGGGGGGGGGTTTTTTTTTTTTCCTCACGATGGCCCCAAAAAAATTTTTCGGAAAACGTAATGGCGGCCAGATTTTTAAAATTGCCGGCAGAACCGTGTGTGAAACAAAAAGGGGAAAAATTGTTTTGGGTTTGGTCACCTTTTGGCGGGGGCCCCCATATTTTTTGGCAAAAAAAAAAAAAAAAAAAGGGGAAATTTTTCGTCTTTCCCCAAAACACAAAAGGGGGGCTTTTTTTTTCCCAAAAAATACAAACTTTAGTAGGTAAATCGAGATACATCGCTCGTTCTTTGAAAGAAATTTTCGAAACAATATACGCCGAAAATTAAAAAAAACTAAAAAATTTTTGGAAAAACGCTTTGGGATAGGATACGCCACGGGGGTGAGGTGAAAAAAAACCCCCCTTTTAAAAAATAAAACCCCCAAAAATCTCAAATGTCCTTTTTTGGGGAGTTACGCCACTTTTTTTTGGGGGGGGGGGACGAAAAAAATTTTTTGGCACTAAAAACGATGCCAAAAAATGTGGAAAAAAAAAAACTCTATGGCTTTTGTATGTCTTCTCCCTTGAAAATAGCAAAGGGGCCTTTCGTCCCATATCATTTTGTAGACCATGTGTGTGATGAAGCACTCACACGAATGCCGTAGATCCTGCCATACATCTATGGCACCATAGAAAAAACTATGGTCATGTAAACAAAGGACCGATCACACGCTATGGCAAGGGAGGATGCCATATTATATGTCGCTCTGCCATACTCGTATCGTGTGATCCTACCTTTAGCCATCATTGATTACTCCAGTAGCCCATTCCAGAAACACTTTCCACTCTCCAAATCCCCGAATCTTCGTTTCAAACCGTCACACAACGCACTCGGATTGGTTATTGCCTTCAAATTATGGGTGACTTAAACTTGCCATATTTTAATTTTTTGTTAATTAAAGTTATTTCTTTATAAATAAATTTATTGATGAAGATGAAAAGTATTTGTTTAAAAAAGAAAAATCTTTCGAAAGTAAAAAAAAATAAAAAATAATAATCAATCAGAGTGCGTTGTGTGACAGTTGAAAGGAAAATTTGGGGATTATGAGAGGGAGAGAGTTTATTGAAACGAGGGCCCAGTTCTCGTTCTGTCACTAAAGTCAAGCAACGTCCAGCGAAGATTCGGATGGGTGACCATTTAATTTCGAAATTCTGTGATGCTGGCTAGTCCCACTCAGGCTGAATGAGTGTAATTTGAGTAGCTGGTTTATGAGTTTGCGAGCAAATGTTTATTTATTTATTTTCAAAAATCATTACAGTACATACAAGAAATACATCCTACAATGAAAAATACTCGAGCAGCATATGCCTAGCCATTATTGTATTTTTTTTAAGAGGTTATTTTTGTAATAGCTATAGTAATTTTCATAGTTTTGAAAATTGAAAAAAAAATTAATGTGTTTTTTATCTTTTCGTCAGAGTCCTTGAGGACTTCTGATAGATGAATGGGGTTGTGATCAAACACTCTTTTTCTTAAAGGTTCTAATTTGGGACAGGAAATTATGATATGCTGTATATTGTCATTTGTTGTCCACAATCACAAAGGAGTGGATCTTCTTTTTTCATTAGATGAACATGAAAATATTGAAAAGGTAAGAATTAAATACTGTTTGATGAGAATATTTTTTTTTTTTAATAATAAGTATTAGACTGCAGGTGGAAGCTTATTATTGGGTATTGTCTGATGTTAATAATAAAGACTGAATATTTTTTAATCTATTTCTCAATTTCTGAGAAATAGTATTAGTATTCAAAAGTTCGGTAAAAAATGTTTGTAAGTTTTATTTTATCAACTTTGAACGCCTCAACTATTTTCATTTTTTTTTCTGGAGTGCTTGCAATCCTCCAAAATTTTGATAACGTCACTTGTATTTATATTGAAAGGTTCTGAACTATTTTGGGCTAAATTATTAATAATGGATCTCAATGGAATCATTATTTCCTTGTATTCATCATACTTAAAAGATGATGGTACAGATTTTTTCTGATCCACCATGAAGTCTTGCAATTTTAGGGGAGAACGTTTTTGTTCATGTGTTATTTTCGTTACTTTTAATATCCTTTGTCTTCTTTTTCTTTTTCGCTTTAGACTTTCTGGTCACATTTTCAAAATTTTCCTCGCCGCTTGTAGAGGATTCAACTTTTCGTTTGATAAGAGATGAGTTATCCTCCACCATTTCGGTTTCCATTTCTTGAATATTTGTATTAGAATCTTGCTGTGGGTTTGTATTATCTGTGGATTCAAAATCGACAAGATTATTTTTTTCTCCTTGTTCAGTTTCAGTTAAAAGTATATTTGAGTTATTTTTCATCACTTCAGATTCTGAAGTACTTAAAATATTGTTTTGGTCTTCGGTAGATTTTACAGGTTGTTTTAATCTTTCACTAAGATTTAATCCCGTTTTTGGACATCTTTTGGTTGAGTGATAGTCATCAGGACAGATCCTGCATCTGTTGCTCTCTACAGTGAGATAAATCTGGTAGGAAAGTTTGTCATAATCAAAGACAATAGACTCAGGAATGTTGACTGCTTCAGCGTCATATTTGATAAAAACATAACGTCTGAAGTTAGTCAAGTGAGAATATTCTTTGTCTATAAGACCATAGCTCATATGATGAATTGGAGATACAATTTCGACTTGTAAATGAGCTTTTAATATATTCTCCAATATAAAATTGGGAATAGGTGTAGATACATTTGAGATTATAAGTTTCTCAGCAGAATTAGCATATTGGCGCACATAGATATTTTGATTGTTTACCTTCATTTGCGGATTATTGTAAACAAAAGAGTTTGCTATCTCCTCCGTTTTCAGAAACATGCAAAAACGGCCATTAGAAATTCTAGATGCAGAAATAATATTTTTGGGCCCTATTTTATTACCAACAGCTTTAATTAACTGAATATTGGGGATTCTCGTACATATATCAGAATTTCCCGAATGAAGTATAATACCTTGTTCTTTTTTAACAATAACTTCAGTGCTCATTTTTCCAGCATATGAAGTATTATTAAATTGAGGAGTGTTTGGTTTTAAATTTGAACTATGAGATTTTATATGATTTACATTTTGAGGATTTGAAATTTTATGATGGTTTAGACTTGGGAAATTACTTTCAGTCATTTCCAAAAATCATTAGTAGGATTACTAGATAAAACACTAGATGTAGCTGTAACAGGAGAATTACCATTAGTGACAATTTTAGGGGAATATAAACCATTGATATTAATGGGTTGAGTAGCAGCCAAACTAGCAACAGTATTAGTTGTATATTTGGGAGAGTTAACAGGTGATATTGAATTAATAGGAGCTACAGGACAATCACTATTGGTAGTTGTGTAGTCGCCACTAGTAGATAGAAAAGACATAACAGGAGGACTATCACTGCCAGCCATGTAGCCGCCACTGACTGTGGAGGTAACAGGAGACGTGTAGCCGCTACTGACGGTCGGGATAACAGGAGGACCGCCACTGGTAGTTGTATTTGAGCCATTGGTAGCTAGAGGAGGTAGGAGGGGATGACCGTCACTGGTAGCCGTCTGGCCGCCACTGACGGGCGAGGTAACAGGACTCACAAGAGGACCGCCACTGCTAGTAGTGTGGGAGACATTGATAGCTGGAGGAAGTAGTAGAGGATGATTGTCACTGGTAGTCGTGTGGCCGCCACTGTCTGCCGAGGTAATAGGACTCACAGGAGGATCGCCACTGGAATTTGTGTGAGAGACATTGATAGTTGAAGGAGTTAGTAGAGGATGACCGCCACTGGTAGTCGTGTGGCCACCACTGACTGCAGAGGATAAATGGCTCGCAGAAGGACTGCCACTGGTAGCTGTGTAGGAGCCATTGGTAGCGGGAGGAGGTAGCATAGGATGACCACCACTGGTAGGTATGTAGCCGCCACTGGTAGGAGGAGGTACTACAGGATGACCACCACCGGTAGGTATGTAGCCGCCACTGGTAGGAGGAGGTACTACAGGATGACCACCACCAGTAGGTATGTAGCCGCCACTGCTAGGAGGAGGTACTACAGGATGACCACCACCGGTAGGTATGTAGCCGCCACTGGTAGGAGGAGGTACTACAGGATGACCACCACCGGTAGGTATGTAGCCGCCACTGCTAGGAGGAGGTACTACAGGATGACCACCACCGGTAGGTATGTAGCCGCCACTGCTAGGATGGGGTAGTACAGGATAAACACCACTGGTAGCTATGTAGTCGCCACTGCTAAGAGGGGGACGCATACAGGAACCACCACTGGTATTGATTGATTTTGGAGGTGACTGGTTATTATTATGTCTATTGAGATGAGAAGAGTTGGGATTGTAATAATTATTATAAGACATTTGAGGTGGTCCATTATGGTTAACCGGTCTATGAGGGATATAATGATAAGTAGTATCATGAACAGCAGGTTGGTAGAAAGATTGAGCACCATATACAGGTGGGTGATTTAATTGATAAGTGCTCGCAGGATAGCTACTGACTCCACTGGACATAATAGGGGTACTACCATTTGGTTGAGGATAAAAGTTCCGATTAATTGCATTTTCTGCAGATGATGTCGGTATATGAGATGTTGAATCAAGATTCTCGTAATTAATAAAATTTTGAGAGATGTTAGAAAAAATATCACTTTGCGAATGAAAGTGAGAAGTTTTAATAACTACATCATCATTTGAATGAATAATACTGTCAGCAGCATTTGAATTCGATACTACTTGTTCTGCACTCTCACGGGTGTGGACTTGAACTTTCATCATCCTTCTTATCATTCTCCATCGTGTAGGAAAGATATAGGCATAAATATTTATGTGATGTATATCTATCATAAATAAATTCACGAACGATTTACATCAGAAAATTCGGAAAAAGTAACTGGCTAGAAGGGAAAATTGAGTGAAATAGGGATTGTGTATCTATGTAATACTGAATTAATGTCTACATGAGTATATACAGTTATACACACATACTAAAAAGCGTTAATATTTCACTAATTACACATGTTTTCTAAGTTTTGACTTCACATACTTGTAGTCCGTGAGAAATAATGTGTCTATGCAAAAAATTACATCACAATTCGACCAAAAACTGATAGAAATTAATAAATAAACAGAGCAAAGAAAAACGCGACCGACACGAATGAAGCCTAGATTGGGAATCGCGAGCAAATGTGTAGTTGAGAGTGACGTTAATTTCAAATTAAATAAATGTCTGTAAGGAATTTTCCTTCGATAATTTTCTATTTTTGCAACACTGGAAAGATAAATTCAAAATTAATTCAAACTCACCTCAAACCCGCACTGAACACTCCAGCAAGGAATAACCCCGTGATGATGACTCACCTCAAACCCGCACTGAACACTCCAGCAAAGAATAATCCCCGTAATGATGACTCACCTCAAACCAGCACTGAACACTTCAGCAAAGAATAACCCCGGTGATTATGACTCACCTCAAACCCGCACTGAATACTCCTGCAAGGAATAATCCCCGTGATAGTGACTCATCTCACACCCGCACTGGACACTCCAGCAAGGAATAACCCCGTGATGATGACTCACCTCAAACCCGCACTGAACACTCCAGCAAGGAATAACCCCGGAAAACCTGGTACGGTGTGGAAGACATCCAGCACGTAAAGGGGAAACAGCTGATCAGGACGCGATGCTCTCTGAGGAACGGAAAAAGTTTTGACATGAGAATCCACCATGCATGTATTGGTGATCGAAAGTAGTCACCTTGGTCTAGCTGTACCATCCTTGACTTGCGCTCTAGGTAACCCGGGTTTGAATCCCGGCGGGGTACAGAATATAATAATAATATCGCCTTATTTATACTGCCCGGTTAAGACCACTAAAGTCCCATTATTCCAGCAGTAGGTCCAAGACATATTATTATGTGGTAAAAATCCCAAATGGGAGGATAACTTGTCATGTCCCGGTTGGGTTTTGAATCCACGACCTCTGGAATCTGGAATCTCTGTGGATTCTCAGAGTGCCGCCTTTACCACTGAGCTACCGGGACAGATATAGTTGACTTATGCCGGGTCCACACCTTCGTAATGTTACATGTAACGTGAGCGTGTTACATGTAACCAAATTCGCTAGTGTGGACGGGATCCAAGCACAGCAGTCAGAGAAGCATGTGAATGTTGCAGTAACACGCTCACGTTACAGTAACACGCTCAAGGTGTGGACTTGGCTTGAGAAACTTACCCCCGAGATGAGTGGATCGCAAGGAGTGTACTGAGCGAAGATCAGCATGCCAGCATACACAGTGAGCATCAGCACGGCAGTCCAGCCAACCGTGTTGATCCAGAGCATCCTGCAGAGGTACAAACCAGGGTAGAGTTACACTTCTGTTATTATAGACTGGTTGGAGTTTCACAAGAGAAGCACCAATATTATCACATCGACCTCTATTTAGATCTATTGTGATCTACAGTTCTGTTGCCAAATTATCTTTTACTAATTATCTACTGGGGCATACTCGTATTCAACACCTCACACGTGTCACTTAAAATAATTCAATGGGGCATATTCAACAGCTCACACGTGTCACTTAAAATAATTCAATGGGGCATATTCAACACCACACACGTGTCACTCAAAATAATTCAATGGGGCATATTCAACAGCTCACACGTGTCACTTAAAATAATTCAATGGGGCATATTCAACAGCTCACACGTGTCACTTAAAATAATTCAATGGGGCATAGGTATTCAACACCTCAAACGTGTCACTTAAAATAATTCAATGGGGCATAGGTATTCAACACCTCAAACGTGTCACTTAAAATAATTCAATGGGGCATATTTTCTACCGAGGCATATTCAACAGCTCACACGTGTCACTTAAAATAATTCAACGGGGCATATTCAAACACCACACACGTGTCACTCAAAATAATTCAATGGGGCATATTCAACACCTCACACATCTCACTGAAAATAATTTAATGGGGCATATTTTCTACCGAGGCATATTCAACAGCTCACACGTGTCACTTAAAATAATTCAATGGGGCATATTCAACACCACACACGTGTCACTCAAAATAATTCAATGGGGCATATTCAACACCTCACACATCTCACTGAAAATAATTTAATGGGGCATATTTTCTACCGAGGCATATTCAACAGCTCACACGTGTCACTTAAAATAATTCAATGGGGCATATTCAACACCTCACACATCTCACTGAAAATAATTCAATGGGGCATATTTTCTACCGAGGCATATTCAACAGCTCACTCGTGTCACTTAAAATAATTCAATGGGGCATATTCAACACCACACACGTGTCACTCAAAATAATTCAATGGGGCATATTCAACACCTCACACATCTCACTGAAAATAATTTAATGGGGCATATTTTCTACCGGGGCATATTCAACAGCTCACTCGTGTCACTTAAAATAATTCAATGGGGCATATTTTCTACTGGGGCATATTCAACAGCTCACACGTGTCACTTAAAATAATTCAATGGGGCATATTTTCTACTGGGGCATATTCAACAGCTCACACGTGTCACTTAAATAATTCAATTGGGCATATATTTTCTACCGGGGCATATTCAACAGCTCACTCGTGTCACTTAAAATAATTCAATGGGGCATATTTTCTACTGGGGCATATTCAACAGCTCACACGTGTCACTTAAAATAATTCAATGGGGCATATTTTCTACTGGGGCATATTCAACACCTGTCGTTCTTGTAGCCAGCTTGGCTACAGCTGGAGGGATGAGTGATGGGCTCCAGCCATCTTTATTTCAAAGTTGGCTCGTCTTGAACCACATATTTCTATGTGCGATCAACCATCATGAGGACTTTCTCTATAAGCCATTAAACCCCTAGGAAACTGCAAGCTAGCCTGGCTTGTAAAGGTTGGCTAGTCTGTTCTCTGCTTATAGTCCTCTAGCGAGACACTGGTCTTCTTGCTGTTTAACGTCCCCCAGCCAGACTTCAACAGCTCACACTTGTCACTTACTGCCTCGCTTTGGCCGCCGAGTCCACGGTCAGATACCTCTGGATCTGCAGCTGGTTGCCGCCATAGAACACAATGTGCAAGAAGGCGGAGCCAAAGAGGGCGGACCAGACGGAGTACCGCTCCGTCGGGTCGAAGCGCCAGTCCACCAGGGCGGTGCGGTTGTACTGGGCGTTCCGCTCCCACACCACTGCGAAGCCCCCGATGTCCCAGGTGCCTTTGACGAGGATGGTGAACATAGCGAGGTAGAGAACCACCACCTGGAAGGAGTCGGTCCAGACGACAGCTTTCATGCCACCCTGGAAAAAAAAAAATTGTTGTTGAATAATAATAATAATTTGGTTTCCATGAGTCTGGCTGGGGGACTATAAACAGGGAGTAGACTAGCAGTCTGGCTGGGGGACTATAAAAGGGAGTAGACCAGCAGTCTGGCTGTGGGACTATAAACAATTAAGTAGACCAGCATTGGCTTGGTTCTGGTGGCCCTTGTCAATTATTAGCCTCCCTGTAAAGACAGTGACAGAAGTGCTGAGTCATTCCTCCACTGTCTGGCTACCACCGTTCACGATGACGCTACCCTATCTATCTATTGGTAGACAAGGCCATCCCATACAGCCAAAGAGTTTTAATTAATTATAGGTTATTAAAGCCAAATAAAATTACAATGAATACATAATAAAAGTGAAAACTTAAATACATATTTATGATTAATTAAATATGAATTTGGTTTCGGTTGATGAAATCATAAAAGAATCCATATGTTCTGGTATCATGCAGTATGGTTTTGTAGGAAAAGGGGTTGTCACATATTTTTGTTAATGATTGAAATGAACTTTTTCGTGTGAGAGTGTATTTCTTGCTTCACTCATTTTAAATCATTTGTTTTATTTTTCATATTTTTTATGTATACAGACCCATCCTAAACCATTTTCATTTGGCTTCTAAGATTGACTTCTAAGATTCCATTTTGGCTTCTAAGATTCCATTTTTATTAGGCTTCTAAGATAAACACTGATGATACCTATATGGGCGCAAGTTATCTTATAACTTCTTTTTCAATCTTGCCGCAATCTATTCCTAAATTAATATCCAGCTTCCACACTTCCACAGTTGCTATAATAATAATTCCGTGTCCGTGAGATAAGCACAGATACCTACATCACGGTGGTGAGAGGATTATATGGACGCCCAGATACAATGTCTAAGTTCTTTTCATGTCCATTGATTATATTTGGTTTTACGTCCTGTTTTTGAGTTACCTATTCAGTACGGGGGTTTCATCAATCGTACATTAACTTCACACAGCCTGGGTTGGGCCGGAAACAACAGCCTTACGTATTTTTTAATTCGGAGGGAACAGAATTTTTTTGTGAGAAAATTGTGTTTGCTCCACCACAAAAAGTCTGACTCACCAGGGTGGTGTAGAAATCTGACTCACCAGGGTGGTGTAGAAGATACAGACGAGGAACATGACCGAGACCACTAGCATGGTGTTCAGACCCGTCACTGAAAGGGAAATATTTGCTTTATTAGTATATATTATGTTAACTTGTAGATTTACATAAGTATAGTAGGTATACCTACCTGTCTTGTAAGAAAATTCGATAAAAAGTAACTAAGTTACATAATAATAATATTAAAGATGTGTTGGATTTTTGAGTAGTAAACTTGGCCTAGCGGTAGCACATCACAGGTTCACTGGTCCCAATAAATTAATCTTGTTATACACCAAGATAGATCTCCGACAAGGGAGCCAATATGAACTATTGTTATAATGGGAGAACATCACCTTGGCCTAGCGGTAGCATGCTCGGCTTGCACTCCAGATGACCCGGATTCGAATTTTTTTCAGCTCTGTACTTTGGATGTCGAGGCCTACCCTAGCCTCGTGAGGACAATTGGGGTAGTTGTTCAGTGGGCAACGACTAGTGGCGGCATTACGATATTCATAATGCATAAATGCTCTGTTGAATGACTGATTTCTGATTTGAAAGCACTTATAGGGAGTGAGAAACTTACCCTGGTGTAACGCCATGGCGGGTGCGTACAGAACTAACGCCAGGTACAGAACCTGAGAAGACAACCAGAACAATGACAGTATTAAGCCGAAATCCCAACACTGAGTACAACTTTTTGTCTCGCAACATTGCGCAACATTTCATCAAGGTGTGGACTTGGCAAGAGAAACTTACCCCTGAGATGAGTGTTTAGGTGAGGTCCAATGAATTCGCAAAACGCTTTGCGACACTTTTTTTAAGTCTTCTTTTAGTGTCCAATTCACAACTTTTAGGTCGAACACATGCAACTTTGCACATTGGACCTCACCTAAACTTTAAATGTATTCATAAAAATTGATGATCATTTTTAAATCTTTTTGTTTATTTTTTCATGTTCTTTCATTTTGATGTGTTTTGATAAATGTTCTTTCATCTATAGAAATACAAATAAAGTACCTTTAAAAAAACCCCACATTAACCTCACCCAGCGTGGGTAGGGCCGGAAATGCCAGTCTCACGTGTTTGGAGGGAACAGGATTTCCTTCGAAAAGTCTGCCGCAACCGGGGATCGAACTCGGGATACGCTTAGAATTAGTAAATTAGTACCCATAGATTTACTACCCTTAGATTTAGTACCTGCTTAGACTTACCATTTGGACCGTGAACATTATGGATGCTAGCAGTTGCAGATTTCTGCTGAATCTCTCGCCAAAGTACTGGACCGAAAATGAGGAAAAAATATTGTATAAAAATGCAGTTCAGAAAGATAAGATAAACGTGTGATAAGACAAGATACAGTGTGGAACAAAACCTATTCCCAAATACTATCCTGGTTGAAAGCACAAGGACAAATGTCAGTAATAAGAGCAGTTGGGTTAAGAATAAGAGGAGCAAGGAGACTCATAAGAAGCTTACCTTACGAAGATGGAGCGGGGATGCCTCATTTTTATGTATAATTATTATTTTTATTTTATGATGACTGAGTATGTTAAATAAAAAGGATTTGTTTACCATACTTTTCCAGAAAAAAAAAATCAAGGTAGACGAAATGCAAGTTGGTAATTTATCTAACGGACCTCAGTAGCTTGATCGATAAGGCGGCGGACTTGTAACCTGGAGGTCGGTGGTTCAAGTCCCGGTTTCAACAAAGATTTAGTAAAGCGAGTTTGAGTAGATGTGACATTGCAAAATTGATTCACACATGTATGATAACTGGTAATTTATCTATGTATTTCATATTTACCACTGATACGGCTTCATACAGTATGAAAATACTGTATGAAATATAAGACAAAAGTGTGATAAGACAAGACAATGTTATACACAAGGAGGTACTCTATTTATCTATTTCAATCGTTACGGCTTAATACGACCCAGGAAAATAGCTTTTACTAAGGCATACTTCTCGTAAGTAGATTTAGTAGATCAACTAAGTAGTCGGTAAGTGACTGATTTATGGTACTTTAAAGAGTTTAAAGACACATGTCTTTCACCAAATTAGAGTTTACGTTATATATTTAAATTCTAGACAATGTATACCTATTCCATGACCTCTTTGAATCTCTATGTAAAATATATAAATACAAGATAAGACTCGAGATATGAAGCGCTGTGATTGGTGGAAACTGCGTGTACAGTTTTCGTAGTGAAGGACTTCATTGTATTTTACTGTATAAATTTTTGTCTTACCTAATAAAGCATACTATAATAATAATAATAATAAACCGTTCAAGAGTTATGCCTTATGATGGACACCATACAACGTAAGGAAAAGGCCTCGTCTTTAGGGTTTTTTTATTATGAACAAAACCCTAGCAGAGTGTCCTACCTGGTACGCGGAGGTGATATCAGAAGGGTTCGTTAATAGGGTTTTTTATATGAACAAAACCCTAGCACTAGAGTGTCCCACCTGGTACGCGGAGGTGATATCAGAAGAGTTCGTTAATAGGGTTTTTTTATATGAACAAACCCACAGCAGAGTGTCCCACCTGGTAAGCGGAGGTGAAGCATGAATATCAGAAGGGTTGGGTGGAAGAGATTGCCACAGGCAATAACCCCGCCCTTTAGGTAGGACATTATTGTTATTTTCTTTTCTTTTTTACTTATTTATTTTGTCATTTGTTTGTTTTTTTTTTTCTTTTTCTTTTTTCTTAATTTTATACTGTTGCCTGTTTGTCCTCCTAATAAAGCTTAATAAAAAAAAATAAAAAAAAGGGTTCGTTAATAGGGTTTTTTATATGAACAAAACCCTAGCACTAGAGTGTCCCACCTGGTACGCGGAGGTGAAGCCATGTTTCTGGAAGAAGGGGACGAATATGTACCCCACGATGGGGATGACGAAGAAACAGGAGGCGCCAAACATCCAGAGCTGTGGCCCGAACAGGTACACCTCCGCCGGCTGCCCGATGAAGGTGATGGAGGAGACGAAGCTGAAAGCAGACGGAGACCAGTGTCAAAATAATAAATAAAATACAATACTTTCTTTATTATAGGATAAGGAAAGCAAAAAACGTGTAGAAATATGAGAAAAATTGAAATCGGAGCAAAAAATATTTTTTTTTTTTTTTTTTTTCAAAAACGAACACAATCGATACTCCCGATTTCTAGTAATATTTAAAATTTATTGGAAGTAATATACATATACAATAGATGTTATTACTCTGTGCATTGTAGGTAACAAATGAGAATATTATGAAGAAAAATGCAATTTATCGTATTTTTTTCATATTTATATTATTAATTATTAAAATTAATAAAAAAAATCGTCCAAGAAGGTCAGCAACTCAGCATTACAAATGAAAAACAAACATACGAACTAGGTTTAGCGTATAAGTATAGCGAGGTTAATGCTCAAAGCATTTTCTACCACCTAACCCTCAGAGTCTTATTATTATGTGGTCACAAACTCAAATTAATGAGGAAAAATTCATGCACTGTGGGAGAGATTCGAACCAACGGATCCCTTCGCTACCTGGATTAACAGACTAGCGCATTAACTACTTGACTACCAGTGCACTATTGTACCTATACGACTAGGTATAGTTATGTTTATCTTGGAATAGTAAAATGAACATGTAAGTCATAGACTGTTGAAACATACGGAGGAAATAGCCTATCAACCTTGTTAATGTATGAAATGTTAAACTACTTAAACATAAACTCATTTTCCCCTAGATATCTAATATCTAACCGTTTCTTTAATTCTGACGGGTCATTCATAATTATACTTATGTCAAGACCATTTGTCAATTGAAAAAAAAAAAAAAAAAAAAATAGATGAAAAAATAAAACTAAGCGTAAGAGACATCTATAAAGGTTTGGGTGGAAGATATTGCCACAGGCAATAACCCCGCCCTGTAGGTAGGACATTAGCTTAAATCCTCTTTTTTGTTCTTGTTTCTTTGTTCAATATATTTATTTTTTCTTTATAATTTCATTGTATTTTAATGTATAATTTTATATAGGTATTTTGTATTACCTAATAAAGCATTATTAAATCTGGTGTACCTAAACATCACACGACTTTCCTCATCCCAAAAATAAGTTGAATTCCGCCACTGGTGACTCAACGATAACAGATAGCTAAAAATAAATGCCAAATTCGTAATCAGCACTTCAAAATCATTGAATTTGATATGTCACAACTCCCATCTAGGATTCATAATAAAAAAGTTTGTTTTTATTATTCACTCTGAATTTGTTTGTTTGTTTGTTTGTTTGTTTGTTTGTTTGTTTTTTTTTTTTTTTTTTTTTTAATAAAAGTTACCTTGCCAGCATAGAGAGCGCCACAGGGACCGTCCCCAATGTGCCGTTAGCCACCAGTAGCTCCTCCGCCTCGCACTTCCCCTCCTCCCTTCTCTTCTTGATGGCGCCCCGGTGGAAGCAGCCGCACCCGTAGTAGACGCCAATGGAACAGGAGACCGCCAGCATGCCGCCAAACACAAGGTAGTCCGCCAGAGACAGGAAGTGGCGGGGTAGCTCCGCCATCTGGGGGAGGGGAGGCGGGGGGGGGAATTATTAATAAGGGCCAGGGGAAGTGCCGGGGTAACTCCGTCATCTCAGGGAGGTGGAGGGGGGGGGGGCATTATTATTAAGGGCCAGGGGAAGTGCCGGGGTAACTCCGCCATCTCAGGGAGGTGGAGGGGGGGGGGGCATTATTATTAAGGGCCAGGGGAAGTGCCGGGGTAACTCCGCCATCTGAGGGAGGTGGAGGGGGGGGGGGGAATTATTATTAAGGGCCAGGGGTTCAGGGCCAAATTATGAAACACAATTAAAGAAAAGATAATAATAATATCGCCTTATTTATACTGCCCGATTAGGACTATTAAATCCCCCTATTCCAGCAGTAAGTCCAAGACGTATTATTATGTGGTAAAAATCCCAAATGGTAGGATAACTTTTCATGTCCCGGCTGGGTTTCGCACCCGCGACCTCTGTAATCTCTGGATTCACACAGTGCCGCCTTTACCACTGAGCTCCCGTGACAGACAAAAGATTAAAGAAAAGATAAGCCAGATATGCCCTCAACTCGGAGTTTCAACCAATCACAGCGCACTATAGCCCGACTTGAATGACTTATCTTCTTCAATCCTGTTTCATAATTCATAATGCGGTCCCTAGTAGTCACTAGTCACGGTAGTGGAGTGGTGTAACAAGTAGCTGAGTGGTATGTTACTTGATTGCCATGTGGAAGGTCCCAAGTTCGAACCCCAGAGACGACAGAAAAAATGTACTTGAAATTTCGCACTCGTGTTGAGCCAGCAGCCCAGCACCTGAGCTAAAAGTAGTGTGTCACTTCTCTCCCATCAGAGGGCGAGAAGTGACACAATTCATACAATACTTCCCGTTCAGGTTACTTCCACAATACACAAGTTTAGTATGCATTCAATTTTTTTAAGATGAGTATTTCACAGCCTTTTTTATTTCGTAGCCATGAAACAGGACCAACTGTAGACGCTTGTGGTCTATGTTGTAGCCTGCCCATCCCGTAGTATGCCTCCCCTCTGATGGGCGAGAAGTGACACAATACTTCCCATTTAGGTGCTGGGTCAACACGAGCGCACCGTAAGGTATCTCTTACAAACAACTGTAACGAAGTTTTGAATACAATTTTTTGACGGCGCGGGGGTTCGAACCCACATGGCAAGTGAGTACTCAACCACTGAGCTATTCGTGCGCTCAGTGGTTAAGCACTGTTTTAAGTTTGAATTTGTTTTAAGTTACAATTTACGTTTACAATTTTATTTACGTTTACAATTTATTCACTAACACTATTACATTGCATTGACACAAGGAACTCTTTTTGCTTCACCACAAAGAAATCATGCTTTTAGTTATTTTTTAAACATATCATTACGAAACCGATTAATGAACACAATAGGTAAATTTAACATCGCCAAGAATCGAACCAATTCATATGGGGATATAATGATGCATATTAAACCATGAAGGTCAATATTATAAAGATTAAAAAATAAAATACAATGAAATTCAATTTTATTTATTTTATAAATGAATATAATTTTATCTAAGTACCTATATTATCTATGTACAATGTACATACTTATGTATTATCATGAGCAATAATCTATTACAGAAGAGAAGGGAATTGGTCACAATAAATACATATTACATAATGTACTATCATTGTTCGTCTAAAAGTACCTACGATACCTAGGTAGTACTTGTAGTATACTTCCTATGCGACCTGTACCAGAGTTGTCCAACCCCTCGTACCACCTTGGACCGCAAGGGATTAATCTAGAAATTTCGAGGGCCGCAGGGGTAAAAATAGTAAAAATATCATTTTTATTTCGGTACAGGGGGGGGGGGGGTTGGGGGGAGATAATCATAATTATCTTCATACGGAGGAAGAGATGCAATTGTAAGTGAATATAGTGTAAACCGTTAAATCTTACCGAAAAGCACTTGCACACACGTATAAACTACCGAACATTGATGTTATATCCTCTGCCAAAGAAACCTTGGGATTGGAAAACGTTATTATTTTATCGAGTAAACGAGGAATTCTGGCCCTAATTCTTTTTGGATTTGGAATACAATGTCAGCTTGGAGATCACATAAGTCGTATTTTTCTTTCTAACTAAAAAAAAATTCCTGGTTAGGTTTTTTCCAAATATTTCCATTTTATTCCAAGGTCATTCGTGAAAGAAAAATGCGTTTGGTTACTTTTAAAGATAAACAATGGACTTAACCTATTACCTAAATGAACTGGAAGCAAGAATTTTCTACTTCCACTTTAGTTAACTTTGGAAGTGGAAATTTTTCCTCTTCCAAAAGAAAAATGACTTGCTTCCAGTTTGGTTCATTTTATTCCCGTTTGGTTAACTTTGGTTAGAAAGAAAAATACGGCAATAGTTCCATTTGGTATTTCGACTCGTGTTGGTCCATGATAAAAATGCGAACTTCCGCATGCATTTTTTACTTACTGTAGGAATAAGAAAATTAAGTGATATAAATCCCTTCCCCGCTATCTTCTCTGACCATTGCATTGGAATTTATTATTTTGGAAGTTGACACAAAAACATGAGTAAACAAGAAAGTACTAGTTCAGTATCGAATTGATTTCGAGGGAAATCCCTAGGATTTTATGGACAGTAGAATGGGGGAAATCAGTTTGTGTGGTAAAATGTGGGACCTATTGTGTACGTATGTTGTCCCCTTCATGTTAATACTTGCTGGGCGGGCCGCAAAAAGAGCTTGCGGGCCGCGGGTTGGACACTCCTGATCCAGGTAGTATACTTCCTATGCAAAACACTTAGCTTTATTTGAGAAATCGAGATGTAAACACAATAATTATTGTCAACTTCAACCTCTCCACGACAGAATGACTAGTAGAAAATTGCAAGACTCTAAATCGCGGATTCTACCGAGTGCGACATTTTGTTTCGCAACATTATTTCTCGAATTTTCAATTGAGTTCAATTTTCAATTTAAGAGAGTTGCCTAGTGTTGCGAACCTCCGTGGCTCAGTGTTTAGGAGCATTGTTTGCTGACCCGGAGGTTGCGGGTTCGAATCCCTGTACTTGGATGTTCGGGGTCCACTCATACCTCGTGAGGAAAGATGAGTGGTTACTTGTTTGAATAACGACAAGTGGCGTCATTAGCAGAGTAAAAAGAGATTATTGTAATAGAATTCGATAAGTAAAGGAGGCTCTTAGTAATGCTGCGCCACCCACAAATGTTGTGAAGAAGCCTTGTGCTTGACCACAAATAAAATCATACATACAATCCACCAAGCGTCCGTATGAATAATTTTAATTAAGTTATCATATTCGTGTTATTACTTTCGTGATATCACAACTACTCAAACTCGCTTTACTAAATCTACGCTGAAACCCGGACATGAACCACCGACCTCCAGGTTACAAGTCCGCCGCCTTATCGATCAAGCCAACTGAGGTCGGTGAATAATAAAATTGAATAATTTTAATTTTAAAACGCATCAACTCGTAATAGCGATGTACTGGCACACGGCAAGTGTCCCGAGAACACGTGTACATACCTAATATTCATTTTTAAGGTCTTCGATGCAAATAATTTATCATGCTGGTAGTCTGGTATTGAACTCTTCTGGTAATTATATATCTCTAAAATATCTGAGAGTTCCAATCTACAGAGTGTCTCAGAATTCGATAAGTCACAACTCCTATCTAGGATGAATAATAAAAGTTATTCTTATTATAGTAAGCTTTATTAGGTAGAACAAAAAATATATATGCAGTAAAATACAATGAAATTATAAAGAATAAAAAGATTAATATATAATATATATATAATGCTTTTTCTTTGTGTTATTATGTCACAATTTTAGTGGGTAGCGCAGAATCATAGGACTTTACCACTTTAATTTACAATATCTTGTATTATTTTTTTGCCTAAGATTCTGCCACTGGTCGCTGCTTCACATTAAAGCAGCTACTCATTTTTCCTCACGAGGTATGAGTGGACCCCGAACATCCAAGTTCAGAGCAGAAAAAATCCTCCCCCGCTGGGAATCGAACCCAGGTCACCATGTGTGCAATGCCTAGCGCGCTAACTCGCTCTGCCACAGTGACTACTAGAATAAAAAGATTAAGCAAAGATACAAGAACAAAAAACAAAAAGAAAATGAAGTTAATGTCCTACCTAAAGGGCGGGGTTATTGCATGTGGCAATCTCTGCCACCCAACCCAAAGTTGATTTTTACACTTCTCGTCCATCAGAGAGGAGGCATACTACGGAAAAGGCAAGTTACAACATAGACCACAAGCGTCTACAGTAGCTCCTGTCAAAAAAAAGGCTGTGAAACACTCATCTTTAATAATAAAAAAAAAAGGTGCACTGGTAGTCAAGTGGTTAACGTCCTAGTCTGGTACCCAGTGCATGTATTTTTCCTCATTCATTTGAGTATGTTACCACAATACGTAATAATAAGACTCTGAGAGTTAGGTGGTAGAAAATGCTTTGAGCATTGACCTCGCCTGGTAGTTACCTTCCACTAAAGAGTGTTATTTTTATTATTATGGTTTTAATAGGTAAGACCACATGGGATAAGAGATCAGAGTCTCGAGATATTTGGTTTTTAAAAATGTGTATACAGGGGAAAGACGCAAGGAGTCCAGATTTAAAATCGCTCTCCTGAAAAAAAATTACTATTGGAGAGCTTTTAGATAAGTATCTATCGGTAACAAATCATATTCGAGAAAATTCACAGTAAAAATAGGTATAAGAGCACCGCCGGGACTTCGCTCAATGGTAACACACTTAGTTAGATCACAGGGGGTCCCGATTTGAACCCCGGAGCGGCCAAACTTTTTTGACTCACAGTAAGTCAGTAGTAATGTTTTCAGTGGCAGATTTGAAAGGAGTATGTAATATGCATGTGATAGTAAAAGTATATAAGTATTTATATTAAGCATTTCATTTAAACTCCTTCTCATTGGAGACGCGGAGGTTGAAAAACTTGTGTGTTGTTCAAGTTTTCACATGATGCCTTCAATAAACTTCAAATTGTAATAATTTATTTTTTTAAACTAAAAATAATCCCACAAAAAAACTACCGTTGAAAAATGGGCCAAGTTCCAAAAATCCTATCCAAAAACTTTTAACACTTTCAGCGCCAGGTGATACATGGAAGTATCACCTGGCTCTGCGCTATTATGCGCTAGTATGAACATGGTGATACTTCAAAGTATCACCCACAGAGTCTTCTATAAGACGCTGGTGAATTGGTGATACTTGTGAGTAACACTTTCTATATGTTTAACATGAGGAATGTGTTGCTCTGGCCTAGCAGTATCCAAGAACTTAAAATACTTAAAAGTATCACTTGGCGTAGACATAAAATCTCTTCCCCAGGCCAGTGATACTGTGAAGTATCACCACATCAAAATCACGCCTGGCCTATGAATGAAAATAGTCGAAAATACAGTTGGCGGTGAAAGTGTTAACCAATGAATACAGTGATATCTTTTGCGGCCAAGTTATCTTTTTACTAAGTTTTCTGAGTTCCTCATTTTGTATGTTTTTTAACTGCAAGCTATCCTCTAACTTGGCCAGTTTTGCTTCTTGTGGTGGTTATATTGGCATTTTGTATACATATTGCCGTAATATTCCATACAACTGAAATGAAATGAGGTCTTCGACTTGCCGATACAGAATTTTTTGTAGAATCTAGAATGTAGAAAAAATAGTATTCTACCATATAAAATAATTTGAAGAAAATTTGTTCAGCGGTTCTGGAGATACAAGTAATTTAGTATAAAATCTCAAAATTGCCACGTGTATACAATGTGAAACAATCACGAGGAAGTATTGTGTCCATAATTGGCAGTATATTTCTCTTCTTGAGGAATGCATCATTGAAATAATTTTTACTTTCTATTATCTAAAAGATTTTTTTGAAATTGAAGAGGCAACATTTCTGGACAAATTAGACACTCCTTCCTGACTCCTGATTACAAAAAAGTGATTATTATTCCCATTTTTCGAGTTTCCTACTATGTACGTATCTTTAGTTATATCAACTTTAGTTATATTAACTTGTTCAGTTTTACACCTTAAACTGAGGTCGTGGGTTCAAACTAAAGCTGAGACATGACAAGTTATCCTCCCATTTGGGATTTTTACCACATAATAATACGTGTTAGGCTTACTGCTGGTATGATGGGACTTAATCGAGCAGTATAAGCTGATATTATTATTAAATTCTAATCTAGATAGGTGTCTAGTTACCTACCTTTTTTAGTTTACGAGGTGCGTTAAATTGGTGTCTATTAAATAACAATTTATGAATTTCAAGGCTCTTCTTGATGGTCGCCGGTAACATAAATAATTATTATTATTATTATTGTGGACTCAAAATTATTGTATGTTATTGCGAAAACAAAATTGCATTTTTAACACCATGCTAGTAATGTTCGGTAGGTAATGGAGGTATGTGCTTACACTAAGGTCTAAGAGTAAAAAGAAGGTATGTCGATCAATTAACTATTTATTTTTTTAATTTTGGTCGATCAATTAACTATTTATTTTTTTAATTTTGGTTTAACGTCGCTTTCAACTGCATGTTCATATCATGACGGGGGTGTTACCCTCTATTCGTAGGAAACTCACAAACCTGCTAATACCCACATTAACCTCACCCAGCCTGGGTTGAGCCGGAATGCCAACATCACGAAGTCTTCACCTTACTGGACGTTGCTTATATTCGGTGATCCTATGAGAATCGGTGCATTCATCGCGCCATCGACACTGGCTTTTATTGCGAAAGAAAAATAAGGACAAAAATCTTTTACAGACATCCCGGGAACATTGAATGGAGGATTTCCATCCACTAAAAACCCATCTCTCTCGTGAAAATACAGTATATCCGGACACGTTAATTAAACATTTGATAGCACTTTTAGAAAATAAGTTATTAATAGGTAATTAGGTAGGTATACCCACCTTTATATGATGAGCATTAGCACCATAACAATAAAGTTGTATAAGTATATTACGGTAGTGAGGTAATAGTGGTAATACACTAATAGACGAGGTAATATAGTAGATATAATAAAATTATTTAATGATTTCATCCAT
Source organism: Bactericera cockerelli (assembly GCA_024516035.1). Classification (NCBI taxonomy): domain Eukaryota; kingdom Metazoa; phylum Arthropoda; class Insecta; order Hemiptera; family Triozidae; genus Bactericera; species Bactericera cockerelli. The sequence goes on from CM044957.1 coordinate 5,948,245, forward strand.
GACTTCGTTTTTATTTCAGGAAAATAAAGCGTTAACAGATATAAAAGAAAACTTCACTTTTTTTCACCACATTCTTAACGCGATCACGATAAACAATAGAAAAACGAAGCAAAAACCTAGATCGATTAATTTTTTTGCAACAAAAAAAAACTAAAAATTCGCATAGGCAAATGATGTGCAACCAGTTTTCCTACACGCGAAATTATTAGACAGTCTTACCTTGATGCAGTCCTAGTGTCGCGCACTCCCAGGCTAGTAATGTACCGCGATCTGGTGTGATTGACGGATCTCTAGGATTCGCCTGAGATGTGTGAAGAGCAGGCTGAGAAGGTGACTAAAGCCGGTGGTTCCAGAGCACATCGCGACCGTACCAACAATAGTCGAATTTTGTCGCGGTCCTTAATGAAGATTATAATATTGTAGGATCACAATATATAAATATCATTATAGGTGCCTGTTCAATATATACAGGGCTAGCCAACATCGATTAAAAAAAAAAATATTACTTTTCGAAGGTGCTGGTGCTAATACCGTCTCCCCAGCACCACCAAATTGAAATGGGCGTAGCGTAGGATCATAATATAAATATCATTATAGGTGTCTGTTCACTCTATACAGGGCTAGCCAACATCAATATAAAAAAAAATATTACTTTTCGAAGGTGCTGGTGCTACCGTTTCCCCAGGACCACCAAATTGAAATGGGCGTAGCACCCTTGGTGTTAGAGCACAAAATTCGAGGTTTGCTGCACAAAAAAGAACAAAAAATCCATGTAAAAAAAACATTACATTTAATAGGTGGTGGTGCTGCCGAAATGGATTTTGTTGAAATAATATTTAAGAGTTCCACAACGGTATGGTTTAGCATTGACGGCTTTTGGTTAGGGTAGAGAGTCTAGAGAGCCATGGATAGAGAGAAAGAGAGCTAGTTATTTGTGTTATTATGTCACATTGTTTAGTGTGTAGCATCGACATTACGAGAACTAATGCTAGAGCATCATATCGCCAACCAACCCTCATATTCCAATATCACTCTTGTAATGACCACACTGGTCGTTGCCCACTCTACAACTACCCCAATTGTCCTCGCGAAGCTAAGGTATCCAAAGTACAGAGCCGAAAAAAATCCGAACCCGCCGGGATTCGAACCCGGGTCACCTAGACTGCTAGCCAAGCATGCTACCGCTAAGCTAAGGTGACTTCAGCCATAGATACCGGCCGGTCCATGCCTGAGTCCCACACTTTTCGGCATGAGCTTTCCCTTTTCAAAAAAAAGCAATCGTCGATGGCACGTTGAATACATCACCGGTTCTTGTTCTGTCACTCAACTTAAGCAACGTCTAGAACGGTTAACACTTGTATAGGTGACAGAGCCTCGTAAAATGCTATGCCCGGACCCACACTGATACTTCTACGGCCGGATTCCCTTCCTAAGATCAATCCTTTTAGGGTTGTGCCCAGACGCGGCCGGTGGGGAAATTTTCGGGGGTGCTGACACAAAAACCAGACTAAAATGGGATTCATAGAGTCAGTCTTTCAGTATCTAAAGAGTTTGAGTTTGTTTACCATGCCAATCATATTAATTATGCATTAAATATTCTAGAAATATGTGATAATTTTCATTGTGTGTGAGCTAGGACTTGAAAAAATTATCTCTTTTTCGTCCGAGGGTGCTGCAGTTCCGCAGCTCCTTAGCACCGGCCGCGCCTGGTTGTGCCAATGATTTGTGTAATCGTCTTTTGGCCTGACGAGGCTGGTACCTCATCTGTTTAATTATAACCTACCCAAGAGAGACAAAAAAGGGTGTTCCATAATTACGTCACTAAAATTCAAGGGTGGGTAATATGAAACTGGTGTTATTGAAGTGGAAAATATTTTCCAGTGATTTAATCAATTTATTTGACAACTTTATTTTTGGATTGTTACATAGATCAATAAATAAAAAATTAACACATTAAACACGTAAGACTAGAAATAAGCACATAAGACTAGAAATAAACACTTAAGACTAGCAATAAACATTTAAAGACCAGAATAAGTATATATGTAGGTACCTTTGAATTTAAGGAAAAGTTTGTACAAACTTTCGCTATGGATAAAATGCATTTTCAGACAGATATTGAAATGTAAAAAATGGAAAATTAGCAATTTGAATGGGTGCTATAATGGGACAATTGGTATTTTCTTTTGACAAATTGTCTTTTAGATTTGTTATATTGTTCTTATTTAAAGATAAGTTTTAATATTCTTTTTAGAGTGATGCACTTTTCATTCAGAATGGACCGTCTTTAAAAGTACAAAAGATCACATCGAAAGCTCACATTAAAAAAAAAAAAAAAAATTGGTCGTCAACACAACTTTTACAACAATAAAAAAAAAATAAAGATATTAAATCTAATTTATTAGGACAAAGCTATTAAGGGGAGGCATACAAGGGGTCAACTATGCATTGGTAGTCAAGTGGTGTATGCGCTATTCTGGTAATCCAGGCATTGTAGGGATCCGTTGGTTCGAATCCCACCCAGTGCATTGACTTTCCCGCATTATTTTTGTGACCACATGAGGGTTAGGTGGTAGAAAATGCTTTGAGCATTAACCTGGTGGTCACCTTTCACTAAAGAGTATCATTATTATAACTGTCTCTATCTTTGTATAGGCGTTCTTCACACCTCAGCCGAGGTGTTTGATATAAGATTACAACAGATTTATTCCAAGTGGAAACTATCCATCCCTAGCGGGGCAGGATTTTCTCTGCTCTGTATTTGTGTGTTGGGGGTTACCTCATACGAAAGAGTGTTATTATTATTTGGGGAGGCACCCAGTACATACGAAGACTTAGCTAATTCGATTTTGACCTTGAAAGTCCAAATTTTGAACTTGGGTGTCATCTTAATAATTGACTAGATGATTGACTCTGCGGGATGCCAGATACCAGCCGAAGGTCAACATCAGGAAAATATGGCGAAAATGGGACTCCTCGTCTTAAAATAACATTATTATTATTATTATTGTTGATTTAATATTTTTAACAATATTACAAATAATATCTTGCTAAATATTATTAATACCTACCTCAATATAAAAAAGAGAAATATAGTCGGACTTTTGTATCTTTGTTCGTTTGTGTGTTCGAATTGTTTAATCCAAACGGTAAGAGATAGCGAAAAAGTGATAGGAGATGACCCCAAGTGATATGCATTTCTCCTAATCCTATTATTGTACATTAAGACTTCGCCTCGCTGGAAGTTGCTTAACTTCGGTGATCCTACGAGAACCGGTGCATTCAACGCACCATCGACGCTGGCTACTTGACTACTAATGCACGCCCTCACCACTTGAACATACCAGAAAATCTATAGTCACTAGAAAATCTATTTATTTTCAAAATTAAACAGACATGTAAAATAACGAGTAAATGTCAATAAATAAAGTTATATGATGTCTTTAGTGCATAGATTCAGTCACTAGTCACATTTAACGTGCCTATGGGCTATTTATCATGGCTAAATTGACCTGGAGTTTTAATTACTAGCTCTCTCTCTTCCGCACCAAGTTTGGTTTTTCGTGCCTACCTCTGCTGACCAACCTCTTTTTGAGTAATAATTGCCCGCCTCCCACACTGTAAGGTAGGTACCGGTGACCTTGAAACCTACTCGGTACTTGGTCCATTACGAGGGATTACCGTATGTCCAAACCTGTGTCCGTGTTTTGATTTACTTACCTGACTACAGGCGTGGCCGGTGGGAAAACGTTTTGGGGGTGCTGCCACATAAACCGAACTAAAATAGGATTTAAAGAGTAGGTCTTTCAGTATCTAAAGAGTTTGAGTTGCCAATCATAATAATTATGGATTTAGTCAGTGTGTAATCAGTGTAAACAGAAAAGTGAGAAGTTGTACTAGATGTACATGAATATCAGAACATACCTGGACAGCTGTTTCGAGCTTATTTGCTCTCATCAGCAGGTAATAGTTCTGAATATCCATGCCATCAACTAACCTCTCTATTTTTATCAGTCACTTCTCACTTTTCTATTTATAGTGATTAAAATAGAGAGGTTAGTTGATGGCATGGATATTCAGAACTATTACCTGCTGATGAGAGCAAATAAGCTCGAAACAGCTGACCAGGTATGCTCTGATATTCATGTAAGTACATCTAATACAACTTCTCACTTTTCCGTTTATAGTGATAGTGATTATAGTGATTTCTAGAAATGAGTGATGATTTTCATAGAGTCACTCTTTCAGTATCTAAAGAGTTTGAATTTTTTTACCATGCCAATCATATTAATTATGCATTAAATTCTAGAAATGTATGATAATTTTCATTGTGTGTGAGCTAGGACTTGAGAAAATCCTATCTTTTTCGTCTGGGGCTGCTGCAGTTCCGCAGCTTCTTAGCACTGCCCGCGCCTGCCTGACCCTATTGCACACAGGTGCACAAATACAATCGCAATGATAGCCGCAAGTCCGGTGTTATTTACAACCCATACTAGTCACTTAACTCACTATTGTATCTCCAAAACCGACCTCGTCGGTGTTGCTTGATCGATAAGGCGGCGCGCGGCGGACTTGTAACCTGGAGGTCGGTGGTTCGAGTCCCTTGTAATGTAATGTAATGTAATTAGCCTTTATTTGTACAATTAAATTTACACACTTTAACATAAATACATAAATTATTGCACCAAGGTCCGTATTATGAAACAGGATTAGTAAATCTAAGCCGACCCTCATATTTTATCAGCTCACCGATATTAAAGTTAAAATAAGATTTTCCGTCACAAAGGCTGGCTGGCTACAAATCCGTTACGCCACAGTGATAATACACAGCTTCAGAGCCCGGCTTGGATATGACCTCTAGGTACACTTTTTGTCAAGGTGTAAGTGTCCACTAAGATTAAATCCAACCCTGTTTCATGCCGACCTCCGTGGCTCAGTGGTTAAGAGCATTGTTTGCTGACCCGGAGTTTGCGGGTTCGAATCCCGGCCGGAGCGGAAATTTCTGACCAAAATTTCCTGTTTCCGGAATATGGCATGGATATAAAGGTAAAGTGTCCTGAAGTAATGCGAAAGCGGTTCCAGGGCACTCTTACCTTTTTTTTAAAAAAAAACCCCTGTTTCATAAGTTGGCCCAAAGGCAACATTTTTCCTTTTTTATCCTGACACACCCAGTTTAAGGAAACCGTTAAGATCTTTTCCCATCAATAATATGCTTATGGGAAAAGATCTTAACGGAAAAGATCAAATGCTTAGTTTTCTTAGAAACACTATCATTGCGAGGAACTTTTAACCTATACTAAAGGCAGGCAGGTGATCTTTGAGTAAGGTAACGTTAGAAAAGGCAATAAACCAAGTTGGTTTAGTACATATCGGTGAAACAATTCATTTTCCAAGTTCATACTGAAGAATCTCACGATTTGTACCGCCTATTAATACAGCTTTATAGTATGAACTATGAACATGTACCTACATAAATATACAGGGTGTCCATAAAGGGTTGGGTGGAAGAGATTGCTACAGGCAATAACCCCGCCCTTTAGATTATAGGACATTAGCTTCATTCTCTTTTTTGTTCTTGTTTCTTTGTTCAATCTATTTATTTTTTCTTTGTAATTTCATTGTATTTTACTGTATATAAATTTTATCTTACCTAATAAAGCATACTTTAATAATAATAAAGTCCCACCGAACCCCTTGTATCTCAAGAACGGCTGAAATTATAGAAAAACGCAACAAGTTTTTCACATTTCTGGACGAATACAAAAAAGTGGTTTTCAGCCATTGGTCCATGCGTGTGTCTGTGTGTGAACAGGATATCTCAAAAACGGTAAGAGCCTTGAAATTTGGTATGGAAATGGATTTTATACAACTAGACGAACCACGAAACTTTGCGGCAGGGCCGCAAATATTAGCCGCAAGCTCCGCATCTTTAAATTGGCTAACAAATAGGGGTCTATTCTGATCATTTTTTTGATATCTTGAACTTTTTGGACCTCGGCCCCAATTTACCGGTATTTTGGGGGGACCCGCTTTGATTAACTTTTGTATTATTTCATCCTAGATGGGGATTGTGACATATTAAATTCAATGATTTTCAAGTGCTGATTACGAATTCGGCATTGATTTTTAGCTATCTGTTACCGTTGAGTCACCAGTGGCGGAATTCGACTTCTTTTTTGGGATAAGGAAAGTCGTGTGATGTTTACACCGGATTTTTTAGGAATAGGTATACATTATACGTACCTACATATGTAGGTATATGTACCTATATTTAAATAGTCTAATAATATCTGTTGATCTAATGAATCTTCTAAATTAGACCCTTTAATCTCTAATAGTAGATCTCCAGTACAAAGATACATAATTAGCATTATCTTATATTATAAAATGATTCGTTTGTGTGTGTGTATGTATGTTTAATTTTGTAAAACTCGAGAACCACAAGTCGGATTGAGCTGAAATTTTGCATGATTACCAATGGCAAGCTCATTGGGATTATGGCGTTAACCCCTAGGATGTCTACCATGTACCTCATGTACGTGGAGACATATGGAGATGAACAAGTGAGTGTTCACTTTCGCATTTTTTTTTTTTTTTTTCCATTTATTTCTTACAAGTATATAATAGTGTTACAGTTTTAAAATGATAGGATGGATACCTTTCTCAAACGTTAAAAAAACTGTGCTTAGAAAGGGGTATAGAGTATCTGCATCTTCTATACTTAATTGATAAGTATAGAAGATGCAGATTTTTTCCTTATTAGGTATGTTCGTAAATTGATTTTGTTATATTTATAAATAATTATTTGTGGTTCCAATAAGGAAGCCAAGGCCAAGGTGACTGATGATTTGATGAAGCATGACTAGACAAATAGGTCTGGCTATGGTTCATTTATTTCTAACCTGGGTGTACATAATGTAGTGCTATGGAGGATGATGAACAGTTGACCCTGATACAAACCCAGACGACCCATATTATTATTGATCCATATCAAAATATATAAAACTAGACGCGTTGCGGCTAGGCCTGCGGCGCAGGTGAGTTTCATATAGGCATGGCCGACGTGTAATTTGATAATAGAAATAAAGTAGTTTTAATTTCCACGATAGAAGAATAAGGAATTTGTGAATTGGAAATAAAACTAGTAAAAAAAATGCAACATAGATTAGACTATATACAGGTTATTATTTTTTTTAAAAAAAAGTTATCAAGATTTGTGTTAATCACTATCATTGAGTATTTTCTCACAAATTATCCAAACTACCTAATACCTATTCTTTAAATAAAATCTTTACAGCTGAAACACTGGGCTTGAATCCATCCTTATCCTCGAGGTTACAAGTTCCCACTGCTGTTTATCGCAATCAAGGCTATTGAGGACTCGGTTCAAAGTTGAGATAATTAGTCAAATTGAAAACAAGGGTTGTCTATATACTTTCTAGTTGTTTATAGGATTTTATACATGGCTGCCAATATGCTCTCCAGTATGTATCACTGCACTAGATATTGAAAAAAAGAACATTCCATCTAATAAACAAAGAAAAAAAAAAAAATTTTACTTTATTTTTAAATTTAAAAAGTTTGACAGCAAAATTATACATAATAAATACACAATGAAAATTTTATAATAATTTATATATAAAAAAAAAAACATTGAAAAAAAACAAAGTCCAGAATCGAAGACTTTGATGAAAAATGTACCAAATAGATACTATCTAACTTATCAGTATTATCTTATCTATTTATTTAAAGCTATAAAACTAGTAGTTAAGAACTAGGTAATTTTTACAAAAAAATATTTACAATAAATGCTAGACACTCATTTAATCGTCAATAAGTCAGTCAATACATATAATTATTTTCGACTGAAACATAATTTTTATTATTTGAAATTGACGTTTCTACGTGTTTTGTGAATCTTACACATAGATTGAAAAACAATAGATAAAGAACTCCCCACGCTTTTTGTGCATCTTATGTGAAGTAGGCTTGAGCTCGTTTCTTGCCTCAAAACAACATGGCGGGCACAATATTTTGTTGTATGTCCGCCATTTTGTTTTGAGGCAACAAATTTTATGACTCATGTGAGTGCATGGTATTTTCAGCTTCAGGTCTCCACGAGAGTTCGTTATCTAGTTTCTATATCTATGATCTTACCAGAATTGCATATTATTTGAGGATTAACAGAGATGAATATTTAAGTGTTTATTGTTAAAATAAATAGCATACCTAATTAATAAAATTATTTACAACAGTTGGATGTTTCAGTATATGAAATATATGATGGATGTGTGGTATGACAAGGAGAGATAGGGTGAGAAATGAGTGGACTAGGAAAGGCAAAGAAAATACAACAAAGAAAATGATGGTTTCAACATGTAGAGAAGTGATAAAAACAACACAAGAATTTGAAATAGGCGGTAAAAGAAAGAGAGGAAGACCCAAGATGAGATTACAAAGTTGAAGGAGACCTAAGAGAGAAAAACTGAAAAAAAAGATGATGTACTCACTAGAAAAATATGAAAGAAAAGGATTCATGGAACAAATCGGGCCAAGTAGGTTTGGGAAAAGGAAAAGTAAAAGAGAAAGAATTATTATTTACAATTTTAATGCCGCATCAAGCACAGTAAATGTATTATTTAATATCGGTGGGATCAAAAAATAAATATTTTTTCATTGTTAAAAAGGACATTGTTTAGGTATTCTTTGAGAGTCTCCGGTCTTTTGATACTGTTAATGTTGTATAAATCCTTAATTTCGTCTTCAACTCATTTATGTACCTGCCTACTACCTGTATGTTTAATATTTATATTATTATTATTTAATACTTTATTGGCAAACTACATAATACATCTGCAATGCAGGACATGAAATGAAAAGAACTCAATAGAATATGTAGTGAACCAAGGGGCGAGGTTAAAGACTGTGGCTTTCTCTTCCACCGAACCCCATTAGATACCTGTAACTTATTGTACATTATAAAATATTTACAGGAGCAAAACAGAAGGAAACAAAACTTTTAAAGTTGGAACAATGTACATTTTTACAAAACTTACAATTAATATGAGATGATTCTTATACCTAAATTAATGTTAATAATGTTATTGAGCTAACTTATGTTTTATTTACAGTTCAATCAACAAACATTCAATTCTTCAAATTCACAAATACATTCAATCTTTAAAATAAGGAAATGTATTGGCAACAAATTCCATTCCAAAAATTACTAAATTCTCGCATTTTTTTTATTAATGCATTTTTTTTCAAAAATGGGCTGGGCTTGAGGCCAAAAAAAAATAATAAAAACGCAAAATCGCTGCACCCTATTACCTACCTAAAATAACCTACAAATTAGCAAGAACAGCATTATTATTGTTGTTGTTAGTATAAGTATAGATCTTTTGTGACAGAGTGTCTTACAGCCAAAACATGCTGTCAGCATACATTTGCGAACAAATTGGAATTGGATTTACCGGTAAACAAAAAGCATTTCCACAAAAATGTCTAAATTGCCACAGTATCTTAACATTAAACAAATTTACGGCTAATTTGAAGAGTATCTATTAATTTAATAATAATAACACTCTTTAGTGAAAAGTAACCACCAGGCGAGGTTAATGCTCAAAACATTTTCTTACACTCAGAGTCTTAGGGCCGAATTAATAGACGTTTTTGTAATACCTCTGTGGCGCTAAGTCACGGATTGCGTACTGTGTAAGATAGGGAAAACCGACACTTACCAACGACTGAAGTTATTGATGTTGTCTATTAATTCCGCCCTTATTCTTATGTGGTCAGAAACTCAAATTAATGGGGAAAAATTCATACAAGGGGTGGGATTCGAACCAACTAGGGATCTGTTGGTTCGAATCCAGTGGCGGCTCGTCGGGTGAAGACACTGAAGACATTTTCACCTAATTTTGAACAGTGAAAACACTACTCATAATCCCTTGAACATGGCACAATTGATCCAACTCAAGAAAAAAAAAAAAAAAAAAAAAAAAAAAGAGTAAGCTTTGTGTAAAATAGATCAATGCTGCTTAACATTTCATGTTACTTTCCAAGGAGAACACCAAATGTGAAGACAATTCGAAATTGTCTTCAGTTGTCCTTGAATCAACCAATCAGAGTTGAGTATTTCCAAGTAGGTATCATGAAATATTAGGCAAGAACTATATCTATGTAATATGCTACTGAGGACAGTCTTCAGTTGTATTCAGTTTACATTATCTACACGACCTCATACGAAATGTCACGAAGCCACATACCATGCGCGATGTCACGTGTTTTTGATATTAACATTGTTGCCAGTAGCATTATGCCAGACCTAGGAAACCAGTCAATGATTTAGCCTCCCATATCTAGCACAATCTTGTAATATTAAACAAAAAAAAAATAATAAAAAAAAATAATAGTAATAACGTAGGCGTTAGGAAAGCAGGATTTTGTGTCAGAAATTTTGGATATTATTTCTCATTTTTTGGGTTCTAGTTTTATACATAGTTCCTAAACGATAGCTGATACCAATAAATTTTAACTACTTAATATGTATCTTGTCAACTATAGTGTTAAAAAGGACATCTCGATTGAAGTCAAATCTCGGAAATAATTATTTAATGTAGGTACCGAAATTGAGCCAAATAAGATAATCTTTTATCTAGTTGTTCCAAGAAGTTTTTAAATAGGGACAATTTTGGTCCTGTTTAAGATCCTGACTATGAAACCACTTTAAAAAAAAAAATCATGAAATTAGACGTTTTGAAATGAAATTCTCAAAAGAAAATTCTGTTCAGGCGGTGTAGTATTATTTTTTTAAATAAATAAATACGTCTTACATGATTTGAGGGATTTCTTTAAATTTAAAATATAGCTCTTGAAGTTTGTAGAAATTTAGCTATGAAATTAACTTGGCAACATTGTATCTCTTATCTTTAGAATGTAAACAAAACTTGTAGCGCACTTTTTAAATTTTATTAGATTATTTTCAAATCTTTTCAACGGTAATCAAGTGACTTTTAATTGGTGTAACTAGTTAATAAAGTTATTTCCCAGTATTTGATACAGGATAGAAACATTATTCCTACCTGATCTGACCTGTGCTTTTCATAATAAGTTGAATATGAAGTAGCTATGTACTTCTTTCAGTGTCAGAAATAACATTATAATTATGCAGGTTGCAGGTAGCTAAGCACACAGCTTCCAGTGAAGTACTTAAAATTATAAGGCAATATCTGTGTTTTTCATAAATAGTCATTTAAACATCAATGGTAACACAAATTTAAGCTGATTTTATATTTGTAGTAAGTATGTTTTCTTAGATTTATTTTGTAATCTGGTGGTGGATTTTCTTCCAGTTTTGGATTGTAATTTTTAGTCTTCAACTAACTTTCTTTCCTTCCCAGTTCTAACCCCTCTTTAAAATGTTGTACCTACCTATCTACTGAGGTATAATCCTAATATTTTTATTTTAATTCCTTTTTACCAACTTTTAGTTAATATTTTTTATTAAGATGAATAAATATTTTTTATTAAGATGAATAATTAATAACAATATTTCAAAGAAACAATGAGATTCCCACAAAATCATGGGGTTCAAACATTGAAAGTAACCCCATTCAGATTAAGAAGTAATGAGGATAAGAAAATATTATGATTACTGGATGTCCAATTTCTCCAATTACTATAACCACCACTAAAAAAGTAAAGCAAATGCCTGCCCCACAGCCATACAGTTCAAGCCTGAATGGTTTATGAAAAATGAATGGCTGTGTACCAGCTCAAGTGTTGATAAATTGTTCTGCTGGCCTTGTTTATTTATTAGGTACCAAGTGTTCTCCAAAAAAAGTACCTATAAAAACTTATATGATGCAAAACTGGTATGAGAGAAAATCATGCTCTGCAGGGAAACAGCCATAACTTACAATGGGCTGTGTTTATGAGACCATAAGAACTAAGATCTGATAAATTAATAATTTTATTTTTTTAATACTTCTGGGTATAATTTGTCTTCACCTAGTCTTGAAGTCAGGAGCCGCCACTGTTCGAATCCCACCCTACGCTACCTGGATTACCAGACTAGACTATTATAATAATCTTATTTTGTCACAAGTTTAGTGGGTAGCTCAGCATTGCGAAACTCAAGATCACCTCAACATTTTGTCGCCTCTTATTAGGTATAAATTATGAAACAGGATTAGATTAATCTAATGCAAAACAGAATTAATATATTCCTGTTTTCCTATTAACAACCCCTCTAGAGCAGTGGTCGCCAACCAGTGGTCCACGATGGTCTAGTTGGTGGTCCGCGGAGCCTTTTCAGAGATCAAGCCGAAAAAGTCATATTTTACACATTATACTATAATTTGACGTAAAAATAAAAATCTATCGAAGAGATTGAAGATTAGATTTCAGCTTACAAACCAAGGATTGATTAAAAAAAACACCATATTTCGGTGGTAGTGGTCCGCCAATTTTTTTGGATGAGTTAGTGGTCCATAGGCCTGAAAAGTTTGGCGACTGCTGCTCTAGAGGGAATTTCATTCAATCACACCGCACTTTAAACAGCTGTTAAGTGATAGATACCTTGGATTAACAAATCCTAGATATATAATCCTGTTTCGCAATTCGGCCCTTGGACTTCGAAAAGACATTCGATTCCATAGAAGCGATTCGAACCAGCAACCTCCCGATCCCTAATGACTCCCCGACGACCGGTGATGATTGTGATGTCGCACCTTGTGGCCTCCGGTTTCGTCGCTCACACTGAAGAGGTCGATTATCGGGAACAGAGATGGGTGGTGAGCACCTGTTCCGCTCCAAGGGGCGTCTGATCCAGGCCGCTGGGACTCAAGAGGCTCTCGCCCGGAGTGGAAGAATCCCGGGAACGGGCGGGTGGTGGCTGCAAGAAGAAAATTAAATTTATTATTATTATTCAACAATTTTGATCAATATTTATTTACAATTTTTTATATACAGGTGCAGTCAAAAGGTATAATTAATGAAAGATAAACAAAGTTTGATCAAGGGTATTGATAATGCCTTTGGCATTCTCTTCCGCACCACCCTTGATAACAGAATATAAAAAAAGCTGGTTTTTATATCCTGTTATCATACACAAGTTATCATATTTGTGTTAATTGTTGGTTAAATTAGGTGCTTTATAAGTATTATACTTAGAATAAACTATTTGGAGAAGGTAACCAGTAACGCTAGGCGAGGTTCTTGATGAATTTCTCACGCGGTTACAGACCTATTTTCACACCCTGAAACGGCATCCTGCAAGATCCTCTTGCTACTAGGGTAGCTCATGCAACAGCCTCCATCCCTCCCAACTCGCTTTACTAGATCTACGCTATAGTAAGTATTGACAACGTGTGAGTAAGTTTAATTTTAGTATTGGTACAGTTTGAAAAAACAAATTTAAAATAACTCTCTCTCTCTCTCTCTCCCTCTTTTTCTTTCTCTCTCTCTCTCTTCTCTGTTATTTTTGTGTATAAGTATAAGTATTATAATTTTAATCTATGTATTTTGATCTTTACAATTATGTAACATACATAAATTGAAGTATTATTAAATAAATTTTAAAAAAATATATAAATAAAAAAGCAAGCAGATTATTTTATTAGTCACACAAATCGTTAAAAAATAATTAAATCAAGCTAACACAAAATCATAGTTGAGTTTGATCAGAATTATGTATTTTACTGTACAATGTTTAACTACATTTAAATTTCCCTCTAAATACCTTTAGGGAAAAGTATAAAAAAAAAAAAAAAAAAAAAAAAAAATTAAAAAATAAAAAAAATTCAACGAGCTGGATGACAAATAATAATGTTTGTCACTAATTCATACTGCGTGATTCGGACTTTCGAGTACGTTTATTTCAGCATTTTTTTGGGTATCATTATTATAACAATAATAACACTCTTTAGTGGAAGGTAACCACCAGGCGAGGTTAAGGCTCAAAGCATTCGAACTCACCTTGTCTCTACACTTCCTGGATTTCTAAACTAGCACCTCAATTTCTTCGAAAAACAATTTTGATTCCCAGATATTTAGTGTGCAATTTATATAGAATTAGAAAAATAATAATAATAATATGTTTTCCTATTATATTCGCTAGTAGTGGTAACTTTCGCCATTTTAGAAATGCAAAAACTTGGTTCCATACTTTGGAATCAACCCTTCAGAAACCCTGAAAGTTTCAGAGATTGCCTGATTTTTTTGGTAAACAGGATCGGTCCTATAACTTCAATTTTATTGTGCTTTGCAAGAACCCACATAGTTTTATGTAAGTATTTTGTTTTAAGTCATTTGATTAGGTACCCACCTACCTTGGTTTTAAGTTTTTTTGTTTTAATATGTGAAGGTACCTACTTTCATTTTAAGAATTTTACTGTATCTACTAAATAGAGTTGAGCTCTATTTAGTACAGATTTAAGATTTACTAAGTATTTTGTTTTAATAATTATGTTAGGGTACCCACTTTCATTTTAAGAATTTTGCTGCACTAAATAGAGCTCAACTGCGAATATTAAAAAAAAAAAAATCATCGCACACAAAGTTTAGTAAAAATTAGTACTGTTAGTTTGGCACACACTCACATGCCTCATTAGAACAGTTCATGGCGGCGAACAGTCGGTCCACGGGCAGTTTGACCCCGTCCTCATCCTCCACAATCACCGACAGCCCAAAGTTGCGGCTCGGGGACTCCTTCCACGCCTTGACTGCCGGCTTGATGTTCCACTCGGTCCACTCCTCCCCGTACACAGACAGCATCTGACTGTCCAGCAGCTTCTTCTTGTCTGGCGAGGCGGATGAGAAGAAACATGGTCAAAAATAAGTTCCATTTTTTTTTTTTTACTGACTATCGCCGAACCAACCTATTCCGTTGGCATCTCGGCCCAACCCAGGCTGTGTGATGTTAAGTTGGGTAGCAAGTTTGTGAGTTTTCATGTACATCTAGTACAGCTTCTCACTTTCTGTTTATATACGGATTAAAATAGAGAGGTTAGTTGATGGCATGGATATTCAGAACTATTACCTGCTGATGAGAGCAAATAAGCTCGAAACAGCTGTCCAGGTATGTTCTGATTTTCATGAACATCTAGTACAATTTCTCACTTTCTGTTCATACTGCTGGTAATGGAGGGTAAAACCGTCGCCCCGAATGATCTAGCTAGATATATTTTTTTTTTTTTTTTTTTTTTTTTTTTTCAATTTGGGTTCTACGTCCTTTTCAACTGCAGAGTCATATCAGGGCGGCGGTTTTACCCTCCATTTGCTGAAAACTCACAAACTAGCAAGGTAGTTGTGCCCTGGAACCGCTTTCGCATTACTTCAGGGCACTTTTACCTTTACATCCATGCCATTCCGGAAACGGAAAAACTGGTTCAGAATTCTCAACTCCGGCCGGGAAGCGAACCTAGGTTAGGAACCAATGCTCTTAACCACTGCTCGAGGAAGGTGGGAAAAAATAGCTACTCAAATTTAACCTCACACAGCATGAGTGGGACCAGGAATTGCCAACATCACGAGGGTTTGAATTGGAATGGTGAACAATCTGAGTCCTATCTTTTAACCTTATGCACTCCAGTGAAAAAAAAATTGGAATTGCCCATACGGTCCAGTGCATGTCCCACATGCAACCATAGAAACGCCGCTACACTCCAGTATAAAATTCACAAGAACAGTCCTTAAGGTCCAGTGCATGTCCCACATGCAACTATTAATAACGCTCTTACGGTCCAATGCATGTCCCACATACAAGATTTCCCTCCACTTTATTCGATTTCATTTTAAATTTTCCTTTAATTATCAGCCTATCAGATTTATTTTAGTCGATTCGTGATATTCCGTAGAATATTTACGAACAAGTCAAAATTGTCTAAAATGTAAGCCAGCTGTGTAAACAAACATTATTATCAGTGCAACCTGCGGAAGGTTGGTTCAGTGTAGTACCTGTTCTATCGTCTTTATTTCTGTGATAAAAATGTCTAAAAGGAAACTGTATAGTTTTATAGGTAAAGAAGAAGCAAAGAAAATTCGAAATTTACTTTGTGTTAAGTAATTTATTTTCTTTATATGTTTATTTGAGGGTCAGAGAGAGAACGTAAAAATATTTATTAAAAATACTTTACAACTGGTGCCACATGGGCACTTGCCTAAATGACACAGTATACATTTTTTTTTCTTTCTTTCTTTTTCTTTTTCTTCTTCTTATGTTGTTTTATACAGGTGGTTGTTTATTATTTTGTGATATTATTTTCTTATGTTGTTTGTTTATTATAGCTCTGCAAAGTATATCTCTGTCTCTTTCTAGCACACTTGTTGACATGAGTTAGACAAAGATGGATGATGTGTGATACAGGGTGGCGTTGTTAGCATTGATTTCACGACCCTCTTTAACACATTGTCTTTTTGTACTTCCACTACCTACCTTTTTTTAACAGTGTTTTATACCTAAATATTTACCCATTTTTAGCTCCCATATCGCTAATTGGGGATCTATTGTTCTTTTTACAAAGTCAAAAGTTTGTGTCGTCTACAAACACCCTGTATACGAGGTCTGTAATTCCGCTTCGTTTCTTTCCGAAACAACTCGACCTGATGAACAAACAAAACAATGCATGTGGGACATGCACTGGACCTTAAGGACTGTTCTAGTGAATTTTATACTGGAGTGTAGCGGCGTTTCTATGTTTGCATGTGGGACATGCACTGGACCGTAAAAGGTTAAGATATGTACATGAAATAAGTTGATAACATCTGATTTATTTATGCAATGCGCTCTATTCAATGCGAAATGATTATGAATTACTCCTGATTTATTTATGCAATGCGCCCTACTCAATCATCGAAATCATCTACCAATCTTTTGGAGTCAGGGCGTTGTTTCATGAATCTTTCCCACTCTCATTATGCCCAAAATAATCTCCTTGTTTCATGGAGAAATAAGTAATGGAGACGTTATAACGTATATCCCATGGGAAATAAATCTGTCCCATAACAGACTATCCAATATTCTTACCTTCAAAACCATGTAAGAAGGAAAATTAATTTGTTATTGTTGTGATTTATTCTTTGTTAAACCTAACCAAGATGGCCGATTTTACGAGACAGGTTTGAGGTATTACGAGTTCTCCATTACTTATTGCTCTATAGGTTATTTGGGTAAACACCACTTCAAAAATTCTAAGCCGCGCCCCCAACTGCTATATTGTTGAAACGTTAATAAAATAGAGTCTATTTTTGTTTTTTTATTTTCATTTACCTACATTTTTGATCATCTTCAATTCTTCACGTTCCCCGGATACCCCCCTTAATAATAATAATAACACTCTTTAGTGGAGGTTAACCTTCAGGCGAGGTTAATGCTCACAGCATTTTCTACCACCGAACCCTCACAGTCTTATATATTATTATGTGGTCACAAACTCAAACTAATGAGGAAAGATCCATGTACTGGGTGGCATTCGAACCAACGGATCCCTACACTACCTGGATTACCAGACTAGCGCGTTAACCATTTGACTACCAGACACCTCTTTGGAGGTCACCCGGGTACGGCGCCGACATACCTTTCGCCTTAGTTAGTACATACCTTTCGCCTTAGTTAGTACATACCTTTCGCCTTCTTGAGCGGACGCGTGTACCAGTAGATGGAGACGCGGATGAGACGGTCCTCCAGTGTCTTCACCTCCACGCCTGCCTCCTTCCTCTTCTCCTCCCCCGCGGGGGCGCACCCCTCCTCGGGCCCCTGCAGCACGTCGGGGGAGGGGGAGTGCTTGAAGAGGCGGAGGCGGGCCTTAAGCACCGTGGAGGAGGCCAGGGCGGGGTGGATGGAGGAGAAGAAGAGGTTCAGGACGGTCCCGTTGTTTGGTCCACAGGTCGGAGGTTGTGTTGCGCGGGAGCTCGCCTGTGAGGGTCAGAGTAGTGTGTCACAAAAACATAATAACAAACAAACACATGTACTGATTGACACTAAAACAAAAATGACAGAAAAATAAATTTCTGTCATTTTTGTATTGCCCGATGTATTTATTTATTTCCTTTTGAAGGTGGGTATACCCTCATTATTATTTTGAAGGTGGATATACCCTCATTATTATTTTTTTGAAGATGTTTATTTGTGAAATATAAATACAAGGAAACTAAAATAATAATAATAAAAAAAAAAATAAACTGGTGTGACACCACACGACTTTTCTTATCCGTCAAATGCAGCTACTGGTGACTGAACAGTAACAGTTAGCAAAAAATCGTAATCAGCACTTCAAAATCATTGGATTTGATATTTCACAACCCCCATGAAAAACAAAAAGTAATTCCAACCCCCCCCCAAATATTGGTAAATTGGGACTGGGTTCCAAAAAAATCTACATATCAAAGTTTCCGACATTATTATTTGCGTCGACTAATGCGTATTTTTTTTTTTTTTTTTCTTTTTTTAATGAGCGTAAAATGTATGCATTGGCTAGGATTCGAACCAACGAAGTCCTACGCTACCTGGATCACCAGACGAGCGCCTTAAAAACTCCACCATCCCTACGCAACTTACACGCCGGGTAGAAGCTCTGCACCTTCTCCGTGTAGCTCTCGGAGGGCGGATACTTGGGCTTGTGTTTCGTTTTCTCGAACATGTCCATAATCCTCTGCCGCTCCAGATCGGTGGAGTTGACCACGGGCGGCGTGCGGCCCGCGAAGCCGAGGTAGGACAGGATTTGCGACTTGATCGAGTTGAGCCGCATCTCCTTGTTTCTGATGCACAGTACGAGAAGCGGAGATATCAGAATAACAGTTTAAAAAAATATCGGGGCAAAATAATATTTTTTTTTACAAAAACGAACACAATACTTCCGATTTCTAATATTAGAAATTATGTTAGAATTTCTAATATTAGAAAGTCTGGCAATTCAAAAAGGGAATGCTGTGAGCATAATGGGGTCTATCCCCGACAATAACAAAATGGACGAGATTTTCTGTTTGTAAAAACTAAATAAAGTGCAATTTTTATATACCTACAAAAAAAAAAAAAAAAATATTAGAAATTTCTCGGAGGTAAAAATGTGAAAAACTGGGTGGGTCAAATTTTCGACGAATACAATTCTGTCCTTATTAGAGATAAGGAAAGTAAAAAGAAGCCAGCGTCGATGGCGCGTTGAATGAACAGGTTTTCGTAGGATCAAAACAAAGTTAAGTAACGTCCAGCGAGGTGAAGATTTCGTGATGCTGACTTTGCGGCCCAACCCAGGCTGAGTAAGGTCAATGTGGGTAGCAGGTTTGTGAGTTTCCTGCGAATAGAGGGTGACACCACCGTCGTGATATGACCTTGCAGTTGAAAGCGACGTTAAGCCCAAATAAAAAAAGGGTCTCACTGATTGACGTTGGTCTCTCTGGAGGAATACGGTACCAGCCATATCATGTCCAATAACCGATCTGAACTCTCGGACCCCCGCTTAAACTAAGGCCCGAATTATGAAACAGGATTAGATATCCCTTAACACGCCCTCTGGTAGGATTTTCGAACAATTGTAGTGCACTCTAGCCTGAGTACAGTGATAGTGTCCATTTAGATTGGTGCACTGATAGTCAAGTGGTTAACGCGCTAGTCTGGTAATCCAGGTAGCGTAGGGGTCCGTTGGTTCGAATCCCACCCAGTGCATAAATTTTCCTCATTAATTTGAGTTTGTGACCACATAATAAGACTCTGAGGGTTAGTTGGTAGAAAATGCTTTGAGCATTAACCTCGCCTGGAGGTTACCTTCCACTAAAGAGTGTTATTATTATTATTAGATTAATCTAATCCTGTTTCATAAATCGGACCTAGAACACCAGACTCTGTGACCTCTCCACCGTCCAGACTGTCAGGGTGTGAAAGGCTTGATCATCAGACACAAGACCAGACAGTGCAGATTTTTGGCAAAAGGTCACAGACGATCATGCACATAAATTGGGCACTGCACGTCTGAACTCTGGGTTTGGTGCGCGCATGAAAATGCAAATACAAGGTCATGCATTTGTTATTTTTATTCAAAAAGTAAACACGATACTTGCCAACGACGAAAAAAAGAAAACATTAAATCTTATCACCTTAAAATGTCTGGTCCAGAAAATTAAAAAAAATACCGAGTGCATCCTGATTTCATGAGATGTGCGGCTCTAGAGCGAAAGACTGAGCGGGTTTAGTTTGTTAACTTTATTATGGTATCTGCAGACATTGGCTATGACGCTTTTTTTCTAATCAGGCGCTTTAACTCTGTGTTACAACAGGTCGTTCGTGCCGATCACCTCTACTTAAATCATGTCATACATACCTATTTTAATAAGATATAGGAATAGATAGTCAACGCACTCGACAGACTCAGAGAGTGCAGGAGGAACAACGCTTTGGTAAGAAAAGGTATCTGAGCCCACGACATGCGACAGTGCGCCAAGCCAAGTTCCAGCAAGCACGGCATTGTATCATCCTCATTGTGTAGCTGCGCTGATTTCGACGGCTGCCAAATTCAATAATGCAGAATTGTGGTGTACTCCATTATGAATTTTTACCAGGGGGCTAATAATTGTGTATCTTTACACGATAATAATAAATTATCTGTGGCGCCGAGTTCCGGCCCAAAACGATGTACGGCAATGCCTCATTGTGTAGAGAAGGGTTAGGAAAAATAAATATATGGCCATGCCTCGGGCTGTCACTCGGGTGCAGCCAATAATAATTATACTATCTTCAACCATAATGAAACAGAGGTTTTATCTTATGTATATTTATCGTACCCGACGCAATGACACTCTTACGGTGGGCGCGGTTTTAATAAATAGCTATCAATGTTATCATAGTTGCGATAATTACAACGGTGATATCACTCAAAATCGTGCCTTACTAAATATCTGCCATACTACAGATTTGAACCACCGGCCCCCCGGTTACGAGTACGCCGCTTTATCGATTCACTGGCTGAGGTCGGATTTAATATTGAGTAGTGTAACGATATACTTTTTGGTTCATATACTTGTAGACTTTATCTAGAAATAACATTTTAGATAATCCAAGACATGTTTATTGTTTAAGGCCATGTGTTTTGTAGGTATAATGCTCTATTTTTTGGACTTTTGAAGATTTTTTTTAATATTGTTTTTTTACAATGTGTTTCTGTATTAAATGTGTGTTCTCTGTGTTATTAATCACAATTTTAGTAGCCAGCACAGAATTAAAGGATTTTTTTGTTTCTTTTTATATTTTTGTGTGTCATTTGTACACAGTTCCGCCATTGATCGCTGCTGACGTGTTAAAGCAGCTTCTCATTTTTCCTCACGAGGTATTAGTGGACCCCGGACTACTAAATACAGAAGCACAGAGCAGAAAATTTTTTACCCTGCTGGGGATCGAACCTAGGTCACCACTTGGCCAAGATATCTACCTCGAGCCTGCAATACAAGTAAACTTGAATTTTCTTTGGGTGATTCCATTACTTCCCTCTCTATAGGATGATTGGAAAGTAAAACAAAATACCAAAGTCCCAACCAATCTTTTCCATCCAAGGGTTGGGTGGAAGAGATTGCCATAGACAATAATACACAAAAAATCAATAGTAAAACACGGGCATTCTCGCACCATCATCATGAGGAAGGACCATCACTCTCTTTCTTGATCCTCTGAGCCTAAGCGATGTTGCTCTAATGATCGAAAATTAGAGTCTTCTTATTATTATTATTAAACACTTCATTAGATATGAAAAGACATATAATGTACAATACAAATAATTATTATAACAATGAAAAAGTGGAAATAATATATACAATAAAAAGAAAAAGAATAGAAAAATATATACAAATATAATATATGTCCTAACTAAAGAGCGGGGTTATTGTCTGTGGCAATCTCTTCCTCCCAACCCATGCTAAGTTACAGAAACACCTCTTCAATTTAAACCCGACCCGCCCCGTCTAGGTTTAAAAAGTGCACCAAACACTTGATTCTGATATAGGAGTGATAATAAATAAACGAAGCCATTATAAACAAGAACCAAATTTTGGACAAACACCATTACGGTCTGGCAAGTCGAGTGCACCAGACCACATTGGTATGCACCAGACAGCCTGTGCAGACAGACAACTGCACTTAACCCTTACCAACCTCTGTCCAGTGCAGTTGTGAAAAATCACGAAAAAGAGGAAGACCATGACTTAGATGGGAGGATCAGGTCCTGGAGGATGTGTAATGGGAGTGACTGGCTGGGGCACGACAGCGAAAGCGATCCGCATGGAGGCGGATTGTTGAGGAGGCCAAGGCCCACCCCAGGATGTAGTGCCAAACGATAACAATATCGTCTTATTTATACTGCCCGTTTAGGACTATTAAAGTCCTATTATTCCAGCAGTAAGCCCAAGACATATTATTATGGGGTAAAAATCCCAAATGTGATGATAACTTGTCATGTCCCGGCTGCGTTTCGAACCCACGACCTCTGGAACCTCTGGATTCACAGAGTGCCGCCTTTACCACTGAGCTACCGGGACAGACAAATGGCAAGGTAAGGTAAGTTATGAAAAATCGGCGGCGCCGAATACAGGCCCGAGACGGTGTACGGCAATGCCTCATTGTGTAGAGTAGGGTTAGGAAAAGAAATATAAGGCCATGCCTCGTTTTCACAACTTAGCCATTTTCTTGGAGCTCAGCATTTTATGAGTAAATGCTGTTCTGGGTTTAACAGCTGTTAAGCCCAAAACAGCTTACCAGAATCTTTACCACTGAGCGTCTCGTCCCGGTAGCTCAGAAGTAAAGGCGGCACTCTGTGAATCCAGAGATTCCAGAGGTCGCGGGTTCGAATCCCAGCCGGGACATGACAAGTTACCCTCCCATTTGGGTTTTTACCACATAATAATGCGTCTTGGGCTTACTGCTGGAATAATGGGGCTTAATACTCCTGATCGGGCAGTATAAAAAGGCGATATTTTTATTAAAATAACAGCTATTTATGCTTTACCCTCATTAGATTTAATATTATTATTATTAAATTTCTCACTGAAACACTATCTGAAATTATTATGATTTCTTTTTTCCCATTTTTTGGGTTTGACGCTTTCTACTGCAATGTCATAACATCACGACGGGGGTTATATCCTCCATTTGCTGGAAACTCACAAACCAGCTACTTAAATTAACCTCACCCAGCCTGAGAGGGGCCGGCAAAATAGAAAGCATCATGAGGTTTCGAATTTCAATGGTCAGCCATCCAAGTTCCTAGCCTTGCTGGACGTTGCTGGACGTTGAATGAGAACTGGTGAATCGACCCCGGCTCAGCCTAAATGGTGTATGGTTAATCATGACATTCTGAGCAAAGACGAATTAAGAATCCTTACTGGCTTCCTAACAGCCCACTGCAGCCTTAACTACCATATAAACAAGATGCATGGGCATCGCTCAAGACCCAAAATGTGATGTTAAACCCATTAAAAAAAGTATATATACCTATGGATTTTGTATTATTGTTTTTTTTTTTATATATAAAAGTAGTTTTCTATAAAGGTGTCCCGGAACCGCTTTTGCATTACTTCAGGGCACTTTACCTTTACATCCATGCCATTTCGGAAACGGAAAAAATTGGTTAGAATTTTCCCTTCCGGGCGGGATTCGAACCCGCAACCTCCGGGTCAGCAACCAATGCTCTAAACCACTGAGCCACAATGCTTTGAAATGCATAGTTTCGGAGATATTGTTAAAAACTTAAAAAAGCTCCATTCAGGCCGTTTTTGCCTGTTAAAAAAAATCACGGGAATTTTTTTGTTGGAAAACGTCAAATTCATACTTTGCAGCTATAAATACACTATATTACCAAAAATCACAAGTACAGCAAAACTTTTTGTTTTAAAACCAGGGTTCTAGATAGACACAGGTGCCTGTGATCTCTATGTCACTCCGCAAGGCTCCAAAGATCTTTCTAAAAGGCTGAAAAAGTATCAGACTTTAGCCTATAAGCCATCAATGACGTGTTCAACTGCCAAAAATATTGTCAGGAGCGTTATTTTAAAGTAAAATTTCAAAAAAATTGCAAATTTGGCCACTTTTGATTTTTTGCCTGCATTTTGACGGCGCCCTCAAAGCTCAAAGGTTAGTCGCACAATTTTTTTTGTAGAACATAAAATGTAGGGAATTTAGTTGTGAACAACTTTGTATAGAGTTAATGTTGGCGTTAAATAAATCACTTGGGAGATATTTCAGAAAAACTAAAAATAGTCCAATTTTTTGCCTGTTTTTTGCCTGTAAAAAAATTTGCCGGTAAATTTTTTGTTGGCAAACCTCAGATTCGTGTTCAGCAGCTCAAAATACACTATGGTACAAAAAATCAAAACTACACCAAAACTTGCATTTTTAAAAGCCAGGATTACTAGACTAGACTAGGACAATGAGTCCCATTATTTCAGCATTCAGTCCAAGACGTATTATTATGTGGTCAAAATTCCAAATAAGAGTTGGCATGCCGGGTTTCGAACCCACGAACTTTGGGTACCAGACCGACGCCTTGACCACTGAGATTCATTTGGTACCATGTTCTCTGAATATTAAGTAATCTACTGTTATTATTTGTATTTTTAATTTGGTTACAATTGTTTATAAGGGATACCTTCCGGTGCGCTCGTGTTGACACAGCACCTAATTGGGAAGTATTGTGTCACTTCTCGCCCATCAGAAGGGAGGCATACTACGGGATGGGCAGGCTACAACAAGTACAACACAGACCACAAGCGTCTACAGTAGCTCCTGTGTCATGGCTACGAAATAAAAAAGGCTGTGAAACACTCATTTTTAAAAAAAATATATACAATTATATCAAGCAAAACGCTAGTTTTGCAACGCCAAGAAAAACAAAACGAGCGTGCTATACTTACGCTAAACCGAGTTCGTATGTATTTTCTTTTGTAATTTTGACCTGCTTAGACAAAACTTTTTATATTTTTTTCTTCATATTCGTGTTTTCCTCGTCGAATAGAAGAATACTAATTTTTATTTTACCTTTTTCTGATACTCCTAACCGCTTTTACGAACACCCCTAATATTAGTAAAAGATTCATACTTTGGTCTCATTTTTTTTTTTTTTTTTTTTCCGCATTCGTCTTACCATGGGCTTATGGTTAATGTTTATTTCATGCCATTTTGGTTATAAGTTCATAATGCTTGCAGCTCGAGGTTTATAACAAAAAAAACTTCCGCGGTCACTCGGCGGCGCTTTGGCGGTATCGCCTATATCTCAAATGTGGCAAATAATAGAAAGCTGAAACTTTGTATATTAATTATTTGATTAATTTACAGCTTTTTTAATTCTATGTAATTTTTATATAATTATAACCATTTATGAGTTATAACATTTTTGTTGATTTTTGACGTTCACCGACCTCTCTTCACGTAATCACATGAATCGCTATTAAGGCTATATTGTATCGAGCTGAAACTTTCAGGACATATTCCTGAGTTTTGGCAGATGATTCCTCGTCAGAATAGCTATCTTCGAAAAATTTACGGTTTTTGAGTTATAAGTTCCTAAGGTAGCGCACAACATATTTTGGATTAGAGTGTCTTCTCCGAGTTTCGGAGCTCACAGTATCGGGATACCACACTCGTAAATGAAAGAAAATTAAGGTATTGATTGATTGCTGAACTGTAGGGTGTGTTATCTTTCATTCTTCGACCTTTATTAGGTTCTTAGATATTGTAGATGTACCTACTATTTTTCGACTTGTTAGTTTTTTTTAATTTTCAAGATGTGAGTGAGTGAATTATTCAATGAAATACCTTTAAGATATTAGAAGGCTTTTTATAAGGATTATAAGGATACAAAACTAAAATAATTATAGGTAGGTAGTAGGTAGGTACCTAGTTAGGTAGGTCCCTCCATTAAAATAATTTTAATATGGGTTTAACTTCGCTTTCAACTGCATATCACGACGGGGGTACTACCCTCCATTAGCAGGAAACTGACAAACCTGCTACTCACATTAACCTCACCCAGCATGGGTTGGGCCAGATAGCCAGCATCATAAAGTCTTCACTTCGCTAGACTTTGCTTAAGATTGGTGATCCTACGAGAATTGATGTATTCAAAGCGCTGTCGATGGCACCTAATTAGGTGTGGCAAAAGTCATCTTTAGTTTTAGTATGTTGCACAGGCTTGCTAGCCGTGACTCATCAATTTGAGTTCTGTAACAATTTGGCCAACTTACAGAAAATTCATGTTATACTCTTAGCAGGTGAGATCCTCGCTACCCAGTCAGGAAGGCTTCAAACCCCAGAATCGACAAAAAATGTATAGTTAATTTGGTTACAATATTATTGTGTGCACATAAGCGATTCCGGTTCTCTTGATCTCTTGTGTTGACCTAGAACCTTAATGGGAATTTGATAATGACACAAAGAATACATAATACACATACATACCTAAATGGGTATAGTTGTAAAAACAATTCCAAGAAAATCACCTATATCTTGTAAGAAGTTACGGTTCGAAAAAATAGGTTTGACTTTACATGCAGGTACCTAGACACTAACGAAAGGGTACCTACGTAATATATCGAACCTTTCTTGCAAAAAAGACAAATAAAACTCTTTTCTTTTGTTGTACCAGTCAAACCAGTCCAGCACGTGTTGTATCAAACAATAGATGTAAAATATTCCGTTAACTGAGTAGAATTTTTATTTGAAATGCTCTGTACTTGGGTGTTCGGGGTGCGAATTACTCATACACTCATACCTCGAGACGAAAAATGAGCATAGTAGACGATATGTAGCTGGTCATATGAACCTCCCCTTTGGTGCCGAGTAAGGATACTAAAGAGGGGAAATGTGCGGTGGCTCTAGATTTAAAAATCTACCTTGAGATCTTGAGAATGTATTTTTCTCTTTCTCGAACTCGGACTAGGGTGCGAATAAAGATAAAAAAATAGAGGGTCATGTTGTTATCAGCATGATCCTTAAGTGTTTCAAAGAAGCATGTTAGTAAACATTAACCTCGGATATTATTTTGGGTATAAACAAATTATTTTATTTGGTATGCAGGTAGTTGGGATACAATGTAAATGAAATAAGGTAAACAAAAATGGATGGATTCTATGGACCTAGACGCATCGTTATGTATGAGAAAGACACAAATCCGATCAGTCATAAGGAAGTTATAGGGAGTTAAATATCTTGTCCGTGACTAAATCCCTTTTCGAAATGACTCATAGTGAAGACACTACTTGTTGATACCATCAGATTTGTTCAGTTTATTTTTTTATTCAGTTTAAGGTCAGTTTATTTAGTAATGTTAAACCTGTTAAATGCGCCAATGATTTGTGTTATTGTATGATTTATTTGTGGTGAAGCACAAGACCTCTTCGCAGCATTAGTAAGTATAAGTAGTCACTGTGGCAGAGCGAGTTAGCGCGCTAGGCATTGTACACATGGTGACCTGGGTTCGATTCCCAGCGGGGGAGGATTTTTTCTGCTCTGTACTTGGATGTTCGGGGTCCACTCATACCTCGAGAGGAAAAATGAGTAGCTACTTTAATGTGAAGCAGCGACCAGTGGCAGAATCTTAGGCAAAAAAATAATACAAGATCTTGTAAATTAAAGTGGTAAAGTCTTATGATTCTGCGCTACAGACTAAAATTGTGACATAATAACACAAAGAAAAAGCATTATTATTATTAATACTTGAAATTTGAAGATGATTTTCTTTTTACCTTATTCTTAAAATACTAGCCTAAATTGTCTCAGAATTGACATAAAATATGTGGTTTGTGGTTGACGCAACCCAAAATGGTAAATAATATGCATATTTGGCTAACGGATTTACCTATTTTCGTGTTTATTTCAGTAAGGACATAAGTCCAGCCTATAAAACTAAAATTTACTTGAAAAGTATGACACTTAAACGTTTGTAAATCAGTTACATAATGTCTTTTAGCCTAATTAATCATTACACGACCCGTCGTGATATGACCATGGCAGTTGAAAGCGACGTTAAACCCCACTTAAAAAAAAAAAAAAAAATCATTACGCGAAGAAAAAAAATATGCCATGTTTTATATTTTCCGAAATAAATAGTTTTTTTTTAATTTTCCAAAAGTTTACCTTTTGTGACTTAAACCCTTTTCAAAATAACTGATTCAATTGCAAGTTAAATGAAAATTAAAACAAGTTGTATTAACCAAAAGTAAATGTCCGAAATTTGATAAAATGAAGCAGATTGAAGCGTTTGAGAGTTATTCATAAAAAAGGATCTAATCTCAAAAAATCAAAAGTTGAAATACCTTAATATTTTAGAAATATTGGGCCGTAGTAAAGAGATGGTGAGATAGAAAAAAAAGCCATGAATATTTTCATAAAAATAAATTCTACTATATTTCATGTGTTGAATTTAGCAAATGGGAAACAATGTAACCAACCAAAAATACCTGATATCCCCCAAAAATACACTTCGTGTGCAAAAGACGCCAAGAAAATAACAATCCTTTCTCAATAGAATTACCTTCAAAATGATTGCCTAAAAAGGAACTGATATCAAATGAAGGCCAAGTTCTTGTAAACTGGATATTATCTGGCCACAAAAGAGTCTCAAGTACAGGAATTAAGCTGACAATTGGATATGATAATTCCCATTTTTCTGCTTTTTAACAACACTAAAATTTAACATTAAAAATCTTGGCAAGTTTGAAACATCAAAAAATTGCTTTGAACTTGCCAAGATTTTTAATGTTAAATTTTAGTGTTGTTAAAAAGCAGAAAATTGGGAATTATCATATCCAATTGTCAGCTTAATTCCTGTACTTGAGACTCTTTTGTGGCCAGATAATATCCAGTTTACAAGAACTTGGCCTTCATTTGATATCAGTTCCTTTTTAGGCAATCATTTTGAAGGTAATTCTATTGAGAAAGGATTGTTATTTTCTTGGCGTCTTTTGCACACGAAGTGTATTTTTGGGGGATAGTTCAATACTCCAACCAATGGATGACTTAAAAGATGGTGAAGAGTGCGTGAGAGGTGACTAAGCTAATTCCTTCGGAAACTTCTCAAGAATAGTTAGGATGTAAACATAGTAAAAGTTCTTTGTCTAGAATCAAATTTTATTATACATTTTGAAACTGAACAGCAGGAACATATTTACATGTTCGGGCCATTTGATTGTGCTAAGTTGAAAAATCTGGTGTAAACATCACACGACTTTCCTTATCCCCCCAAAAGAAGTCGAAATCCACCACTGGTGACTCAACGGTAACAGATAGTTAAAAATCAGTGCCAAATTCGTAATAAGCACCTCAAAATCATTGGATTTGATATGTCGCAACCCCCATCTAGGGTGAATAATAAAAAAGTTAGTCCAAGCGGGTCCCCCTAAAATACCGGTAAATTGGGGCCGGGTTAAAAAAGTTCAAGATATCAAAAAAATTATCAGAGTAAACCCCTATTATTTTTTTAATCCAAGAAAATGTTGTTCTCTAACTTTTTTTGTATCTTTAACCAATTCAAAGAAGCGGCGGTTGCGGCCGATTTCAACCAAAAGTTTCGTGGTTCGTCTGGTGTATGAAATTGATTTGCATACCAAATTTCGAGTCTTTACCTCTTACCGTTCTTGAGATATCCTGTTTACACACACACACAGACAGACGCACGGACCAATGGCTGAAAACAACTTTTTTTATATCCTGAGGCTATGATTCGTCCAGAAATGTGAAAAACTGGGAAGGTCAAATTTTCGACGAATACAATACTTTCCTTATTATAGGATAAGGAAAGTAAAAATTCCTAACTGTATGTATGTACAAACATGTATTGTGTATGATTTTATTTGTTTTATAAGCACAAGGATTCTTCACAATTTTTGTGTGTAGCGCAGCATTACTAAGTGCCTCCATCCTTTTCAAATTCTATTACATTAATTTCTTTTTATTCTGGTAATGCCGCCACTGGTCGTTACTCAAACAAGTAACTACTCATTTTTCCTCACGAGGTATGAACATCCAAGTATAGAGCAGAAAAATTCTTGTCCCGCTGGGGATCGAACCCAGGTCACCATGCGTGCAATGTCTAGCTCGCTAACTCACTCGGCGACGGTGACTACTGTTTTCAATATATAGGCTGTTTATTAAAAAAATAAGATTCCTAATTGTTTTTTTTTTTACCTATTATTCCGTGCTGTAGCTTAGTCTGAAGAAAAAAAGTACAATAAACGAAAGTTCGTCAAATGTTAAGTACAAAATGTACCTGGTATTGTATGAATGTTAAAACTGATGATACGAAAAAAGAAAGATTTAAACTCATGAGAGCTTTGATTTTTTTTAGTTTTGTGAACAAAAAATACAAAACTGAACACAGAAACGCTTTTAAAAAATGACAAAGTCACAAAAATCACGCTTTATATATTAGAAATTAAAATGGCACTTCAAATGCTTGGGTTAAAGTAAAACACAAAACAGCAAAAATAAATGAATAATTAATTTTGAATTATTAGAAGAAAAACAAATGAATTAAGTAAATAAATAATTAATATTTATTTGAAATTTTAGGTAAAAAGGTCATTTGCAAAAATTTGAACACTTAATTACCTCTCTGTTTTGTCAATTTCAGCTCTGAAAAAGACAAACGAAATATGTATGCATAAGTTGGGAAAATAGGTTATTTATACATGTACCTTGAGCTCGTGAACATATTACAGTTGATAAAAAAAGGAATCCTGATATTTGGGCTTTATAAAACATAAAAAATATCAAAGATTAAAAACCAAACTATCAAAAAAGCAAAACTTTGAAAAGATTTAAAATTCTTTGATGTAATAATTTCAGATACAAATTTTGACGAAATAGAGGAAATTCATACACCTAACTATTATTCGCAGTATTTTTTTTTTTTTTTTACAAACAATGATAATTTTTCGGTTCCAAGTGCGGTCAGGTATTAGAGAAGGTGGATTTTAGTGGGTGGAACTTCCCACACCCCAGGTCAGGATGGATCTGGTGTTTTTGAAAGATTTTTAAAGCTTCAAAACAAAAAAAAAAAATTTTGGCACTTCAATTTTGTGAAATTTGCCGTGGTTACGGCTTACATTATTCGGTTACAACGCACCACTATCAATTAATCAATATTATCATTATCATAATGTTGTTTTTGCAGATCTCCTTTTAAGACGATTTCGGTGATGCAGAATCTTTCCGATTCCAAAAATAGAGAGACACAAAAAAAAAATTCAAGAATAATTCTCTCCATAAAAAAATGATGAAAAAGCATCCCAGACTTGTTTAATTACATTCTGCAGGAAAAAATGCAACGTTTTCAGGCACAGTAGACGATAATGGCATTCCAAAATGTACCTGGGGCTGGTTCCGTACCCACGGAATCATTTTTTAGGCTATTAATTCACCGAAAAAATCTAATAAACTGTCTCATGAACGTTGAAGCAATGTTAATTACAGATTCCTCATGTTGCTGTGGGTAAGAGGTTTCTTTCTTCAAGTGAACATGAGCAGAAAAAAATCTAATTAAAAATGCAGTAAGCATACTGTATGTACCTCACCCCAGACAACAATTAGAAGAAAATCTTTAATTACTGCCAGACCTCAGACGTGAATGTAGAATGCGCGCATAAATAAAAAAAAAATCCACTGTTTGAGCGCTACCCTGGGTCCATGATAAAAAAAAGTAATTGAATTTTTTTTTCTTTCAGATAATAATTTTGGATGCTCTTTTAAGATTTTGTTGTTTGCGGCTCATTGTAATGTTTGAATTTTTCAGTTGCATTTTGATGACTTTGACATGGGCACCGGACGGCTCGTGTCAAACATTTGTCTTCTTTTTTTGGCTGTTAGGCATCGCGCTTCCTTTTCGGAGGTTAGGCATTGGGTTAACACCCTCATTCCAAGGAACCATCAACCGTGCAAGCCTCAAGAATGAAGGCACAAGAAATGACTTTCAAATTATTCACAAAAGATTAACTGATTTGTGGAGGTTTTGGGCCCTCGCAGCTAGTTATAAACTTATAACCCATTAGAAGAAGAAGATGCCAAAACCAACCAACCTCAACGATGCTTACGTTAAGCGGGATAAGACAGACTAAGAAGAAGACGAAGATATTCTTGTTTAATCCCTGCTAGTTTTCGCTTTAACCTCCCAGTAAATAAAGTGGCAGTTAAACTTGCTGGTATGCTGGCGGTTACTTAACTGCAGCAATCTTAGGAGAACAAGTGAAATTAAATGGGACATTGACCCTCTGGCCTAGGACAATATAAGTCCAAAATATATTGACAAATTATGTAAGTCCAAAATATGACAAATTATGAACTTCCCAGGTATCTTGTAAAGGCTCTCTCTACCTAGAGGTCTATATTACTTAATACTTTGTTTTTTTATCTCTCTCTCTCTTTCTTTCTATTTTTTCTTTTTCTCTTGGAACGGATAGATTTTATAAGAAGAAAATTTCATTTAGTCCAATAAAAAGGCCCGCAAAAATGTCCTACTTAATACTCAACAAACAAACAAAAAAAAGACCCACCCCCATACTTATTTCTTTCGAAATGTGCGCTGCGCGCCGCCAACAATAATTAGTAATTAGCCAAAAAAAAACTTCATTTTTTTCGTTCTTAGAACTAGAGAGTGAGGTAAAAGAAAATTTGTATTTTGAATTCGTCATTGTTGCAGCAGACATAAAAAACACGTTTAAGCCCAAAAAAACGACTTAAAATTGTCTGGGTATAGAGTGAAAACGTAACAATTATTTTTTTTTTTTAATTGCATTTCAATATTTCGAGTATGAAAACTTTTTTTGTCGACATGAAATCAATTTTTTCCCCAAAACGTTTTGTATCGAAACTGAATTTTTTTTTCTTCCCAAGCTAATTTTGTAGTGTCTATCTGACTTGTTGGATTTGCTGTACGAGCGGACGATTAACTCGATATTCCCTTGCTATGCAGAAGATCCCGAATTCGATCTCAACAGTCGACAATATATCGTATTAAAAAGATTGGTTACAACCGTTTGAAAGTGACTTTCTCGTACGCTCGTGTTGACCCAGCACCTAATTGGGAAGTATTGTGTCACTTCTCGCCGGGGCAACATGGAGCGCATGGCAAATATACTTAACGGGAATGTGGGACAAGGGCGGCTTCAACACACAGACCACAAGCGTCTAAAGTTGCTCTTATTTCATGGCTACGAAATAAAAATACTGTGAAACACTCATCTTCTTCTTCTTTCACTTCGCCTTCTTTCACAACCTCATGGTTGAGGTTGATTGGTTGTGGCAAATTTTTACGGCTGAATGCCTTTCCTGACGCCAACGATTCTATTTGAGTTTACGTCCTGATGAGGACGAGGGTTACACCTTATACCCTCCATTCACTGAGAATCGTACCAGCTACCCACATTAACCTCACCCAGCCGGAAATGCCAGCCTCACGTGTACGGAGGGAACAGAATTTTCGGTGTGAAAAGTCAGCTCCGACCGGGAATCAAACTCAGGATCTCTAGACGACGCGCGACGGGCAGTAGTCTCGACCGTTACGCCACGGAGGCTGGCAGTAAAATATTGATATGAGAGGATAAAAAAAAAAAATAATAATAATATCGCCATATTTATACTGCCCGATTAGGACTCATTATTCCAGCAGTAAGCCCAAGACATATTATTATGTAAAATCCCAAATGGGAGGATAACTTGTCATGTCCCGGCTGGGTTTTGAACCCAGGACCTCTGGAATCTCTGAATTCACAGAGTGTCGCCTTTACCACTGAGCTACCGGGACAGAAATATTGATATGAGTGGATAAAAAATGTAATTAATTTTTTACTGTCCACCCAGTATACATAAACAATGAACATAATAAGGGTAGCAAAATATTTGGCAGAGTCTAGACAACCTTGTGGCCTTGGTCCAATGAGCTGTTAACACGCTAATAATAGTATATCCAATTCGGTGATCTGTACCTTCGTATGAGTACCAAAACTTGTTTACATTTTGACAATGCACCGTATTCAACGAAAATAAACAATTGCTCGTGCGCAAAAGCAAAAGGTATGAAGGAAAAGCAATTGCTCTTTTTCGTATTCATAACAATTTGCTTTTGCTCACAAGCAATTGCTCTATGTTTAAGTTAGATGAAATATGTCAGCTTTATGCATATCCATGTACGATTTACTTCCAAAAAGAAATATCTTTTGCTTTCAAGGAAAAGCAATATTGCTCTTTTGCGTATTCATAACCATTTGCTTTTGCTCACAAGCAATTGCTCCATCTTTAAGCTGGCATATTCCTTGAGGAATATGTCAGCTTTATGCATATCCATGTACAATTTACTTCCAAAGAAGGAAGAGTTTTTGCTTTCAAGGAAAAGCAATTGCTCTCAAAACTTTATGAATACCAACTGAACAAATCCTTCGAATATGCAAGGAAAACATTTTGCTTATTTTCATGAATACGGCCCAATGACTGTCTTCTACAATCTACATGAGGATAGCTATAAACAAGATGAATGGAATGAAATGGTAAGAGCTATAAAAAGATGATTGGTATGCTATGGAATGTCATTGAAGAATGAATGAAAAATTCTCATTGCGAATCAATACAAAGATGAATAGCTGTTAGAGTAGGTACTGATATTGAATGACTGCTACTGATTACTATTGATACTTTATTCTGATTTTTTTTTTTTTTTTACTTCCGATAAATTTCTTTTATTAGAAATCGGAAGTACTGTGTTCGTTTTTATTAAATAATTTTTTGCTCCGATTTCAATTTTTTCCATATTTCTGGACTTTTCATAACCTCCTGAGTAACTTTGGTTTTGTGTCTGTGGGTCTATCTGTCGGTCTGTTTAATTAATTCCTTGTAACCCACAAATCTCAGAAACTACTGAACGTATTGTACATGACCCCATTTTAAATTAATCAACTTCGCACTAGCGTTTCTTGGTGATAGAGACCATGCGCCTGACCACTAACTTTTTACTTATACGCTTATATTTCGTGAACGGTACACCAGATTTCAATGAAATTTTGAATGAAATATGCGTATTAGTGTTTCACACATAGGCCATTAATAATTTTTTTTTTAATACAATATGATTTAGTTCTGATATTTATGAAATTCTAAAAAAATTGATCAAAAAGAGCAAAATTAAGTCTACCATTTGCCGATACAGATTTATTTTTAGGATTTAGAATGTTGAAAAACGGTACTCTACCATATAAAACAAATTGGAAGTAAATCGGTTAAGCGGTTTTGGAGATACAAGTGATTTAGTATAAAATCTCAAATTTGCCAAGTGTATAAAATGTGAACCAATCACGAGAAAGTATTGTGTCCATAATTGGCAGTGTATTATTTTCTTGGGATGTCACTGACGCAACATAACGTATGCATCAAGATTTTTTTAAATTCATATAATTAAATACGGGAAATACGCATTCATACATAAATTTCCCTATCTTATAATTATTATGGACTGGATGGCGTTGCACAAGAGAAGCATCAATTATCATACCGACCTCTAGTAGGTCTTTTGTGACCAGTTGATTCTATTTTGTTTTAACGTGCTGATTTGATATAGTCAGAACGTTGGTTTTAACCTCCATTGGCTGGGAATCGTACCAGCTGACCACATGAATCTCACACAGCCTGGGTAGGGCTGGAAATACCGGGGAAAAGAATTTTCTGTTCGAAAAGTCTGCCCCAACCGGCTATCGTACTTAGAATCTGTAGTCGTACGTAGCAGTCACAATTATAAAAAAAATAATAACTAAAAAAACCATTTATTTATAGTTACTATACGTTATTCAGTTTGGAAAAACAATGCGATTTGACATGTCACACCTTGTATGTACTTCTGGTTGAGATAGTCACTTTTCTACTTTTACATCTTTGAATATTTCAAACGGGGACGAAATTATTTTTTACATAACACCAGGGCCACCCTGTATGTATTAAAAAAATGATCTACTTCATATTGCGTCAGTGACATCCGGAGAAAAATATCAGAATAAAAATGTCTACAAAAATTAATCAGTCTAGTTCCCAGAAAGTGCAAAATAATACGGAACATAACATCATACAACTTTCCTTAGCCCTCGAAAAGAAGCCAAATTCCGCCACTGGTAACGGATACAGTTAACACAAAATTTCTAAATTTTCAACATCAAAATTTCAAGTCTATGAATATAACCATATACCTAACAGGCACCACAACAGCTGGATGCTATCTCTGCCAAAGAGTGTCCCTCGCAATCCAGAGGGGCAATGGGACCTCAATGTTAGGAACCCTCCCGTTCATAAGGAGTTGGACGAACTTTTCGTGTAAGAAATTTATAATATATACATAATCAAGATTTTCGGCTATACCCATTACTTTCTTTTCTATAAGATAAGGAAAGTAAAAATGTCTGATTCCACTGTTCACTGTGCAATGGTTTCTAATGGTACAGAGTTGAAAGGTCTATTTTCACTGATGTTATTATTTTTTAGATTATAAAGACAGTGGTAGAAGTGCTGAGTGCTGAGTCATTCCTACACTGTCTGGCTAGCATCGTTCACGATGACGTCACCCTATGATGATGATTTTCTTTTTAAGATGAGTGTTTCACAGCCTTTTTTATTTCGTAGCCATGAAACAGGAGCTACTATAGACGCTTGTGGTCTGTGTTGTAGCCTGCCCATCCCGTAGTATGCCTCCCCTCTGATGGGCGAGAAGTGACACAATACTTAAATTTAGGTGCTGGGTCAACGCGAGCGCACCGGAAGGTATCCCTTATGAACAACTGTAACTAAATTTTGAATATTACAAATTTTTGTCGGTGCGGGGATTCGAACCCGGGACCTTCCGTATGGCAAGCGAGTGCTTAACCACTGATGATAGGAAACATAATTATCTGTATATCTAGGTGCTCTATATGTATGTATTAAGCCAGAAGTCACAACAATAATAAGGAATAACAACAACAACAAAAACATTACTACATTATTTTTTCTTCTCTGAAATACCAATTTTAAAAATTGGTCACAGAAAAGCATAGTTGAAATATTCAGCATGGCTTTGTGGAAGGACGTTCGACAGATTCAATTCTCACTGAATTTTTAGAATATGTATGTGCAACCTTACAGGAAGGCTATCAAACGGATGTCCTTCTCACAGATGTCATGAAGGGATTTGATCAAATCTCACATGAATCAATCACAAAGAAATTATACAGCGTAGGATTTAAGTCAGCAAAATTATTTGTCTCATATCTCACCAATAGAAACCTTCAGGTAAAATATATGGACATTAAATCTGAACCATTTACCCCAACATCAGGCATTGCTCAAGGCTCAAAATTAAGTAGCTTGCCATTCATTAACCTATGATGAAGTGGGCACAGACAAAAGCCCTGAATCAAAAACACTCCTCTACGCAGATGATTTCAAAATCTTTAGAAAAATAACAAACATAAATGACTGCCAAAATTTGCAGGAGGATCTCAACATAGTTAGAGAAAATTTTCAATACAGTTAGCAATAAAATATTCATAGTAATCGATGATCTACTTTCTACACATCTTATCTAATCTACTAACTTTCTACCTAAAAAGACATCTTTCTACACATATTCTTTTCATAATACATATATTTTTACTCAAATTATTGCCTTCGGTGTTATAAACGTCGTTTTGGATACTATTATGGATTGGTGCTCAGGACACTTGGCTTCGATTTGCAGGTTCTAAAAATAGTATTTTAGAAAAAACTCAGTTCTGTTCTTGATAAAACAAAATATAGTAAAAAAAAATTGAAATGTTACTAACTAAAATTCGTCCAAGGACTCGAACCACCGACCTGCAGGTTACGAGTCGGCAGCCTTAGCGACGAGAAATAGACAATGATTTTCGACATATTCTATAGGCATCAAAAACTATAAAATGATCGATCACCGAGTCACACACAGTTTGACGGAGTCGCAAGAAATGTGTGCGAAAACTCCCTGCATTGCAAAGATCGATCGTTTGAGAAAAACATTATGCAAAATACACCGAATTTGAACACAGAAATTTCAACAAACAAACAAAAAATTATATGAAAAAAAAAAACAAACAAAAACAATGATAACAAAGTGATGGATGATGACGGCTGTATTCGGCAATGCTCGGGTCTTTCCCCTCGGAAGGATTTCTAGACCTGTTGGAGACTTGATAAACAATCTCCAGACCGCGTGCCAGCCAGGACATACCTCTGGTAGTCTAGACGTCTAGACGACTCAGGCTTACTCATAGCTCCAAGTTTAAACAACCAAGCGGGAGATACATTCGGGCGAGATAACAGTGAATAAGAATAATAATAACACTCTTTAGTGGAAGCTAACCAGAAATCTAGTACAACTTCTCACTTTTCTGTTTATACTGATTAAAATAGAGAGGTTAGTTGATGGCATGGATACTTAGAACTATTACCTGCTGATGAGAGCAAATAAGCTCGAAACAGCTGTTCAGGTATGTTCTGATATTCATGTGCATCTAGTACAACTTTTCACTTTTCCGTTTATACTGATACTGATTATACCACCAGGCGAGGTTAATGCCAAATCATTTTCTACCACCTAACTCTCATTATCATACTGCTGGTGTAGTTTTTGTTACCAAAACATTGGTACTGTCTCATTAGCATACTATTTTATTTTTGTAATTATGACAATATTGGTATAAGAGTTATCACATTTGTGTTAATCACTTTCGTGATGTCACAAATACTCAAACTCGCTTTACTAAATCTTCACTGAATCAGGGACTTGAACCACTGACCTCCAAACGCTTTCAACTGCATGGTCATATCACGATGGAGGTTACACCCTCCATTCGGTGGAAACTCACAACTAGATACTCAAATTAACTTCAATCAGCCTGTGTGGGACCGGGAATAGCCATCAAGAGTAATCGAATTTAAATCGTCACCCATTCAGGTCCTAGTCTCGCTGGACGTTGCTCAACTTCAGTGACTGAATGAGAACTGGTATACCTATTCAACTTTAAATTGACGTTGACTTTTTCTCATTAGCATAACATTTACAACGGATTTTCTTGTTATAGTTAATGTAGTTATGACAATATTGTTGTTATATTATAATAATAATAACATTTACAGATAATAAATATGATTTTTTAATAGAATTTTTACTTTCTATTACCTATAAGGTATAGAATTTATTGTAATCGGTCACTTTTTTTTCTTATAATAAAAATTAATAGTTAGGGGTCTTCTCTGATCATTTCTTTGATATCTTGAACCTTTTGGAATTTGGAACATTTTTACTATTCATCCTAGATATGAGTTGTGACACATCAAATTCAATGCTTTTGAGGTGCTGATTACGAATTAGATATTTGTTTTTCGTTAACTGCTACCGTTCAGTCACGAGTGGCGGAATTTATTTTCGAGGGATAAGGAAAGTCGTGCGGTATTACTTGACAAGATGTGCTCTTGAACAGCGTAATGACATGTAACAAGGGTATTGATCTCGCTGATCTAGGATTGAAACGATTAGTGCAATTAGTAGTCTCTATGAGACACACACACACGTGCTGGATACGGCATGAGGATGAATCATGAATGAAAGTCAGTCAGTCTGGGATGGATGTTGGACTAAACCATCAGGATGAGGACTAGCATTTCTGCGTTTATGGTATCCCCCAAAAAACACTACGTGTAAAAATAGTCGTCAAGTGTTGGAATGATTAAAAAGAAGTGATATCAAAAACGTCAATTTTCTATGTTTGAAGGAATTATTTTAATTCCTTGATAATTCAACCAAAATAATAGCCGCACAACAACAATACACCTTTGAGCAAACTTCGATTTGGTATTTTGAGAATTTAACCAAGAAATAGCCACACAACAAAACAATGCTCTTGTAAGAACAATGTTGCATAATTACAAAACCATTGTTCTTACAAGAGCATTGTTTTGTTGTGTGGCTATTTTTTGGTTAAATTCTCAAAATACCAAATCGAAGTTTGCTCAAAGGTGTATTGTTGTTGTGCGGCTATTATTTTGGTTGAATTATCAAGGAATTAAAATAATTCCTTCAAACATAGAAAATTGACGTTTTTGATATCACTCTTTTTAATCATTCCAACACTTGACGACTATTTTTACACGTAGTGTTTTTTGGGGGATATCACTACTTTTTGATTTAATTGATTTCAAATAGACAAAGAAGTTTCAAATAGAAGACTTGTTTCTACGAGACAAAGAGAAAAATATTAGGATACCGACAGCCTGAATATTATTCATAGATAATATCGGAACAATTCAGTACCTCTCTCTGCTGTACCCAGTTCTAGAGATGGGTATTTGGGTAATATTGTAATTTTGTAATCCCGAGTATTTCATAGAACCGGTACCCGGTATCGTACCCGGCCCCAGTGTGTAATACCAAGTATTTAATAGAACCGGTACCCGGCTACTATGTACGATACGTCGGTACTCGGTCCCGGTGTGTAATACCGAGTATTTCATAAAACCGGTACCCAGTACGGTACGCGGATCCGGTGTGTTATACCGACTACTGAGTATTTCATAGAATCGGTACTCAGTTCCGGTACTCGATTCACGAGTATAAAAATCGGTTCTTGTACCATTGTAAGTGATTGTACCATTATAATACGAATCACGCACTCATTAAAGAAGAACAAAGCTTTCGAGTATACAATTATTTTTTTAATGCAATTGATTACTCTATAAATAAGAACCAGTACATACTAATTATTACTCTCAAGAACCGGTACTTTATGAGTAAAGTAATAACTCGTACCTATCTCTTCAATAAGTACATTAGGTAATGATCGACTCTCGCCTGAGGGCTATTTATATTATTTTATATACTGGGCATCCATAAAGTCTCACCCAGGCCTGGGTTTCTCGAAAACGACTCAAAATATCAAAAAACGCAAAAATTCGTATACCTTTATTATTTTTTTTTTTTTTTCATTTTCAGCCAAAAAATAAAATTTGCCTACACGGCCCCAGTCAGGCTGGACATGGACCAACTTTAAAATCTTAAATAGAATGATATGTCTTGTGACATATTGTTTTAAAGGTCTCATAGAGAGAATTTCATTACAATAAATTTCAGTGAATTATACAACTTGCCGTTCATGAGATACAGGGTCGGACGTCCTGCGTAATATCCATATAATTATTTTTTTAAGAGATTGGGTGGAAGAGATCGCCACAGGTAATAACCCCGCCCTTTAGGTAGGACATTAGTGTTATTTCTTTTTACTTATTTCTTTTGGCATTTGTTTTTTTTTTTTTTTTCCTCTAAACAAGTGAGTCTGGAATCACAGCCCTACCCAGGCTGGGTGAGGTAAATGTAGGTAGCTGGAACGATTCCATGCGAATGGAGGGTAAAACCCTCCGTCCTGACTAGTTAAAATCAGGACGTTAAAACCAAATACAATCAACTGGTCACCATCGTTTTAAAATGAGGTTGGTGTGATAATTGGTGCTTCTTTTGTGGAACTTCAACCAGTATATAATAATGAAGAAAAAAAACATAACTATTTAATCATAAAATCTATTACCAAAAATTAATTATAATCAACTAGTGTTTTAACCTTGTATTGAAAAATTAGTAATGAACTGGTAGGTAGATGGAAATTCGACATTGGTAAAATAAAGAGGGAAATGAAAGTGCCGAGTATTATTGTATGTTCCGAAATTGACTCTTACTATGGCTCTAAGAAATGTTGACCCATATATTTGCCTAACTTCGAGTTGCTAAACATGGTGTCATTTCAGCATAATCAGTAGATATAAACAGAAGAAGCGAGAAATTATACTAGATATACATTTAATAATTATAAATTAATAGGCAAGCATATATCCTGAAAATATTCTGAAAATTTCAGCTCAATTGGACAAAAAATGCAACTTATATCACGTTACATACAAAGGTAGATGGATAATTAGATTGTGACAAATCAATGTTGATCGAGTTAAACCATACTCACTTCGTTCGAAATTAAACGGTCATAGAAGGTTGACTCAAACAAGCAACTACTGTTTTTTTTTCTCACGAGAATACCGGACATGCAAAGTACAGAGTAAAAAAAAAAATCTACCTTGCCGGGATTCGAACCCAGGTCACCTTGCAAACTTTGTGTTTTACCTACACCAGTCGACGACCACAGAGACTGCTCAATACATAATATTTTATTATATTTATCATTTGATCTACATTAATCAATATTTTTGCCTCTTACTGGCCAATATTTTATACACTTCTCATAATATAGACCTAGTTTACCTCTTGATGTAGAAATCTTTGAATGAAGTTATAAAACGTTATTATTCCCGTTCTGATTATCCGGTCTGTTGGCAGCTTGGATGAAGCAAAGACGATTGAATCCCATCTTTATTTCAAGTTCTATGTGAGGCGAAGTTTTTTTTGTTACTCTCATAAATATAGAATCAGTTTTTTTTTCTTTTTATGTCTCACAATGTCGCTGATTTTTCTAAAATTTTATTTACATCGTAGTATAATTTTGCGTAATTAGACCTTTAGTAGGAACCAACTAATAGTTTAGATAACTAATTAGGCTAAAACTAAACAACTATTTAGTTTTAGCCAACTAATAGTTCTAAGAGTAACATCAAACTCGGTTGCTCCGTCCAAATTAAATTTTTTCTAAATTTATTTCTAACTACCATGACTCTTACTGAAATGCGTACTATAATGGCAGAAGAAATTGCAAAATTGGAATCAAGATTAACAAAATCATTTGAAAATATAGTGAAAACCGAAAATGAAGCGTACAAAAAAGTGATACAGGAACAAGATAAGAAAATTAAAAAGTTGGAAGATGAAAATTTGAAATTGAATAAACGCATGAATGATTTTGAACAATATTCCCGAAGATCGAATGTCCAGATCAATAATATTCCTATGGGACCAGATGAATCCGTCCAAAATATAATATGCGAGATGGGTCTGAAAATAGGAGTCACCATAGATTACAAAACAGATATTCAAGCTGCTCACCGTGTCCCCACCTCATCTGGCCTAATTCAGCCCATCATAGTCAAATTTTCCAACAGGCAGATGCGAAACGACTTCCTCATTAAAGCAAAGAAAACCAAACTAAATTGCAAAAACTTGGAGTCTGTGAAAAATCTACTCTTCTCGGCTGAAAACAAAATATATGTGAATGATCATCTGTCCCCTACCAACAAAAAGTTATTCTACGAGGCTAGGAAATGCGTGAAAGAGGAGAAAGCAAAGGCGACCTGGACTTACGATGGAAAGGTGTACATTCGACGTGATGAGCTGTCTTCCCCCATCCTCATTTCTACCATGGAGGATCTGGAGCCGTTTCGTGTCAGCTACAGTTCTGCCACTGCCGCTGATTTATAAGTTTTATTCATTCATTCTTCTTTTATATTTTCTTTTTTTCCTTTCTCGTTCATTAAATTTTAATTCTCTTTGTTCAAATAGTTTCACTATTTTTCAACTATCATCATGCCAATTTAACTTATCTAAAAAAATCAATCTTCATTTTCTGTTTTTTAACATATCAGTG
Source organism: Bactericera cockerelli (assembly GCA_024516035.1). Taxonomy (NCBI): domain Eukaryota; kingdom Metazoa; phylum Arthropoda; class Insecta; order Hemiptera; family Triozidae; genus Bactericera; species Bactericera cockerelli. Next base: position 5,991,814 of record CM044957.1, read on the forward strand.
GTACATTTTTCCCTCAAAATTTACATTACATTAATTACTGACCTAACTACAAATCTTCAAGACAATAATAATACCAGTCCTATGTATTTTATAATAAATCCATACATAAATATTTACATTGGATCTAATAAATAACATACCAGAAAATATAATATATTCTGAACATTCAAACACCAGTATTGATGAATTAGAAAACTTTTTAGAATATACAGGTCTAACAATATTGCATACAAATATACGAAGTTTAAATCAAAACCTTGATAAATTACTGGTAAATATAAATAAAAACTTAGATAATATAGATATTATAATTTTTTCGGAAACTTACTATGATGAAATACTTCCATATTCCTTTACTATTCCGGGATTTCAATTTCATCATACATGTCAAAAAATTAATAAGAACTCTGGTGTTGCAGTTTTTGTGAGAACATCTATTCAAATACTTAATATTGATCAAATTGATATTGAAAAATGTAACTGCTTAAAATTAGAATTTATTTATGAATTAAAAATATTTACAATACTTGCAATGTATAGAACTGGACTTAGTAACATTTTAAACTATACTGAACAATTAGACCAATACTTAACTGAAAACATACGAAGACACAACTTTTTCATAATAGGCGACATAAACATAAACATACTACCCAACATGACGAACGAAGGACAAAACTACTTAGACATACTAATGAGCCATAACTTTATACCTTGTATTACTGACCCTACACGAGTGGACCTCATTCGAGCACATAAATCTTGCATAGACCATATCATGTTCAAACCTGAAAAACCCTCTGATATAAATGATATTAAAACAACAGTGCTTCATACACACATTACAGACCACTATTCGATTCTTCTAACATTATCTTCAAAAAATTCAACTAAAAACAATGTTCAGAAAGTTATGCAACGAGCTTATATCAATTATGAGCACTTAGAAAGGCAACTTTCATTAGAAAATTGGGATCAAATTTTATCTTTGACTGACATAAATGAATGTGCTACTTTTTTCTCAGATAGACTTATCTCATATATAAATAACTCCTCAACATTTAAAAAATATACTTCTAAAACACGACCTATTAAACCATGGATAACACCTAACCTTATAAATTCTATAAGACAAAGGGATAAACTTGCTTATCAGGTTAAGAAATATCCAAACAACGAAAGATTACAAGCGTATTTCAAAAAAACTAAAAATATTATAACAGAGTGTATTAGGAAGGCCAAAAATCTTTACTATAAAGAAGAAATAGAAAAAAATAAACATGATGCAAGAAAACTATGGTATACAATACATAATATAAATAATACAAAAACAATAAAACAAACATCTTTAAAAAAAATCAACATCGATGGACAACATTTAGATTGCGAAATAAATACAGAACTATCAGCTAATAAAATGAATACATACTTCTCAAATATAGGGAAAAATATTGCAAATGATATACTAAATTCTAATACTACATCAAATCAAATATTCTCTGTATTACCTCAACAATCCTTGTCAGTTTCTCTCATGTCCTCTTCGTCTCTATATTCATCCTCTTCTATTCCATATTCATCCTCTTCAATTCCACATTCATCCTCTTCAATTCCAAACTCATCTCCTCCAACTCTACATTCATCCTCTTCAGTTCCACACTCATCCCCTTCATCCTCTTTAGTTTCACACTCATCCTCTTCAATTCCAAACTCATCCCCTTCATCCTCTTTAGTTTCACACTCATCCTCTTCAATTCCAAACTCATCTCCTACAGCCCTACAATCATCCTCTTCAATTCCAAACTTATCTCCTCCAGCTCTACATTCATCCTCTTCAATTCTACATTCATCCTCTTCAGCTCCACACTCATCCTCTTCAATTCCACATTCATTCTCTTCAATTCCAAACTCATCTCCTCCAGCTCTACATTCATCCTCTTCAGTTCCACACTCATCCCCTTCATCCTCTTTAGTTCCACACTCATCCTCTTCAATTCCGAACTCATCTCCTACAGCCCTACAATCATCCTCTTCAATTCCAAACTTATCTCCTCCAACTCTACATTCATCCTCTTCAATTCTACATTCATCCTCTTCAGTTCCACATTCATCCTCTTCAGTTCCACATTCATCCTCTTCAGTGCGACATTCATCCTCTTCAGTTCCCAATAAATTAATTTTTTTTGAAGAAACAAACCCAAACGAAATATTTGATACAATAATGAGTTTGAGGAATGATTGTGCTACGGGAGATGATGCCATATCTGTTAATGTTTTAAAGAAAATTGCGAAACATATTCTAAAACCTCTAACACATATTTTTAACACTAGTTTACAAAATGGTATATTTCCTACAACCTACAAAATTGCCATTGTTAATCCCATTCACAAGAAAGGTAATAAAATTTTAATTGAAAACTACAGACCAATAGCTGTATTATCAAATCTAGGGAAAATACTAGAAAAATTGGTCAATAAAAGATTAGAAAAGTATTTACAAAACAATAATATAATTTCTGATCAACAGTTTGGCTTCAGGCGAAATATTGGCACTGAAGATGCCTTGCTAAGATTAACTACTTTTTTACATAAACAATTGGATGGAAATAAAAAAGTTTTAGCTGTATTTTTAGACATAAAAAAGGCATACGATTCTGTTGACCACGTTCTACTTTTAAAGGAGTTAAAAAAAATAGGACTCGAAAATAATGTTTTTAATTGGTTTAAATCCTACCTAAATAACCGACAACAAAAACTTAAAATAAATGGCTTTACTTCTCAACCTATACCATGTAATGCTTATTCAATACCACAGGGAAGTGTGCTTGGCCCCGCCCTTTTTAACATCTATATAAATGATTTACAAAAAAATAGTAATGGCCTCGTTTTTAGTTATGCAGATGATGCATGTATTTGCTATACTGACAATGACTGGAACTCGACTTTTGACATTGCTACACAAGACTTGAGAAATGTCTCTAAATGGTACTCAAATATGTCACTTCAACTAAACTTAACAAAATCCAATTACATTACATTTTCAATAACAATGACTGGACAACCACCTTTACATAAATCACTTACAATACCAATAACAAATAATAAGACTATAACTTTACAAAGACTGACCAATACTAAATACTTAGGAGTTATACTAGACCAACATCTCAAATGGACAACACATATTTCACACTTACGGACTAAACTACGTCACCTGATGTTCATATTTAATAATTTGAGAAGAGTTTGTAACAGGAGTATACTTAGAATGATCTATTATGCTTTTATTCAATCTCTTCTTCAATATTGTATATGCTCATGGGGTGGTGCGTACAAAAATACAATTGACCCATTACGTAGATCACAAAATATATTGCTCAGGATTATTTTGAAAAAAGATAGAATGTTTCATTCAGATGCTTTATATACATCTTTTGAAGTATTTAATCTGGAGCAATTATATTTGTACAAACTTACACTTTACACAATAAAATACAGTGACATATGGACAGAACATAATTACACTCACACTCACAATACAAGACAATCAGGACTATTACAAATTACACAAATACATAAATCACTTACACAAAGACATTTCTTTTATTTAGGACAGAAACTTTTTAATGTATTACCAACAGAAATTAAAGTTTTGAAAAATGTACCACTCCTATTGAAAAACAGAACAAAAAAATACATCCTAACTAACCAAATAACACTACAAAAATTATTACCACTGGCATGATTCCTTTTTTTAAGAAAACACTTGAACCACTTCTTGATCTCTTCTCCTTTTACTTTACTTTTAAAATTCTTCTACTTGTTACTCTTTAACTTAACTTAAAAATAACTCTTTTTTTTATTGTATCCCGCCACCAGATTTAATCTGAATGGGGTACAAAATACTTCCGTATTTTATTATTCTTTGAAATAGTCTCATTTTAAATGTATTAAAATGTTATTTCTGTGTAAGAGACCTCAAATATACAATAAAAGTAATATGTTAAAAAAAAAAAAAAAAAAAAAAAAAACCTTCAGTCATCCACGTGGGATAATTAGGCGTGGCTCCAGGGTTCATTATAGATATTCCTTTAGAGGGCTTTAAATACTTTTCTACTTTTTTCAACCATCTGAAATTAAGTGATCTCATTCCCTTTGACTAGACCTTTCTAAAAACACCAAAAATACATCTCTAGGATAACAATAGACGGCTCTGGGCTCCATAATAAGTATTCCTTTCAAAGGCTATAACTCAAGTTTGGTCCAGTGTAATACTTTGGTTACATTTTTATATTTTTTCCTATGATAAGGCCTTTCAAAAAATACCACAATCGCAGCTCCAAGATAACCAGGGGCGGCTCTGTGCAACTTTCCGGTTTTATTTTAGAAGGCTATATCTCCTACCCTATAAAATATAAATACTTGAAACTATAAAAGGTATGCAGAAATAAAAATTTCCTATCCAAAAACGTAGCTCACGTCTTTCCACGATAAGCACACGTTGCTGTACCCTTGACAGAAAATTGGTCTGAAAAAAAAAAACCCGTATGAATAATTTCATGAAATTCAAGATTTTACGCGTGGCCAGAAAACGACTTTAACTGTACGTAGGAACCTCGCGCTTTCGTGAAACACAATCTATTTTTGCGTCTCATTACGAATTTGACATCAAAATTGATAAAAGTTAGCGGGAAGTGGGCGAAAACAATAAAACAAAATACATATAAACTCTGTTTCGTGTTAATATAGGCCGGTTGGCTGGCGCTACTTGACGAGCGCTCGCCTACCGGCGAGCTTGATCGACGCATCAAGGAAAATTTGCCCGAAGTATTCAGGTCTAGTTCGGGACGGCTCGTGAAATTAACAACCCCAGCTCTGGCTGTTTAAAATCCACATAATAATAACAATAAAAATAATACCTTAGGGATGACTATTTAGCAATAAATGGTCATACGGGATTTGGCGTTCCCGAGGCACCCGAGCAAGTGGTCAGTGATCCCTGGATGGTTGCAAGTATCAGCAACGTCCCAGGAAGTAGTATAGTAATTCACAATACCATATGAACACTGTTTGCGAGGTATGTCAACAGAAGCATAGAGACACCTTCTCTATAAGTAGTGGGACATTGTCCCATGAAAACTCTCTTGACATACCTAATGGTTCATAATGTGACCAAGTGGCTGTTCGGATTCATCCGTACCCCCGAAAGTGTTTTCCTATGGAAAAATCCATTGGACTACCAAGGGGGATAGCCACGGGAGAGAAAAAAATGGACATCAGAGTCCATCATAAAATTGCCTCCCCACACTATGAACCAAACAACTTCAGGAGACTTGATCTTCGGATCCGCTCCTGAAGTTAAAACACCAGGAGACTTGATCATAATTATGATCCGCTCCTGGTGTACTACCCATTGAAGGGTAATAATTACCCTCCAAGGAGAGAAAGTGGAATAATATATACAGGCACTCAACTGTAATTACAGACCGCAACATCCAGGCTAACAGACCTGTACTAATTGACAACATACAAAAAACTGTGAAACTCATTGACATCGCCCATACCGCAGATCACAAAATTCTCAACACCACAGCAACCAAGATCCACGAAAATGAAGACCTCGCCACGGAAATCACCTGCATGTGAAACATGACCAATATTGAAGTTGTACCTGTAGTCATGTCAACAAATGGGCTGATACATTCCAGCTTCTATGTCCATACAAAAAAAAATACAACTGCCACAGAATCTAGTCTACAAAATCCAGAAATCCGTGCTCCTGGAAAACTGTCACCTGCTCAGAAGATTCCTCTCTCACTCATCCTCTTGATAATATCTCATCTTCTCAAATCTCCACAACATTGCAATCCTTCTATGTTTGCTATATTATAGCAATTGCTATATTATAGATATAGATGATGTTAATTGTTACCATGTATAACATGAGAAATAAAACATAATAACACTTTTTAGAGGAAGGTGACCACTAGGCGAGATTAATTCTCAAAGAATTTCCTACCACCTAACCATTATGTGGTCACAAACTCAAATTAATGAGCAAAATTCATGCACTAGGTGGGATTCGAACCAACGGATCCCTACGCTAGCTGGATCACCAGACTAGCGCTCGCAACATCAAGCACCCCCTCTATGTCTAGGCACCAGCCGCCAAGCGAGTTTGAAACTATGATGGAAGATGACAGGTCATTCTGCATAAAAAAACGCAGCGACGAAAAAAAAAAAAAAAAAAAAAAATACCGAGACTCGTTTCAGAGGAAGAAGACTCATAACGCGATACTAGACAAAGCTATCTATGATAGACGGAGAAGAATGCCATAGAAGATAGAAGACACGTTTTTTTTCCTGTTCATTTTATTCTTTATACCAATGTTATATTATTTTCTGGCTGAAGGACTATAAACAAGGAGGAGACCAGCAGTCTGGCTGAGGACTATAAACAGGGAGGAGACCAGCAGTTTGGCTGGGGGACTATAAACAGGGAGTAGACCAGTAGTCTGGCTGGGGGACTATAAACAGGGAGTAGACCAGCATTGGCTTGGTTCTGGGGGCCCTTGTCAATTATTAGCCTCCTTGGAAAGACAGTAGTAGAAGTGCTGAGTCATTCCTCCACTGTCTGGCTACCATCGTTCACGATGACGTCACCCTATGATGATGATGATTAAGAATACTGGCATTCTACTTTAAAGCACTGCAGCTAGATCTGCTGTTACTTTTTGGGCAGAATATACTCAACTTTATTAGAGGATGAACCAAACGCACCGATTGAAAACCAAATGTTGTTATTCCAATTCAATACCACTCGAGGGTTTGAACCCAGGACCTTCCAGTTGATAAGTGAGCATTGTTGCCTGAAGTACCTGTACTCAGCTCTTAGTTATCTCATATAAAAAAGTTAAAAGTTATCATATTTTTGTGTTATCATTGTCATGATATCACAACTATTCAAACTCGCTTTAGTAAATCTACGCTGAAACCGGGACTTGAGCCACCGACCTCCAGGTTACAAGTCCGTCGCCTTATCGATCCAGCTACTGAAGTCGGTTGACTTATAAAAAATCTAGGTATACTATTCTTCTACTTTATCTCCCCAACCTACTTTGTTATGACTGTAATGGGTATTGTATGATATAATGTACAATACATATAACATGTATACAAACAAATTAATTTTTTCATTGTTATTTGTATTTGTATTAATAATTATTTCTATTGTACATATGTCTTTTTATATCTAATAAAGTGTTTAATAATAATAATAAACATCTAGTACAACTCACAAGTCTGTTTATACTGAATAACATTTATACAAACATTTTAATACCTACTCCATAGTTCACGTAGGTAGGTACACTGATTGTATACCTAGCTTTTTATATACCGATTGTATGTATACTGATTGTATACCTAGCTTTGCTTTACTCGGCCGTGTGATACCTGCCACAAGGGATTTCAGAAAGAATGCACCTATTGTACAATTCCATTGGATTCATGACAGTCCCAGCAGTGTCCAGTTAGTGCGACAGTTTCAATTCCTGTTGCAACATCAATGTTGGTAACCCTCCCAGGTCATACAGAAGTAAAAGTAGTTACTGTTGTTGAAATCTGATATCGTAAAACCGGTATAAATATTAGCTTCGGATGCGAAATTCCATGGATAATATAGCTAGGGTGGCAAAATATGACGAATGAATGGAGTCGTAACAGGGGTACCTGAAAGACAGAAAGACAGCGCTATCAGCAAAACAAACAGCCAGGAGTTACAACCACGGCCAAACACTCGAGACAGTAATGTACAACTGTAGAGTTTCCATGCTATACAGGGTGCCCGCCAGCCTCCGTGGAGGAGGACCTAAGATGAGAGGAGACCGAAAATGAGATGGAGAGACCAAGCTGAGGAGGACCTAAGACAGAAAAACTGGACTTACTTACTTTCCGAGTCCATATGTGATGTTATCGTGGTGAAAGGATTGATATGGGTGAACCCTTTGGACGCCCAGAACCATTGTTCTGGACTCCTTCCGCGTCCAGTGTGTAGTGTATGGTGTATATGTATGTAGTTTGTTGAAATAATGCACTTAAAACTGACAACAATTTTAAAAATCTTTCTTAATTTTGATAGGGATTTTAAAATTCATCGTATATACTTTTTCAAATTTGATGAAGTCATTATGAAATGTCGGAACACTGGAAAAAAGAGGACACGCTCAATATAATGATATGAAAGGAATCTGGGTCTGGCTTGAACAGAGAACAGATAAGCCAACCCTTACAAGCCAGGCTAGCTTGCAGTTTCCTAGGAGTTTAATGACTTATAATCAAAAAATCCTCAGAATGGTTGTTTGCGTACAGAAATGTGTTGTTCAGGACGGGCCAAACTTGAAATAAAGTTGGAGGCCATCACTCCCCCCGCAGTTGTAGTCAAGCTGGCTGCACGGGAATCATTCTAGCTATCCACATTAACCTCACCCAGCCTGGGTAGGGCCGGAAATACCAGCCTCACGTGATTGGATGGAACAGAATTTTCTTCGAAAAGTCTGCCCCAACCGGGGATCGAACTCGTCGGGATCTCTGGACTACGGGCAGTAGTCACAACCATTACGTCACGGAGGCTGACTTACGCTTACCCTGTATAGTGTAATTATTCTGTCTATTTTGTTGGTTACCGGTTACTACCAGGTTAAATAAATATGTATAAATACTATGCTTCAATAGGTGAATAGGTACAATACCTAAAATTACATAAACTATCTATGTATTTATACAGGGTGATTCAGAAAAGTACCGTCAAACGTTAACCACATATTCTATGGGCTAGTTAAGGAGGGGTCAACTCTATATAAGAAAGTGCGCAAATGCCTCCTATCGGAGGTACACGCCCCTTAAGGTGTTTTTAAACAATCAAAATTTTCATTTTACGGCTTACCTATTTGGGATATCGCAATGTGGTAAAAAAATCACTCTCAATACTAGATAGCACCTTACTTTTGGCACAAAATTTAACACCATTCCAATGTCAGGGGCGGTCTCAGGAGGGTCAGATGGTAGAAAAAAGGTTCTAACTATTTAGTCGTTGCTTGTAATTGAATTTGGTTTTCACCCTATTAAAACGTCTGTCATTGTCTACAAAAATGTTCTGAATAATTTTTTTCTAAAACCAACACAAACGCTTGAAAATCGAAATTGAAGGGCTTAAGCCGAAATAAGATTTACAGCAAATGTTCCACATGGGCTCCTCTGGCTTCAATGCAGACCTCCATACGCCTTCGAAAAGATTGACGAACACGTTCAAATATTCCAGGTGTATTTCTTTGTTAAATAATGCATTGGCTGAAAATTCTTGTTCTAAAATTGTATGCTAGTTGCATAGGTTTCAAAACTTAATGCGGTTTTAAAATCTTCAATTTCAATTTTCAAGCGTTTGTGATAGTTTGAGAAAAAAATTATTCAAAACATTTTTGTAGACAATGACAGACGTTTTAATAGAATGAAAACCAAATTCAATTACAAGCAACGACTAAAAAGTTAGAACCTTTTTTCTACCATCTGACCCTCCTGAGACCGCCCTGACATTGGAATGGTGTTAAATTTTGTGCCAAAAGAAAGGTGCTATCTAGTATTGAGAGTGATTTTTTTACCACATTGCGATATCCCAAATAGGTAAGCCGTTAAAATGAAAATTTCGATTGTTTAAAAACACCTTAAGGGGCGTGTACCTCCGTTAGGAGGAATTTGCGCACTTTCTTTTATAGAGTTGACCCCCCCTTAACTAGCCCATAGAATATGTGGTTAACGTTTGACGGTACTTTTCTGAATCACCCTGTATAATCTTTATTATGTATGGCAACTTTTTCTGCAACGTGGTCCAAAACGAATCCACGTTCTAGCTATTTTTTTTTTTTTTTTTTTTGATAACGGAGCACATTTTTCAATGCAAAATTTTACTATTGGTTTATTCTATCTTGGTCTTTCAGAATAATATAACAATAATACCTACACTTTAGTGGAAGGTAACCACCAGGTGAGGTTAATGCTCAAAGCATTTTCCACCACCTAATCCTCAAAGTCTCATTGTTAAACTTAAGGGTAAAACATTAACAAACAATGCTTTGATGCTTTTGAAAACTAGGCACTTTTCAAGTTTTCAATTTCTCAGTTGTACACTTTTGGATTAGGTATCTCTATAGTTTGTAACTTGTCCCAAAATCATGGGCGTACGCATTATCTCGTATAGGGGGGGGGGGCAGCCAAGTTTAAAAGTTGCGTCGAAAAGTCATAATATCCTTCTTTATTAATGAAAGCAACTACACCAACACAGATATAAGGTCAACGGATGACATCTATGAGGGCAATAACTGTTGCTGGTCTCTTCCCTACTGGAAAATATCCCGTTGGTTTTCCGGGGTGTTAAATGTTGACATGATGAAAAGACATGCAAAGCCAGCGTCGATGGCATGTTGAATACACCGGTTCCCTTCAGAACACCGAAGTTAAGCGACATCCAGCGAGGTTAAGACTTGGATGGGTGACCATTCAAATTCTAATTCTCGTGACGCTGGCTTTTCCCGGCCCCACTCAGGCTGGGTGAGGTCAATGTGAGTAGCAGGTTTGTGAGTTTCCTGCGAATGGAGGGTAAAACCCCCGTCGTGATATGACCATGGCAGTTGAAAGCGACGTTAAACCCCAATTAAAAAAAAAAAAAAAAAAAAAAAAAAAAAAAAAGAGACATGTTTCTTTCTTGTTTGGCAGGTAAGGTCAAATTTCCTGAGTTTCTTGTTATGCCGGGCAGTATAAATAAGGATCATTATTATAATTGTGCTATCGCGATGAACACAAAAACTTAATTTCAAGTTGTCTTGTATTTAATACTGTTGATGTGACATATTTACAATGTGTTGGCTAAAACTCATCAGTTATGTAGCATCTTAGAAAAGCAGATACAACTGATATTTACATACCGACCTCAGTAGCTTGAAGGCGGCAGACTTGCAACCTGGAGGTCGGTGATTCATGTCCCAAGATGAGCAAAGATGAAGCGAGTTTGAGTAGTCGTGACATCACGAAAGTGATTAACACAAATATGATTACTTTGATTATGGATTTTATGAAAAATACATTTAAAAAAAACACCATCTTCTTTTTCTAGGAGATAAACAAATGCTAACATATTTATTGTAATCACAAGTGTGGTGTCACAATCCCGCCTTACTAAAATTCTCCATGCCTGGGACTCGAACCATCGACCTCCAGGTTACGAGTCCACCACCTTATCGATTGAGCATGCGAAGTCGCTTGATATTAGATACCGAAAGTAAGAACTAGCAAGTAGATGGTAAGTCAGAAAGTAAGGTCCGATTATAGAACAGGATTAAATTTAAGATAAGAAGACTGTCCCTCAAGTTGGGCTATAGTGCTCTGTGATTGAATGAAACTCCGAATTGAGGGAGGGTCTGGCTTACTTTGGCTTACAACAAGCCGTGAGGTCCCAAAACCTCCATAAACCAAAAAAAAAAAAAAAAAACCAGTCTTCTCCAATTGATTCTGTCCTGTCAATATTGTTGCGAGTCATTGCTTTCGTACTCTGGCTTATAATTACTCCTGTTTTATAATTTGGCCCTTGGGTGATAATAATACTCTTTAGTGGAAGGCAACCACCAGGCGAGGTTAATGCTCAAAGCATTTTCTACCACCTAACCCTCAGAGTCTTATTATTATGGGGTCACATATTTAGTTGAGGAAAAATGTAGATTACCAGATATACGTTACCTATAGATTACCAGACTAGAATAACCTGTGAGAGTAAATGGACTCTCAGTCTCATTCGTGCAGGATAATCAGAGTATTGTTTTGTATTAACCACTTGACCACCAATGCACGGTATGATTTGAATTGGATAGAGAAAGTAAAAGAACAAAACAAAGCTGACAACTCACATGTCCCGGTATGCTTTCGAGCTGTTGGCGTCGTAGTAGAAACTTCCGCCCAGAGTGGAGTTGTCCTCATACTCCACCCTCGCTAGGTCGCCACTGTCCGGGGCGTCCGACAGGTAGCTGTCCTCCACTGGCTCATCCCCCTGGGGCATCTCCAAGTCCACCTCCGGCACTGGTTCCTGCTGCCACAGCCGCAGAAGGCTTTCGATCAGACTCAGCTTCTCTTCGGGCAGCGTCCGCAGGACTTGCATGTCCGCCTGGAACATGGTCTTCCGGACGATCTCCTGCAACTCCGAGTTCAACCGTTTCGACACGCTTTCGGCGCTTTCACTCTGGCCAGTCTGGGCGCCGTCGCCCCTCTCGATGGGCTTGGAAAGCGCCGCGTTCACCGCAAAACACAGGAGAACGATGAGTTTGTAAATCATGTTGAGGCGCAGAAGGAAATGTTTGAAAAGCTTGACCATCACTGTTGTGGGGAAGAATGTCAGTAACTCCGCCGGGAAATTCGCATTGCGTGAGAACATAAACGAGACTCTCTAGGAAACTTGGGTAATACGGAAATAGTTTTGTTTAGAAGAAGATATTGAAGAAAGAAAACCACATAAATAATAAAATGGGAGGGAAAAGGTAGGTAAGTATTTTGTTAGCAGTACCTAATAGCTTTGAACAACAGAAACGTCTTAAATAATAAAATTCAAAAGTTTGGTTGTGTGGGTGAAGTTAAATATTTGATTGTAGTTCCTAAGACGAGAATAGCTTTGAAAAACAAAAACGAATTTAAAAAGTTTTGAATATAGGTGACTAGTTTGTATTCTGTCTTAGCCACTTTGGTAGTGCAAAGTAAAATTGCAATTAATTAATAATCTATTAATACAGTAAAAATTATTACCAAATGTATTTTTAAAATAAATGAAAATCGAAAATTGTGTCTTTGTATGCGCACTTAACAAAATTGAAAGATCGTTTTTGAAAGTTAAAATCACTTCGAATACGTTTTATCGGAAAACTATGAGATAGGAAATATGCTCTCGTGTAACACTTGGTGTTCAGGCAAAATAATATCGTCTACTGTCGTGCTGCTACGCTGGTGAATCAACAATTAAGCCGATATATCTATGTTTTATTTATATTATATTAAAAGCTATCGTTTCAAATTCGTACTGAAAAATGTCCGATCCAGATTGAAGAGAGAGAGAGAGAGAGAACCGGGGTAATAAGGGCGGTCTTTAGAATGCCAACACAGACGGTAGAAGGAGTATCCAATGTACACGGTGCCTATGTACGCGCAATAGAAATGTATATAGAAAGTACATAATTATATAATTGTGTAAGTACCTACAATAATGAGTTTTCAAACCTGGAAGAAATTTGTGATTTCTTCCAGGATAAATGAAATAGGTACTACATAAAAGAGTCTGAATAAAGGTGATGGAACCACCGCCTTTTTCTCGAGAACGGCTTGAGAAGGAACTTTGAAACGAAAAATTGGTCCTGAATTTTTTTTTTTTTGAGAAGAAGTCTGAAATTTTTTGAGAAAATATTTTGAACCGTGGCCCAGCCCCCCTAACGTGTTTTATTTATACTGACCAATTAGTACTAATAAGTCCAATTATTATTCCAGCAGTAAGCTCATAACGTATGAATATGGGGTCAAATTCCCAAATAGGATGATAACTTCCTGGCTGCCTTTTCCCAAATCTACTTTGGGTCGGCATTTCTCCCGTGAATCCTTGTCTTCCAATTGTTGTCGATATTGCAGCGAGCTTGGCTACAACTGCGGGAGGAGTGATGGTCCCCAACCAGCTTTATTTCAAGTTTGGCTCGTCCTGAACAACATATTTCTATATGCGATCAACCATCGTGAGGACTTTTTGTTTATAAGCCATTGAATCCCTAGGAAATTGCAAGGTAGCCTGGCTTGTAAGGGTTGGCTAGTCAGTTCTCTGTTTATAGTCCTCTAGCGAGAGCGCGCGATTAGCTCAGTGGTTAAGCACTCGCTTGCCATGCGGAAGGTCTCGGGTTCGATCCCCCGAGCCGACAAAATTTGTATTCTTAATTTGGTTACAATTGTTTGTAAGGGATACCTTCCGGTGCGCTCGTGTTGACCCAGCACCTAAATGGGAAGTATTGTGTCACTTCTCGCCCATCAGAGGGGAGCCATACTACGGGATGGACAGGCTACAACACAGAACACAAGCGTCTACAGTAGCTCCTGTTTCATGGCTACGAAATAAAAAAGGCTGTGAAACACTCATCTTAAAAAAAAAAAAAAAAAAAACTCGACCTCTCCCTGTTTCACGTCCCCCAGCCAAACCCAGATCCCTTTCATATCATTCTATGAAGCGTGTCCTCTTTCTTCTAGTTTTTCTCTCTTAGGTCTTCCTCAACTTTGTCTCTCCATCTCATTTTAGGTCCTCCTCAACTTTGTCTCTCCATATCATCTTAGGTCCTCCTCAACTTTGTCTCTCCATCTCATCTTAGGTCCTCCTCACATTTTTGGGAGGAGGAAAATAAAGATACTTACCTCCCTCTTCTGCATAATAATTACCTTACATTATTTGCCTTATTACTTCCGAGAATTTTCTAATATTAGAAATCTTGAGAAAAGTCGTTCGAGATTTGAACTAACATTTTTTTAAAAATCAAGATCGTATTGACTTACTAACCACTTTGGCATAACCAACAAAAATACCTGATGTAGGTCATCTATGACATTGACCTTCTAACTTACATTTTTTCTTCACTTCTTCTTTCTATTTTGTAATTTTCATTATTATTATTACGCTACGTGGATTACAGATTAGCACCTGAACCACTTGACTACAAATGTACGTTTTATGAGTCCAATGTCTCTAGGTAACATTGGTGGATGTGTCCGTTTTTCCTCTACTCTACTAACAACACCTAACAAACATTTTGGTGGTTGATGTTTGTTTATGTTAATTATCTTAATTTGTTAATCGATGTTCAAGCATTAAATGTGGTTACAGCGCTAGCCTTGCAAGCAATCTAGCGCATGGATCCGTGGACTGTGGATCGGATCCCACACATGGAATTTTCCTCATACTATATTTGAGTTTGTGACCACATAATATTAAGACTCTGAGGGTTAGGTGGTAGAAAATGATTTGAGCATTAACCTCGCCTGGTGGTCACCCTCCACTAAAGAGTATTATTTTCAATATTGTCTTATATATCTTTGAGATACCTACAGTATAAGAATGTGATTTCTTTTTTATAAACTGTATTGTATGCACTTAAAATAAATATACATTGAATTGAAAATATTAGTCCTAATCGGGCAGTATAAATAAGACTATACATCATTACATCCAGGTTGGAGACTGTATAATTATGTATCTTTTTTTTTTTTTTTTTTTTACACTTTGACTGCCATGGGTCGCATATATGCGAGACACCGTTGGATACTTTTATTGCGTGGGTCGCACATACGCGAGACATCTAGCTCTAATTTAAAATGTGTGTCTCGTGAATTTGCAACCCTCTACTGTGTATTTTAAATGGTATTCTGAAAGCGTGCGCCTGAGGAGAATTTTGGTTTGTATTTGAGAAATTTATCTTGAAAAATAAATTTTTATTTATTTTTCCAGACGCCAAGCTGTCTCGCACATATGCGAGACAGCTTGGCATCTGGGTAAACACAAGCAAAAAGGTCTTGGCAGTCAAAGTGTTAAGGTAGTTGTCGCTTTCGCATTACTTCAGGGCACTTTACCTTAACATACATGTCATTCCGGAAACGGAAAAACTCGGTCAGAATTTGGCTCTCCGGCCGGGATTCGAACCCGCAACCTCTTCGAACCAACCAACGCTCTTAACCACTGAGCCACGGAGATCTTTTTCTCCTAGCTATTCATTTTTTTTTTCTCGCCTTATTTGCTCTTCTTTTCGCCATTCTACTAACTTCTCATATTTCTAGCTTCCATCTGTCTCGCGAGACTAGACCACGAGAGCAATGACTCATAGGAAATACCTATGACACCTGAGCTCTGGTCTAGGGTGTTGGGTGCAGTCTAGTAATCCCCAGTCTAGACGAGACACGACCCAGACTGGTATGCCCCGACCTGTCTCACCCAGATTCCTGAAACACTTTTAAAACTTTACGTTCGAGAAAAAAAACAAAAAAAAACATCGTTTATATTTTTATTTATTTTCTCTTCTCACAACATGAACTTGATAAGACGAAGCGTGACTGGAGATCAGCAGAATACTGGAGGCTACTGGAGATTACGGTATAATTAGAGACTGGAATTCGGATTAAAATTGATCCGGGTTATCGTAAAAAATATCGTAATTTTTCTCAAAATGAACTGGATATGGAGACTGAGCGTAGCTGGAGAACAGTACAATACTGGAGATGATCACTGGAGAATAGTAGAATACTGGAGAAAAGTAGAATACTGGAGAATCGTAGACTAGAATTCGTATTAGAAGAATTGATTGAGATAGACCCGAGTTCGTAATTTTTTTTCTTTCGTGTATTTCTCCCAACGTGAATGATTTATGGAGACTGGGCGTGACTGGAGAATTGTAGAATACTGGAGGTTTCTGGAGAATTGTAAACTGGAATTTGGATTAGAATTTTATTGTAGATTGAAATTTGCGTTCGTATCCCAGCGAGGTGGAAATTTTTCTTCTCTTTTTTTTTACGTCAACGCATGGGAGTCGCTTTCAACTACATGGTCATATTATGACGGTTGTTTTACCCTCCATTTGTTTGAAACTCACCAGCTACTCAACACAACCCCACCCACTTTGGATGTCCGGGTTTACTCATAATAATAATAATAAAAATCTTTAGTGGAAGGTAACCACCAGGCGAGGTGAATTCTCAAAGCATTTTCTACCACTACCACTAACCCTCAGAGTCTTATTATTATGTGGTCACAAACTCAAATTAATGACGAAAAAATCATGCCCTGGGTGATATTCGAACCAACGGATCCCTACGCTACCTGGATTACCAGACTAGCGGTTTAACCATTTGACTATTTTTTAGTTTGTTTGTTTAGCAACTTCTTTTTAATAATTTATAAAACACTAGCCGTTTGCCCGTGCTTTGCAACGGGACTAAATTTCATATTTACTAAGGCATGGCCGTACTGCTGGACAGCAATGCCTTTTTGAACTTTTTATAATTTTTCTGGACAAAACGATAATGGTTTTGGGGGGGTCAATTCTGAGACATTTTTCGCTATCTCCTACCGTTTTGGCTAAACAACTCCGGACAAACAAACAAACATAGGTAGGTAGATATAGGTAGGTAGTCCTTTTTTCTGTTTTATATATAGAGATAGTTGTGTTAATAACAATACGTATCACATTACTCAAACTCGCGTTACCAGATCTTTGCTGAACTTGGGACTCGAACCACCGACCTCCGGTTACGAGTGCGGCGCCCTAACTCTTCTATCGAACGACGGCCCATGCAGTTCATGAACCCCATGCAATGTGTGCTTAGTCAGTAAGTCCATTCATAAGTCTGAGTGCAGTTCAGGTATACTACGTACCTACTTGACATTGAAACTTGAGGCGAATAGTGCATAGACTGCATAGTTGCATACTTGCATCGTGTGCACAGACTAGAAAATATAGGTATAGTTAGATAGACAGACTTATTAGGTAGTACAAGATAAATTTATAGTGATTTATTTAATAATAATACATGGGTTTGTTGCTAAATCACAGTACAAAAGCCTCATCGAGCCCTTGGTTGACAGGCAATGTGCCAAGTATGGCCGCCGCATTGCCTCTTTGGACGGCCATAGCAGGTCTCTGTTTGAAATAAAATGTAGATTTTAGATAAATTTGTTCGGTATGTTTTTTAAATTTAGGTTTAACGTCGCTTTCAAGTGCATGGTCATAACACTTCCGTCTGTCTATGAAAAAAGATATTTTAAGAAGAATCTTGCCAGCGTCGATGGCGCGTTGAATGCACCGCTTCTTGTAGGATCACTGAAGTTAGGCAACGTCCAGCGAGGTGAAGACTTCGTGATGCTGGCATTCCGGCCCTGGATGAGGTTAATGTGGGTAGCAGGTTTGTGAGTTTCCTACGAATGGAGGGTAACATTTCCGTTGTGATATGACCAATTGACCATGCAGTTAAACCAACAAAAAAATACTACATTAAAGTACAAAAGTAGGTCATTACTTCTTTTTTTCAAACATTTTCTTAGCCTGCGTCGATGGCACATTGAAGTTAAGCAACGTCCATCCAAGTTGGGACTTGGATAGAAGACTAAGGGCGGAATTGGTAGACGTTTTTGTAATTACCTTTGTGGCGCTAAGTCTAGATTGCATACTGTATACTAAGCAATGACTTGATTTATGGATTTTGTTTATTAATTTCGCCCTATATACCATTCAAATTACAACCCTTTGGTTATTCCCGGTCTACCCAGGCTGGGCAAGGTTATTGTGTGTAGCTGGTTTGTAAGTTTCCAGTTTCTTCTAAAATAATTTCCGTATTTCTAAAACTTTTTCTTGACATAAGTGGTCACAATAGATAGTTGAGGCTTTTCTTTTTCAGTTTTTAATAATAAGTACCTACTAATACAACACAGACCACATGCGTCTACAGTAGCTGCTGTTTCATGGATATGAAATAAAAAGGCTGTGAAACACTCATTTCAAAAACAAAAAAACAGATTATGTTGAGTTCAGAACGTTACTTAGTTCACGGAAACATTGAAACTCAATACACGCCTACATAGTAAAATGAAATTAATATACACTATGAAAATGCATTTGTAATGCATCTTCACAATAAACAGAACTAATCCATTTACCTAATGATGATGATGATAAAACTAATCATGCAAATATTCGTGCATCCCTTCCGATACCTCCTGCTCTACTTGACAAAGTCGAGAGCATCGATTCACTCCTAATATGTTACTTAAAAGCGATAAACTTGTATACACTCACATGAATACCTAGAGGAATCGGCGCGAACGACCTGTCCATCACAGAATTAAAGTGCCTCACAAGAAAAGAAAAAAAAACTAATGTTGATGATGATAAAACTAATGATGATGATGATGATAAAACCAATGTTGATGATACCATTTACCGTCAGCATGGTGAATGAGAGGTCAGCACTTCTGAGTGTCGAGTTACTACCATCGTAGTAGCCACCCTTTTACTTTCTTGCGTCGCTTACGACGGAAATGCAGAATGCACCAATACCAGATAGGGTAGATGTACCAGTTATTCGCCGGCTGGACACTAGTTGCGTAAGGAGGCATGGCCCTATATTTAGCTCAGTGTAAGCACTCGCTTGCCATGCGGAAGGCCGACGATCTCCCGTGCCGACAAAAATTTGTATTCTTAATTTGGTTACAGTTGTTTGTAAGAAATAATTTCCGGTGCGCTTGTGTTGACCCAGCACCTAATTGGGAAGTATTGTGTCACTTCTCGCCCATCAGAGGGGAGGCATACTACGGGATGGGCTGGCTACAACACAGACCACAAGTGTCTACAGTAGCTCCTGTTTCATGGCTACGAAATAAAAAAAGGCTGTGAAACACTAATCTTTTTTAAATTAATTTTCCTAACCCTACTCTACACTCGAGGCATTGCCGTACACGGTGGACTTTACGCAAGTAGTAAACACCGTATATATTCTACAGAGAAAAAAAGTGACGTAGAAAAAAAGCGCCAAATTTCGTGTCACGCGGATCAGCACATGGCCAAAGGGTTGAGTGGAAGAGATTGCCAAACGTAATAACCCCGCCCTTTAGTTAGGACATGTGTAAATATTTTTTTCTCAATTTTTTCAGATTTTTTTTTCTTTTACTGTTTCCAATTTTGTGTATTAATTTGTAATTATCTGTTAATTTGTAATTAATAAAGTGTAAAATAATAATAATAATAGCCAATATTTACACATTATACTTACTATACTGCACATTATCTCTATGATAATGGCCTATAATAATGGCCAATGGTTACACATTATCTTACTCTACTATACTGCACATTATCTCTACTAATCTCGTCGAATTTAGGTTCTAGATGCGTGGAAAGGGGAGGAAGAATTATTCATAAATACCCTAACTTCATAAATTTGTTAGGGGTGCTCCGGGCACATTCCAGCTAAAAGTCCCAATGACTCCCTGGTGAAAGAGAGTGACCAAAATTTTCGACACTTTTTTTTTAATCCTGAAAAAAAATTTCACCTTTTAGAATTTTTGTTCATATCAGAAGAAAGGTACAATCGAATACTATCGATTCAGAGATCGCTTGTCTTTTTATTTTTTTTTAGTGTAAAATTTTACGAGGGTTGAAAAAGAAACTGTCGAAAATTATGGTCGATTCACAGTCGATTAATTGGTAAATGTACCCTATACGTAGAATGTAGATTAATGGGCTTTCTGGCCTGTTAACTGCACAAAAATTCTGAGAAATGCAATTCACAATTGCATAGAAACCCCGCATCTATGGTGTTGGTTTGGGGCCGTGTCGTGCAATATTGAAGAGGCAGCTAGAAGTGAAGTGGACTAAAGCTGATGTGAGAAGGAAGAAGTGAATAGTTGGGGCTGATTTATTTTAATTCGGGGATTTAACGTCGCTTTCAACTACATGGTCATATCACGACGGGGGTGTCACCCTCTATTCGCAGGTAAACCTGCTACCTGTAATATCCTCACACAGCTTGGGTGGGCCGGAATGCCAGCATCACGAAGTCTGCACCTCGCCGGATGTTGCTTAACTTCGGTGATTCTACGAGAACTGGTGCATTCAACGAGCCATCGACGCTGGCGAGGTCTGAATTGTAAAACAGGATTAGACTGAAATTGAATCTAAGTAGACATTATCCCCTAACTTGGGCTATAGTGTGCTGTGATTGGTTTAAACTCCGACTTGAGGGCGTGGCTTAACTTAACTTGTCTTGAGGGCGTGGCTTAACTTTAATCCTGTTTCATAATGTAGTCCTTAGTGTGTGTGTGTTTCTTCTTCTCTCTCTAGAATTCTTTGCAAAATCTAGGTTATTCGAGACGGATGTTTTAACCTCCTTTCCGGCCAAACTCACAAACCACCTACATCCTCACCCAGCCGTGGTAGGGCCGACAATAGCCAGTATCACAAGGTTTTTAAAATTATATGTTTACTTTTTCAACATAGTTTTAATATCTTTGTTACGATTTTACTTCTTCTTTAAACTGTAAACATTATTTTACTGTGCAATTTATTGTGTCGACCTTTCAGTCATGGATTATCAAATTTTAAGTTCCTACTTAATATTTCATGATATGGGTTTTACCGTCCAATTCCTGTGAATGGTAGCTACCCACATTAACCTCATCCAGCAGGGGTTGGGCCGGTGAGGTTAGATGTTCTCCAGCCTCACATGTTCTTTACATAGGAGGGAACAGAATTTTTGTTAGAATATTTCTAGCCAACCCGGGGATGTGTTACCCGGTAGCTCAGTGGTCAAGACGTCGGCGTCGGTCTGGTAATCCAGAGGTCGCGGTTCGAAACCAGACCGCGACATGACAAGTTATCCTCCCATTTGGGATTTTGACCATACAATATACGTCTGGCCCTTACTGCAGGAATAATTAGGACTATCTAGTCCTAATCGAGCGGTAATAAGATTATTTACATTGTAGGTAGGACAATGTAGGACATTATAAATATAATAGGAGTTCTACTCTTATAGAATGACGCACTGTTTGCGTACATTTGCGTATTCTTGTATCT
Source organism: Bactericera cockerelli (assembly GCA_024516035.1). Lineage (NCBI taxonomy): Eukaryota > Metazoa > Arthropoda > Insecta > Hemiptera > Triozidae > Bactericera > Bactericera cockerelli. The sequence goes on from CM044957.1 coordinate 6,013,485, forward strand.
TGTACTATTGTATGTATAGGTGGGGCGGCGTGTGATTATACTGAACCTATTAAAATTCTTATTCATAGACCTGTCCCTGTAGCACAGTGGTAAAAGCGGCACTCTGTGAAACCAGAGGTCGCGGGTTCGAAACTTAGCCGGGACATGACAAGTTATCCTCTCATTTTGGATTTTTCCCATTTCCCACATAATATTAAGTCTAATTAATACATATTAATATTAAGTCGCCTGCATACAAATACAGGTAATACCTAGTAAACTGATTTTTTTTTTTCGGTAGGCATTCGTGCTTTAAAGTTCATGAGCCGCCGGGTATGTAGGTACCTATATGTTTTGTTTAAGTAGACAGTTTGAACAGCTTGACAAGAATCATCTCCTGGGGTTATTTATCTTCTCATCGGTACATTCTCAAAATTCCGGGCGGTTACACAACACTTGACCTTGAAACGTAAACATACTAAACATTGTTATAACTAAATGTAAATTGGATATAAATAAAAAGAGGACCGCATTAATCTCCTATAGGCAGATGAGACTGTGTTCTGGAGTTATGCGAGGAATCTTGCGTATCTTTGCAACTAGTTGGTGATAGTTTTCTATTTGAGAGCATCACATCTGTTCAGAGAGGTGAAGCCAGTGCCAAATTGTACTGAATGCAGGAAGTTTGATGCCTACTTGCGTGACTTTCATTGAATTCCGGGGCTATTGTTGTAAGTACACTAGCTTGATCGATAACGCGGCGGACTTGTAATCTGGAGGTCGGTGGTTCAAGTCCCAGATTCAGCGTAGATTTAGTAAAGCGAGTTTGAGTAGTTGTGATATCACGAAAGTGATTAACACAAATATGATAACTTTTCAAGTACACTAGCTAAAACCCGGCACTTTAACTGTCTCCGTTAAAGTTTTGTCCCTAGCTGGTTTCCTACTTGAAAATGGTAATTGATATTTTAAATTTGATAATTTTCTAGGTAGTTTGACGGTGGTTTAGGTGGGGCCATCTCTCATGAAAAATTAAATATCAGTTACCGTTTGGACTGTGGTATTGAAAACGCACAGATTTGAGTTTTATAAATAGAGATAATAATTAGCTCACTGGTTAGGCACTCGCTTGCCATGCGGAAGGTCCCGAGTTCGATCCACCGAGCAGACAAAAAAATTGTATTCTTAAATTTGATTACAGTTGCACCTTCCGGTGCGCTTGTGTGGACCCAGCATCCAAAAGTACTGTGTCACCTCTCGCCCATCATAGGGGAGACATAATAACCTCGCTAAACGTTGCTCGACTTCAGTGACATAACTAAAACTTATGTTTTCAACGTACCATTGACGCTGGCTTAAAATTGTTTTATTAGAGTTTAAGGTCGCTTTTCAATTTTGCATGGTCATACACGACGGGGGTTTCACCCTCCATTCGCAGGAAACTTACAAACCTGCTATTCACATTGACCTCTACCAGCCTGGGTTGGGCCGGAATGCCAGCATCACGAAGTATTCACCTCGCTGGACGTTGCTTAACTTCGGTGATCCTACGAGAAACAGTGCATTCAACGCGCTATCGACGCTGGCCTTGGCTTGGTTTAAAATTTCCTGTACTGATGTTCCTACAAGTCAGTACAGGGGGGCTAGGGGATGTTTAACAGGGAGAAAATGGTTGAAAAGAAGATTTGAGGATTTTGAGATTGAGAGTTCTTTTCTCATACTCTCCTAATCTTCCTTTCAATCAGAGTGTGTTGTTTGACAGTAGAAAGGCAGATTTGGGGATTATGAGAGTGAAAGTTCTTTCTGGGGTGAGGGCCTGGGGAATCGTTAAAAAAAACTCTCTCTCTCTCAAAATCCCCAAACGACCTTTTAAATCGTCAAATTTCGTCTTATAAATTTAGAGAGTGAGTTATTTGATCGAAATTTGATGGTAATGTAAAATGTACCAAATCCGTTTCTACGTCGCAAAAGAAAAAGCGCCAAATTTCATGTCACGCGGATCAGCACATGGCCGAAATTTACGCATAACTCTACAACCTACTCGACTATCTTGATCTGAGTATTTTAGAAAGTCTCGCTCTAGCTGCGCAGTTGTTTAGTATTATGTCTGGGACTGATCTTTAGGATTTTATTTTTATTTTAGATTTCCATTGAAAAGTGTGTCAAATCCAGGACCACAGGTGACATGAGTGACCTCTAGACTGTGAGTCGAGGACGTAACCGCAGACTGGGAACTTTGCTTTCTGTCTGGAAATAAATTGAATAATCAAAACATTGGGTAAACATTGTAGCCTTATTTTGATAATCTTAAATCTAGAGGTGTGGAGCTTACTCGTAAAATGTAAATGATTTTCTATCTACTAGGTACAATAATCTAACTGAGTAAAATGTAAATTAATTTTTGTTAGATATGTGTACACCTACATAGGTATTAGACAAAAACATCTTAGTGTATGTTAAACTATCCCTCCATGGCGCAACGGTTGTGACTACTACCCGTAGTCTAAAGATACTGAGTTCGATTTCCGGTTGGGGCACACTTTTCGAAGAAAATACTGTTCCCTCCAATCACGTGAGGCTGGCATTTCCGGCCCTACCCAGACTGGGTGATGTTGATGTGGGTAGCTTGTACGATTCCCAGCGAATGGAGGGTAAAACCCTCGTTCTGACTATCTATCTCAAATCAGGACGTTAAAACCAAATAGATTCAACTGGTCACAATAGATCTAAAATTAGATCGCAGTGTTAATTGTAAGGTATGTCGACCTTAATATCAGATTAAGATTTACTGACACCGACCTCAAGGGCAGTGGACTTGTATCTTGGAGGTACGTAGTTCGACATACTTGAGACTGTATGGCAAATTTTTAGTAAGTTGGATCTGATTTTTAATTTTACCTTTTAAAGAGTCCTATGATTGTTATGATAAATACACACATCTTTGTGTAGCATGGTAAACTCTTATAAACATCACCTATTCAACACTACTTCCAAGTACTAACGTCCGGTATAATAAATTGAAGAATGTTTAGTCCCAAGTAAGGCACATTGCATACTGATAAAAATTAACGGGCTGTCATAGAAATTTTATAGGTACCCATAGGCTGATGACTGGCAACAGGCCACAAGTAAAAAAAAAAAAACATAAAAATGTTCATGTTATTAGCTCCATCAATTTTGATAAATTTCGACGGGTTCAGGACATTGTATAATTAACGGTAATGTAAAACTGTCTAATTTGGGCTAAATTTGGGGAGGTGTCATTTATTAATCTATGCATTTAAGTCATAATCTCGTCATGGAAGTGCTCCACTCCTCCGGCAACAGCTTAGAACGATAAAACTTGGTATTTTATTTTTTAAACGGCTCCTCAAATAAGGCAGTCTCACCATTTTTACCCCAATAAAAAATAAAATTACAATAGAGCAGAAAAAGCTAGTAAAAACTAGGTACCTACCTATAGGTAGGTATTTGCAGCTTTCTACTTGCTCGCGTGGTTAAGTCAGCAAGTCAGCAGCGTTGATGTCTTGAACAACAGATTTCTACAATACCAATGACATTTGTCTACTGAGTTTTACGTCCGTGAAAAACCCGCCAAAGTTTAAATTTTCAAAACTTTTTTAATTTTGATTTTCTTGACTTTATTTCTTCAAACCTTTCATATTAATAGGAAATCAAATTTTCTAACTTCAAGAAAAGCAATTCTAGAAACCTACTAAAATATAAAATCGAATTACCTACTCAATTACCAGATAATGACTGTCATAAGTAACTGAAACTTCTTTATCCTGTCCTGCAGGACATGAGTTACGTTTGCTCAAGGAAAGTGTGTCTTCATCCATGATGGAAAACCTGGAAGTTCAGTTCCAAGAGAAAATCAAGAGTGGTGAGAGCCTAATCACTCAAATCAACAGCAGCTTCTTGAATAATGTTTCAGGGGTGGCCAAACTTAAGAAGAAAATCAAGGTGGAGATTCAGTTCCTTGAAAAAGTGAGTTGAAAATGAAAGAGATAAGGATGTGACCTTGTTTGTTCCAACCTGGCAGAATTTAATTTATTTTGGAAAATATAAGTATAAGTAGTGCTTTATTTAGACTATCAGCGCTAGTATAAATACAATATAAATAAAATAACAATTAGAGTAAAGATAATAGAAAACAAGAAAAGGAAATAATAGTAGAAGATAGTGTAACAATAGTAGTAATAATTAAAAAAAAAAAAAAATCACATTCAATCACACATTCACACCAGGTACGGTAGTCATTAAGGGAGGAGGAAGGATAATAAGGATTAGAGGGGGATTGTTTTCTTGCCAACAGCTTCAATAAGGGAAGATCTAAAACGAAAGAAAGATTTACAGTTGAGGATGGGGGTCGGAATGGAGTTCCAAAGGGCAATTGAGGATGACAGGAATTCCTTGTGATATGCTTCTGTTCTAGGGAATTAACAGAGACTAGGGAATTAACAGAGACTAGGTAGATTATAATAGTTGATCTTACATAAGGAAACCATGAAACAAACACCAAGATCATTAATAATAGTAAATGATCTTTTCCCTTTCTCTGGTTATTGTGAAAAAAACAAAATGGTTAAAAATTAATAACCAAATTAAAATGTTGTACAATGGTAAACAACAAATGGGTGGACTGAAGAGTCTGAAAACAACTGCATACTCTGTACAACAACTAAAGAATCATTGGACATGACAGGAGCCTACCTATACATTGGATCTAGGTGTTATGATCTTTCCACCATTGGGAGATAAGTTATTATTTGTGTTTATCTTATGAACAGACTAACAGAGAATTACTTATTATTAAAGTAAAAAATCATGCTATTTGCTCTGTTGTTACCTTTTATTATATGAGAAAAACCACAGTCTGCATAGTCATACTGTATTAACAATAAGGGTAGAATAGATAAAATTGAGATCTTAAGTTATGACTTTGCATTAGTTTTCCCCATCTAAGACAATCATATTACCCCATTATGATCTTTAAATCATGTAAAATTCATCACATTAGAATGGATAATTGATAGATGTATAATTACAGCTCAAACAAAGAAACACAATTATCAACATTATTTTGTGTTAATCACAAACTTTTCATTACAATTTATTACTCAAACACATCAATCTTTTTATTCCTGATGCTTGGAACTCATAACACCAACCCATACATTGTGAGTACTTACACTCTCTTATTGATGAAGCTACTGAAGTTGTTATCTCATTAATTTTATAATTTAATATTCCATTTTATCTTTTATAAAAAAAATTCCCCAGACAATGAGAAGTGGTAAAATGAAAGATGAACATCTACTGTGTACTAACCTGCACCACTTCCAAGCATTACTGAACCACGCATTGCTGCACCCATGTGATGCATTGCTTCAGCATTTCTTCTACTTCCAAGGAGGTGAGAAGTGCAAGATCTGTGTGGACATTGTTGCCAATAAGGGAGCTAAGTGGATCAAAGTTATATCCAGGAATCCAAAAGCTCTTTCCCAAATATCTCTCGGTAATTTTCATGTTCTTTTTTTTTTCTCAATCAAATCAAGTTTGAATGCTTGTGTGCAAAGACCAAATTTGTGGTCTTTTCTTGATGAATTTATACAGTATTAGGAATTTATAAGTGAGAATATAAATTACATTAAAATAAATAATTTGTTTTTTATGTTAATTTCAAGCTTACAGAACACTGTGATTCTAGTGGAGTTTTAATTTCATACCTAACAACTTGAATCATAGAACCAAAAATTCTAGCTAAAATTAACTATAAAGGTATTAATTGTTTATTTATATTTCCAGGAGCGGGGGAGTATGGACAGAGATCAGTACTGGATCAGGCAGAGGAGTATGTTGAATGCGCAAGAGAAAATTTTGTGATGTTTGAACCTCCTGAGGTAATATTAATATTAATTTGAGAAGTTTCTTCTTATGCCAATTTTCAATTTTAAAATCTTGAAATTTGCAACAAAAAAATTAGTTCATATTCTAGGTTTTGTGCATTTGGAACACCATGGTATTCCAACCTAGAAAATATCCTAGTTTTAAATTTTAAACAGTGCAGTTTATTTTGGCACCTACCGTATCACTATAGTGAAAAAAATAAGAATAGTGTTCTTGGTTAACTAAGCATCTTTTGTAAAGTGATTATTATTAATATGTATCAGAAAACTCACCCAATATTCAACAACTAAAGTGTTTTTGTTTCATTACAGAGAAATGTGTGAAACTCATTTCACTTTCCCACCAAAAAAATAAAAATAAATTTATCTACCTACGGAATTTTTCGCAGGTGATCTTTCACTTTTCATGTGGAATCGAGCGACAATTGGCAAACGAACTAGTCAAGAGATGTATCACAATCAGTGGCGACATCTTGGAGAGCAATACAAGCATCACACGAGTGGACCTTGGTAGTGAAAGTGATGACAGTCTGTCCTGTAGTCCAGTCAGCAATCCTATCTGTGATATTAAGATTTCCAGTCAGCTTCATGTTCTGTAAGTACTAAATGATAAAATCAAGAGGAGCAGAGCTTGTTGTGATGGCAGTGGAGACAAAGAGAGTGTGGTGTGACGAGGGAAAGAAATGGATTCAGGAGATAGGAAAAAAGATGATTGAGAAGACAGGGAACACACAATCAATGAGTCACCTAATAGCAAAAATAAGCATGAAAATCCAGAGAGGTAATGCTGCCAGCGTATTGGGAGCATTACCATCAGAAGAATGGACTTCCATGTTTTTTTTTTTTAATGAATATTTATTTAAAGAGAGGTCTGTAACATTCAGAGTCCTTGCCCCTTACTTCCATGCTCTATCTGTAAATTTTAATAAACTTACCTCATTATATCTAACCATGTTATTAAGCGGCCTCAGCAGAGTGCAGAAAATCGTCTATATCAAGCCATACCAGGTTCTGCGTTTAGGGAACTCCATTGTGATCGCCTACTAATGAACGTTGCTGTGGTGGACACTGTTACTGTAGTATCTGATTTTACTTATGTGAATGGTTGCTACCATGGTGACAATCTACAACCAACCTCAGTAGCTTGATTGATAAGGCGGCGGACTTGAAACCTGGGGGTCGGTAGTTCAAGTTCAGCAAGGATTTAGTAAAGCAAGTTTGTGTAGTTGTGACATCACAAAAGTATTTTTCCACCGACCTCCGTGGTTCAGAGCATTGGTTACTGACCCAGAGGTTTCTGACCGAAATTTTCCGTTTCCTGAATGGCATGGATGTAAAGGTAATGTGCCCTGAAGTAATGCGAAAGTGGTTCCGGGGCACAACTACCTTCTAAAAAAACACAAATATGATAACTTTAAGTAATAGTCTCCGCTTTAAAGTTGTTTATTAATGAGACGCTAAATGACCATGATCCATTGACCCTTGCCAAGTTCCACGATTCCTCAGTAGCTTGATGGATAAGGCAGCGGACTTGTAACCTGGAGGTCGCGGTGGTTCAAGTCCCGTTTTCAGCGTAGATTTAGTCAAGCTAATTTGAGTAGTTGTGATATCACGAAAGTCACTGGTTGTCAAGTGATTAACGCGCTAGTCTGGTGATCCAGGTAGCGTAAGAATACGTTGGTTCAGAGTAAAGCTAATTTCAGTAGTTCTGATATCACGAAAGTGATTAACACAAATATGATGACTTAAGTTCCACAATTCCTCTGTAGCTTGATCGATAAGGCAGCGGACTTGTAACCTGGAGGTCGCGGTGGTTCAAGTCCCGTTTTCAGCGTAGATTTAGTAAAGCTAATTTGAGTAGTTGTGATATCACGAAAGTGATCAACACAAATAGGATAACATTTACATTAGTTTCATTGTTCAAAGATGGAGTTTAGGAGAATCTTGGTCCAGCCCGGGCTCGGTGAGGTTTTTTTTTTACTAAAGCTAATTTGAGTAGTTGTGATATCACGAAAGTGATTAACACAAAAGTGATAACTCAAGTTGCACGCTTCCCCCCAGGAACCTGAACGAGGTGCCCGTACTGAATCTGGACGTGACCACCCTAGTGGCGTATGTGTCCAATCTGACCAATGGGGGCGCCCACTGCAAGTTCAGCTACCCACTGCTGAACGAACAGGCGGGCTGGGAGACCCAGCACCCTGTCAAACCAGTGCTGGAGAAGTATTTTCAAGGTGAGAACATTTTACATTATTTTTAGTAGTCACCGTGGCAGAGTGAGTTAACGCGCTAGGCATTGCACGTATGGTGACCTGGGTTCGATCCCCAGCGGTGCAGGAATTTTTCTGCTCTGTACTTGGATGTTCGGGGTCCACTCATACCTCGTGAGGAAAAATGAGTAGTTACTTGTATGAGTAACGACCAGTGGCGGCATTACCAGAGTAAAAAGAAATTAATGTAATGGAATAATTCGAAAAGTAAAGGAGGTTCTTAATAATGCTGCGCTACCCACAAAAATTGTGAAGAGGCCTTGTGCTTCACCACAGATGAAACCATACATACATACATTATTTTTAGTATTTACGTCGCGTAACACGATCATGGACATGACTGCTGAACGGATTCTAACGAATTTTATAATTCTGAGGGTTTCGCAGGCTTTTTTTTTTCGTAGCCTTGAAATAGCAGGTACTGCAGACGCTTATGGTCTATGCTGTAGCCATCCGTAGAATTCCTCTCCTATGATGAGCGATTAGTGGCAAAATACTTCTCATTGTCTCACTATCTGTGGTAAATATACCAACTCATATAAAAGAAGGAAAAAAAATATTTATTTTTATTTTTCTTTCTAATCATTGCGAACAAAGAGAGTAGGATGATATTAATGAGAAAAAATCAACTTGTCTTCACATGACGTATAATTTATATGTCAAGTGAAGAAAAATTTAACAATTTATATTTTATGTCAAGTGAAGACAAGTTTAACCATTTATATTATATGTCAAGTGAAGGCAGGTTGAATTTTTTCATTTATATTATTATGAAGCTACTTGACAAACTATCCTTGTTTTTTTTTATAATTATAAAATGAGGGTATACTCGATATCGACATTTTGTTCTGATGGTTTTTTTTTTTTTTTAATTCGGATAGTTACCTAAAGAGTTCTTCCCTTCTGTGAATTCTGAAGTGAGCTCTGATCAGTTTGATCAACTCCTACCCTGTATTCTCTGTATATAAGAGAATGCCAAAGGCATTATCACCACCCTTGATCAAACTTTGTTTATCTTTAAATAATTATACCTTTTGTCTGCACCTGTATATAAAAAAATATAAATAAAGATTGATCTAAATTGTTGAATAATATTCTCCCGCCAGGCAAAACCCTCATCTCGTGCGAGACGGCCATCCAAGCTTTCCGCAACATCGTGGACAACCTGGCCGGGCCCCGGGAGCTACAGAGGGCCACGGAGCTGCTGGGCCGCGTGTCTGTGGTGCCTGATGGCCCCTCCGAGAGGGCCACAAGCAAGCTGAGCACCAACGGGAAGGTGAAGCCTCGGTCCGTCATCATCTTCGGCACCGGAGACCAGCTGAGGGCCGTCACCACCACCGCCAACGATGGCTTTCTGAGGGCCGCCAAAAATCAGGTGAAGAAAACAATAGTATAGTATAGTATATTAAAGTATAGCATAGTATAGTAGTGCTTTATTTAGACTGTCAGCTCGAGACAGAAAGTCCCATTACGCTAACACCTCTTTATTTATCTAAATAGAGAAAATAATTTTTGATTAGATTGGGTGGAAGAGATTGCTATATGCAATAACCTCGCCCTTTAGTTAGGACATATGTGTGTATCTGTGTATATATTCATTTATTTTTCCTTCTTATTGTTTATATTATTTTAATATTTGTAATCATTAGTTGTACTGTAAATATGTCTTATTATCAACTAAAGAAAATAATAATCATAATAATCATAAATGTGTGTATAAACTTAAAACTTGAAAGAAAGTGGAAGAGATTGCCACAGGCAAGAACCCCGCCCTTTAGGTAGGACATTAGCTTTATTCTCTTTTTTGTTCTTGTTTCTTTGTTCAATCTATTTATTTTTTCTTTATAATTTCATTGTATTTTACTGTATATATTTTTGTCTTACCTAATAAAGCGTGTAATAATAATAATAACCCACGTTAACCTCAACGAGCCCGGGCTGGACCAAGATTCTCCTAAATTCCCTCATTGAACAATGAAACAAATGTTAAAGTTATCATATTTGTGTTAATCACTTTCGTGATATCACAACTACTCAAAGTTGCTTTACTAAATCTATGCTCAAACCGGGACTTGAACCACCGACCTCTAGGTTACAAGTCCGCCGCCTTATTGATCAAGCTACTGAGGTCGGTAATGAAAATAACCATTAAAATGTAATATTGGAATACATCAACAACAAAAATAGTAATAACTTTTTTAACCGACTTCAGTAGCTTGATCGATAAGACGGCGGTCTTGAAACCTGGAGTTCGGTGGTTCAAGTCCCGGTTTCAGCGTAGATTTAGTAAGGCGAGTTTGAGTAGTTGTGAGTGACATCACGAAAGTGATCAACACAAATATGATAACTTAACAATAATAAAACCAACCAGTTAGTAATCGTGATCAAGACTACGAGCCTAAGCGAAGCTTAAGTCGGCGAGTGAAAAATTTAAAGAATCCTAGTTTTATATAAAATATTAGACATACATAATAATAACCTATTTAAATTAAATCGTGTCTACAGGGTGTCTACTTCGCCACATTTCTTCACGAGTCGCGAGCTCTATCAGAACGGAAAGAAATTGGTAACGAGTGTGCTACCTGAGAATTAATCAACTTGGGCGACCCTGTATATTTCAGCGCCGTGGTAAGTTCTGTGTGGACTTGTGTAGCCCGATGGACTGGGAACTCAGAGGTCACTGGTTCGAATCCCGAGAGTGACAGACGTTTGGGAGTCTAGAGAGAACCTAGGGCGATGCTGCCTCTTGAGGAGAGGTTAAAACCCCTGTTTAGAGCGTTTGAACTGAATGTAAAATACAGTTGAGTCTGGATTGTAACACTCTTTAGTGGAAAGTAACCACCAGGTGAGGTTAATGATCAAAGCATTTTCTATCACCTAACCCTCAGAGTCTTATTGGTATGTGGTCACAAACTCAAATTAATTAGAAAAAATTCATGCTCTCGGTGGGATTCGAACCAGACTAGCGCGTTAACCACGTGACTACCCTTCTAGGTGGCACTCACAAAGAGGTTATTTTCCAAGAAAGATAAATTTGACCTGAAATTTTATCTGTTATTTCCAAGTTTGACTGTATAATGAAAGGTGGGAATAATTGTAAGGGTGTCCTGAAAAACGATCAATGTTTAAAAAAAAATTGGAAATGGGTTTACTTGAAAATAACTATCTAAGGGGGCTTTATAATACAAAGCTTCATTTTTTTTTTTTTAATGTTTTCAAGAGAGGGTCTTGTAAACATTTTCCCAAAAAAAATTTAAGCTATGTATTAACAGGGTGTCTCGGATACAGATGCATAAAAAAATTGAACTTATGAATAAATATCTTTCTGGTCTTTCAATATTTTTCGAAGCAACCCACTGCATTTGAAGGGAAATATGCATGGTTATCCATACATGAGGTCAAAATTTATCTACTGGCTATCATTTCTTTAAAAATGCACCGATCCAAGTAACCTCTAGACCTGTGGGAAAAACAGGGATTTGGCCATAACTCTTTAACGAAGCAAAATGCCCCACTGCAGCTTTAGCTCATATGATAGTCCACGGTGGGCTGAACCTACCCTTCAAATATATGCATCTGTATCCGGGACACCCTGTATATTAAGTTCTTCTTCTTCTTCTGCTGACACTGCTGATTTATTCGCAGAATCATTTTCTTCGGCTTATACCGAGTGCCACGAACAAATTCCTCATTACGCTGTCAATGATTTAATTGATTTTTCAAGTTGTCAGGTTTCACACAAAGAAGTCTTCAAGGCGCTTTCTTCACTTCCTCCAAAGTTTTCATCTGGTCCTGACAACATTCCACCGTTTATTCTAAAAAAATGTGCATCTGTACTGACGGAACCTATCACCAAAGTCTTCAATAAATCTTTATCTTCTGGTTATTTCCCTGCTTGTTGGAAGTCAAGCTATGTTATTCCCATTTTTAAATCAGGTGATAGATGCAATGTTTCCAATTACCGTGGTGTTTGCATACAATCGGCCATACCTAAGATCTTGGACAAGTTAATTTCAGTCAAACTATCTTTCGCTTGCAAACATATAATAGCTGACCAACAACATGGTTTTACTTCCAAAAGATCCACAGTCACCAACCTTCTCTGTTATCAACATAATATCACTGGTTCTTTTCAAGCAGGTTCTTCTGTCCATTCTGTATACACAGATGTTGCTAAGGCTTTTGATAGAGTTGACACACGTTTTCTTATTAATAAATTGCGATCTTACGGCATTGGCGAATCGTTTCTTTCTTGGCTTTCATCATACCTTTCAAGCAGAACTCAGTTTGTGCGAATCGGTGAATCTCGCTCTAGGGCCATTCATGTTACTTCTGGAGTTGGTCAAGGCAGCCATGTTGGACCTATTCTCTTTAATCTATTCTTCAATGATCTACCGAAGTTTATTGAACATTCTTCGGTTTTGATGTTTGCTGACGATGTGAAGTTGTTTAGGACAGTTAGTGGCATTTCTGATTGTCACCTTCTTCAGAAAGATCTTGATGCCTTTTGTTCATGGTTGACTGCCAATGGTATGAGTTTATCTCTTCATAAGTGCTTTATTGTTGAATTCTCTCGTGGTAAATCATTTGATTTCATCTATTCCATCAGCTCTCATTCTCTCTCCCGAGTTAACCAAATCAAGGATTTGGGTGTTATCTTGGACTCAAAGCTCTCTTTTGTTCCTCATATCACCAATCTCTCCATGAAATGCCATCGTCTTCTCGGCTATGTGTGTAGGAACTCTAAGGATCTGTCTTCTGATGCCTTTAGTCTTCTTTTCAAATCCTTGGTAAGATCGCTCCTAGAGTACGCTTGTTCTGTATGGTCGCCTTATTATGAAGTGCATGTTAAAATTCTAGAGCGAGTGCAGAAGAGATTCATCTCTTATTTTCGCTATCGATATCCTGATGTTAATATCCAGTTGGCACTCCTTAAGGACCGCAGAAAAGATCAAGATAGTACTTTTCTTCGGAAATTGATCACTGGAGATGTAGATTGTGCTGAGCTCTTGGGATTGATCACATTTGACTGTCATCGACGGTTGAGACAACCTAAGACCTTTAGAGTTGACCAGTGTGTTAATAATTACTCTTACCATCTGCCTTTGAACAGGATGATGCGTGAAGTCAATAACCAGTTATGAAATTGGTAATTATCTTTTTCTATAATTATCTTTTCTGTAATTATGTATTCTTTTCTTTTTGCTACCGAAGTATTTCACAGTGTTTTTTTTATATTTCAGTAATTTGTCATATTTGTAAAATTTTATTTTAACTGTTATTTTATTTTAAAATGTAAATAGGGCTAAACCCGTCAATAAACACCCGTCTACCGGGCATTATTATTATTATTATTAACCCACCTCAGATTCTTATTTTCAAGTATAACCCATTTCTAAGATTTGTAACATAGATAGTTTTTCGAGACACGCAATATTAATTAATAAGTCTTATACTGCTTACACTTTCATAATTTTTGGGTCTTATATTTGTATCATAAAATATGTAAGAGATACTAATTGAGTTAGATGCAGTCATTTTTCTTGTCTTCCCTGAAGTTTTGGTGCACATAGCTTAATTTTCATTGTTGATTTATTTATATTTCTTCTGAGCATTAATGAAGTTGACAATTTTTTAACAACTCTGGTAAAATGACCTGACGTCTTAAATGAAAATTCCACAATGTCTGATGGCATACCGATTAGTGACACACAAAAATACCGCTAAATCACCTTCACTGGTAATCTTAGAGAGGAGTATTTTAGAGAAATCTCTCTAAATTACTCAAAATGATTTGTGTGTGAAAAAAGTAATTTGTACTACTTTACTCTGAATTTTAGATTATAACAAATCTTTATAAAGATGTTGGAAGTTTAATCGTTGTTTTATTATTATCATAATTTATATTTAAAAAATAGAGAATAATCCCTAATATCTATAAAGATCTGTTCCAGTTTTGGTTCAATGCGATGTTTAATATTTATTATTTCGTACATTTTTAAAAATAATAATGTTGTTCTAAAAACTCAACGTACATAATATACCTTTACATTTCAAATTCTAAATGCTTTAATCTAATTTCAAATATATTTATTTAAAATGTATTTTTATTTCCAGCACTGCCTCTATTCATGTATTTTTATTTTCATAAATTTATATATATTTTTATTTATTTTTAATACATATTTGTGTTATTCATTTTCGTGATGTCAAAACTACTGAAACTCGCTTTACTAAATCTACGCTGAAAGGTTACAAGTCGATCAAGCTACTAACTAAGGTCGGTAATAATTTGAATTCAAACAAATTTCAGCCTAACATTTGTTATATAGATATTAAAGTTGGTAAGTAACCTCAACAAAAAAAAATAAATCAAAGCTAACACTTTCCATGTTGTAGCCACTTTCAATCTTTGATTTACTGTAGTAATATTGCAATATAGGTATATTATTATTATTATTTTTATTATTGAAAAACAAAAAAATATATAAACATCATTTCTAGTACCAAATTCTATGACTCATCAGTCCTCCATCATCTTACAATGCTGAGGACACGTGTCTTTGATTTGCTAGACATACTGTAGCAATATTTTATGTTATTAGAAGAAAAAAATCTGGTGTAAACATCACACGACTTTCCTTATCCCCCAAAAAGGAGTCGAATTCCGCCACTGGTGACTCAACGGTAACAGATAACTAAAAACCAATGCCAAATTCGTAATCAGCACTTCAAAATCATTGAATTTGATATGTCATAACCCCCATGTAGGATGAATAATAAAAAAGTTAGTCAAAGCGGGTCCCCCCCAAATACCGGTAAATTGGGGCCGAGTTCCAAAAAGTTCAAGATATCAAAAAAATGATCAGAATAGACCCCTATTATTTTTTTAATCTAAGAAAATGTTGTTCTCTAAAAAATTTTGTATCTTTAACCAATTTAAAGAAGCGGCGCTTGCGGCTAGCATTTGCGGCCCTGTGGCCGCAGAATGCGGCCGATTTCAACCAAAAGTTTCGTGGTTCGTCTGGTGTATAAAATTAATTTGTGTACCAAATTTCAAGTCTCTAGCTTTTACCGTTCTTGAGATATCCTGTTCACAGACAGACAGACAGACAGACAGACAGACAGACAGACGCACGGACCAATGGCTGAAAACAACTTTTTTGGTATCCTGAGGCCATGATTCGTCCAGAAATGTGAAAAACTGGGTAGGTCAAATTTTCGACGAATACAATACTTTCCTTATTATAAGATAAGGAAAGTAAAAATAGAGTATATAGAAACATCATTTGTAGCAACAAATTCTATGACTCTAGAAACTTTTTCTCATAGTCCTCAATCATCTGACAGTGCTGAGGATACGTGTCTTTGATTTGCTGGACATACTGTAGCAATATATAATTTGAACAAAAAATAGATTATATAGAAACATCATTTGTAGCAACAAATTCTATGACTCCAGAAACTTTTTCTCATAGTCCTCAATCATCTGACAGTGCTGAGGACACGTGTCTTCGATTTGCTGGACATACTGTAGCAATATATCATTTGAAGAAAAAAAATAGAGTATAATATATACCTAAACATCATTTGTAGCAACAAATTCTATGACTCCAGAAACTTTTTCTCATAGTCCTCAATCATCTGACAATGCTGAGGATACGTGTCCTTGATTTCCTTTACATACTGTAGCGCCTTCTCTTCCTCTGCTAGTCCGTAGAAAGCTCTGGCCTTGTACAGGTGGGCTTTGAGATTGTGCTGATCCAGCTTGAGAGCTTTCTCACAGTCGGGCAGCACTTGCTGATACAGCTCTAGATTGAGGAGAGTCAGCGCTCTGTTTGTGTAGAGCAGAGAACTGTCTTTGACTTGTTCTATAGCCTGGGAACAGGAGACAATCTTAATTTACGGTATCCGCCATTGGTATAAGTAGGGCTGTCGGCTACGAAAGCTCTTTGTCACTGCGACCTTAAATAGATCTTTTGTGACAACGGGGTCCGCCATTGATCATGGACCATTTTGAAATGCCTATATTTTGTATGTATTTATGTTTGATATGTATGTAATAGGTGTACCGATTCATTTATTTACGAGCACAGCCCATTATACATTAAAACACGATACAAAAAATAATTAAAATATTTATTTTAAATTAAAATTTAAAGAAAATGATTAAAATATCTAAATTCACTATTACTAACAGTTAGGTAAAAAAAATTAGCTGTTCTGAATTTTCATAATGACTTGTTCTTTCATGGGATGCTGTAAACAGAATGTCATTTATTTTAATTTTTACCATTCACGTTTTGAAGATCACATCACGGAGATGAGGACCTCAATGGAGAGTGCATGAATTCAGAGCTCAGGCGTTCTCTCAAGGTATGCATTGCGTTTTTTTTTTAATGAATATTTATTTAAAGAGAGGTCTGTAACATTCAGAGTCCTTGCCCAGCATTGCGTATACCAACATGTAAATGGGTTTGATGGTAGAGATTGCCTCAGGCAATAATCACACCCTTTGTTAATATTATTACTATATGTATTCAGGGAATTGGGGATATCATGATTTTCTAGTTCGAATAGCATCTTTCACTTCTTGTAGGATTCTTTTTTTTTAACCCAAATCAAGAATACAAGAAATCAATGCTTTTGAAACTTGAGGAATAAAATACCTTATCATACTGCACCCAGGCAGACTCGTATTCTCCTCTCTGGAATAGAATACCTTATCATACTGCACCCAGGACTTGTATTCTCCTCTCTGGAATAGAATACCTTATCATACTGCACCCAGGCAGACTCGTATTCTCCTCTCTGGAATAGAATACCTTATCATACTGCACCCAGGCAGACTTTTATTCTCCTCTCTGGAATAGAATACCTTATCATACTGCACCCAGGCAGACTCGTATTCTCCTCTCTGGAATAGAATACCTTATCATACTGCACCCAGGCAGACTCGTATTCTCCTCTCTGGAATAGAATACCTTATCATACTGCACCCAGGCAGACTTTTATTCTCCTCTCTGGAATAGAATACCTTATCATACTGCACACAGGTAGACTTGTATTCTCCTCTCTGGAATAGAATACCTTATCATACTGCACCCAGGACTTGTATTCTCCTCTCTGGAATAGAATACCTTATCATACTGCACCCAGGCAGACTTGTATTCTCCTCTCTGGAATAGAATACCTTATCATACTGCACCCAGGACTTGTATTCTCCTCTCTGGAATAGAATACCTTATCATACTGCACCCAGGCAGACTTGTATTCTCCTCTCTGGAATAGAATACCTTATCATACTGCACCCAGGACTTGTATTCTCCTCTCTGGAATAGAATACCTTATCATACTGCACCCAGGCAGACTTGTATTCTCCTCTCTGGAATAGAATACCTTATCATACTGCACCCAGGACTTGTATTCTCCTCTCTGGAATAGAATACCTTATCATACTGCACCCAGGCCTTGTATTCTCCTCTCTGGAATAGAATACCTTATCATACTGCACCCAGGAAGACTCGTATTCTCCTCTCTGGAATAGAATACCTTATCATACTGCACCCAGGCCTTGTATTCTCCTCTCTGGAATAGAATACCTTATCATACTGCACCCACGCAGACTTGTATTCTCCTCTCTGGAATAAAATACCTTATCATACTGCACCCAGGCAGACTTGTATTCTCCTCTCTGGAATAGAATACCTTATCATACTGCACCCAGGCAGACTTGTATTCTCCTCTCTGGAATAAAATACCTTATCATACTGCACCCAGGCAATTCTATTCTCCTCTCTATTATTCTCTCTCTATTTATTCTCCTCTCTGGAATAGAATACCTTATCATACTGCACCCAGGCATTCTATTCTCCTCTCTATTATTCCCCTCTCTGGAATAGAATACCTTATCATACTGACCCAGGTATTCTATTCTCCTCTCTATTATTCTCCTCTCTGGAATAGAATACCTTATCATACTGCACCCAGGCATTCTATTCTCCTCTCTATTATTCTCCTCTCTGGAATAGAATACCTTATCATACTGCACCCAGGCATTCTATTCTCCTCTCTATTATTCTCCTCTCTGGAATAGAATACCTTATCATACTGCACCCAGGCATTCTATTCTCCTCTCTATTATTCTCCTCTCTGGAATAGAATACCTTATCATACTGCACCCAGGCATTCTATTCTCCTCTCTATTATTCTCCTCTCTGGAATAGAATACCTTATCATACTGCACCCAGGCATTCTATTCTCCTCTCTATTATTCTCCTCTCTGGAATAGAATACCTTATCATACTGCACCCAGGCATTCTATTCTCCTCTCTATTATTCTCCTCTCTGGAATAGAATACCTTATCATACTGCACCCAGGCATTCTATTCTCCTCTCTATTATTCTCCTCTCTGGAATAGAATACCTTATCATACTGCACCCAGGCATTCTATTCTCCTCTCTATTATTCTCCTCTCTGGAATAGAATACCTTATCATACTGCACCCAGGCAGACTCGTATTCTCCTCTCTGGAAGGCGAGGTTGCCGCCCCTCTTGTGTCTCTCAGCCGCCCTCTGCCTCTCCCTCCTGTCATCCGCCCGTCTCTGGGCGTCCACCTCCACAGACCTCATGAACGCGTCTGAAATCAATAGGCATACGTGACTCTAAGGGCGAAATCAATGGACAAAATCCAGATAAACAAGTTTGGACTTAGGGCCAAATTATGATTTAGTGTCAAATTATGAAACAGGATTAGATTTAATCCAAGTGGACTCTAATCCTTATCACACCCTCTGGTGGGAATTTCAACAAATCCCAGCCCACTAGTCAGCTGATAGTCTGAGATAGTGATTAAGGACGAAATTAATAGACAACATCAATAACTTAAGTCGTTGGTAAGTGTCGATTTTCCCTATCTCTATATATAAAACAGAAAAAAGGACTACCTACCTACCTACCTACCTACCTATGTTTGTTTGTTTGTTTGTTTGTCCGGAGTTGTTTAGCCAAAACGGTAAGAGATAGCGAAAAATGTCTCAGAAATGACCCCCCCAAAACCATTATCGCGTTGTCCAGAAAAATTATAAAAAGTTCAAAAAGGCATTGCTGTCCAGCAGTACGGCCATGCCTTAGTAAATTTGAAATTTAGTCCCGTTGCAAAGCACGGGCAAACGGCTAGTGTTACATAATACGCAATCCGTGACTTAGCGCCACAGAGATATTACAAAAACGTCTATTAATTCCGCCCTTAGAGCGAAATTTATGGACAAAATCCAGATAAACAAGTTTGGACTTATAGGGCCAAATTATGAAATAGGATCAGATTTAATCTAAGTGGACACTAATCCTTATCACGCCCTCTGGTGAGAACTTCAACAAATCCCAACCCACTAGTCAGCTGATAGTCTGAGTCAGCTGATAGTGATTAAGGGCGAAATTAATAGACAAATTTTTTAACTCAAGTCATCGCTAAGCGTCGGTTTTCCCTATCTTACACAGTACGCAATCCGAGACTTGGCGCCACAGAGCTATTACAAAAACGTCTATTAATTCCGCCCTAAATCTAATCTTATTTCATAATCCTGTTCCTTGAGCATTAGTTTTCCCATTTAAAACAATACGATAAATCTAGACTTATGACCACGGAAGTAAAAGAAAAACGTCTATTAACTCCGCCCTAAGTTCATATTTGGAGAGTGGAAAGTGTTTCTGGAAGAACACTGGTTGTGGACGTCCCAACGGTTCAATGCCCGTATCTTTTCACTACCAGAACACAAAATTCATAGACACGGAAAGTAAGTATGAAACATGTGAACCCAAAAATAAGAAAAAAAAGTTATCATATTTGTGTTGATTACTTTCGTAATATCACAACTACTCAAACACGCTTTAATAAATCCACGCTGAAACCGGAACTTGAACCTCCGACCTCCAGGTTACAAGTCCACCGCCTTTTTGTTCAAGCTACTTAAGTCGGTCACAGGAAGTAATAATAATATCGCCTTATTTATACTGCCCGATTACTACTATTAAAGTCGCATTATTCCAGCAGTAAGCCCAAGACATATTATTATGTGGTAAAAATCCCAAATGGGAGCACGGGTTCGAAACCCCAGCTGGGTTTCGAACCCGTGGCCTCTGAAATCTGTGGATTCTGCACAGAGTGCCGCCTTTACCACTGAGCTACCGGGACATGCAGTTAATAGGACCGGGAAGTAAGTATAATTTTTGGGAACCCAAACTCACCCTGTGTCATAGTACCTCCCTTCGGGTCTGTATCGTAGAACCTATCAAATGCTTTCTGATTGATAACCGTCTTGTTTTGTTTCACTCTTAGCTTGGTTCCATCTACTGTAGGAGTTGTGTCATTGGTTCCATCTACTGTAGCAGGTGATTCATTGGTTCCATGTACTGTGTCACTCTCTCGACATATGTTGCCTCCTTCTCCTGTTGATAAGCTTTCCTTTGATGGCGCTTTGTTCCTTACTTCCGCCTCTGTGGGTTCCCTGTCCCCTTCTCCTGTGTCCCCCAGCAGCAGTTTGGCTCTTCTCATAGCAGCCCCTGCCTTGACTTTGTCTGTGCTGCTGAAATCCGCTATGAGAGAGCCTGCAATTGTGGAACAAAATTAATGTATACAATTGGTGAAATTTTATAATGTTGAGCGTAATGAGTGTAATGAGGTAATGACTGTCCTTCAATGGCTTCAAAATAAGGTAAACATGTACATTTGTACAACGTAGATGTTTTTGAATATTTGGGTCTTAATTGAGTTGCTAATGGACAGATTTAATCATAGACCTACAGCTGTAGGTATTCATAATCAAATGGTTAAAACGTTAAGTAGTTGCGGCAACTGTGTGCGTCTTTGAGTTTATTATAAATTTGTACATCATAATATATTATTACTCTATGAATATGATGTACAATTTATTATTAGTCTATTTATTTATTCTACTCTGGACTCCGGTCACCCCAGTAAAAAAGTAGCAAAATAAAAATTCAAGATTTCAAGCAACATCGGATTGGTCAACGGGTTGTGAACCGTTCTGATTTCGAATCAATCGATGGTCATCATGGCAATTAACGTTCTGTTGACTACTTGCAGCCGTACTCAAGCTGGGTGAGGAAGTTTGGGTTGTTTACCCAGCGAATTGTGGATAAAACCGCGTCGTGTCATGTTATGACCATGTTGAGTTAAAACCAAATAATAAAAGATAAAGAAAGATAAAAGGATTGATATATTTCATACGTGCCCTGATAGTCAAGTGGTTATCGCGCTAGTCTAGTAATCCAGCTAGCGTAAGGATCCGCTGGTTCAAATCCCACCCAGTGCATGCATTTTTCGTCATTTATTTAAGTTTGTGACCACACGATACTAAGACTCTGAGGCTTAGGTGGTAGAAAATGCTTTGAGCATTAACCTCGCCTGGTGGTTATCTTCCACTAAAGAGTGTTATTATTATTGATATAAAAGTGGCAAACAAAACTTACTGATTTCATCGACTCTCTTTTCAAACGCCTCGAACTCCTCATCCTTGTGTTCCTGAGTCTGAAACCTCTGGCAGTAATCATCGACGGCGCTTTTGCCTGTCTCCATGTTATGGCTCTTGATTTTTATTTTTATTCCGTGATGATAACTTTTCGCGTTAACGTCTGATTTCTGGCGAAAGCAACAAAAATTGCTTTCCAACTTTGAGAAAACTACAGCTTATGTATTTGAGTTGAACTAGTCTGAGAAAAAGCAAAAAATTGCTTTCCAAGCAAAAAAAAATTGAAAAATACAGATTATGTATTTGAGTTGTGTTGGAAAAAACTAGTCAATTCTGTCTGCGGTCAATAATGTAAACAAACGTGGTTGTCATGGCAACCGGAATTATTTTGTTTATTCTTCCCAGCAGACAAATGGACATTCAGTGGCATTCAAACTTTCTCGAAAGACAGCGTCGATGGTATTTTTTTTTTTTTTTTAAATGTATTTTATTTGTGCATATTTATACAACATGTATGTACAGTGTACACAATTAGGCATAAGAATAATATTAATATTAATTTAGACCAAAAAAGAAACGTTGGTATACACTAATTCGTGTTCTGTCATTGAAGTTAAGCAACGTCCAGCGAGTTTAGGACTCTGATGGGCGACACTCAAATTCGAACTCTCGTGATGCTGGCTATTTTAGTCAAACCAAAGCTGGGTGAGGTTAATGTGGGTAATTGGTTTGTGAGTTTTCAGTGAACGTATGTTGAAACCCCCGCTTCGAATAACCGAGATGTTAAGCAACAGTGAAAAAAAAACCTCTCTGAAATTTTGTGTCTGGAGAAAAATTAAATTTTCTTCTGCCAGAAGGAAAGCACCCGAGGGTTCTAACTCTTGCTTTGTCGAGAGATATATGTACGCGGAAAATAAATAATAATATATTATGAATGCGCTCTTTCTCCCTTTGGGGGCACCCCCTTGCTCCTTCCACACCTCCTTTTCTGGATCCTACCCCCCGCCCCTTCCTCATGTCTAGCCCCTCCTACACCCCTCCCCCGCGCCCCCGTATCTAGTCCCCCCAAGTCCCCAACCAGTAATTCAGTTAATGTGGTCCCATCCATCTTGGCCCCCCTCCGTCTTGGCTAAGGCGAAACACATTTTATTGTATACACGAAAAGATAACCTAATCAAAATTTATACATTATCATTTCTAGGTACACTGGGAATAGTACACTCGTCTAATGAATTATGTGTACGGAAATATATTTCACTGGAAATGTACACAGGTATAGTGAATACTGTGTACGGAAATATATTTCACGGGAAATGTACACAGGTATAGTGAATCATGTGTACGGAAATATATATCACGGGAAATGTAATACTATACAGGTATAGTGAATAATGTGTACGGAAATATATTTCACGGGAAATGTACACAGGTATAGTGTATTATGTGTACGGAAATATATTTCACGGGAAATGTACACAGGTATAGTGAATAATGTGTACGGAAATATTTTTCACGGGAAATATACACACGTATAGTGAATAATGTGTACGGAAATATATTTCCCCGGAAATGTACATAGGTATAGTAGTGAATAATGTGTACGAAAATATATTTCTAGGGAAATATACACAGGTATAGTGAATAATAATTATGTACGGAAATATATTTCTACGGATATATACACAGGTATATTGAATAATGTGTACGGAAATATATTTCACCAACTATTTCTCCCTGTTTGTTCTGTAAATTGCATTGGTGATGTCACGTGGGCGGCTTGAGACTTTGAAGAAAATATATATATTTTATTTTTACTTCCCTCAAAATGCGCTAAAGGTCATCATTATTATTATAATTATTGAATTTTTTATTAATATAGAAATATATTATGTCTAGAGCATAGATCAAGGAAAGATTACAAAAACTTGACAGAAATGGAAACAAGATAGACAATAAAAACAAAAACAAAAAAGATAAATATATGGCAATTTTTTCCTCCCAACCCTTATGTATTTTTTCCAAAACGGGATTAAAAGTTTAGAATTTTTCAACCAATTTTAAAACTGTGTGTAAATTTAGAAGAAACCTTCTTTCACTTTGTCTTTTAGCAAACTTACGTTCCTACTTGGAGATAGCATCTTTTCCTCCAATTACTAGACCCGTCTAAAAGTATGCCAGTCTTGGACTTGAACCACAGACCTCCAAGTTACGAGTCCGCCGCCTTATTTATCGAGTTTCTGGGATCAGTAATTTCAACAACAACAACAACAAAAAGGCTAAGAATTTTTGTGTGTTCCGGTAGCTATGCAGTGGTCAAGACGTCAATCTGATAATTCAAAGGTGGCGTTTTTTGAAACCCAGCCGGCCTTATGACTAATTTTCCTCCCCTTTGGAAATTTGACCACATAATTTGGCATACGATTAGCTCAGTGTTAAGATAATCGCTTGCCTTTCGGAAGCTACCAGGTTTTTTTTTTTTTTTTTTTTTAAGTGGGGTTTAACGTCGCTTTCAACTGCCATGGTCATATCACGACGGGGGTTTTGCCCTCCATTCGCAGGAAACTCACAAACCTGCTACTCACATTGACCTCACCCAGCCTGAGTGGGGCCGGGAAAAGCCAGCGTCACGAGAATTTGAATGGTCACCCATCCAAGTCTTAACCTCGCTGGATGTCGCTTAACTCCGGTGTTCTGAAGGGAACCGGTGTATTCAACATGCCATCGACGCTGCGCTGGCTGTACCAGGTTTAAAAATTGTACTAAAAATTTGTTTAGAGTTATTTGTATGGGATACCTTCCTGTGCGCTCTTGTTGACCTAGTAAGTAATGAGAAGTACTGTGTCACTTCTCGCCCATCAGAGAGGAGGCATACTACGGGATGGACAATCTACAGCACAGACTCCTGTTTCATGGCTATGAAACAATCATATTGAAATAATAATAAATAATGACAAATACGTCTTTGGCTTACTGTTGGATTTCTGTGACTCATTAGTAATTGGTAAGTATAAAAAAGGCTATATTGAAAGCGTCGATGGCGTGTTAAATGCACCGGTTCTCATAGGATCACCGAAGTAGTCACAACCGTTACGCCACGGAGGCTGGCGTGAAAGCGACGGACGTTCAACCCCAATTTATTAAATAAAGCTTTATTATTATTCTGAATATTTTCCTTGAGTTTTCTCAATACACGAGCCTCCGGTGAGTTGGGAAAGATATACCTGGATAGTCGTGCGTAAAATATTTTATATCGTTAACAAGCAAGCTTGTGTTTCAGGGAAAATGTCCCCCTCCCTTGCTCCCTCCCTCTCCCACTGTCTTGAGTCTTATAGAAATATCAGAATTCATCAGAAACCTTACCTTTATATTTTCTCTTTATATTCCTCGCTGTTTTGAAAAGAACATCTAAAGTTGTATAACGAAAAGAATAGTTCTATTACTTTTTCTTAGGAAAAGTACTCCTTGTGGTTTGTGGTCTCAAGTTTAAAAAAAAAATACAAATTAACGGGGTGCTCCCATGGATTTTTATCCAGGGTTTACCCGTGTTTTTTTACAAATTAACGGGGTTTCTCCATCGAGTATAAGTGAGCTGTCAGAATGGCTGCCAGGTGAATGATGTTATGTATGACCCAAAGATCAGGGGAAGAGATAGAGATAGTTGTTTCTAGTTGATGTACAGTGCACTGTTAGTCAAGTGGTTAACGCGTTCGAATCCCACCCTGTGCACTATTCAATTGTGTAGCATTGCTGAAAATTGATTGACCTATAGACATAAAATAAAAACACAAGTTGATATAATTGTGTATTCGCAGAGCGTATCTAGTACAAAACAAGATTATAATGGGTTTATTTTACATGATTTGAATATCTATATACAACAATTAGAAACAAAATTATAGATAATCATAAGTCGTTGATTTGAGATCTGATCACAACAAAATGATTGATACATAATCGGAAGAGGTTGTTTTATAAAACTGAGACGGTGTTGCACTGATTGCTTGAGTAAGCAATAGTCGAGGGTTCAATTCCAGCTGGCCCTAGAATTTTTTTCTTTTCTGATACTTTCTTCCTTTTTACTTTCTATTATCTGTAAGGCATAGAAATTATTGGGCTTTTTTTTCTTTTCTTTTTTGAGCTGATAGCATTTCTGGCTCTTTTCATCTGTCTCCTAACTTCGAGGACTCTAATAGGTACAGGACGGAGGTTATATTGATATTATTATATTATTATAGTCTGTCCCGATAGCTCAGTGGTAAAGGCGGCACTCTGTGAATCCAGAGGTTCCAGAGGTCGTGGGTTCGAAACCCAGGCGGGACATGACAAGTTATCCTCCCATTTGGGATTTTTGCCACATAATAATATGTCTTGGGCTTACTGCTGGAATAATGGGACTTTAATAGTCTTAATCGGGCAGTATAAATAAGGCGATATTATTATTATTATTATGTGTTAACACTTTCACCGCCAACTGTATTTTCGACTATTTTCATTCATAGGCCAGGCGTGATTTTGATGTGGTGATACTTCAAAGTACCACTGGCCTGGGGAAGAGATTTTGACAAAAATTTGACATGTTCTTGGATACTGCTAGGCCAGAGCAACACATTCCTCATGTTAAACATATAGAAAGTACTCACAAGTATCACCAGCGTCTTATAGAAGACTCTGTGGGTGATACTTTGAAGTATCACCATGTTCACACTAGCGCAGAGCCAGGTGATACTTCCATGTATCACCTGGCGCTGAAAGTGTTAGTAATACTTCAGTACCCACGTAATACTTAGGTGTATAAACAATAAAAACTTTTATTATTTGAATGGATTATTAAAAAATTGGGGTTTTTTTTTCTTTATAAACCAACAACTTTTGTGTAAGATTAAATTTGTATTTGCGCCTGGAAACTATTTTATGTATGCAATGCGCCTTATTATAAAAAGAAACAAATTGATGTAAATTCATCTGTATAAGTAAGGTCAGCTCAAAGAGTAGAACCCGCGAACTGCAGTTTACCATTCAAGCCCCTGTGCACTGTACTTCCGACTTCCTCAGGGAATCATATATTATCATGAATTCTTTATAGAATTCCTAGGAATCAAAACAACATAATATTAAGCTCAAAAGGTAAAATTAAACAGCAAATTCTAGATCCTACTAGTTAAAAGGGTTCTTTAAATATTTCATTTACACTATTTAGCCAAGTCTACTTTATACTCTTTTTTCGTGACAAATCTCACGTGTAAACTTAAACATTTAAAGTATGGCTTTATTTCCATTATGTGAAGAAATTGAAATCTGAAATTTCACGTAAATGTTACTATTATTGCACTCTTTTTACTCTACTGACAGAAATATTTCTTTTTACAAATTACTTGAGATTACGCTAGTAGTCAGCGATTGACAAGAAAAGGATAAAAATGCAACATACAGCTATGAATTAGGAAACTTTTTTCCTATAATTTATCGCTACAGGAGACAATATAAGCCCGGCTGCACTCAGGCTGGGTGAGGTTATATTGAGTAGCTGTTTTTTGATATTCCAGCGATAGAGGGTAAAACGATCTTCGTGTTGTGACCATGCAGTTAAAAATGACGCTAAACCCAAATTAATGTAATTTTACCGCTATCCATAGAAAAAGCTACCAAATCTACTCAATTTTCCTTACAAGGCAAGAAGAACGCGTAACGTCCAAGTTCAAAGCAGAAAAATTTCTACCCTGCCGGAAATCAAACCTGGGTCACCGTGGTAGCAAGCGCTACTCCACTCGCCTACGGTCACTACGATCATTCTCAAAGGAAAAATCAAGTAGTTTTGGCACCTCCTCTACATTAAAAGTTATCATATTTGTGTTTTGTGTTAATCACTTTCGTGATATCACAACTATTCAAACTCGCTTTACTAAATCTACGATGAAACCGGGACTTGAACCACCAACCTCCAGGTTACAAATCCGCCGCCTTACCGGCCAAGCTACTGAGGAGGTGGGTTCCTCCTCTGAATTGTACCAACATCAGCATTATCAAATATTAAATAAATTTTCACCTTTATTACTCCTTATTCCTTCTCCTCCAACAAATTCCTCCTCCTCTTTCTCCTCCTCCTCCTTCTCCTCCACCAAATTCCTCCTTATAAACATTCTTGTTATTACAAAACATCAAATACAAGAGATCAAAAAGACACGTTTAATTGTAAGAAAATCTTTGAATTTTCTTGCAGTTTCTTAGAAGCACACTTATTGCAAGATACGCTTTGTACTTTCTTGGAAAATTCTTGTGAGCTTTCTTTTGTGCCTGTTGTGACTCTAGGGAAATATCCTTTGTGTAAATATAAACAATGCTTACATAGCTAAATCTAAAATATTGCACTCCACCCCGACCAGACAGTAATACCAGGGCCCTGCATCACTAGCATTGTACACACTACAAGCCAGTTTACAGTTTGGAAATTCAGACAAATGATCTCAATTTTTTTTCTTTTTTAATTTGGGTTCTTTCAAACGTCCGTCGTTAGGTTAGATTAGATTTTTTAACGTCGCTTTCAACTGCATGGTCAATATCATGACGGGGGTGTTACCCTCCATTCGCAGGAAACTCACAAACCTGCTACCCACATTAACCTCACCCAGCCTGAGTGGTACCGGGAATAGTCTGTTCGAATTATAATGGTCACCCTTCCAAGTCCTAACCTCGCTGGACGTTGCTTAACTTCAGTGACAAAACGAGAACTGATTTATTCAACGTGCTGACTTGGTTTCTGCTTAATTTCAATATCACTTGTCTGAATATCCAACTTGAATTTTTTTTTAGAAATTGTGACACAGGACCCAGGTTTATTTTCTACCTTTTAATTCGATAGTAATGGAATGGACATCCCTTACTTTTGGCTATATGACTAGAATAGGATTATGTACAAGAAAATGGATGGAATGATATCAGGCGCATAACATAAGAGAATACAGGCGAGCCTGGACATAAAGAAAAAATTCCTGGACGAATTTACCTCTCTATAGTAGAGAATAACCTCTTAATAATAACAATTAATAATAATCTTTAGTGGAAGGTAGCCACCACTGCCACCGGGCGAGGTTAATGCTAGCATTTTCTACCACCTAACAATGAGAGTCTTATTATTATGTAGTCTCAAACACTAATTGATGAGGAGAAATCCATGCATTGTTTGGGATTCGAACCAACGGATCTCTGCGCTACCTGGATATCCAGACTAGCGCCTTAACCACTTGAATACCAGCACGACGCCTTAACCACTTGACACTATCAGCACGGCGCCTTAACCACTTGACTCTTTATAAGGGAAACCTGGATATGAGAAAAAAAATCCTTGGAATTCTCTTATATCCAGGATCGACTATGAATGGACTTAATGCATAGTTATAATAGTATAATACAAACAGAAATATAATAATAGATTTACAAATAAATGAGTTCTTTAAATTTGATTATTTATGTATTTAAAGCAAAAACTACTTGTTTTCTCATTCAATTTTTTGAGCATATTGAGTTTCATCAATATTTTTGTAAAATAATAATAAGAGTCTGAGAAAATTAGCTCACTAGTGACTCTTTTTTTTTTTTTTTTTTTTTTTGTATATGGTACAAAAGATAGTTTTGCGGGTGTTTTGACCCTGAAATCAAGAGAGTTCCAGGCTTCTATCCGGCTTTGCCGGATCTGGTCCTGAATACGATATGTTGGTGGTTATGTGTGAGAGCAGTTTTGGAGGCTTAAATTTTCAAAGTAGCTCCGAAATTATTATGAGATGGTTGGGTTGGCATTATTTTTTAGAGTTGAGTGATCAGTTTTTGTTTGTTGTGTCTCCATATTCTGTGTTGTGGCGTTTTGCCAATTTGTGTGACAGCTGGGTTTTTGATGAGGTCGATCTTGAGATAGAATTTTTCAAGAAGTCTCTCATGGAAAGAACATAGTTTTTCTAATTTTGCCATTTCATGGAGTTCTGAGACTTTAAATTTCTGGTAGGCAGAGTTAAAAACAATGCGCAGGAAGTTGTTTTGAACTGTTTGGAGGGTCTTGTGGTGAAGGTAAGACATTGAATACCAGGCTTGAGGAGCATATGATGTTACTGGGCGGATCAATGCTTTATAGAGAAGGATTTTCAAGTTGAGAGGAAGTTTGCTCTGGTGGTTTATGAGATTGTATATTAGGCTCATTCCAGCTTTGGCTTTTTTGAGCATCATGCTTGTGTTATCTTTCCAGTTGAGTTTTTGGTCAAGTGTGCAGCCAAGGTATTTGATGCTATTTTTCCATTGAATTGGGGCTCCTTGGAAAGTTAGCTTGAGATGGGTGGAAGCCAGTTTGATTTTAGAAGGAGGCTGCTTAATGCGAGTCTTCACTGAGAACTTGATGCCTTCTGTTTTGGTGGCATTAATTTTGATTCTCCACCTGGGGTAGTATTCTTCAAGCTTCCGGAGATGCGTGTTCAGCTTGCAGCATATTCCGATCATGTCTCGACCTGTGGCGAAGAAGGCTGTGTCATCAGCATAGAGAGACTGCTGGACTCCAGGGGTGGTAGGAAGGTCATGGATAAATATGGTGAAGAGGGCGGGGCCAAGGATGCTTCCTTGCGGGACTCCCGCAGAGATGGAATGAGAGGTGGAGGCAACATTCTTGTATATCACTTGGAAGGTTCTGGCCTTCAGGTAGGATTGAAATATTCTGATGAGGTAGGGTTTGATGTTGAGCCGGATGAGTTTGAATATGAGGCCTTCATGCCAGACGGTGTCGAAAGCCTTCTCAATGTCCAGTAGGATCATTAAAGTGTCCATCTTTTTGGTAAAGGCTACCGAGATCTGATCCACAATTCTTGTGAGGGAGTGCCCAGTTGAGTGGGCAGCACGAAAACCGAACTGATCGTTTTGGATGAGTTGCGAAGGGTGATCAAGTAATCTGTATAAGATAATTCTTTCAAACATCTTGCCAAGGATGGGGAGAAGGCTGATGGGCCTGTAGCTTGTTGGAAGCTTCTTATCTTTAGCGCTCTTGTAGATGGGAATCACATTGGCTTTTTTCCACGAGTCAGGAAAGTAGTTTTGATGAAAGCAGGAGTTGAAGATGTGAACAAGCAGGAGGGTGATATTTAGTGGGAGCTTCTTGATCACTATCCCTTGGATTCCGTCGCGGCCAGGGGCCTTTTTATTTTTGAGACGGTGGATCACTTTGTGAACTTCCTCAACAGTGGTATAGGAGGTGTTCTCATCATTGGAGGGTGTGAGCTCAAAGTCGCTGAGTGCTTGCTTAACTTCTTGATTATTCGATGAATTTGACATGTGATCAGTCATGTGATGGACATTTTCGTAGTTGGCAGCAAGGCAGTTAGCGATTTGATCATCTGTGGAGAGTTTAGCCCCATCCTTTTCAAGGTGATTGATGTGAGTGGAAGACTTCTTTAGACGTCTGATATTTCTCCAAAGCGTGTTGTCTTGGGTGTTGAGAGAGGCAATTTTCTCCGCATTGAAATTGTTTTGAAGTTTGTTTATGCAATACTGGATCCTTCTGGTGATTTTGTTTTTAAGAGAACGATAGGCGGTGTTGCCAGTGGTTTTCCAGCGTTTTCTGGCATAGTTTCTTGTCTGAATTAATCTTTTGATGTACGGCGAAATCTCAAAGGTTTGGAAATTCACGGAGGACAACGGGATGTGAAGGTGCATTTTATTCAGGATGAAATTAGTCAGGAGATCAACATCTTCATCTATTTCACATGGTGTGAGTGGTCGGTCTGAGGGATGCTTGGGATGATATACTGCTAGGTCATCTTGAAACTTGTCCCAGTTGGCTTTGTCGTATACGAAGTGAAGCTTGTCTTCTTTTACAAGTTTGATATCAAGAGTGAGGAGGACAGGGTTGTGATCAGATGGTAGAGCATCAAGAGACTCAGGTAAAGAAGTGTTGATGGAGATATTCTTGATGAGGAAGAAGTCTAAGACGCTTGAGGAGAGAGGGTTAGATTGGCTTATACGAGTGGGAGAAGTGGGGGCCAGAACGGGATAGTTTCTGGACTCACTGTGATTGAAGAGGATTTTGCCATTGGTGTTAGGATTTGTGGGATTCCAGGAGGGATGTTTAGAGTTGAAGTCTCCGCCGATGATGGTGGGGAGATCATTCTGGAGGTAGAAATCAAGGTCTGGGTATAGGAGTCTCTTAGACGGAGGGAGATAGGCAGCGATGATACGAAGTGGAGGAAGATAGAGCGACTTGAATGCCAATGGATTCGAGATTGGAGTTATCAGGAGATGAGGGTAGGACAGAGAACTTAAGATTGTGCCGAAGGTATATGGCCACGCCACCACCAGGTAGAAGGTTGTTTGGTGGAGTATGGATGTTAATGGGTCGGTCTCTTTTAATAAGGATGTAGCCAGGAATGTAGGGACGTTGGCGGGGACGAAGTCTTGTCTCGGTGATGAGTGCTATGTCTATGTCATATTGTTGTAGAAAACATTGGAGTTCATTTTTCTTCGAAATCAGACTAGTGACTCAGGGCCTAGACCCAACCTCATCACAGGGACCGTGAAATATTAAAATGAGAAGTTAGGTGAATTGAAATGCTTGAATAATGGAACGAACGCGAGATGTCAGCGACATAACAGAGAATAGTTATTATTATTATTACAAAGAATAATTATTATTATTACAACGAAGTACTCCTAGATTCAATTATTCAACGTTTTAAGCAATTATGATAGAATGGCGTTTCTCTTTTTCTTTTCTTTTTTATCTTGTTTAATTAAAGAACTAACCTTTTTCCGGTCTCTATCCCTCTCTCTCTAGTCTCTCTCTCTCTCTATAGTCTCTCTCTCTCTCTCTCTCTCTCTCTCTCTCTCTCTCTCTCTCTCTCTCTCTCTCTCTCTCTCTCTCTCTCTCTCTCTCTCCCTCCATTCTTCTTTGGTTAACAAACTATTGTTGCTTAGAGTTCTAATATTAAACTTTCTATTTTTTTTTAGTGCACTTTCATTTTAAGAATGTGCTCCAAAAAACTCGAGGTTAACACCTTTACCTTAAATGAAAATATTTCTTTCGATATCCAATAATCCATAGATATGAATTTTTTTCTCGTAAATTAGAAGAAAAAGTTTGCTTCGATTTTTTTTTTTTTTTTTAATGAGATAATGGTTACCTAGTTTGTTAGGATTTTTTCTCGACAGAAACCAAAGAACTCATATTTACATAACTATAGTAATTTAACATTTATCATTGGGAGATGCGATTATCCATTCATACCTCTTGATAGTTTCTATAATTAGCCTGGTTGATTAACAGGATTAACTAATCCTATAAGCTAACTAGGCTAGGGGACTATAAACAGAGAACTAACTAGCCACTAGCCACCCCTTACAAGCCAGGTTAGCTTGCAGTGTCCTAACGGTTTAATGACTTATAAAGAAAAAGTCGCACGTTCTGGTTGATCGCACAAAAAAATATGTGATTCAGGACGAGCCAACTTTGAAATAAAGTTGGCTGGAGACCATCATTCCCCCTGTTGTCAAGCTGGCTACAAAAACTACAACATCTTATAAATAAAGTAGGTATATGGTTGGATAAACGCATCCTAAACAAAGCAACAGACAACTTGAAATAGAATCTACTAAACATCAAAAGCAAAAAAATATAGGTGTGACAATAAGGGCCGAATTATAAAACAATAGTACAAGAAAGATGGCGGATTTTCGACCAGTTGCAGCGCTTTATAATAATAATAGTAAAAATGAAAATAATAAACCATTAAGTGGAAGGATACCACCAGGCGAGGTTAATGCTCAAAGCATTTTCTACCCCTTAACTCTCAGATCTCAGAGTCTTATTATTATGTGTTTATGAGGAAAAAGGAGGAAAAATTCATGCATTGGGTGGGATTCGAACCAACGGATCCCTACGCTACCTGGATTACCAGACTAGCGCCTTAACCACTTGACTAACAATGCATAATAACTTTATAATCTTACTTGAGGGACGGTCTGGCTTATCTTTGTTGTAATCCTATTTCATAATTTGGCCCTCAAGGTCAAGTGAACATCGAACATCACAGAGCCCTAAACTTGTGACATTAATTGAAAATGGATCAAGTAGGTACTACTAAAAGATAACACATTGAAAAAAAGATACAATGATACAAAAGAGCCATTAGGCATGGATATTCAGAACTAGTACCAGCTGATGAGAGCAAATAAGTTCCAAACAGCAGCTGTCCAGGTATGTTCTGACATTCATGTACATCTAGTACAACTTCTCAATTTTGGACATGAAAGGATTCAAGACATTGGATCTGGGCGTCCACAAAATCCTTTCACCACCGTGATATATTTTCTCAAGCACGATAATTCAGACTGACAGTGAGGTGAATTCAACCTTGCTAAATCAAGTTTTCCTCATGTCCACTTTAGCTAACACAATTTAAGGATATTCACGTTTACAGTAAGTTGGATTCAACCTTGCTAAATCAAGTTTTCCTGTATAAAAGCAAGGCTTGCTGCAAGGTTACGTGCTACCTGGGACATAGGTATCTGTGCCTTTCTTACGGAATTATTAATATCACTTTTCTGTTTGGACTGACTGCAAATTCATAACTTTTGTTCACATTTGTGACTTTTCATTCAGCCTACTCTGTGCCTTCCTGACTAGCGTTTCTCAAAGTCGCGTCGCTTGATCACAGCAAAATGAGTGGTT
Organism: Bactericera cockerelli; assembly: GCA_024516035.1. Lineage (NCBI taxonomy): Eukaryota > Metazoa > Arthropoda > Insecta > Hemiptera > Triozidae > Bactericera > Bactericera cockerelli. Next base: position 6,047,828 of record CM044957.1, read on the forward strand.
TGAAACGAGTTGTCCCTCTTGGAGCCCCTCTCTAGTGAGCCGGTCATACTGTAGCCCATGTTGAAGTCTGACACGCTTACGTTTGAGGTTAGGAACAGCTGAAATCAGATGAAAAATGTACGTTTTAGAATTACTGGGGGACAATAGTTATCATATTAGGGACCCAAATTATACTGGGTCTCTTAGTGTATCAAGTCTGTGTAAAACATGCAGTTTCACTTTCATTTTTCTTTTCCTATGTGCTATATCTTACAGGTATATGTAAATTACTATGTACCTAATGTAAAAGAAATTTACAATATAAAACATTAGATGATTTGTGTTTATCGTATTCGTGATGTCACAACCTCTAAACTGGGGCTGCTAAATTTTTATCAACATTGCGGGACTTGAACCACCGACCTCGAGGTTATCGATTGAGCTTCTGAAGCTACTATTTACCTACGGGAAATTTCAAAGAGTTATGTGGCAGAGAATGCCTAGGAACCTATAATCATACAATAGGATTACAGCAAACCATGAGCCAGCCCGTCCTTCAATTCAGACTACTGTCGGACTGCGATTGGTTGCAACTCTGAGTTGAGAGGTGTAGCTTTTAAGCTTTTAATTGTAACTCTTTGTTTCCCATTTTTTTATTTTAGAAATTAGGTCCTTCATTATTTTTTATGACTTTCTTCTTTTTGGGGAGGGGGGGTTGAACGTCGCTTTCAACTGTATGGTCATAACACGACAGGGGTTTTACCCTCTATTTGCTGGAAACTCACAAACCAGCCACTCAAATTAACCTCACCCAGCTTGAGTAGACCCAAAAATAGCCAGCATCACGAGGTATCGAATTCGAATGGTTTCTCATCCAAGTTCCACATAGAAAAATGATTTGGGCTTACTGCTGGAATAATGGGACTTTAGTAGTCTCAATCGGGCAGTATAAATAAGACGATATTATTATTATTATTATTATTTATTTCGTAAGCTTCCCTCTCAGGAAACTTTGCACGGTGTTGTTTAATTTGGGCGTAACTGATTAGAAGAAAGGAAAACTTGCACGTAAAATTTCCAAGAAAACCCCATGAGAAATTTCCACACACTCACACACGAAAATTGATATAATATATTGCTCGTGCAGTTTAAACGCTTGAGTTTTAACATTCGCGGCTTTTGTTTGTGCAAATTCAGAATTCCAGAACAAAGAAATTTATGTTTCAAGTGAAAAAGTTGCATGTTCACTTGTTCAGGTGTTAATCGCAATCGTGATATCACAACTTCTCAAACTCGCTATACAGAAATTCTGCTTAACTTGGGACTTGAACCACTGATCTCCAGGTTGCAAGTCCGCCGCCTTGTCGATGAAGCTACTGAGGTCGGTGAAATTTGGACTTACCAGGAGCCTTGGATTTGTGTGTCCATACAATTATTAATTTACACTTTATTAATAAGGACATAAATATACAACACAGATAATTTCAAATTAATATACAATATAAGAAGAAGTAAAAAAATTAAGAAAAAATAAATAAATATATACTATACAATATACATATATTATGTCCTAACTTAAAGTTATTGCCTTCGGCAATCTCTTCCACCCAACCCAACAATTCATCCAACATTGGGATGGCGCTTGTGGTCTGTGTTGTAGTTTGCCCTATGGCTCCCCTCTAATTGACGAGAAGTGGCACAATACTTCCCATTTAGGCGCTGGGTCGGTACGGTCAAATGTGTGAAATATGTGTTCCGATATATCACTGACACTGAAGGTAACCACCAGGCGAGGTTAATGCTCAAAGCATTTTCTACCACCTAACTCTCAGAGTCTTATTATTATGTGGTTATAAACTCAAATTAATGAGGAAAAATGAATGCATTCGGTGGGATTCGACCCCTACGCAACCTGTATTACCAGACTAGCGCGTTAACCACTTGACTACCAGTGCACCATATAATTAACATAATTATAATCATTTTCTCGAGTCACTATCCAGTATATGCACATTTGACCTATTTCAGACCTAAACACCACCTTCAGGTTCAAAGTTTCCAAAGCTCTCTTTTATCTGATGGATTAATTCAATTACGCCATCCTGCCATTGGCTCGAGGTTCCCCGCAACCTATTTCCTTTTCCTTGCACCCCTGGCACTGTCAGAGCATTTACATGGAACTTTAAATTCAATTAACAGTTTTATTACTTTCTTTTTCTCGTGGTTTTTTCTTTTTTTCTTCTTTTAAAAATAAAAGACTAAGTTTACCTCTCTAAAAAATTTAGTTTTGGATTGAGGTTACTATGGCAGTTTCCCCTGAAAACCTGCAACCTGCAAATAGGTCAGATAATAATGCTATGTCAGGTATACAGAGTGTCCACTTTTAATGTGCGCCATAGGAAAAATACATGTAAAAACAGTTTTTCTTGTCTCAAAAGTCGCCATTAAGTATTTTAGTTAAACCAGATATGTTAACTCATGTATTTTTATCTGAGGAATCCACTGGTGGTAATTTCATACACCAGCGACTTACAGTTGAAAAGTTAAGGGTTCGAAATCCGAGAAATGTGTTATGTTTGAAACTCAACATTTTTGTACAATTGGATACTCTATTTTATGTATTTTTTCACGAGAAATTGATTGGTAATATTTTCAATTACTAGGGGTTTACAGTTAAAAAGTTCTGGGTTCGAAACCGAGTAATTGCGTTATGTTTGAAACGAAACCTTTTTGTACATAACAGAATAAATACTCTATTTTATGTATTTTTTCACGAGAAATCGATTGGTAATATTTTCAATTACCTGGGGTTTACAGTTAAAAAATTCTGGGTTCGAAACCGAGTAATTGCGTTATGTTTGAAACTCAATATTTTCGTACACCTGGATACCTGGTATTACAATCTGTTATACCTTATTTTAGCATTCTTTAACTTTATTTGTGTGTTTTTTCAATAGAAATAACGATTCTGCTTCTTTTGTCCGTAGAAGACCTACTGAAAAAAGGCGTGTTTTAAACTTGAATACATGACTTTGTAAAAAAGGACAACTGATAATCAGTTTATGGGTAGGTACTAAAGGTAGGCATCAATCAGGGATAATAATTTTGTCTACAAGACATTTTGTTTTGGATATTATTTTGGCCAGCACCATTGAAATTTGTGAAGAATATTTTTTGAGCCAATCATTTGTATTGCCGTGCTGCAGACAACAAAGAACTGAATGAATAAATTTCATAAACCAGGTACTTCTCGGGTTTTGAACCCGAAACTTTTTAACTGTGAGTATTACGTGTTTGAAAATATTACCAATCAATTTCTCGTGAAAAAATACATAAATTAGAGTATTTACTCAGTTATGTACAAAAATGTTTCGTTTCAAACATAACGCAATTACTCGGTTTCGAACCCAGAACTTTTTAACTGTAAACCCCAGGTAGTTGAAAATATTACCAATCAATTTCTCGTGAAAAAAATACATAAAATAGAGTATCCAATTGTACAAGAATGTTGAGTTTCAAACATAACACATTTCTCGGATATCGAACCCTTAACTTTTTAACTGTAAGTCCCAGGTGTATGAAATTACCACCAGTGGATTCCTCAGATAAAAATACATGAGTTAACATATCTGGTTTAACTAAAATACTTAATGGCGACTTTTGAGACAAGAAAAACTGTTTTTACATGTATTTTTCCTATGGCGCACATCAAAAGTGGACACTCTGTACATATAAGAGCCAGACATATCTGTAGGGCACTGGGGAAAAACGACTTCAGTCTACTTTTTCAACAAAAAGAGTTTAAACGAGGTCTACATATTCGCAATCACGTGGGTGAGCAATTTCCATCCCTAAAATCTACGTGTGTACGTATACAAAGCAAGTTTAATATCGAATCAGGTAATAATATTCACAAAGAAATTTATCGGAAGTAATATTATATTTTTTTCATGTTGGGTTTAACGTCGCTTTCAACTACATGGTCATATCACGTCGGGGGTGTTTATTAGTAATAACATTTTTTTTTTTTTTTTTTTTTCAAGTTCTTCGAGTCAGAAAGAAAATTATTTCTCGCTGATAATGCTGACTCGGAAATAAACATCAAGACGGAACAGCGCCGGATGCTGAGGCAGATGAATTCGGGAGATGAGTACGCAGTAGGTATTCTCAATTGATTCCTATGAATCTCATTTCCACCGCACAATCTGTACTGATTGCCTTGGCCTCGAGCTTTCTCAATCAGCAGAAACCTCCTCTCTCTCTCTCTCTCTCTCTCTCTTTCTCCCTGTCTCTGTCTCTCTCTCCCTCACTCTCTCCCTCCCTCTCTCTCTTTCTCCCTGTCTCTGTCTCTCTTTCTCTCTCCCTCCCTCTCTCTCTCTCTCTCTTTCTCTCTCCCTCTCTCTCTCCCTCCCTCTCTCTCTCTCTCTCTCTCTCTCTCTCTCCCTCCCTACCTCCCTCTCTCACTCGCTCCTCTCCTGTTAATCAAATATTTATACCGCTACCTGAAACTCTATACAGAGAGTATAAAAAACATGGAGGAATAAGGAAATTGAGAGCTTGTAACACTTCAAACTTGTCACGTAAACAAACTGATAACAACTTTCCAATATGGCTACCATGATTGCCTTCAAAAGCATTGTAAAAATAAACAAGAAGAGGCCATGGAGTTGAAAGCGACGTTAAACCCAAACATGAAGAAGAACTCAATTGTGATTGTTGCAAATTTCCATTGTGTTCCAGTTATGCAAAATGGCCGATTTCATGTGACTGGTTCATTAGTTTATTATCCATTAGATATTAATAATTTATCATCAGGTATCCATTAGTTATTCATCCATTAGGAAAAAGCAGCCGTGGGTTTACGTTTATCAACTATCAGCAAAGTGGCGAGTTCGATTCTCGACGTGGTGGAAATTTTTCGACGGTGTTAGATTGATGTATTAGTATTATTATTTATTATTTCGCAAACATTTTGCCTTTTACAAAAAATCACATTCTCTCAACCCATATTCTTCTTGAGCTTGTAGACTTGCCTTCAAACGCCTTTTATGGTTGTCAATTTCTTCTTTAAATTTTGACTTGAAATTTTGATGTTTAAAATTTTAAAATTCTAGCAGGACTTCGTGCAGCCATACCGGCGCTTGCCTGGCTAGTATGTATTAGTACAACGTACATACATGACGGCGTTTCAGTCGGCCTCTGCCGACTGAAACGCTTTGCTTTTGTAATTTATTTTATTTTCTTAATACCTACTGCAAAAAACCTACCTGATTTCTGATCAGGGGAGATTACATGTGACCTTTTTTTATCATAGTTGCGGGAGTTTACAATACAAAATTCTATTGGGAGAGTTTACCATAGGAGAATTTCACCTCTTTGGGGGAGATTTCGTATGCCCGGAAAAGCCACCCGGTATGAAAATGTGCCTTTTTTATCTCCTTCAAAACCCCCCTTGTCGAATTTACATCTTGGAGAGGAAAAGAAATAATAAGGCGGCGGTGTGGTGAATAGAAAATCATTCCTTCCTGATAAATTGCCTATTAAATTTACTGAGAGTCGCAATAATAGTCATAATAATAATACCTAAAATAACTATGGGAGTAATTCATTTCACCGACCTCAGTAGCTTGATCGATAAGGCGGCGGACTTGTAACCTGGAGGTCGGTGGTTCAAGTCCTGGTTTCAGCGTAGATTTAGTAGAGCGAGTTTGAGTAGTTTTATTTTATTTCAATCAACAAGATAGTAACATTTTTTATAAATAAAAAATTTCTTTCATCTGACACATAAATATATGATAACTTAATAATTATTTTCAATTTGTATATTTTATTTATTCAAGTGTATTAGAAAACAGTGTCCATTAAAATAATAAAACTAATAATACCCTGTGGGCAGGGAAAAGATATAGAATAGAAATGTCCCAGGGCATTTTGTCCTTGCCTGACGTAAAAGGCGACTAAAGACTACCAACAGGAATATCAGAGAGATACACCCTCTCTAATAGCTGTTACCACAGTTCACAATGTACTATACTGGAACCATTCCAATACCCCAGAAGTGTTTTCCCGTCAGATTATTGATAGGACCACCAAGGGGAATGTGCCACTGGAGAGAATACGGTGGACAATCAAATCCACCAACTCATATCCTCCTCACTAGGCATGTCCTTTAAGAAAATATATCGATATATCGGACCTCTTAAATATATCGATATATCGGACCTCTCAAATATGTCGATATATCGGACCTCTCAAATATGTCGATATATCGGACCTCTCAAATATGTCGATATATCGGACCTCTCAAATATATCGATATATCGGACCTCTCAAATATATCGATACGTTTTTCTAGAGGAGAGGAGCATCTTTTTCAAGAGAAGGCCGGGAATTGACGAAAGTGATTAACACAAATGTGAGCCCTAACTTTGAGTAACTCTTCTCTATCTCCCTCTCTGCTTCTTTCTTTCTCTCTAATTCCTCTTTATTTCTTTCTCCCTCTCTCTTTCTTTCTTTGTCTCCCTCCCTCTTTCTTTCTTCCCTCCCTCCTTCTCTCTTTCTTTTTTTTTCTCCCTCTCTCTTACTTTCTTTCTCTTCCTCCCTCTTTCTTTCTTTCTCTCCCTCCCTCTTCTCATTCTTTAACTTTCTTTCTCCTTCCTCCATCTCTATTTCTCTCTCTCCCTCTCCAACCAAGCCATTCTTCTATTTCAATAAACGATTTCCCTTTTTTCTCCACCCCCTCTCTCTCCCCCCCCCCTCGTTTCCTTCCCCTCCCACCCCTGCAAAAGCTTTCCTATCACAATATCCTCTCTATTCTGGCAAGTCTCAAAGCTGCAGGAAACGGATGCCACTTTCCCAGCTTAACGAAAAAAAAACCCCCAAAGAGAAGCAAAGGAGAGACAAAATGAGTTTTCGTGTCATTTTTCACGGGGACAACATGTCCTGAGAGATGATAAGAAGTTTTCACAGAAGATTTTCGGGACTTTGCAAAGTATGATTTTTCAATGCGTCATCTCAGCCAGCGTCGATGGCGCGTTGAATGCACTGGTTCTCGTAGGATCACCGAAGATAAGCAACGTCCAGCGAGATGAAGAATTCGTGATGCTGGCATTGTAGCCCAACCCAGTCTGGGTGAAATTAATGTGGGTAGCAGGTTTGTGAGTTTCCTGCGAATGGAGGGTAAAACCCCCGTCGAGATATGGCCATGCAACTTAGAGCGAGGTTAAACCCAAATTAAAAAAAATACGTGATCTCACTATTGAGTGTAATTATTTTCGTGATAATAACATGAGTTTCGGTATGTAATTTAATTTCATTCATTGCTTAATTTGTACAATGTATACAATTGTGCACTGGTAATTAAGTGGTTAACGTGCTAGTCTGGTAATCCAGGTAGCGTAGGGATCCGTTGGTTCGAATCCCACCCAGTGCATGAATTTTTCCTCATTAATTTGAGTTTGTGACCACATAATAATAAGACTCTGATGGTTGGGTGGTAGAGAATGCTTTGAGGATTAACCTCGTCTGGTGGTTACCTTCCTCTAAAGAGTGTTATTATTATTATTATAGTAGTCACCGTGGCAGAGTGAGTTAGCGCGCTAGGCATTGCACGCATGGTGACCTGGGTTCGATTCCCAGCGGGGTAGGAATTTTTCTACTCTGTACTTGGATGTTCAGGGTACACTCATACCTCGTGAGTATTACCAGAGTAAAAAGAAATGAATGTAATAGAATTCGAAAAGTACAGGAGGCTCTTAGTAATGCTGCGCTACCCACAAAAATTGTGAAGAGGCCTTGTGCTTCACCATCACAAATAAAATCATACATACATTATTATTATCATCTTCACGAGGCGAGATTTCGAATAACATTTATTTTAATAACAACTAAACTTATGCACGATATAATAGTATCAGTCCTCGTGTAGGCACTATAGGCCGCCAGTTTGGAAGTATTTTATGGCATTCAATTTCCTAGCGAGCAGTTCCTATTGTTTTTCAGGCGGAACCCAAAGCCATAGATGGCAAGGGAGAAGTTAAGACCAGGGGATTTGCATCCCATTACACCACTCGGTGGCGGTGTAATGAGCGTGATGGGACACAAAGGGTTGAGTTATGGGGGACTCTGGGCACGTTCAGTATTGCGACAGTGTACGTGACGCGTTAACCCTTTGTGGTAGAGTAGGAACAGCCAGATGTTTTTCAAGGTGGAACCTTGAAAAGTTATTTTCAAAACATGAAATAAATAGGTACTAAAAAAAACGACAAAACTCTTGATTAAATTACCTTCCTTATTATAGGATAACGAAAGTAAAAATTGAATTATTTGGGTGCGTTTATCTATCACGTTAAACAGTGTGATAAATCACTAATCAGTTGATTAGTGTGCTGTTGGTGTGTTTATTAATGATATATTTTCGAAAGTAAACCATAGACTAAAATTAGTTTATCACCAGGCGCAGCCAGTGCTAAGGAGCTGCGGAACTCCAGCACCCCCAGACGAAAAAGATAGGATTTTCTCAAGTCCTAGCTCGTACATAATGAAAATTATCACACATCTAAAAAAAAAATGCATAATTATTATGGTTTATATGGTAAACTAACTCAAACTCTTTACATACTGAAAGAACGACTCTTTAAATCCCATTTTAGTCCGGTTTATGTGGCAGCACCCGCAAAACATTTCCCCACCAGCCGAGTCTATTTATGAAATAAAATCAATTGATCAGTGAGACAGTTCATAAATGCACCCTTCTTATTTGTTTTGTGGAAAGCATAAAAAAAAACACTGCCAATTATGGACACAATACTTCCTCGTGATTGTTTCACATTGTGTACACGTGCGAATTTTGAGTTTTTATACTAAATTACTTGTATCTCCAAAACGGCTGAACCGATTTTCTTCAAATTTGTTTTATATGGTAGAAAACCGTTTTTTCTACATTCTAGATTCTACAAAAAATTCTGTATCGGCAAGTCGTGGTTCTTATTTTTTGACTTTATTGTCCAAAATTTCGGATTTTCTTAAATATGAGAGTCAAATTATAATTAATTAAAAAGAAAATATAAAAAGCCTGTGTAGAACATTAATATGCATATACATACAAAATTTCATCAAAATCGGGTGTACCGTTCACGAGATATAAGCATTTAAGTAAAAAGTTAGTGGTCAGGCGCATGGTCTCTTTCACCCAGAGCCGCTAGTACGAATTCGATGAATTTAAAATGGGACCATCTACAGAATGTCTCCTAGATGTTTACAAAATTTCATCAAAATCGTTCGAGTAGTTTCCGAGATTTGCGCGTTACAAGGAATCGTTTTAACAGACAGACAGACCGACAGACGGACACAAAACCAAATTTGCTCAGGAGGTTATGAAACGTCCAGAAATATGAAAAAAATTGAAATCGGAGCAAAAAAATATTTTTTTTTTACAAAAACGAACACAATACTTCCGATTTCTAATATTAGAAATTTCTCGGAAGTAATACTTAAAGACACCCAAGTCCATCCTGACTTGGGGTGTGGGATTTGCACCCACCTTCTCTGATAGCTGACCGCGAAAATGAAAAATATCATTTCTTCAAACTCACCCTTAGGTAAAAAAAAATTACCATAGGCTGTTTCACAACCATGATGCTGGAAAGCGTTAACCAGAGGCCCTCAATTTTGAGTTGGCACTTTGTTCCTTAAGACCTCATTTATCTCCTCTCAAATGCCTGATGCTTTGTGTGAAAATGTTGAGGCTTTTCTAATTTATACATTTAAATCACGGAGCTCTTGTGGTGGGGGAACAAACAGCTTTTGAACAATTCTAACAGAAGGTAGAAGTTGACGAGTTGGGTGGTCGAGGTGCGTAGCGCACCAGACTTACGAGCAGGTGACCCGGGTTTGAATCCCTTAATTTTTTTTTTTGCGAAAATAAAAATAAATTGTTAACTAACATTTATTATTACATACTATTCTCTGAGGTATCTATGATCAAGGTTTTACACCAGGAGCGGATCTACCAAGTCTCCTCCTGGTCTTCCTCTGTTCACAATGTGAGAAGTAGGGATGTCCCGATTTATCAAAAACCGATAAATCAACAACAACAAAAAGCGACGAGGGTGTAACCCTCGTCGTGATGAACCTCACCCGGCCTGGGTTGTGCCGGAATGCCAGCATCACGAAGTCTTCTCTGTCTCTCTTCTCTATCCCTTCTCTCTCTCTCCCTTTCTCTCTCTTCTCTGCCTCTCTTCTCTATCCCTTCTCTCTCTCTCTCCCTTTCTCTCTCTTCTCTGCCTCTCTTCTCTATCCCTTCTCTCTCTCTCCCTTCTCTCTCTCTCTTCTCTGCCTCTCTTCTCTATCCCTTCTCTCTCTCTCCCTTTCTCTCTCTTCTCTGCCTCTCTTCTCTATCCCTTCTCTCTCTCTCCCTTTCTCTCTCTTCTCTGCCTCTCTTCTCTATCCCTTCTCTCTCTCTCCCTTTCTCTCTCTTCTCTGCCTCTCTTCTCTATCCCTTCTCTCTCTCTCCCTTTCTCTCTCTTCTCTGCCTCTCTTCTCTATCCCTTCTCTCTCTCTCCCTTTCTCTCTCTTCTCTGTCTCTCTTCTCTATCCCTTCTCTCTCTCTCCCTTTCTCTCTCTTCTCTGCTCTCTTCTCTATCCCTTCTCTCTCTCTCTCTTCTCTCTTTCTTTCTCTCTCTCCTCTCTCTCTCTCTTTTCTCTCTCTCTCTCTCTTTTTTTTTAATTTTTACTTTTATGATTGCTATTTAAACATTGTTGAGTGAGACCATCTCCTCATAAGTTATTTATATTAGCTTAGCAGATGCTATATTTGTAAAATAAATTGTTATAAATAAAAATAAACAAATCAAATCAAAAAAAAAAATCTCTCTCTCTCCTCTCTCTCTCTCTCTCTCTCTCTCTCTCTTCTCTCTCTCTCTCTCTCTCTCTCTCTCTCTAATACCAAAACAAAGATTAGTTGTACGTATCACAACTGGAAAAGCTTCCTGTTTCGCAAGAATAAGAGAATGAGAGATATCTGAGCACAAGTAGGGTTTTCAATTCAAATTATTTTGCTTTCATCTTTTTCTTAGCCTTTCTTTCTCTTTCCCCGCCATTATCTTTTCCTCTCATCATCTCTCTTTTTCAACACCTTCATCCCTCTTTCTCTCTCCTCTTTTTTTTTCTTCTCTTCCCCCCCCCCCCCCCCTTTCATTATTTTTTTCTCTCTCTTTCCTCCAATTCATCTCTCTCTCTCTCCCGCTTCCCTTTATTTCTGCTCTCTCTCCCTCTTTACCTCGTATTCACTCCACTTTCCCTTTTCCTCTTTCTCTTATGTCTTTCCTATCTATTTCCTGTCCCCTCTCTTCCCTCTCACCTTCATACTCTCGTTTTTCCTCTCTCTCTCTCTCTCTCCCTCTCTCTCTCCCTTCTCTCTCTCCCTCTCACCTTCATACTCTCCCTTTTCCTCTCTCTCTCTCTCTCTCTCTCCCTCTCTCTCTCCCTCTCTCTCTCCCTCTCTCTCTCCCTCTCTTCCCTCCCACCTTCATACTCTCCCTTTTCCTCCCTCTCTCACTCCCCTTACACCCCTCCCTCCGCCATGAAGTGTCCTGTCTGCCGACAAGCAGAAATCCATTTATCTTCGCCCGCAATCCGAAAGCCTCGCCAGATTCCGCTTTCCACCGAGGAGATTAATTTCTAGTGAAACATAGAGACGGTGGGGAGAGAGGGGGGGGGGGGGGGGGGGTAAAGGGAAAAATAATAAATAAAATAAAGCAATGTGTTTCTTTGTGTTTTCGTATCACAATTTTAGTGGGTCTTTAGTGTGTCTTCAATATTTTTTATTGTTACCTATAATTCCGCCACTGGTCGCTGCTCGCATTAATTCAGACTACTCCCAAGAATTAATCTTATAATGCATGAAAATAAATGCTTTGATTCAAATTTCAATAACTGTTCATGTATGAAAATTAAGAACGAAAAATCAATGAAATATCTTGGAATTCATTTTGATGCAGATATGAAGTGGAAATCACAAACAAATTACATTAAAAACAAATTAAATATGATATCCTATAAAATGCATTTCATTAAAAAAATAATACCGTTAAATATAAAATGTATGATATACAAAGCAGTATGTGAACAAGTTCTAAGATATGGTATTGGTACTTATGGTTTTACCACAGAAGAAAATTGGAAACCTGTAAAATCAGCACATAAGAAAATACTAAAAGCAACACTTTATCCATACACTAACAAAACACAACGAAATGAAAAAATGAAAAATTACAGCATACTAAATATTCAAAACCTACACAAATATACATTACTGACACAACATTATTATGAAGATCAATACAGAGAAATACATGAAACAGCATACAATACACGACACACAATTTACAAGACACCAAGCATTAAAAACAATTACGGAAAATCAACCATAGCATATCAAGTAACAACAATTTTAAACAATTTACCAAACGAGATGAAACAAATAGAAGATGAGAACAAAATGAAAAGAGAAATAAAAAATTTTTTTTTGAACAACAACGAAATTTAAGATCAATATGAAAATCAAAAAGTAAACAAGAAAATGAAAATCGAAGCTCCCGAAAAGTACAAATGTACTTAGCGGAACTTTTAACAATGCTGATTATTGAAAAAACGAATAAATTTATTATTATTATTATTATTATTATTATTATTATATTCCCCCACGAGATATGAGTGGACCCTGAACCAAGTTCAGAGCAGAAAAAATCTGGCCTCGCTGTTAATGTTACGGAGATCTCTCACACCTCATGAGGAAAAATGAGAAGTTCCTTGTATTATTAACAAGCGGTATTACCATCTAACCAACTTCAACCATGAGGAAGAGTGTAAACAATTCCGACAGCCAGTAGGTTTGGGATCAGGCACAGTGGAAGAAGAAGAAATAAAATAATAAGGGCCACATTATAAGCAAGACCCTCCGTCAAGTCGGAGTTTCAACCAATCACAGCACACTATAGCCTGACTTGAGAGACAGTCTTGCTTATCTTAAAGTCATGTTTTATAATTCGGCCCTGAATAAAACTGATATAGAAATGTAAAAGATGGCTCTTGACGATGCTATGCTACTGTCAATAATTGGGACATGAAGTAACAGACAGAGAAAGAAGAAGTTATCATATTTGTGTTAATCACATTTCGTGATATCACAACTACTCAAACTCGCTTTACTAAATCTACGCTGAAACCGGGACTTGAACCACCGACCTCCAGGTTACAAGTCCGCTACCTTAACGATCAAGCTACTGAGGTCGGTATAGCTACTGAGCTTTACTAATTGCCATGTCGAGACTCAACTGCTACGTCTCAGCTCATGTAGATTTAGCGTCACGTGATCAATTTGGAGCTCTGTGATTGGTGGAAATGCCATAGGCAATAACCTCGCCTTTAGTTAGGACGTTAAATGCTTTTATATATTTTTCTATTATTTTTCTTTGTATTGTATTTATTGTTTTCATTTTTTAATTGTTATAATAATTATTTGTACTGTACATATGTCTTTTATCTAATAAAGACTGTAGATAATAATAATAATAATGAGGTGGGACCCAGCAGTCTCGACCCGGCCATAAATCTACACTGATTCTGGGAGTAGAGAAAAAAAGACAGATAAAGAATGAGTGAGCAAGGGAAAAAGAGAGAGAGGGACACAGATAAGGAAAGAAGGACAGAGAAAGAAAGAAAATCTTTTTCATCTGTGGGAAAGATTAGAGGAATGAGATGTGTTTCCTATCCTGTTCTGTGGTTATGTTTTCCATTTGTTATGCGTCTGTCTCACTCCTCTCTCCCCCTCTCTCTCTCTCCTCTTGAGAAGAAAGCTATTTGTTGGAAAATTCACATCTAAAGATTTCTCCACTCCTAGAGAGCTATTTGTTATCTGATAACGGGTACTGGTGGCTCAGAGATTTACTTGGTTGTAATTAAAAACTACCACAGGAATTTAATAAAGTTTGTCTCTGTCTTGTACGGACTAGTTCAGTATTTGTTTTATTGTTCTCACAGTGAAGTGTAGTTTTCTTTCAATTTATTTGACAACTTTATTGTTGGATTATTACATAGATCAACAACAACAAAAAAGTTACATAAAATTAACACATTGAACACGTAAGACTAGAAATAAGCACTTAAGACTAGAAAAAACCACTTAAGACTAGGAATAAACACTTAAAGACTAAAATAGGTAAATACAAATTTAGAATAAAGGTTGCACAAACTCTTGCTGCGAAAATTTTCCAGAAAGCGTACAAGAACCTTGGATCACAGTAAGTACCAGAAATAAACAATAAAATTATTCTCACCTTAAAGTCTGGCTCTGGAATGTTCTTCTTGAAAGATCCTACTATATACAGGGTGTCCTTGCCAGTGTCCAACATCTTGGCATTGGTTTTATATCTGGAACATACAAGACGAAATACATGACATTCAATAATCAAAGAAACCTTAAAAAAAAAAATAAGAATCAATCTTCGACTTCGAATAAGTCGAATATTGATTAAAAGTTTACCATAGTATATGAAGACGGAGCAGCCATTAATTATTATATTGTTGATTAATAAATAAATAAAATAAAAGAAAATATACAAAAAAAATATGATCACCAATTGAGGAAATTCATACATTTAGGGCCAAATTATAAAGAAATAATTTCTTAAATTTAAGATAAGCCTCCTGACGTAACGGTTGTGACTACTGCCCGTAGTCCAGAGATTCTGAGTTCGATTCCCGGTCGGAGCAGACTTTTCACACAGAAAATTCTGTACCCGTGAGGCTGGCATTTCCGGCCTTACCCAGGCTGGGTGGGGTGAATGTGGGCAGCTGGTACAATTCCCAGCGAATGGAATGGAGGGTAAAACCCCCGTCCTAATTAGGACGTTAAATCAAATAGAATCGTTGTTGTTAAGAAGGGCATCCAGCCGTAAAAAATGTGCCAAAACCAACCAACCTCAACCGTGAGGTTGAACAACGTAGACCCTGCTCAAGCAGGGTCCACGTTACCATATATGTGTTACCTTTTTTTTAGTTACCATATTTATATATGAACGATTTTAGTTTTTTTTTTAATATCTCGTCCATAGATAGCGACTTGGGCATTGTACCCATGTCAGAACGATGTGATCGTTCACATGACAGAATCGATGTGATGGATATTAAATTTACTCAAACTTGCTTTACGTGCTTGGTACTAGAACCACCGACCTCCAAGTTACGAGTCCACCGCCTTATCGATCAGGCTACTGAGGATTTTTTTTAATGAACATTTATTTTAAGAGAGGACTATGGAAATCGAAGCCTTTGCCCCTTTTTTTTAGTTCTGATAACTACATGACAAGAAAACAATACTAAAAATATTTATTTTATTTTTTACAAAACGAACAAAAATATTTCGGATTTCTAATATTAGAAATTTCTCGGAAGTAATTCTATTTCTCTGGTTTTAGTAAATACGAATCATCTGGGCTGGGGTGGGTACAAGCTATTTTCAGAGGGATTTAAAACATTTTCAGAGGGATTTTACAGCGCGGATTTAGTTTTATTGACTCCCCCGACGGTCTCTCTAAGACATCAGCACATGCTTCAAATGTTCCAGTTCACGCTCCAAATGTATTCTCAACAGACCCGAGAAATATTGACGGAAAGTGTAAATTTTGCACTCCTAAAGTACTCGGACAGATATTTCAGAAATCTATACAGAAGGGAGGGAAGGATTGAGATGATACTACGTGGGGAGGTGAGAAGGAGAATATGATGCAGGAAGGGGAGAGATAGAGAGGAGAGTGGAAATGAGGAAATATGGGAGAGAGAATGAGAAGGAGAATATGATGCAAGGAGGAGAGAGAGAGAGAGAGAGGAGAGTAGAAGGGGAAATCTGGGAGAGAGAGAGAGGGAGTAGAAGGGGAAATACGGGAAAGAGAGAGATAGATAGAGAGAGAAGGGGAAATGGAGATAGGGAGAGAGATGTATGAGTAGAAATGGGGAGGGAGAAAGAGAGAAGAAAGATTAGATATGAGCAAGGAAGAGAGAGAGAGAGAGAAAGAGGGGTGGGTAAGGGAGAGGGAGAGAAAATCTCAGGCTAAGACTTTATACCTTTCTGAAAGAATAAAATACTTTGTGAAATAGTTTGAGAAGTCGTAAATCCTTTAACTGCGATTTTATTGAAAGTTTTACGAGTTCGAGAGGTTTAAAGTCCTCTTTTTAAGAAGAGATCGGAAATCCATTCAGGGATTTTATTTTTATTTTTAGGGTACTCAACCCAAAGATCAATCGGGGCAGGTTTCTCATACTTTATGTTGTATATTGAACTTTAAACCTTTCATGTACGCAAACTTTCAGGTTTCAGCCTGCAGTAGTTCAATATGTTTTTTTACAATAAATTCCAACACACTTCACATACACCATACACTTCACACTGGACACGGAAAATAAGTAAGTACAATTACAATTAGAAATTACTTATTTATACTGCGGGCGTAGGACTAAAGAGTAATTTTGTGCTATCAGTTTAAACAAAGTCTTATTTGTTGATTTAAATCAATACATCAAACACCTCGGCTGAGGGCCCTATACAAAAAGAGAGACAGCGCGGCAGAGTATGATTTAGCGAAAAGTCCAAAGAATTCACTCAAAACCACTTATCTGTTCATAAATACTATTCACTTAAAACAACTTATCTGTGCATAATAATCATTCACTTATAACCACCTGTCTGCTCATAGAGTAAAAGCTATTCAGTAAAAGGGTACGCTGGTATATTAGCCCCCAAGGAATCCCGTGTTTTGTTATTATAACATAATTAATTTGAGCCCTGCACACCGGGGTTTGGAAAAGGGTACCCTTATCCCTTGTCTACCCTATCTGCTACTTCCCCTCCTCTCCTATCTGATATTTCCCCTCCTCTCATAGTTCACTATTCCCCTACTTTACCTACCTCTCTTCTATTTGTATTATTCCACTGTGCCTCTTTCACTTTCTCTTTCTCTTTCTCTTTCTCTTTCTCTTTCTCTTTCTCTTTCTCTTTCTCTTTCTCTTTCTCTTTCTCTTTCTCTTTCTCTTCTCTTCTCTTCTTTCTCTTCTCTTCTCTCATGGTCTACTTACTCTTACTTTACCTTTTTCCTGCCCCTCCTTTCTCTACCATTCTCCTATCCATCTAACCATTCCCTTTCCTCTGGTTCTGGTCTCTTCTCTAATCTAATATTTCCCCTCCTCTCATGATTTACTCTTCCCCTACTCTTACTCTACCTTTTTCCTACCCTCCTCTTATGATCTTTCCCGTCCACTCCTTTCTCTCTTGTATCTACTAATTCCCTGCTCTTTCCACTACCATGCTTGTATCTCTAGTAATATGCCCCTACCCCTTTGTTACATTCCCTGCAAACTGGTAGTCAAGTGGTTAACGCGCAAGTCTAGGTAGTCTATGGATCCGTTGGTTCAAATCCCACCCAGTGCATGAATTTTCCCTCATGAATTTGAGTTTGTGACCACATAATAATAAGACTCTGAGGGGTTAGGTGGTAGAAAATTCTTTGAGCAGTAACCTCGCCTGGTCGTTAGGTACCTTCCACTAAAGAGTGTTATTATCATTAGAAATATTCCCCTACTCCCTCTAATAGAAGAGGGAATTTTTACCATACCCTATTTCTCTCTTCTTGTTCCCAGACTCTGAACCCTCTTCTACCATACTTTTCCTTCCTCGCATTTTCTACTACCTATAATTTCTCCTACCCTACTCCTCTTCCATATAACTCAACCTCCACGTGAAATGATAATGAAATTATCAGTTCTACATCTCCCTACCTTTTTGATTATTCCCGGTAGAATACATACAGAATTTCACCTCAAATTGTTGGGAGCAATAATTTTTAATAATATCTATTTATTTACCAGATGTACCTATGTACTTATGAATTTAAGAGATTTTTTAAGAGGAACCTTTCAGATTCTTTTATGTAAACAAATGTGCGGACTATTATTAGGTACTTAGTTTCAATTATGTTTCTTTAACTATTTAATAATAATTTATTAAGGTAAGAATAATATAAATATCGTACAAACTGCCAAGTGCTTTGAGGGAGCAATCCATTACAATCAGGAGGCTGTATCTTCTATAATATTACTTGTTTTCGTTTTTGTAAAAAAAGAATATTTTTTGCTCCGATTTTTTTAATTACATGGATTATTTTCCAAGATATTTTTATTGTGTTGGTTGATTTTTTTTTGGTAAATTTATGTTCGTCTAGTTTATGGTAGAACAGAAAATAAATTCTGCGTTCGGTTCTTCGGTCATGCGTTCGGTCGGCATAGGCCAAGTAGATAACATAAACCTACAATTTACACAGCCAGGTATTTCATATCTCATTATTTTCATAATATATCGAAACCATTTAAAATTTTACCAATTGGCCAGTTTATTTTATATTTCAAGGAACATCAAATAGGTTATAAAAATTCATATACTAATCAAAAAAGTAGCAAAAACAAAATTTAACTGTCAATCAAAATTTATGGTAAAGAATTAATCATTCGATTAGAAGAAATACAGAATCACCTTCCATTAGAAGAAGAAACAAAGGACAATGGTTGATACATAGCGCGGTTCAATCCTTTCGGAAATGGTTCAAAACCACGATCAGGTATTTTTGTTTCGATTTTTTGACACCATTGGAGAAAACGCATCACTCACTAAGCTGAGTACCTGGGTTTTACCAGGCATGGCCAGCATCAAAATATTTCCAATTTGAATGGTCATCCACCAAGTCCAAACCTTAACAGTTGTTGTTTAATTTCAGTGATTTTGTGAAAATCATTTATTTAAATGTGGCATCAATGGCGTCTCGAATGGTGTTTCCGTTCATATATTTTGGAACAGAAATCGCATTTCCGTAATTTATTAGAAAGCTTAGCAAAGCTTCTTAGCGAGTAACATAATGTAATGTATACATAGATCAAGTTTGCTTTCTTTTTACTCGTATTTCAGATAAGTCACATCAAGATCAGAAACAAAGCCACTCGTCAAAGTTATGAACGTCGTCGGAGAAATCTTGACCGAAACTTGATGTCTCGATCATAATTGTGACAGATGAAACAAAATGAGGATTGAACAAGAACAGCATACGAGAGATTTTTTGTACTATCTTAGGATTCCTGATCGAATAAATCTCATGCATTTTTACTTTAGTTTTCATTCAAAGCTTAAAAAGTCACCATTTTACATTTAATATGCCAATATAATCAATGTTCTATAACAAATGTAAGTATAAATATTTTTTATTCAGAAAAGTTGAGTTGAAAAATAATGTTGGGTAAAGTAACTTTCTAAAATGTAAAGCCTCATTTTTTAACAGAAATTATTCAGAAAATGGTTGACAATTATTATACCACTAGGAATTTACCAGAACAAATGTCAGGCACAAAGAATAGAGATTAGTAAGAATTCTGAATCTTAGGGTTGTTGTTTAATGTTTACACCTATTAAATTTGAGATACAGAACTAATCGTATCAATTTAATTATACAAAGATTCTAAGCAAGGAATTAAATCCTAACCTAATTAATACCAGGAAGTGACTATTAACAACAAAACTTTCAAATAAGTAAACATTTAAAAAAACATGAATGATTTAAGTATCTATATTCTTTACTCTTACAGGTACTGTCTACAAAATTGTGAAGTATGAGAATCAAAATTCCGGAGTCTACAAAATTGTGAAGTATGAGAGTCAAAATTCCGGAGTCTACAAAATTGTGAAGTATGAGAATCAAAATTCCGGAGTATACAAAATTATGAAGTATGAGAAACAAAATTCTGAGACTACAAAAATAAGTATGAGAATCAAAATTCTGAGTCTACAAAATTGTGAAGTATGAGAGTCAAAATTTCGAAGTCTACAAAATTGTGAAGTATGAGAATCAAAATTCTGACTGTACGAAATTGTGAAGTATGAGAATCAAAATTCCGAAGTCTACAGAATTGTGAAGTATGAGAATCAAAATTCCGGAGTCTACAAAATTGAAAATTCTGAGTCTACAAAAATAAGTATGAGAATCAAAATTCTGAGTCTACAAAATTGTGAAGTATGAGAGTCAAAATTTCGAAGTCTACAAAATTGTGAAGTATGAGAATCAAAATTCTGAGTGTACAAAATTGTGAAGTATGAGAATCAAAATTCCGAAGTCTACAAAACTGTTAAGTATGAGAGTCAAAATTCCGGAGTCTACAAAATTGTGAAGTATGAGAATCAAAATTCCGGTGTCTACAAAATTATTGTGAAGTATGAGAATTAAAATTCTGAGTCTACAAAATTGTGAAGTATGAGAATCAAAATTTCGGAGTCTACAAAATTGTAAAGTATGAGAATCAAAATTCCGAAGTATACAAAATTGTGAAGTATGAGAGTCAAAATTATGAGTCTACAAAATTGTGAAGTATGAGAATCAAAATTCCGGAGTCTACAAAATTTTGAAGTATGAGAGTTAAAATTCTTAGTCTACAAAATTATGAAGTATGAGAATCAAAATTCCGGAGTCTACAAAATTGTGAAGTATGAGAGTCAAAATTGCGGAGTCTACAAAATTGTGAAGTATGAGAATCAAAATTCCGGAGTATACAAAATTATGAAGTATGAGAAACAAAATTCTGAGACTACAAAAATAAGTATGAGAATCAAAATTCTGAGTCTACAAAATTGTGAAGTATGAGAGTCAAAATTTCGAAGTCTACAAAATTGTGAAGTATGAGAATCAAAATTCTGAGTGTACGAAATTGTGAAGTATGAGAATCAAAATTCCGAAGTCTACAGAATTGTGAAGTATGAGAATCAAAATTCCGGAGTCTACAAAATTGAAAATTCTGAGTCTACAAAAATAAGTATGAGAATCAAAATTCTGAGTCTACAAAATTGTGAAGTATGAGAGTCAAAATTTCGAAGTCTACAAAATTGTGAAGTATGAGAATCAAAATTCTGA
This sequence comes from Bactericera cockerelli, assembly GCA_024516035.1. Classification (NCBI taxonomy): domain Eukaryota; kingdom Metazoa; phylum Arthropoda; class Insecta; order Hemiptera; family Triozidae; genus Bactericera; species Bactericera cockerelli. Next base: position 6,068,803 of record CM044957.1, read on the forward strand.
GTGTACAAAATTGTGAAGTATGAGAATCAAAATTCCGAAGTCTACAAAACTGTTAAGTATGAGAGTCAAAATTCCGGAGTCTACAAAATTGTAAAGTATGAGAATCAAAATTCCGGTGTCTACAAAATTATTGTGAAGTATGAGAATTAAAATTCTGAGTCTACAAAATTGTGAAGTATGAGAATCAAAATTTCGGAGTCTACAAAATTGTGAAGTATGAGAATCAAAATTCCGAAGTATACAAAATTGTGAAGTATGAGAGTCAAAATTATGAGTCTACAAAATTGTGAAGTATGAGAATCAAAATTCCGGAGTCTACAAAATTGTGAAGTATGAGAGTTAAAATTCTGAGTCTACAAAATTATGAAGTATGAGAATCAAAATTCCGGAGTCTAGTCTACAAAATTGTGAAGTATGAGAGTCAAAATTCTGAGTCTACAAAATTGTGAAGTATGAGAATCAAAATTCCGGAGTCTACAAAATTGTGAAGTATGAGAATCAAAATTCCGGAGTCTACAAAATTGTGAAGTATGAGAGTCAAAATTCCGGAGTCTACAAAATTGTGAAGTATGAGAATCAAAATTCCGGTGTCTACAAAATTGTGAAGTATGAGAATTAAAATTCTGAGTCTACAAAATTGTGAAGTATGAGAATCAAAATTTCGGAGTCTACAAAATTGTGAAGTATGAGAATCAAAATTCTGAGTGTACAAAATTGTGAAGTATGAGAATCAAAATTCCGAAGTATACAAAATTGTGAAGTATGAGAGTCAAAATTATTAGTCTACAAAATTGTGAGAATCAAAATTCCGAAGTCTACAAAATTGTGAAGTATGAGAGTCAAAATTATGAGTCTACAAAATTGTGAATTATGAGAATTAAAATTCTGAGTCTACAAAATTATGAAGTATGAGAATCAAAATTCCGGAGTCTAGTCTACAAAATTGTGAAGTATGAGAATCAAAATTCTGAGTCTACAAAATTGTGAAGTATGAGAATCGAAATTCCGGAGTCTACAAAATGGTAATAATTAAATATATAAAATTGACAGTAATAATAATATAAACAAGAAAAAAATAAATAAAATATATACATATGTCCTAACTAAAGGGCGGGGTTATTGCCTATGGCAATCTCTTCCACCCAACCCACAATCTACAAAATTGTTAAGTATGAGAGTCAAAATTCCGGAGTCTACAAAATTGTGAAGTATGAGAATCAAAATTCCGGTGTCTACAAAATTGTGAAGTATGAGAATTAAATTCTGAGTCTACAAAATTGTGAAGTATGAGAATCAAAATTTCGGAGTCTACAAAATTGTGAAGTATGAGAATCAAAATTCTGAGTGTACCAAATTGTAAAGTATGAGAATCAAAATTCCGAAGTCTACAAAATTGTGAAGTATGAGAGTCAAAATTATGAGTCTACAAAATTGTGAATTATGAGAATTAAAATTCTGAGTCTACAAAATTATGAAGTATGAGAATCAAAATTCCGGAGTCTAGTCTACAAAATTGTGAAGTATGAGAGTCAAAATTCTGAGTCTACAAAATTGTGAAGTATGAGAATCGAAATTCCGGAGTCTACAAAATTGTGAAGTATGAGAGTCAAAATTACGGAGTCTACAAAAATGTGAAATATGAGAATCAAAATTCCGGAGTCTAGTCTACAAAATTGTGAAGTATGAGAGTCAATATTCCGGAGTCTACAAAATTGTGAAGTATGAGAATCAAAATTCCGGAATCTACAAAATTGTGAATTATGAGAATCAAAATTCCGTAGTCTACAAAATTGTGAAGTATGAGAATCAAAATTCCGGAGTCTAATCTACAAAATTGTGAAGTATGAAAGTTAAAATTCTGAAGTCAACAAAAAATTTAAGTATGAAAGTCAAAATTAAAGGTAAGTCTAGGTCTAGTAAATAATCTTAAAACTACGATTTTAATTTTATGGTGACTTTTTAATCAAGGTTTTAAAAACAAACTGAAATTTTGCCATTTTATAATAATTATTGTGATCAGGTTTCCTAAGAATTGGAAGTGCAAAAACGTGTGATTGGTAATGATGTGAAATTAAACAATAAATAAACCATTATTTTAACACTTTTGAACCTTCAAAGAGATTATTTATTTTTTATGGAATTCATTCTCTCAAATACTTACCAAGACATAGAACACCAACAAAAAGCTCATAACTAGGGTGATATCAGTCTGAGAACAGTTTTTTTTTTTTTTTTAAGATGCAACTAATAGGATCGAAACCCTTTATCAGCATAGCTATAATTGGCCCATTCCTAAGGAGTAAGGGTACAAGCTTGAAACAGAGAAAAGGAAGTCTGAAGTCCTCACACTCCTCGATACTCCTCATAGTGGTTGGTACCACATCAGAACAACCAGTTGAATCTTCTATACCAGGGCTCGCGGAGTGATTTTGGGTCGATCACGTCCAAAGAGGTGAGATGGCTGGCATCTCACTCAAGTGAAAATCCGAGATCTCCTTCCTTAACTCATGAGAATTAAAAGGAAGTCTCGTGACTTCTTGAAACTTGAAAATTTGGTTGAATTCTTCATTAACCCATTCAAGCCCAGAATGAACATTGAATCTGTAAGGGGGGGGGGGTCGATCGCGTTGATTATCTTAGACTTTATAGTAGATCTTCTTCTGTAAAGGTTGGGCACCCCTGGTCTAAAATAATAATATTATAGATATATATTAATAGCTTTTTTTGACATACATACCTATATGTAATTTTACTATACGGCATTTTTTTGGAAAGTCACCTGACACCTGCGAACTTCAGTGCGATTAAGTTTTCATGCATTATGCTCTCATGCATGTCGCCTCAAAGTTTTCCAAGCTCCACCTAAAGTTCCTTTCAATATTGATAACCAAACTTATGTTCGCAAAACCATTCACTGTATTGTTGTGTTCATCACGCCGGAAGCAAAAACTTTGGCAAGCTTCCTCACATCATGGAGCGGGAAAGATTGTGAGAGAGGCAAACATTGGGGGGAATCTTGACTTTATGTCTTACCAATGTGTCAAAGAAATGAATAATGACAGTTTTCCGTCGAGAAAGGAGGGAGGAAACTTGGGCTATCGTGATTTTTCTCCCATGGTGTAAATATTTTTATCCGTATCAACGTTCAACGTATCATCCAATTCCAATGTTTTGTGACGGTACACTCATTTTCGAGAGTAGAGGGCTTGAAAGATTTATAAGCACGATTTTATTGACAAGCGTCGATGGCAAGTTGAATAGTCATGGTTTTGTCACTGAAGATAAGCAACGTCAAGCGAAGTTACGACTTGAATGGGTAACCAATTTCGAACCCTCGTGATGCTAACTATTTCCGACCCCACTCAAGCTGGGTGAGGTTAACTAGAGGAGCTGGTTTGTCAGTTTCCAGCGAATAGAGGGTAAAACCTCTCTCGTGACATGAGCATGAGCATGCAAACCAATGAGCATGCAAATGTAAGCAACAAAAAACCCAAAAACAGCATGATTTTTATGTGCGCCTTGTAATTTACACAGTTATGCAATGTGCATTATTCGGTAATTTTTGGCGTCTCCACTGAATATTTCTCATGTATATCTAGGTACATAAATATTATTGTCCATGAAAATTATTTTCTCCCGGTCATACTGGGTGAGGTTCATTTTCTGGCTGGTGTATGATTTCCCAACGAATGGAGGGTAAAACCCGATTTTCCCGAGTCTTAAATGACCTAGATTTTATTTGCAAAAAAACAACTCATTTTTATACTCTAACTTCTCTTGTAAATTAAAAACTAAGAAAGTATTGTTTATAGAAGTATTTTAAATACGGATTTTATTATTAAACTCTTTATTAGAATAACAAATTATGTACAAACAAATAATGGTAAAAAAGAAAAAATACAAAATTGACAATCTAAATATAAACAGGAGAAAAAAAAAAACAACATAGATAAAATATATACAGATGTCCTAAAAAAAGGGCCGGGTTATTGTCTATGGGAATCTCTAGGACAACACTAGAAAGGTAAATGTGGAAAGAAAATTCCGCTGTAAAATACCATGCCTCAGGGTAAAAGCATGCAAAGCGAGCTCGACTATTTTTCTTTTAAAAAACATTTCATTTGAACATTTTAAATAAAACATGATTAATTAACATTTATATATATTTTTAAAAAAAAACCCTCTCGCAATAGGTGTGTTGTATATCTACCTATACTAACATCGAGTGCATTTCCTAACATCAGCGGGAGGCATATCTTAGACTGACATATCGACAATGCCTACTTCGCAAAGCGTATTTAAAACCGAGTTTTGCGAATCTAAAAGTTTTTATTAAACTTTTAAAATTATTATGTTTTATTTATTTCTACGTTCATACTGTTCATAGTATTGCGAAGTTTAATGGAACGTAAAAAATATACATACTAAGAAATATCTCAACGTAATACTGAAAATAATAACGAAATCTACTCAGACCGACACGACAAACGCCGCGGGGTGTTGAAGGAGATTATGCAAATCTCGTGTTCTCTACTCCTACGTATTTCAAAATCCATTATGAGGACTGTTCTAATGTACTCCGGTGGCTGCTCTGTGTGGAATATTGTGGTTTCAGTTGGGTACGGGACTGTAATATAGAGCATACTATTATTGTAAATATTTTATAATTTTTTTATTGTCTCAAAAGCAAATTACATACCTATTTCGTATGGAAAATACCAAAATCAAGCTATGACCGCTGCACAATTTGGAAATGTAAAAAATAGAATTAAAAAAAAAACACGGATTGGTTATAATGGGCGGGTATATTGCCTATAGTAATGGCAATAACCCCGCCCATTAGTTAGGACATCTGAATATATTTTATCTATGCCGTTTTTTTTTTCTTATTTATATTGTTCTCAATTTTGTATTTTAATTTTTATCATTAATTCCTTGTAAATAATTATGTATGTCTTGTTAATAAATAATTTAATAATAATTATATAAATTTACTCTCAATATTTCAATTTCAACCTTCACTGTGTGTCAGTTATCGGGTAAATTTACTATAATATGTAGAAGTTCCTATATGGGAAGTGAACATAATTATATATTAAACATGCTAGATTCGGTATTATTATTATTCATCTCTGCCAAATACAAATAAATAATATAAAACTATATCACGACTGCTTGAGAAATATGTCTGAAAAATTCAAATCAAACCCAACTTTCTTACTCATATTCGATTACTCTAACCACTGATATTAGGAAGTAGGTAGGTACTTATATTTATTCTCATGGGAGTGTGAAAACACTTCTACAAGAATCTTCTGACAGGTAGAGCTGTCCAGAGCTCCCTCTAACACTAACGCCAATGTAGTTCTCATTACCGACGGAAATTCCCTAGCAAAAAGTTCAGTGGTTCCCAAAAACTTTTTTTTTCTATTGGTCAGTACATCAGTATAAACAGAAAAGTGAGAAGTTGTACCAGATGTACATGAATATTAGAACATAGCTGGATGGACAGCTGTTTCGTACTTATTTGCTCTCATCAGCAGGTAATAGTTCTGAATATCCATGCCATTAACTAACCCCTCTATTTTCATGAGTATAAACAGACTGAGGTCGATTCAGTCATAATCATGTTATTGACGATAAATATCTAAGTAGACGAAATCTTCCATTTTTTTAACATTAGTTATATGGGAAACAAATTCACCAATTTTTGTTCGGGGACAAACTGACCACTGTAGACTATTCCAGAAACACTTCCCACTCTCCAAACCTTCGAATCTCCCTTTCAACTGTCACACAACTTCAATTGGTTAATTTGAACGTAATAACCAATCAGATTGCTTGGTATGACAGTTGAAACGGAGATTTGGAGAGTGGAAAGTGTTTTTGGAACGGACCACTGGTCACCATGTTCTTTGGGAACCATTTGAGCGGAGAAAATCCCCTGACAGTCCCACAGGGACCTGTCCCCTTAATCTACCTCTATGAAGCCACTGGTCGGAGATAGAAAAAGCAATTTGCGTCATTATTGTAAAGCTGATGTTGTGCCCCTGATTTTTTTTTACTTTCCTTATCCTATAATAAGGAAAGTATTGTATACGTCGAAAATTTGACCTACCCATTTTTTCACATTTCTGGACGAATCATAGCCTCCGGATACCAAAAAAGTTCCGTGTGTCCGTCCGTCGGTCCGTGTGTCCGTCAACACGATATCTCAAGAACTAGAGACGATAACAAGACCTCAAGAACACGATATCTCAAGAACACGATAACTTAAGAACACGGTAAGAGCTAGAGACTTGAGCGAACTCGAACCGGTGAGTCACCAGTGACGGAATTTGACGTATTTTCGAGTGATAAAGAAAGTCGTGTGGTGTCCCATCCGTTTATTTCAATTTATTTCCCAGCCTTTTCTTTTTTTCCAAAGTGCCCTTCATACGGTCGCCGAGCAGAGCAAATATTGTGATGAACGAGCTGCAAGAAGCTTTATTGAATTTCGGAGCCTTCTCCAGAGCGGATGTGTAGGACATCAATATCATGTTGTGCTTTGTTGGAATAACATTATGGATGTACATGCGATTTATTTGTGATGCAGAACAAGGAGTCTTCACAATTTTTGTGGGTAGTGCAGCATTACTAAGGGCATCTTTCACATTTGGAATTCTATTACATTAATTTCTTTACACTGTGGTAATGCCAACAGTGGTCGTTGCCCAGTTCTACAACAGCTCAATTGTCCTCACGAGACTAGGATGGGTCTTGACATCCAAAGTACTGAGTCGAAAAAAATCGATTTTTATGCAGAACATAGTAAAATAATATTATGTGGTGAAGTAGTGGCGCACCGGCTTGCACGCATAGGTGACGACCTAGGTTCGATCCTCAGCAGTGTAGAAATTTTCTTCTCTGTTCTTGGATGCGCGGGGTCTACTGATACAGCGTGAGAAAAACTATTCAGACAATGATTTTATAATAAAACTTGTATACACCGCGGTCGTTCTTAATATTATTATTGTTAAATTCTTTATTAGACAAGTGAAATATGTACAGCACAAATAACAATTACAATAAATGGAAAACAATATACGAGTAAACAATAAAAAGGGCGGGAAATATATAGGTACACACACATATATCCTAGCGGTGTTATTGCCTATGGCGATCTCTTCCACCCGACTTCTTAAAAGTTTCATAGTTTTCCTTGAAGTCCAATTACGAACAAAATAATTTTCGACTTATACTAGGTACGCCTCCGTGGCGTAACGGTTGTGACGACTGCCCGTACTGCAGAGATCCTGAGTTCGATCCCCGGTCGGAGAAGACTTTTCACACAGAAAATGCTGTTCCCTCCGTACATGCGACGCTGCCATTTCCGGCCCTACCAAAGCTGTGTGAGGTAGTGAGGTTAATGTGGGTAGCTGGTACGATTCCCGGCGAATGAAGGGTAAAACCGCCGTCCTAATCCAGGACGTTAAATTCAATAGAATCGTTGGCGTTAGGAAGGGCATCCAGTCGTAAAAATGTACCAAAACCAACCTCAACCGTGAGGTTGAACATCGTCGACCCTGCTTGAGCGGGATAAGACAGAGTAAAAGTAAGAAAAAAAAAACTAGGAACGAGTATAATGTTTCAAAATAACAGTTTTTTTATTCTTACTTTAATTGTCTTATAGAAAAGATAGTAATGGAATCACCCAAAAGAAATTCATTGCTTTTGTATAGCAATGAAAAAAGCAAACAGTATTTCTTTACAAGAAAAAGGAAGATGACTTATGGACATATCGGGCACAGATCAATGATATAATAAGGTCCCCCCTGTCATTGCAGCTAATCAAGTCGTCCAGAAACATAATAATATATCCTTTTCTCCCTTGTCCAAATATATCTCCTTATTAAAAAAAGGACCTTTTGCCGAAATAAGGAGTATTTTTACTTCGACCTGCTCTTCTCTTTTATTCTGGATGTAGGTAGCCGGATACTAATTGAATTTATATCAGGAAGTTACATTGATATTCTGACCCCCGCTTTCCAGAAAAATAGGAATGTTCCCTTATTATCAGGATTTTTTACTAACAAAATAAATTTTATTTTGAACAAAATAAAAATAGAATTCTTTCGTCCGGAAAAATTGTCGTTATCCTCTTTTACAACTTGTAAGTTTTTTTTTTAATTTTGGGTGTAACGTCGCTTTCAGCTGCATGATCAGATCACGACGGAGGTTTTACCCTCCATTCTCTGGAAAACCACAAACCTGCTACCAACATTAACCTCACTCAGCCTGGGTCGGGCCGAAATGCCAGCATCACGAAGTCTTCATTGAAATTAACCTCAACCATCCTAAGTGGGGCTAGGAATAGCCAGCATCACGAGGGTTCCAATTTGAATGGTCACCCATCCAAGTCCTAGCCTCGTTGGACGTTGCTTAATTTCAGGGACTATGAGAACTGGTGTATTCAACGTTCCATCGACGCAGGCTACCTATGAGTATCGGTAGAATTTTAATTGTGTTCGTTTTTGTGTCTGTCGGTCTGTTATATGCATTCCTTGTAACGCGCAAATCTCAGAAACGGATTTCGACGAAATTTTGTACACATATAGGAGATGTATTACATATGGTCCCATTTTAAATTCATAACGTATAATTATCTTAGGAGGTGTCATATTATGTAAGTTTCTATTGTATTAAATAAAGAATAAGATCAAAATCAATCAAAAAATCATCAACATCGCACTAGCGGTTCTTGGTGATAGAGACGATGTACCTGACCACTAACTTTTTTACTTATACGCTTATATCTCGTGGACGGTACACCCGATTTTGATGAAATTTTGTATGCATAATTATGCGTATTAACATTTTTTTTACATGTACATTTGTAATTTTTTCAAAATATCATATAGGATACTTAAGAAAATCCAAAATTTTGGACAAAAAATTGCAAATTAAAACGATTACGACGAAAAATAAAACGTATGTAGATAAAATGGTATTCTACCATATAAAACAATATAGAAGTATTTTGACAGAGAATGAAATGAACAGTTTTCTATTTATTTATTCAATACGTGTTTTTATAAAATGAATATTTCGTTGAATGTATCAACGGGGGGCATGGTTCCTTTCACAAATACTCACCCATCTCTAGGCTGAGTTCTGTCTGAGCTGATATAGAAGTGATTTCGTATCAAATCTCAAAATTGTTCAATGTATACCATGTGAACCAATCATAAGGAAGTATTGTGTCCATAAGTGACAGTGTATTTTTTCAATTCAGATATTTTTTACGGAAAATTCATTATAAAAATTTATTAATAACAAATTAAACTTTTCCTGATATTTACTTTATCTGGAGGTTGGTACTAATGTATTTACAGAACAAAATGTTGATGTTATACCATCTTGTTTGTGAACCTAGATCATCATTTCGTTTCCTTTGCAAAGGAAATTGTTAACTTTGTGACATTATGTGAAACTTTATTTTTTATTCATTCTGCGTACCTATTTACCGATGCTAGCGTGGGTATCTCTCATAACTTCCACTTGTTAATATACCTAAAATAAAAAATATGGTGAATACCTAATATAACATTTTTTATTATTTAAAAAAAATCTTTGAAGTTGAGGTGGTTCCATTTCCATTCAAAAGGGATTGAAAATAAACGATAATATTACGTGTTTACTTGCTCTATCTGCCAGCTACTTCCAGGCTATTTATTATTTTTATGTATGTCAGGTACATCAACTTTATTAGTAGTCACCTTGGCCTAGCGGTAGCATGCTCGGCTTGCACTCCAGGTGACCCGGGTTCGAATCCCGGCGGGATCGGATTTTTTCGGCTCTGTACTTTGGATGCCGGGGCCTACCCTAGCCTCGTGAGGACAATTTGGGGTAGTTGTAGAGTGGGCAACGAGCAGTGGCGGCATTACGAGATTGATATTGGAATATGATGGTTGGTTGGAGATATAATGCATGAGCAAATTATTTTAGATAGCCAACAAATTTCATTCGTTGAAAACGCTAAAAATCTCGGCGTCTACTTTGACAATACGTTGTGCTGGGATAAACATGTTGCTCAGGTTCGAAAGAGAGTGTTTTATTCTCTTCACACCTTAAGCAAATTCCGAAGAACATTTCCTACACATCTCAAGAAGAAATTGGTGGAATCGTTAATTTTCCCCATTTTTGATTATTGCGATGTTGTGTACAATGGCTTAAGTGTGGAATCAGCTCAATCGTTGCAGGTTGCACAGAATGCATGCATCCGTTATGTGCTAAACCTGAGAAAATATGATCATGTCTCTCAGTGTTATAAGGATTTAGATTGGATGAACCTAAAACAAAGAAGACATAATCTGCTGCTCTTTTATAAAATCATAAACATTCAAAGACCAAGTTATATTGTTCAATCATTTCAATTCTTAGCGGACTCAAATAATTACAGCACAAGATCAATCAGTTGCAACAAAACTTTTAACTGTGCCTCTACATCATACAACACCTTTTGAAAAGTCTTTCCAGATGTGCACAGTTCGACTTTGGAATTCGTTGCTCATTCATGAGAACCCTGCCACAGTAGGAAAGCCAAAAAAAAAAATGTCGATAAAAATTGTGACATAATAACACAAATAACTAGCTCTTTCTACCTCTCTCTATACATCTACTTTATTATACGTCAGTTTATATATATTTGTATTTTTTATATAAGATATCATTAATGTGAGTTTTACTTGAAGATATCTCAGAAAAGAATATTAACTTGAGAAATTTCATGCAAAGGAGCCTAATACAAGATTGAGGTGAATTTTTCAATTTTATTTTTGTGTTAATCACAATCACTCAAATTGATTTACTAAATTTTTGCAACTAGGGACTCGAACCACCGACCTCCAGGTTGCGAGTCCGCCGCTTCATCCACCGAAAGACTGATTAGACTGAGGTCGGATTTTTATTTGCTCAGTTGTCAGTCTTTATCTATACAAACCATGGTGGATTTTCATCTCTCTCTTTATTTTTTTGTGTAAATATGTAATGTCAAATTTCATGATCGTTTCGGAATTAATTTCATATCTGCTCTTGGAAATCTGGGAATATTGATTTAAAATACAGGTCTCTTTACTTTTTTGTGTATATGTATAAGTAGGTAATGTCAAAATTGATGATCGTTTTGGAATTAATTTCATATCTGCTCTTGGAAATCTGGGAATATTGATTTAAATACAAGTCATGAATAATTTAATTTGTTCTTTGTATTTTTATCCATTCGTGGTATTGAATAGTTTAGTGATACAACATCACGGAACGTTGTACCGTCTGGTTTTCACGGATTTCTCTATTGAAAATATTTTTTTCTTTTTTCTTTCTTTCTTTCTTTTTTTTCCGCGGTAATTTAGACGTGTTTTGTGGACTAGACTGTGAAACTTTTTCCACTGATTCGGTAACCTACATAATAGTTTTTTCACTTTGAGAAAATTCCACAATATTGAAAGATGATGTCGATCAATAATATTATTGATCTTTGAATTTCATTTTTATTTCTCTGATTTTCGGTTTATCTTGACACCCTTACTACAATGTACTACAATTTCGGTGGGTCTATTTCATTCAGTGTAATCGTCGACTTTTTGCTCATAGGTAAGTTGAAACAGATTTTAAGTATTACCTAATATCAAGAATCTAATGCACCTACTTAATGTTGAGTGATTAAAAGCTGAAATCAGAATTTAAAATTTGATTACACAGTATGTTTCTGAAAAGGTGGAAACACGTGTATTATTACACTAATGGTTTCTCCATTTTGTTTAACACATTGCGTGCCACGTCACACTCTAGAGTGTGTCAGTGCACATGCCATTCTGGCCCTGTCACACTGTAGAGTGCGACACCATGATGTTTCCTCTGTCAAACTCTAGAGTGTGACCATAAATACAAACTAATTATCACGTCACACCGTAGCGTGTGACATGGTGTCTGGAGAAACATGAAATTGAAATTCTTTTGCACTTCTGACCCTGTCACACTCTACAGTGTGACCAGAGAAATTGACCAAAATTTGGCTGGTCCCTGGCGAAACACTTACAAATAAGGCTTGGCACGCAATGTGTTAATTTCGTTGCAGGCAACTCGCTCGCCGCGTACCACTACCCGAGAGACCCCGACACCATCAAACCCTGCGCACGCAGCAAGAACACCATGCTGTATCAGGGGGGAGAGGGGGGCCCTGTGTGCGTGTGGGATGAGGCCGCCAAGTCCTACACTCCACAGTCTGTCACCAACTGCGACCACTTCCTCCGGTCGGAGTGCCCCGAGTTCAATGAAGGAATGTGCGAAAAGTAGGACATGTTTTTCTCATAAGCACAAAATTCTCATGTAAAAAAAAATATTACGTTTCGAAGGTTCTACCGTTACCGTTAAAAGTAGGATATGTTTTTCTCATAAGCACAAAATTCTCATGTAAAAAAAAAATATTACGTTTCGAAGGTGGTGGTTCTACCGTTGCCCCAGCACCACCAAATTGAAATGGGCGTAGCGCCCTTGGTGTTTGCTGCACAAAATTAGCACAAAATACCCATGTAAAAAAAACATTACATTTTAAAGGTGGTGGTGCTGGCGAAATGGACCCAAGTTAAGGTTCCTTTTGACTAGTCAAGTCAAACGCCCTTGTCAAGTCAATAGACAATAACACAAATCATTGGAACGCTTAACTGTTCCGTTGTGCTGTTAGAAAGGGCATTTGGCCGTTTAATATGAAAGTGAGAATCACTACAACCTCACACTACTCATTGGGTCTGGGAAAGAAATATTTCTGCTAATTTTGTGTCTTATAAAAACTAGGTATCTTGTTTTAGTTATCATAAGCCGATTCTTTCGAATTTCTAATATTAGAAATCGGAAGTATTGTGTTCGTTTTTGTAAAAATAATAATATATTTTTGTTCCGATTTCAATTTTACTTTCGAGAAATTTCTAATATTAGAAATCGGAAGTATTGTGTTCGTTTTTGTAAAAAAAGGTCCACCACTTATCAATACAGAATTTTTCGTAGAATTTAGAATGTAGCAAAAATATTATTCTACCATATAAAACAAATTTGAAGAAAATCGGTTAAGTGGTTTTGGAGATACACGTGATTTAGTATAAAATCTCCAAATTGACACGTGTATACAATGTGAAGTTGTGAACCAATCATGAGGAAGTATTGTGTCCATAACTGGCAGTATATTTTTTTCTTCTTTTTTTTGTAAATCTTCACTTTTTTTAGGTATAATGAGAAACACTGCTGCAAGCTCAGGTATAAAGCCTTAAGAAAGACTTGGATGGAAGTGTTCTATGAAAACCAGTACGATGCCTTTTATAAGGTTGATGCTGTGTTCGAGCTTCATCGCATGATCAGGGATGAGTACATAGAAAATTTTGGGAACACTTCCCAACCAGATTACCCAGACAACGGTGAGTCTATTTCTCAATATTGAGCGCACGAATAGCTCAGTGGTTAAGCACTCGCTTGCCATGCGGAAGGTCCCGGGTTCGAATCCCCGCGCCGACAAAAATTTGTATTCAAAATTTGGTTACAGTTGTTTGTAAGGGATACCTTCCGGTGCGCTCGTGTTGACCCAGCACCTAAATGGGAAGTATTGTGTCACTTCTCGCCCATCAGAGGGGAGGCATACTACGGGATGGGCAGGCTACAACACAGACCACAAGCGTCTACAGTAGCTCCTGTTTCATGGCTACGAAACAAAAAAGGCTGTGAAACACTCATCTTTTAACAAAAAAAAAAAAATATATAAAACCTTGCAATGTTTCAAAACAATCCTTTGTTAAAATAAAAGCATTGAAATGTTTCAAAACAAAATGAGTCCATTTTCGGCTAGTTGTTTGCGAAAATGAACCATTTTTTGGAAGTTAAGAACCCCCCAATAGCATCATTTTTTTTCCAATTTTGAAAACTGAATACTTTGAAAACTCCAAATCACTTTGGAAACTCCAAATCGAGGCGTATCTGGCTTAGCTTAACTTTAAAACTTTTTCATAATGTGGCCCTAAGAGTCTTGAGTTTGAAAGCCGAAAGTTGGCATGTTTGGAAAATAAAAGCTTTAAAAGTACTGAATACATGAGTTTTGGCGTAATATAGGTTATAATTGAAATTAAATACAGCAACGAGCAAAGCATATGCAAAATTTAAAATGATTTATTTGTAGCTTCTAAAGATACCAAATGTTAGGCGAACACATACTAATAAAAAAATCAATTCCAAATATTATTACAAGTGTTTTTTAAATGTCAGAACTTATTTCTTGTTTCAGCCCTTGATCCTTTAGGTGAACGCAATCTACTATACAGAAAAGTGCTAAACCCGAAGAAGCCACCCTTTCCGACCGATAGACCACTTTGTTTAGACTTGAAGAATGGTGATAGTCGTTGCGGTGATGGTGACAATTCTAGCTACAAATACCTCATAGATAACTATGCACAAGGTTTTGAACCAGAAAATAACAAAATACCCAGAACTCAGTATGAGAATGACACCCAGGCAAGCATTAAGATTACCTATGAATCCAAATGCCGGAACATCCTCCTTAACAAAACCAGAACCTCTTCCTGTACCACCTACTACAGGAGGATCGGTCTACCCGCAGACAACACTTCAGCCATCACTAGCTTCATTTTCTTGGAGGCACAAATGGTTGTTGATCCACTTGATACAGAAGGTAAATTCAAGCTCTGGTTTGCCTACTGGTATCTTGAAGACCCCGTGACTCGAGACATCATATTCAAGGATAAAAAACGTTTCATGGGACATGTGTCTGACAAACAGTTGGGCGGCTAATCATGCGGCTAATGATACTTTTATGCTTTCTGAACTGCCGTCATTAAATACACTATTAATATTCTCTACTTGTGCAATTATATTTGTTGGTGAACGGTTATTCATGTACATTTACAGGATACCATTACTGTCCGATCAATACAAAATAAAAAAGTTGGTTTTTTATAAACAAATTTAATCTGTGGGAATTTAATTTTCATTTATTTTTGGTATAATTTCGAGACCGTTGCATTGGAATTTGAAGAATTTTATAATCCATTCAATGTCATTTCAATGTACGTATACATATTTTATTTATTTAAAAGCTGCATTATATTTTTTAATGGAAAACCTCGTAGCAGCATGACACAAAGCACGTACGTATAAAATTTCAAGTTGTAATATACTATTTTTGACATGTTATGAAAAAAATATCTTCTTGTTTATCATTTTTGCAACGTTTATTTCAAAAAAGTATGATGTACACTTGTACATTGTACAGTCATACAATAAGTGTATGTACTTTTTTTTTGCTTAGCGCTTTATTATACATTATCAAGAGCAGTTTTCCCGTACTTCGCAATAGGGCTCGATTGAACTAAGACACTCTTGTAACTCTAGGTGAAATTAATAGACAAAATCCTGATCACAACTTCGATTCAGAACTTAATTTTCCCCATTTAAAACAATACGCAAAATCTAGAGTTAGATTTTATGTAAATGCCTCTTAATTGCGTCCTGAGTCACAGAACTAAAAAATCCTGTGACTGATTATAACTGGAGGGGGAGGGGGTAGATTCACATGAAAATTTCGATAATTGTTACCATTTGGGCTATAGTCTCGTAAAGAGAAAAACCTTCAGAGTCAGATAGATCGATAAGTTACATAGTAACAAAATTGTATATATGCAGTTTGTGTTAATATGTCACAACCTTGCATTCAATAATAATTTTTGTAATAATGATTAGTACTGATTCCTGCTTTGTCTGTTCAATCTCGGCTTGTCCCTAGCATCACTGAGCGGATTGCATTTCTTCGAACTAGACTTGATCATCCTTTCTGCAGAACACAGCAACTGTCCTGTTGATTCAGAAGTCTCAGACTGTTTTAAAAACGACGTCCATGATCTCTTGCGTTCCAAATGTGTCAATTGTTTCACTTCGTCATCCATTGCAAATGTTGGGCCGTACGATTCAAAACCTTCCCTTTCCTTCAATCTTGAGTTTTCCAGCTTCTCAACCTCTTTGCATAAATGAGATTCCCACAAATTGAGAGTTGTTTCAGGGTTCCTGCCAGTGCTTTGTTTGTTTACCCTACTAGTAGTTTGTTCAGTTTGTTTCTGCTGTTGTAGTTTGCAAATCACTTGTCTGAGCTCCTTGTTTTCTTCTTCGGTTTGTTTGGAAGCGCTTTTACTTCTCAGTAATTTGTAGCGAATTTCCTCTATTGCTTCGAATAGTTTTTCCCACACTTTCTTGCTCTCTTTTATATCTGTCTTGAGTTCAGTATTGGTACGTTCCTGCTGTTTGATAATTTTTCGTAGAGCATCAAGCTGACAGATGAGCATATTGTTTTTGTCACTCAAATGTCGTATTTCCTTGTCTTTTTCTTTACCTTCCCGCGCCTGGAAGCATATTTTCTGTTCTAAGATTTTGTTTTTGCTCTTGTACAGTGCCAATTCTTCTTGTACTAATTTTAACTTGCACGAATCTCGGGGTTTGATATCTCCCATTTCTGCGAATCTACATTTTGCAGCTTTAGTTTCGGTTTTGCTATTGTTTTTATTTTGACAATGGCTACTATTGAACAATTTGAATTTTTGATTCATTGTTTTGTGTGAATATCTAGACCATTGGTGAAGTGTAAAACGTTGATTTGAATTTTGATAAGTGAATGATAGGCGTGTTTGCTGGCTTATTTCTAGAAAATTCTAGGTGGAGAAGTAACCATGCAATTCAGCAGCAATGGCATCTCGAATACTCGTAATATAAGTAAGTTAACTAGCATACAGTGAATTTTATTTTCATTTTTCAATGCATACTCACGCAATAATACTATTGTATTGACTAGAGGTTAGGTGTATTTTAGGGTAGATATTCAGTCACGAACAAATAGCTCAGTGGTTAAACACTCGCTTGCCTTGCGAAAGGTCCCGGGTTCGAACCCCCGCGCCGACAAAAATTTGTATTCAAAATTTGGTTACAGTTGTTTGTACGGGATACCTTCCGGTGCGCTCGTGTTGACCCAGCACCTAAATGGGAAGTATTGTGTCACTTCTCGCCCATCAGAGGGGAGGCATACAACGGGATGGGCGGGCTACAACACAGACCTCAAGCGTCTACAGTTGCTCCTGTTTCATGGCTACGAAATAAAAAAGGCTGCGAAACATTCATCTTTTTTTTAAAGTCATCGACACCTATCGATTACTGATAGGTATCGATGATCTTATCTTCGTGAATCGTAATACTATTTTCAGTCTGAACCAGAATCAGGTTACTATAGTCAAGTAATAGTCTGAGCTTTCTACTAAACAGAGAGTAAACCCTCTTGATCAAATTACCTCCACAGTTATAGAGACCTTTCAAAAAGCCATGTGAGCCCAGTGCGTTCAACATGGGGATTTAAGATTTAATACTTGGCTGGAAGAAGCGAGATTTTTTTTATTAACAAATTAAAGTTTTATTTTATTTTTAACTGCTCATAAATCAACGAGTTGTCCAAAGACACAGTATACAGATCAGACAGGTGTTGGTATTTTTTTTTTCCATTCGTTATTATTATTTTTATTATTATTATTTTGTCTTTGGCCAACTAGTTACTTATGGGTACAAATGTCTATGAACAATATTCAAAGTGTCGCGCAGGACAGTCAAGCATAGCTCTTTCACATGTTTCTTATGGATTTGATGTGTTTTGAAGAAGTTGAGAAGTATAAGTGAGGCAGATCCGCGAACACCAAACCATAGACCATGCACTTTCCAGTTTTGAATTCCATATGTGTCTTTGAAATAAGGTATGGTGGGTTCATAGATGGTTTTTTTCTCATTGTCTATCATTTGATCTTGATGATCTTCATTGGTTTCCCAGCGCAGTGTAGGGTCAATGATGAGCGCATTGTTGTGCTGTCGATCAATAGCTATGATATCCGCTCTTCTATTTTGATTTTCTCCATCACTGGTTACTGCTTCACTGGTTACATAGCTTTTCCTTATTCATTAGAATCATTAGCCAAAAGAGAGTGATTTGATTTAAAAAATGATAATAAATATTATCATACATAGATATTTTACATAGAGGAATGCGGAAGAAGAGAAGAGGAGTGAGGGGTGTGAAGACGGAGCAGGAATTTGTGAAGTGTGAAAAAAGAAAGAAAAGAAAATGTTTATTTAAATAAATATATTATATATATTAGGCATCAAAAAATACATAGATAATATAGATATATATTGTGAAGTGTGTCATGTATATATACCAATGGTTTAAAATATATCAAGGTATATGCCGAGTCCCCTGGTCCAGTCTTTTCAATAAACCCTAGTCGATTTTTTCTTTCTTTTTTTTCCCTCTCTGACCCCCTCTTTTGGTTTCTATAGCTAAAAAGTATTACGAATCTGAATGAAAACTTGGATAGCGTTAAAAAATCCTTCTTTCTTTCCAACTTTTCCATTTGCCATTTCCTTTCCAAATTGAAAACTCATTTTTTAGAGTCCAGCCGAAGAAGAAAAAGGACTCAATGAAAGAAGGAAAAAAAAGGTTTAAATTTAAATTTCAAATTTTCTAGTCTGCAAGAAAAAGTTGTTTTAAATAAAATTTCGAATGTAAAATGGAAAGGAATGAAAATGTACCCGGAGTACATAAACAAGGATTTTTTTCTACCAAAGTAAGCAAGAAATGGAGAAGAAAATGGAACAATGTTTTTCTTTGCACTCCTGGAACGCGAGGAAGGGGCGGGGAATTCAATCGTAAATTTTAAGACTTCATACTTAGGGATTTTATTCGAGAGTAATATTGATAATGTCTTTAAGTTGAGCCAAGAGTTTTTGCCTTGGCAGCAAATTGCACCCAAAGTCCGTGTCCTTTTTTTTTTTGGAAATGAGAATTTACATAGATTTTTTTTTTCTAAATTGTTCGTTCATTGAATATTTAGTTCATTGAATTAAATGCCGACCTCCACGGCTCAGTGGTTAAGAGCATTGATTACTGACCGGGAGGTTGAGGGTTCGAATCCCGGCCGGAACGGAAATTTCTAACCGAGTTTTTCCGTTTCCGGAATGGCATGGATGTAAAGGCAAAGTTCCCTGAAGTAATGCGAAAGCGGTTCCGGGGCACAACTTTTTTTAAGTATGCATTCTATTGAGTGGTGTCGGCTCTGGCTATATACGGTCATACGTACGTTATTTTCAAGAATTATATCACAAATTAAAATTTAAAAAAATCTTCAAATCAATTTCTGGATTTACAAGGTCCAAGGGGTCTTCTTCTTTTTCTTGGATTTAAGATTTTTTCATAAAATTACATCAATATGAGGTCAAGATTCCTCTGCATATCACTTCTGAGAAATTTCTAATATTAGAAATCGGAAGTATTGTGTTCGTTTTCGTATTTTTTCTGTCTTGAAAAATAAATTCAAAGTTGAAAAAACTCTCTGAAGAAAAAAGTTGAGGACTTTTATTTTTTGGGTAGTGAAATTATATCTACCCGGGGCAGGGAGCTACTATTGTCAAACACAAATTTCTCTCTTAATGATATCAAAATTGATTAAAACAAAACCATTCCAAAATGGAGAATACTAAAATGTATCGACATACTTCATAAAAACTCTTTAAATTTTCCTTTCAAATTCAAAGCTTTCACAACAAAAATAGCTTTAAAATTTTATATTATGATTGTAACATTTTATAAAATCAATTTTTAAAGCATAAAAGAACAAAACTCTTAAATCGATAAGCAAAAAACACAAAAGGTTACTTTGAGTACCTACCTACCTAATATTTTACTGAAAGCAAGAAGTTATAATACAATCAGAGGAGATGAAACACTTGAAATAAGTGTTTTCTCCTTCTCTTTCTCTATTTAGTAAAAAAATATTTCTACTGGAAATAATAACAATAAATGAAAGCCTAATGCATTAACTGTGTCACCTCGCACCTGTTGTGTTGAGTGGGGGTTTTCCATTTTCATATTTTAATCATTACAAAGACTATTCAGAAATTCACTTTTTCTAACTTGTTAATACCTAGGAAAAGATTGGAAATCCATTGGTTCAAATACCACCTAGTAGATAATAAAAGTATGGTCAGTTTCCATAAGCAAGAATTTGCTAGAACTCAGTAACCTTAGGTCGTGGGCGATTTGAAGGTGTCAATAGATTCCCCTTGACGACTTCTACTTTTTGCCCTCACCCCCACTCTTAGTCTGGTAATCTAGGTAGCGCAGGGATCCGTTGGTTCGAATACCACTTAGTGCATGAATTTTTCCTCATTTATTTAAGTTTAAGACCACATAATAATAAAACTCTGAGGGTTAAGGTGCTAGAAAATGCTATGAGTATTAACCTCGCCTGGTGGCTACCTTCCACTAGAGAGTACCTATTATTATTGTTTAAAGAGGCAGATCTTAAAAGCTACATCGCTAGATGGATGATGCAGTCAAGAGACGGTACAACAATTTTAAACCACCTGAATGTAAAGGTGGTTTCGTTAATAACCTTTGAAAATTTATCCAAAAGAAATGTGCTCAAAATAGTTGGTGTACATGCTACAATACAGACAGCTGAGTCATAGAAGCTTTTGAGTCTCCGAGGCCAGTTCAAACCCAATGTTAGGGCTCAACTTTTAGTTAACCAAATGGCCACTTATTTTTACCTCCATGAGCCAATGTGCAATGCCCACACAATTTCTTCTCCCCAACTTTTACGGAGAAAATTCATGGGACATAAGTAAAAGTGTAGTATGCAGAGTCCTCGCTGTAGGGATTATTGGGTCATTTGTCCCTTCAGCTGATTTTGTTGTGCAGAGATGTTTGTTTGAAACGCCTGTGCTCATGCGCATTTAGATGTCTCTTCAAAGAAGAGATTGAAATAATTGTTAAGGTCGAAGTTTTCCCTATAGCAAGCTCGGGACCACCCTACAGTGAATCCTATAAGAAATAGCTTGTGTTTACATTCTACCTAGAGTTGCATATAATTTAATTAATGGACTAGATGCAAAGCAAAGTGGCGCCAAGAGCCGCAAGAAATTTGCATGAAGCTGAAATAAACGACTCCGGGAAACATGTGAGAGGAATAATTTCCTCTCGACTCAAAGTTAGACTTAGCGAGGTCCCTCTATAGCGGTAGTCAAGCCGTGGACTCACAACATGATGTTGGCCAGCAACACAGAAAATCCAAAAATCCCTTTTTATGCCTCAAATTTTGTTGAATAAAGCTTTCAGGAAAATAATAACACTCTTTTGTGGAAGATAACCACCAGGCAAGGTTAATGTTCAAAGCATTTTCTACCACCTTACCTTCAGAGTCTTATTATTATGTGGTCGCAAACACAAATTAATGAGGAAAAATTTATGCATTGGGTGGGATCCCTACGCTAGTCAAGTGGTTATAATCCAGGTAGCGTAGGGATCATGCACTGAAAAATTCAGTGCATGAATTTTTCCTCAATAACTTGAGTTTGTGACCACATAATAAAAAAACTTAATGAGTGTTAGGTGGTAGAAATTGCTTTGAGCATTAACCTCGCCTGGTGGTTATCTTCCACTAATGAGTGTTTATTATTATTTTATATTAACGGTAGCCATATTGGATAGTTTCTTATATAACAGGTTTTAGGCATTACGAGTTCTCCATTGCTTATTCCTCCATGGACTGCATCAAAACAAATCGTTTGAGCACCAATGTCAGGACATCAAGAAGCACTGCACAGACACTGGAGCCCGAAATCTCATGGCGCCTGTATTCCTCCCTGCTGCCTTGCCTCCTACAACCTCCACCCCTCCTCCCAATGCCTCCTTCTCTTCTACCTCCCTCTCTCGCTGATGTCTCTCTCTCTTCCTAGTTCCAAATGTCTCTCCCTCCTTGACCTCCTTCCTACCCCTTTTTGCACCCCTCTCTCTTCTCCTTTAAACACAACCTCCTTTTCACCTCCTCTACGTAAAAATTTATCTCCCTCTCCTCCTTCCCTCCAACCTCTATTCCACTTTCTCAACCCCTGTTTCAAACCCCTCCACCTCCGTATCTATCTCCCTTTCCTCGTTCTCTCCAACCCCTTTCCACCTCTCCCCCTTCCCTGCAATCCCCTTGTCAACCCCCTCCCCTCTTCCTCCAGTCCTGGGAAAACTTTCGCACCCTTGATCTCAAATCTGAGTCTTCTTTATTTTTCCATTT
The DNA here is from genome assembly GCA_024516035.1 of Bactericera cockerelli. NCBI lineage: Eukaryota > Metazoa > Arthropoda > Insecta > Hemiptera > Triozidae > Bactericera > Bactericera cockerelli. The sequence continues at coordinate 6,090,987 of CM044957.1, forward strand.
TTGACTTTTTACAACTTCATGTTTCGCAGCTTTCCACACTCTCAGTAAACATAAACAAGCAATGGAATTTTCATAGACGGATCCAATTAAGTTAAGTAAAGGACTCTCAGTCATCTTTTGCACCCTTCAATTGAAAAGTGTGAGAGCTTTATTTTTAATTTACCGGTTAAAGAACATAAAATCAATTTATTACTATTGCAAAGTCAACAAAGTATGGATTTTAATTTTCTTTTAGTTGTAGACTTGTAGAGGTATTATAGCAGTTTCTCATTGTTTTCTTAAAGCCTCAAGTGTCGTAATAATGATTGTGTCTTTTAAGAATTCAGAGTCTTACTTAGAGAATAGTTTCATTCCATGTAGTTATTGTAGTTCATAATTTATCATCACATATGTCTCGGAAACAAACACCAGTTAATTTTAATACTAAAAGAATTTTCTACCGCCTAACCTTTAGAGTCTTCTTATTATGTGGTCAACTAAATCAGGAAAAATCCATGCATTGAATGGAATTCAAACCAATGTCCCTTCGCTACTTGGAGTACCAGACTACCAATGCGCTAATTATTATTATTATTATTCAACACTTTATTAGATATAAATTCAACACTTCATTAGATATATACAGCACAAATACTTATTTTATGAAAAAGATGAAAACAATATGTATAGATTCAAATTGTATTAAAGATAGTTCGTTAATTATTAGATATTAAATGAGTATATTGTTAGTGGTTAGGAAATAGTATACCTATGTATCCGTATGTACGTGGGTTTTGTATTATAGTTTGCGGACAGTTCGATTGGGTGATCTGACAATTTGATCTGAACTTTCGAGTTTCCAAGTTTCTATTTGGTCGTTTTTTTTTTTTTTTTTTGATGGTTGTAGATACTATTTATGTTTTTGTTGCTTCCTTCCTGAATTCGATTGTCTTCATTATTCATTAGCTTAGCGGTAGCATGCTCGGCTTGCATTACTAGCCAAACCGAGAAGCAAATATTTTTTTTCATTGAAATATCATTTTTTTATCAAGCTACGAGTAATAAGCCAGTAACCATAATATTGAACTAGTTTGGATCTTATAAAAAAGAAAAATTGTCATTCTACATTGAAAATTCTAGTACTGAAAATTTTGGTAAGGACACAGACAATTTAAATTTAAACATGAAACCAAAGAACATCGCTGTTCTTTGGTTTCATGGACCAATACAAGGAATGTGCTTATGCTACTCAAGTTGAATGCTAAAAATATTGCCATTGAAGATTGTTCCAAGAGTTGAGGCTCTTCAATATCGGAAATTGTTGATATCATCAAATATGTAGAAAGAAAAACTTCAAAGTTGTAATGTAAGGAAGGCAGATCAGAAGAGACGGAAATGCAGCCATTGCTCAATTCAGGGGCTTTCTAGGAGTCTTCTCGGACATCCTGATGGGATTCTGGATCCAATTTTGACTACCATCACATCATGAGACGAAATTCAAACCATGACCGATCATGATGGCAAAAACCAAAGTAGTGAGAGCAAATTAGAAGAGACCAAAATGCAGGCATTGCTGACTCGAAGAAATCTCTAGGATTTTTATCGCGCATCCTGATTGATTTTTTGGATCTAATTTGGTTCAATTATGAAGACTCGCATTTATTTCGATTCTCTTTGCAAAACTATTTTAACAAGAAAATCCAACGTACATACATTACTGAATGACCTTCTTTTAACTCAAATGGTCTTTTTAAATTCCTATTATTTTCAAGTCACCATAAAATTGTTTTTCTAGTTAAGTGCATAATTTTAAGGGAGAGGTTGTTTCATGGAGACCTAAACCATGAATTCAAAAGGTCAGTTGAATTAGATTTCATTCTAAGTTTATACATTAGGCCTACAATTAGTTTTAAAAAAACATCCATTCATTATTTTCACAGAAAATTCACTATGTATGACAATGATTGAAAAGACTGCAAGTAAAAATTTGCTTTGATACTACTAAGCACGAGATATTGTTAATATCAATACTCTAAAAAATTCAAGGACATGTTATACATTTCTTTTCAGTAAAAATTACAAATTTTAATACCTGAAGATTCTTTTTTATAGCAGTAACATAGTCTCATTCTATTAGTCAATAATGACAAAAATTCAAAATCCAATTTGCAATGATTAAACTAAGTATATGACATAGGTACTACCTATTAATGCATCTACTTATCACACTCTACAACAAATTGTTTTATGCAAATAATATTAAGTATATATCTTTTTTACATTTCAGGATTATCCAAAATCAAAAAAGTAACAACAAAATGCTCCAAATTCATCGTCAAAAGTATCTCCAAATTCATCGTTCAAAGTATCTCCAAATTAATCGCTGAAATTATCTCCAAATTCATCGTCAAAAGTATTTCCAAATTCATCGCCGAAAGTATCTTCAAATTCATCGCTGAAAGTATCTCCAAATTCATCGTTCAAAGTATCTCCAAATTCATCGTCAAAAGTATCTCCAAATTCATCGTCAAAAGTATCTCCAAATTCATTGCTGAAAGTATCTCCAAATTCATCGTAAAAAGTATCTCCAAATTCATCGTAAAAAGTATCTCCAAATTCATCGCTAAAAGTATCTCCAAATTCATCGCTGAAAGTATCTCAAAATTCATTGTTCAAATTATCTCCAAATTCATTGCTGAAAGTATCTCACAAAATTCATCGTTCAAAGTATCTCCAAATTCATCGTCCAAAGTATCTCCAAATTCATTGCTGAAAGTATCTCACAAAATTCATCTTCCAAAGTATCTCCAAATTCATCGCTGAAAGTATCTCAAAATTCATTGTTCAAATTATCTCTAAATTCATTGCTGAAAGTATCTCACAAAATTCAACGTTCAAAGTATCTCCAAATTCATCGTTAAATAAAAGTCCAAATTCGGCAGTCACGAAATTCAGCGTCATATTAAAGTCCAAATTCAGCAGTCACCAAATTCAGCGTCAAATAAAATTCCAAATTCAGCAGTCACCAAATTCAGCGTCAAAGAAGTCTCAAAATTCAGCAGTCACCAAATTCAGTGTCAAATAAAAGTCCAAATTCAGCAATCACCAAATTCAGCGTCAAATAAAAGTCAAAATTCAGCAGTCACCAAATTCTGCGTTAAATAAAAGTCAAAATTCAGCAGTCACCAAATTCAGCGTCAAGAAAAGTCCAAATTCAGCAGTCACCAAATTCAGCGTCAAAATTCAGTAGTCACCAAATTCAGCGTCAAATAAAAGTCCTAATTCAGCAGTCACCAAATTCTGCGTTAAATAAAAGTCAAAATTCAGCAGTCACCAAATTCAGCGTCAAATAAAAGTCCAAATTCAGCAGTCACCAAATTCAGCGTCAAATAAAAGTCCAAATTCAGCAGTCAACAAATTCAGCGTCAAAGAAAAGTCAAAATTCAGCAGTCACCAAATTCAGCGTCAAATGAAAGTCCAAATTCAGCGTCAACTCCAAATTCGTTCGTTAGCAGGTAAGAAGAAATTTGCTTTACAAGAACTTAAAACATAATTTTTTGGTGACTTGAAACTTGGTTATTGTGAAAAATAACATTTGGTAAATTCTAATATAGGTCAATCAGTAATGTATCTAAACTAAATACATAATACATAATTATATTATTTGCAATTTACATACATGTATGATTGGTATATCTGATAATTATAATGTAATAAAAATGTAATTATTGTATGAAATGAGAAATTGTAAATATACTAAACTTTATTATTCTATATAATTATTTTGTATGCATCATTGTCTTTTGTAAGTATGAATTTGTATGAATAAGTAAGTCTGGCTGGGGGACTATAAACAGGGAGTAGACCAGCACTGGTTTGGTTCTGGGGGCCCTTGTCAATTACTAGCCTCCTTGTAAAGACAGTGGTAGAAGTGCTGAGTCATTCCTCCACTGTCTGGCTACTATCGTTCACGATGACGCGACGCCACCCTATGATGATGATAAAAACAGATGTCCTAACCAAAGGGCGGGGTTATTGCCTTGGGAAATATCTTCCACCCAACTAGTTCAAAGAAATAAAAAGAAACTCAAGAATAGAAAAATATATAAAAACAGATGTCCTCGCTAAAGGGCGGGGTTATTGCCTTGGGAAATATCTTCCACCCAACTAGTTCAAAGAAATAAAAAGAAACTCAAGAATAGAAAAATATATAAAAACAGATGTCCTCGCTAAAGGGCGGGGTTATTGCCTGGGGCAATCTCTTCCACCCAACTAGTTGAAAGAATTAAAAAGAAACTCAAGAATAGAAAAATATATAAAAACAGATGTCCTCGCTAAAGGGCGGGGTTATTGCCTGGGGCAATCTCTTCCACCCAACTAGTTGAAAGAATTAAAAAGAAACTCAAGAATAGAAAAATATATAAAAACAGATGTCCTAACTAAAGGGCGGGGTTATTGCCTTTGGAAATATCTTCCACCCAACTAGTTCAAAGAAATAAAAAGAAACTCAAGAATAGAAAAATATATAAAAACAGATGTCCTCGCTAAAGGGCGGGGTTATTGCCTTTGGCAATCTCTTCCACCCAACTAGTTGAAAGGAATACAAAGAAACTCAAGAATAGAAAAATATATAAAGACAGATGTCCTCGCTAAAGGGCGGGGTTATTGCCTAGGGCAATCTCTTCCAACCAACTAGTTGAAAGAAATAAACAGAAACTCAAGAATAGAAAAATATATAAAGACAGATGTCCTCGCTAAAGGGCGGGGTTATTGCCTATGGCAATCTCTTCCACCCAACTAGTTCAAAGAAATAAAAAGAAACTCAAGAATAGAAAAATATATAAAGACAGATGTCCTCGCTAAAGGGCGGGGTTATTGCCTTGGGCAATCTCTTCCACCCCACTAGTTGAAAGGGATAAAAGGAAGCTCACCGCCTTGCCCAAATAGTTGAAAGAAATAAAAAGAAACTCACCGCCTTGCCCAACTAGTTGACAGAAATAAAAAGAAACTCACCGCCTTGCCCAACTAGTTGAAAGAAATAAAAAGAAACTCACCGCCTTGCCCAACTAGTTGAAAGAAATAAAAAGAAACTCACCGCCTTGCCCAACTAGTTGAAAGAAATAAAAAGAAACTCACCGCCTTGCCCAACTAGTTGACATTGATAAAAGGAAACTCACCTCCTCGTCCCGGCCACCTCCACCACCTTGCAGCGGCTCTTGCTCCACCAGGCGGGGGTGATGGTCCAGTGGCTGGAGGCCGCACTCCTGGCCCAGCCCTCCTCCGGGTACAGGAGCACCTGGGAAAGAGGAGAATTAATAATAATAATAATAATAATACCGGGTGTACCGGTTCATTTATTAACGAGCATCAGAGCTCTTTGTGCAATATAACAATATTTATAACAAAAATCAATGGATATACACAACAACAACAAAAACAACGTAACACATAAATGGTAAATTATTTATTAACCCTTTCACTGTACATCTATGAATTAGTTGGGAAAAAATTATGAACGATGCTTTTTTGAGTTTGTTAGAGTCCATAGATGATGTTTCAAAAAAAAAAAAACGGAAAAGTGAGAAGTTGTAGTAGATGTACATGAATATCAGAACATACCTGGACAGCTGTTTCGAACAGCGGACAGAACATAATACAGACAAATGTACAAATAATAAAGAGACACAAAAATAGACGAAAATGCAAACAAGATAATCCATAAAAAGAGACGAAGAAGAAAAGAAAAATATAGATAAATATACAAATACCTACACATTGTACGTATATGTCCTAACTAAATGGCGGGGCTATTGCCTTTGGCAGTCTCTTCCACCCAACCCTTTCATATTGCTTAACTAAGTGAAGAAATCAACCACATTAGCAGAATGCTGAGAATCTCCAGAATTGCCAGCAGTAGTAGTAAACTCTAGAAAAATTATTTTAATAAATTACAATTACTCTACCATCCAACCCATGTAGCATAAATTGGGCAATATGGTGAAATAACGCTAAACACACTCAAACCATCATTTGGTTTTAGAAATGAAGAAACACATCATGAAGTATGTGAGATTCATGATCGTGTGTAAATCTGTAAATAGAACATTATAAAGTACACTGAACATAATAATTATGTAACTAGCACAGAATATCACATACTCGTAATACGTGATATTTATGTAATAATTTATTTTCCAGTGCCCTTTTTTTCCATTTTCATTCCATTATTTTCCATTCCAACCACAATTCTCTCAGAGCCATCTAAATTCACGAGCAAGTCTCCACGGAGTAAACAATACGAGGAACATGCTAAGAAAACAAATTGAAGCAGTAGATGAAGCACATGATACAGGAGAAGAAAACACTAAATAAAAAGGACCGCGAAGACACCTGAGATATAAATATGCAAGTGAGAAGAAAAGTAATAACGGAAAGTACCTCAGAAGAGATGTACTATATGTTGTATTGTTTTGTGTATTGCATGTGGGCAGAGGTGTTGGATTTTGTTTTTTGTATTGCATGTAAGCAGAGGTATTAGATGTTGGATTGTATTGCATATAGGCAAAGGTATTAGATGTTGTTTTGTTTCGTCGATTCTATTGCATGTAAGCACAGATATTAGGTGTTGCTTTTTTGTGTATTGCATGTAATCTTGTAAGCAAAGGTATTAGATCTTGTTTTGTGTATTGCATGTAGGCAAAGGTATTAGATGTTGTTTTGTTTCGTCTATTGCATGTAAGCACAGATATTAGGTGTTGCTTTTTTGTGTATTGCATGTAATCTTGTAAGCAAAGGTATTAGATGTTGTTTTTTGTATTGCATGTAGGCAAAAGTATTAGATGTTGGAATGTATTGCATGTAGGCAAAGGTATTAGATGTTGCAATTTATTGCATGTAACAAGAGGTATAAGTTTTGTGAATAGTTTTTCATCTCTAATAAATGATTTTTCTGATATGAAATTAGTTTATCTGCGTTTCTCCCTGTTTTCAATAGCATTGTTTTTCTGTCGAACTGAAAGTGATGATATTTTTCGGTTCCAAGTGCGGTCAGCTACTAGAGAAGTAGTATTTTTACCGGGTGGAAATCCCACAGGTCAGAATGGACCGGGGTGTCTTAAAAAGATTTTTTTTCTGCCTTCCAAAAAAAACTGTTACTTTATTTGATTTTTTGATCTGTCTCTTTTTGATTTTCTACCTTTCTCTTTCCCTCTACCAATTTTTTTTTCTCTCTCTCTCTCTCTCTCTCTCTCTCTCTTCCTCGCTTTTGTCTTGAAAGTACAATTCAAAATTCAGGGAACGCCATCGGTCTCAAAGGAAACATTAAACCTGTTCTATTATTCCATCCACTTTCTCATGAACACGCGAACGAAGAAATTCAATTTAAATGCTGTTTCTTACCTATGTTGTTGTTATTATTACTATTGTTGTTGGTTTTTTTAAAGATGAGTGTTTCACAGCTTGTTTTATTTCGTTGTCATGAAACAGGAGCTACTGTAGACGCTTGTGGTCTGTGTTGTAGACGTCCCGAAGTATGCCTCCCCTCTGATGGGCGAGGTCAACACGAGCGCACCGGATGGTATCCCTTACTAACAACTGCAACCAAATTTTGAATACAAATTTTTGTCGGCGCGGGGGTTCGAACCTTCCGCATGGCAACCGAGTGCTTAACCACTGAGCTATTCGTGCGCTCTAATTCGTGGTTTTGGTGCTTTTAGGAATGCATTGCAGATACAGCAGCATAATTCAAGTATGGTATGAAATTATTAATCTTAGTTAATCTTAGTGGTCACTATCCCTTAACTTTCACCTTGACAACAACTGTAGAGGTCATATCTAAACCGGACCAATGGCTGAAAACTGAAAACAACTTTTTTGATAACCTGAGACTATGATTCGTCCAGAAATGTGAAAAACTGGGTAGGTCAAATTTTCGACGAATACAATACTTTCATTATTATAGGATAAGGAAAGTAAAAAAAGAAAGAAAAAAAATTATTGTTATTATTTCACATCTAGTCAGTTATGAGGTTATGACACTCGCTCCTGCGGATTCAGATAATGTCTGCACCCTCAGAACTACATTTACTTAGCTCTTCCACTGTAAAGACGCGGACAAAATGCAGTAAAGACAACAAATACAGTACCCAACCCATCAAAGAATAATACTCTTTAGAAAAGATGGACGTTTCAAGTATCCAAGCTATCAACAACAGAGAAACATTACAGAAACGGTACTTCAAAGTTTCTGCTTTCATAAGTACATTGATATGCTCAAGTATGTATATGAGCAAGGAGTATTTTTACCTGTATACATACATTTTGCATAAGTACATAAGCAAGCACATGATATAGGAGCAAAAGCGGGAGGTAAGCACCCCCACAAGAAGAGTGGGGAATATAGGAGGACAGAAAACGTGGCTACATTTTTTTCTCTTTTATTGAAATCTGCAAGAAAATAAAACCTTTCATTAGTACCTATTAATAGAAGAAAGGGTCACATAATAGTTTAAATAAAAGACAAACAAGAACATAGAAATAAAAAGGGAAAAAGAGAAAAGAATAACAACACCAAGAGAAGGCAGAGGAAGAAGAAGCAGAACACTTGGTAATGAAGAAGAAAAAAAAAGTATACGTAAAAAGCGGAAATGAGAGCACAATAGCACCAGCTAATTACATCTGGATAATATACACACTCTAAAAGTACCGCAAAGTACCCTTGGTTATGGCAAATTTTCACAATTCCGTACAAAGCATCCCTTCTTTTCGCTAGCAACTTTTCCCAAGACTGCTAAAAGTGCAGACTACCCTCTCATCCCTGATAGTTTTTTCCATACGTGTTGCGGTAAATAATTTTTCATAAAGTACCTGTGCTGGCGTTTCTGTCGTTCCGGCGTGTTCCTTGTGCTTGGAACGGTAACATTTGTGTTAAGGGTGGTTAGTATTATTTCCCAAACGAAACTTCTGACCTAATTGCTCGTGGCTTCAAGCTCTGAGCTTTCTGTTTGTGTAGAGTACTGTGTGGGTTGCGGTGTATCGCTTGTACAGGGTAGACTCTAGGAGCAAAATTAATAGATAAAGTTGAGAACTGAAGCCATGACTTAGCATTCATTTTCCCCATTTAAGACATGCAAAATCTAGACTTAGCTCCACAGAGGTATGACAAAAATGTCTATTGATTACGCCCTAGGACTAAAAATTTAGCTGTGACTTCAAATCAAGCATGACAAAGCATTTTACTTCCGATGAATTTCTAATATTATAAATCGGAAGTATTGTGTTCGTTTTTGTAAATAATAATATTATTTTTTCAATATTGTACTTAACAATATTATTTATTTTTGAGCACACTGAAAGCTACATGCTCTAAGTGGTCGACTGCCATGTTTGTGACAGTTCAGGCGTTTCATAGTGATGTACGAATATTTTCCTCATTTATTTTAGAATTTTGCCACATAACAAAGGCACCAAAATAAAGGGAAACCATGTGAATGTCATATAACGGCGTCGCAGATCCTCATGGATAAATGGTAGTACTAATAGAGAGGTTAGTTGATGGCAAGGATATTCTGAACTATTACCTGCTGATGAGAGCAAATAAGCTCGAAACAGCTGTCCAGGTATGTTATGATATTCATGTACATCTAGTACAACTTCTCAATTTTCTGTTTATACTGATATTAATTTACATAGGCTGCACAGGTACTAAGCAGCGAAACAGGTACTGGATTAAAGGCTTCTTTTAGACCTATTCTTCCAAAAATGGGACCTACACTAAACTTGTACCCGTCTCCACGCGCGAGATGAGTCTCCTGAATTTCAATTGCTTTCTGTGCAAATATTTGACACTAAGTAAGAGGTACCATCATGGGATCAAGAACTTGTTTAATTTGTTTCAAAGTTTGCTCTTATCTGAACGTCGAAGTTTCGCTAAAGGAAAAAGTCAAAAGCTAATGCTACTTTGAGAGCAAAGTTTAGCATACCGTCATGACCTTTGAACACGAACTTTACCCAAGATCTGTCCTAGAAAGAGACTTTTCAATTTGCTTTCTTAGCTTGTACAATAATTATTATAAGAATAACAGGCGCTTATTTAAATATATTTGCCGATTAGGACTAAGATGTTGTTTATTAAAGCAGTTGTGATGGTGCCATCCTTCTATTGTCTGGTCTAATTATCAACTAGTATATGAAGAAAAGTTTCTGCAATAGGTATTGGTATAGGTAGGGCTATCGGCTACGAAAGCTCTTTGTCACTGCCACCTCAGATAGATCTTTTGTGACATGCAACAGGTATGATTGGCATTTGAAACTTCTGGCCTTTTTTGCAATGATTCCGAGGGTTTTTTTTTTTTTTTTTTTTTTTTTGGTTTAACGTCGCTTTCAACTGCATGGTCATATCACGACGGGGGTGTTACCCTCCATTCGCAGGAAACTCACAAACCTGCTACCCACATTAACCTCACCCAGCCTGGGTTGGTTCACCCAGGGAAGCATCACGAAGTCTTCACCTCGCTGGACGTTGCTTAACTTCGGTGATCCAACGAGAACCGGTGCATTCAACGCGCCATCGACGCTGGCTCCGAGGGTTTGATCGAAGATATTGTGGAACATGGAACTTGGAATATTATTTGACCAGACTACCAGAGTTTCAAGAATCAAGATGAATCTGTATGAACGCATTTCCTTTGCGATACAGAGAGACACTAGTGCCAGCATGGAGGGTACTTCTTCTCCTTACAATTTATTTTGTGAAGTTTATGATTTGTAGTTCTAAATGCAATACAATACGATTATTTGATGAAACTTAAAAATAAATGGATAGGATCCAAAGTCGAACCAACGGATCACCAAGCTACCCGGACTACCAAACTAGCAGTTTAACCACTTCGACTATCACTATGTTAGCAGCGAAGGGGTTGTCAACAAAACAAAAACGTATTATCTAAACCTATTTTCTTAAAAGCGTATTTTCTAATGCAATAACGTAAGAATGCAATGAATTGTAAATTATTAATCCGTAGGAAATGGGATTTTTTTTCTCCATCAGAGAATAGCTCGCAGCTAAACAAATATGTCTTTTTCGTTAGGAAAACAAAGTCATTTTTATTATCTCTCGATTCTAACTCTACTGCGTGCAATAAGTGTGTGTTTGGTTTTTTTTTCTCTCTCTCTCTTTCTCTCTCTCCTCTCTCTCTCTCTCTCTCTCTCTCTCTCTCTCCACATAATTGAAAACTGAAATTAGCTTATTTATTAAAAAGCGCTCATAAAAACATAAGAACCTATAAAAACATAAGGTTAGGTGGTAGAAAATGCTTTGAGCATTAACCTCGCCTGGTGGTTACCTTCCACTAAAGAGTATTATTATTATTATTATTATAAAAACCAGTGAATCACCTGTAAAAAAAAAAAATCAATAGTTCGAGTCCTTTCTTCAGGAGACATTTGCGCTTTGAAAATATGTTTTTTTTTTTTTTTTACACCATATTTTTTTTACAAAACCATCAACAACAACAAATTAATAACGGCGCGGTGTGTAGATCTCACTCTTGTAAACAAATTGGTACGTTAATTGTGATTTTCCGTTAATGGAGGGTAAAACCTCCGCCTGAATTGAACTAGATGTTAAAGAGACGTTGAGAAAGGCACCCGGTATAAAAATCCATGACATTCCAATCACAGCAGATTACAGGAAGACTAGCGCATCAAACTCTGATGCGAGTTTCTTTATCCTTTTTTTTTTTTTTTTTTTTTTTTTTTTTTTTTTTTTTTTGTAAAATAAGAGAATTATTGGAACAAATGAAATCTACCGTTAAAAATGTCGTGAACTCGTATTTTTCTATTATTTTAAATTGATTTTTTTAATCAATCTTAGCCATTATATTTAATGTGAAGAACCTCCAGGTCCATTATATCTAAATACATTTCATCCATTATTTTAAGAAAATGTTTGTTGATTTAAAAAAAAAAAAAATGGTTTTAAAAATTGGTTTTTTCTTCAGGAAGAAATATTCTTCAGGAAGAAATGTTCTTCAGGAAGAAATATTCTTCAGGAAGAAATGTTCTTCAGGAAGAAATATTCTTCAGGAAGAAATATTCTTCAGGAAGAAATATTCTTCAGGAAGAAATGTTCTTCAGGAAGAAATGTTCTTCAGGAAGAAATATTCTTCAGGAAGAAATATTCTTCAGGAAGAAATATTCTTCAAGAAGAAATATTCTTCAGGAAGAAATATTCTTCAAGAAGAAATGTTCTTCAGGAAGAAATATTCTTCAAGAAGAAATATTCTTCAGGAAGAAATATTCTTCAGGAAAAAATGTTCTTCAGGAAGAAATGTTCTTCAGGAAGAAATATACTTCAGGAAGAAATATTCTTCAGGAAGAAATATTCTTCAGGAAGAAATGTTCTTCAGGAAGAAATATTCTTCAGGAAGAAATGTTCTTCAGGAAGAAATATTCTTCAGGAAGAAATATTCTTGAAGAAGAAATATTCTTCAGGAAGAAATCTTCTTCAGGAAGAAATATTCTTCAAGAAGAAATATTCTTCAGGAAGAAATATTCCTCGCATGTGGAATTTTCAATTTAACTTTTCAGCAGAAACAAAAGAAAAACTTTTATTTCTTCGCAAGATCTGAATTCTGAACTCACTTTTCATTGCAGTCAGGAGGAAAAAGTAGAGGAGAGATACACCTCAGATATGATTGAATACTGGGTGTCCTGGAACCTTGAAATTATTCTCAAGTTCGTTTTTGATTGAGTACAACATTTTGTTTTGAAACTTTTCGCGACATTTTGTATTAATTTTTCTACAGATGGTATACGACTATACGTATCGTTGCAGATTGTTTAAATTGAGGAGATTGCATTCAAATAAACCGAACTCCATTGTTATGACACCCCCTGAGATATAAGCATGCAAGTAGATATAAATACTCTGGTCTATGGAAAAAAGCAAAATTTTGCTCTAGCGTTGCAATCAAAGGACCTAGGTTCGATTTTTTGTAGTAAATAGATTCCTCTTGACCTAGTGCATCATTGTAAGTGACTTTAGAGCGACGTGAATTTTAATGACGTGAATTTGAACGACGAGCTTGAGAATACAAAGTTACCTCATAGGTTTTATATTTCAAGAAAATGTTGCACTTAAACTTAATATTTTACTTTATGTTTCTGACTTTGGAACTTTATATGAAAAGTTTGTTTTCTTTCAGGAAGAAGAACTTGAAATGGAACATGAGCTGCCAAGCGTCGAGTTTCTTTGTATGTGAACCCTAATATAATATAGACCTACCTACCTACATACATAATAATTATGATACAGGGTGTCCATAAAGTCGCTTTAGAATCTGAAATAGAATAATAATAAAATAATAATAAAAATCTTTATTTGTTTTCATATACATTTGCATTCCCATTACATCTCCATGAAGTACTGTTGTACTTTTCGGGAGATGTAAGTAATTTTTCATCACATCAGTTCTTTTTTATAATTATTTTATTTTCATTGTTTCTTCTTATTTTTTATTTCTATTTTTGCCAATTATATTTCATTATTTGTATTAATAAGGTATTGTTTTAATTCTTGCTTCATTTTATTTTCATTTGGAATATTTCTTAAATTTGTTGGAATATTGTTCAACATTTTTGGAATTTGATGTTTGGTTAGTCTTTCGCCATAATTGTTGTTAAATGTGGGTGTTATATATATTGTATGTCTTGTATTGTAATTATTTTCTTGTATTTTTCTATACTCTTCTATGTAATAATGAAGTGTCGTGTGGCATATTGTTTTAAAGGTCTCATTGAGAGCAGTTCATTGCACCAAATTCCTGAGAGCTACGACATACCGTTCTCGAGATACGGGCTCGGCCGTCCTGACTTATATCCTTATGTTCTAACCTATATCTCTTTAACAGCAAGTTTCAGAAGGATATATTCTGTTGATGTTAACACTTTTTTCGAGACCTTTCAAACAAGATATAACCGGCTAGTTGTGCCGCTGGCAAACGAAAACGACCAAAAAGTAACATCAACAGAATGGGTCGAGTTGTATCTTGTTTGGAAGTCTCACAAGATCTTGTCTCACAATAAGGAGCATAATATATCGTTAAATTTAATCCTCTCCTTGAGATACGGTGGTTGGGTTGGGACTTCATGCACACCCCGTATACGCATTCTACGTAACATGACGCACTTACATAATTGCGTATGTAATAATTAATTATATTACTTACGTATTTCTGCATAAGTAGGTCACATCTGACAATGTTTCATGACTTTGCACTGTTTTTGATTTTGTTAGAGGCATGGCTGATAGGAATAATTTATTACCAACAGCTGAAAGGGCTCACTTAATCGAGAAATACCTTTGATTCTTCAAATTATTATTAGTCCTCTGCCTCAAAAACATATTCAAAAACTGCATCACAAGTTTAAAAGAATACATTTATGTATTAATTTTTTTTTTAAAGATGAGTTTTTCACAGCCTTTTTTATTTCGTAGCCATTAAACAGGAGCTACTGTAGACGCTTGTGGTCTGTGTTGTAGCTTGACCATCTCGTAGTATGCCTCCCCTCTGATGGGCGAGAAGTGACACAATACTTCCGATTTAGGTGCTGGGTCAACACGAGCGCACTAGAAGGTATCCCTTACAAACAACTGTAAACTGTAATCAAATTAAGAATACAATTTTTTGTCGGCACGGGGGATCTGAGCTAATCGCGCTCTGTATACTTTACAAGTTTACATAAGATACCACCTGTTTTTAAGATATGACAACTTTCATAGTTAGTACAGAATTATGGGACACCTAATGACATAGAGTCGAAATCCTACGACTCTAATACAAAAAGCTATTACAAAAATAATTCTTATCCAGATTTAAAAAAATATTATCGCTCGGAAAAATATCTTTCGTAAGCCCTTGGTTCCGTCTAGCGTACAGCCCCCTCAGTACCTCATGAGGTAAGAAGATTACTGCATGTTTACCTTCTGACGCTTGTGAGGTAATCAAGCAAAGGTCTGAGGTATTAGAGGTAATACTCGCAGTCGACACTTGAAGCACGAAGGAGAAAGCTCTCCACTAGGAAAAGAAAAGCGCCATTGGAAAGCGAGTTAAAAAATACTGCTTGGAAGAAAAAGGGTAAAACTGGACATGTCACGTGGGTAAAAAATATTAATCTAGGTATTAAGAGATTAGTGCAAGGTAGGTTAATTAATATTTTCAAGACAGACCACAAGCGTCAATGGCGTGTTGAATGCACCGGTTCTCGTAGGATTATCGAATTCGAGCAACGTCAAGCGAGGTGAAGACTTCGTGATGATGGCATTCCGGCCCAACCCAGGCTGGGTGAGGTTAATTTGGGTAGCAGGTTTGTGAGTTTCCTGCGAATGGAGGGTAACACCCTCGTCGTGATGTGACCATGCAGTTGAAAGCGACGTTAAACTCTAAGAAAAAATCTTTTCAATTCGAAACACCAATAACATTGTATTATTACAATTGATTAGTTAAAACCAGCTTAGCTTGGAATGTATTAACCTGATTTTCATATGGACCCGGGTTCGATCCCCAGGCGCTGTAAAAATAGTGACATTAAAAATTAAAGAAATTAAAATATTTGAATACCCATAACCAAACATATTGGTTGATAATTTTGTAATGGATACCCTTAAAATAGTGTCACCTATTTTATAAACACAATAACAGAACCCTCAGCAGGTCCCTCAGTTGTTCGATCAATCTGTATAAGTTTAGTATATGTAATAAGTATTAAGTATAGTGCTTTATTTAGAGTGTCAGGGCAAGACAGGTAGTCCCATTATGCCAACAGTTGATCTGGAGGTCGGTGGAATAATTGGTATAAGTATTACCCTACCGTGTCCTGGTGCAATTTATAAATATGTATTTATGCACAATGTACAATATTGTACATACATAATATCGCTCACATTACATCCCCATCAAACGTATTTCCAATTTGTAATAGCTTTGATATTATCGGGAAATTTGATGAGAGATATGAAAATATCCCCTGAGCTACTGATAGCAATGGAGGGGGTTCGGAAAACCCTAAGGAGATTATTATTTGATTTTCTCCAGGAATATTTTATTGGATATGTATCATGCTATTTGAATGAGATTGCAGAGGAGGTTAGGGAGGATTACAGAAATATTTATCAATATTTTATTTACACAGATACATACATGTATAATCTACATTTATTGTATATTTACACAACTATGTACCAATCGATTATCTATTTACTGATATGAATGAAATTTACAATTTTTTTTTTTTTTTTTGATAAAATATCATGTTCACAGCTGCTAAATCTTATGGTACCTATCAAATTCGTTCTTATTACTTATGTTGCATAGCTGCCGACCTCAGTAGCTTGATCGATAAGGCGGTGGACTTGTAACTTGGAGGTCGGTGGTTCAAGTCCGGGTTTCAGTGTAGATTTAGTAAAGCTAGTTAGAGTAGTTGTTGTATCACGTAAGTGATTAACACAAAAATATGATAACTTTTTACATAGCTACTACACTACATGCATATGTATAATGCATAGATAGGTGCATGACTGTTAAAGGTGCTTTACCATTTAGCAATCCAGGTGTAGTGAAGATGGCGTGGGTTTGCATCCCACCCTTGGCATGAATTTTGCCTCGACTTGAACCACCGACCTCCAGGTTATAAGTCCGCCGCCTTATCGATCAAGCTACTGAGGTCGGTAGCTATGTAAAATAAGTAATAATAACGAATTTGATAGGTACCACAAGATTTAGCAGTTGTGAACATAATATTTTATCAATTCTCGATTAAGCTACTGAGGTCGGTAAGTACCTAAAATACCTAATCTATAAGGCTCGTTCACACTATCGCGTACATTATGTTTGCATGGACTGATAATATCAAACATATACTAAGCACGAGTATGTGAGAGTGAGTGTAGCCGGATAACAACTTTATTTCAGTTTGAAAATGTGAATAAAAAAGCATGAAATTTGCTACTAGTTCACGTACGCCTATGCATTTTCCATGATTTTATAATATTATTATGGTGCCTAATAATACAGTATACGGGAGGATTTCCTACCTAATAACCAGCTCATTCAAATAGACTGGACTCCTTCGTGCAATATGGAATGTGGAGGAGCGATGGCGGCTGCTTCAAAATGTCATGTAGCTTATTTTTAGGTTTAACGTCGTTTTCAACCTGGTCACTGGTAGTCAAGTGGTTAACGCGGCTATGTACGAGTTCGGTGCGAAAAATAAAAAAATGTATGAGTTGGGTCCCCTCTAAAAAAGGTCATGTATGAATTCGGTGCCCCGGTACCTGCCCTGATGATCATAGGCATGGCCTTCATTGTATTTACCTAAAACCTACTATAAACGCAAGGCATGGCCTTCATTTTATTTTATAAAAATAATAATAATAATAAAATGTTTCTACAATATATTATGTACAATAGGTAATTATTTAATGTTCTTAAAAAAAACTTGTTCAATGTAAACATCATGACGTCTGTTGCGATCAATATCACCAAAAAAATCTTCTCTAACAAGAGCCGCCCTTGCAAGGGGTCAGAATGCACGCATCAATGAGTAATGTTACGTGCGCGAATCTGGCAGCCTTTGAAAGCGCATCCAGAGAGGAAATTTGCACTCGGAGGAAAATAAATTGGAGCCTCTATAATATTTCGCCTCGTATCTTCACACATGTGTGGCGAGAGGAACGTGTGTGGATTTATTTATGCTCGTTATCTATGATTATTATTATTAGTCTGAATGAGTCACTTGCACATGTTTTTTTTAATGAGTGACATGCTCGTTATCTATTATTATTAATTATTATTTCGAGGAAGATACATTTTTTTTTGCTTCTAAGTTAATAGTGAGGAGACATTTCAGTCTATCTCATTAAAACTATAACTAGTATGTTAAAATTAATTGTTTAAAAATTTCCGCACAAGATGACAAGTTTGCAGGATCACACTCTTCTGGATAGTTGTTTCTATAGTGTCGCATATCCAATAGCTTCAAATTTTCTTTAAAATTGCGAGATGTAACTCCTTCACTTGACATGACAATGGGTATAATTCGGATGTTATTCAATTTCCATGTTTGTTTCATGTCGTATTTCAAGTCCTCGTACTTTCTAATTTTTTCAACTTCTGTTTTTTCGATGTTGTGTGTCAGTGGAACAGCAATGTCAATCAGGATGGCTTTCTTTTCTTTTTTATTTATGTATATGATGTCTGGTCTATTGTGCGCAACAGTTCTGTCGGTTAAAATTGTTCTGTCCCAGTATATTAAATGGTCTCTAGATTCGATTACAGGCTCTGGGGAATATTGGTAAAATGGAGGGGGATCAGATATGAGATCATATTTTTTGGCTAATTCTTGATGAATGATTTTAGCAACTTGATTATGTCTGCCCAGATAAACAGAATCTGCTAATGCTGGACATCCTCCAATGACATGTTCAATGGTCTCACTGTATTTCTTTACATTATATTATTATTATTATTATTATTATTATTAGTCAGAATGGGTCACTTGCAAATGTATTTTTTTAAATGAATGACTACAGTAATTAAAAACAAGAAATGCTATTTTCGCCATCAAAACCACAAAAAAATCACGCAAAAGACCTTAAAAAGCCTTTTAAAGTTGCCGCATCGTAAAAAAACGGATACGTATTTGTGACGTCGTAATATTTACTGAGTTTGATTTTTCAGTCTACACTTTATTATGGGGCTTATTTTCTACCAAGGATTTCATAATATTCTCGGCTTCGGACACCTTTACCACTCATAATAAAGTCCCTTTAAACTGTTGTCAGGAATAGTCTCGTATATCAAACACCTCGGCCGAGGTGTGAAGAACGCCTATACAAAGAAAGAGACAGCCCGGCAGAGTGTAAGGTTACGGAAAACATAGTTCCCATGCATTTCATGTACTTTCAGCCAGCGAAAAGTGCAACATGAATTTCAAAAATCGCGATTTTTATTGCAGAAATGGGCTCTACGTTGAAAAATAAGTTGATTTGACTCTTTGTTTGACTTCCTAGGCCACCGGGAACCCTATTTTCGAGACCCCCCAACAATCGTGAAAGACATGAAAAGATTCATAATTTTGTTTTTTTTTTTTTTTTTTCTGTTTTTTTTTCATACGGATCCTTTGAGACCCGACTTCGTGTCTTTAACTTGGCACTGAAGATTAAGTGAGGTGTCTAAAGTGATCAAGATATAATGGAGATGAGCCCGGACCAAAAAAAAATTCTAAATTATAAGCGGGCGGCCCATTTGGGCGGCCTCGGGTTTTGGGAGCCCAAATCGGGAATTGAAGGATAATACTAGTCTTAAGTGGTATCAAATGAAAGATCTTGATGAGCAGATACCAAATTTATTGATTTTATTCCTTCATCCGGTCCACTGGGTGGCACCTGGTGGCCTTTTCATTTTCTTTGGCGGGTAGGTACCTTCGAATTCTTAGCTTAGTGGTCAGATCTTGGCCAGTATGTATTTTTCGAGATGACCTCACTCTCTCACTGCAAAATTTTAAAGTTTAAGTTTCCAAGTATTAATTTAGTTCATTTTCCGTCCGTTTCTGTAGAAGATAACTTTGTCCATTGGTAGCATGCTCGACCTGCCACTCAGTCAGCATGGGTTCGAATCCTGGCGGGGACGAAATTTTTTAGCTCTATATTTTCAATTTGGGGATAACGTTGTTTTGTTTTTCCGATCTTTATATTTGATCTTCATGACGACCCATTACCCTCGCGAGGAAAATTTTAGAAGTTGCAGAATTGGACAATGACCTGTGGCAACATTACGAGATTGATTTTGGACAATCATGGTTGGATGGAGATAAAATATGATGAATTATGTAGCTCTCATAATGTCGATGCTACTCAATAAATGTTGTGACAAAGTAGTGACTTTGGCCAAGTGGGTAGCATACTAGGCTTGGGTTCGATCCCCTTGAGGGAAGTTTTTTTTTCTCTGATGTCCATTATGTCCGGGGTACACTCATACCTCGTGAGGTATTGATAAGGGACTTCACAACCGAGTTCTCTCCCGCTCATGGTTTTATCAACACCAAATTGTCTCCCGTCGCGTCGCTTGCATTTTTACCTGATTTTATATCTACATAGTTTAGACCTAGCATAAAAATTATAATCGAAACACCTAGGAAGGAATCTTTGATATAGACCTGAGGCATGGCCTTCTATGTATTTTTCCTAACCCTATGATAAACCGAAAGCATGGCCTTCTATATATTTACCTAACCCTATTATAATCCCGAGGCATTGCCTTCTATGTATTATCCTTAACCCTGTATACTATATTCCTGAGGCATGGCCTTCTATGTATTTTACCTAACTCTACTATACACTAAAGGCATTGCCTTTCATTAGTTAGAGATTTAAAAGATTTCCTTATAAAAGGCCCATTCTTATATAAAAATGATAATTTTATAGTTTTCATTTTCTTAAATACCTAATGTAAAAAAGCATGGTCTTTTTTCCGGGAGAGATACTCGCGGTGACCCCTGCAACAAGCCGGAGACAATTCGGGTAAGAAAAGGTCAACCGGAGAGAACTCATTACCTCACCTTGATAAGGTGATTACAAATTAATTTCTTTGGCATTTGTAAATCCAGGTGTTTTAGTGTCCCTCATAGGAGGCTCCGAGGTCTATTTAGCATTGAAAGATAAACCTAATCATGTGGAGAATAGAATCAAAATATCTTGCATTGCAAATTTATATATTATTTACTCACTTTGGGGACTTAGGGGGCCAAATCTGTGATCCAAATACATATTGACCTTAGAAAAATTAAATACGTACTGCTAAAACTATATCTTAAAAAAGACAACTTGGTACATTCACATTTTCCCAGATTATTTACTTTTGTCATTCCTAATGTTTCAGTAGTGTATGAACCTATATTTTCGTACAAAAAGAACTGATATCCCCCAAAAACACCACTTCGTGGTTAAAAAAAGAAGAACGCCTCACTCAAAGAATGATTATAATTAGCTAAAAATAAATGATATCAAATTGAGAACACCTTGTCCCCTGTCTTTCTATATCTCTGCACTTTTCTCTGAATTTATTCCTCTTATGTTTATCTTTCTTTATCCTTTATAGGGGTCATCCCAAACTTGATTTCTCTTTAAATTTACTTTTTGCACGGCAATAAAAAATGGCGGTCGGAGTATGATTTTTCTGTACTTATTTGATTTGAATCGAGAAAATTACACCGACCGCCATTTTTTATTGCCGTGCAAAAAGTAAATTTAAAGAGAAATCAAGTTTGGGATGACCCCTATAAAGGATAAAGAAAGATAAACATAAGAGGAATAAATTCAGAGAAAAGTGCAGAGATATAGAAAGAGAGGGGACAAGGTGTTCTCAATTTGATATCATTTATTTTTAGCTAATTATAATCATTCTTTGAGTGAGGCGTTCTTCTTTTTTTAACCACGAAGTGGTGTTTTTGGGGGGATTCAGAACTTACAACAAATGATTTTCAAATATCCACTGTTTGACGTGAAGTTTAACAAGGTTCTTGGGCTCGGAAAAAAAATACCATGAAAACCCTTAGGAAGAACTTTTTCCATAGAGCCAATAAAAAAATAGGAGCAAGTGGTCCATTGCCTCGGAAATTTTTGACCACGCTCCAGATTTTTTCCTCGGAAATCAAAAAAAAATTGAACCCTGCATTTTTTTTGCCTTTTTCCTGTGCCGACTTTTCAGTGGATATTTCAATGAGTAACCTACATCTCTTTAGTATCTAGTGCTGGCATTGTCCTGGCATTGTCCCCGGAAAAGTTATTAACTGAACCTGAAGGTCCTGATTGATATTTTGATAGTTCTGCAGAAAACCAAGTATTATTTTTTTTTGTCTTGAATTTGAATGATCTCAAATGTCCATTACCAGTTAAAAATTTAAAAATTGAAATAACTTATATGTAAGTCTTCTGTGTATTCTTTATGGCCAAATTTTTATAACTTTTATAAGAGTCGGTTCAGCGAAGTTAAGCAACGTCCACAGAGGTGAAGACTTCGTGATGATGTCATTGGTGCCCAACCCAGGCTGTTTGAGGTTAATGTGGCTAGCAGGTTCGTGAATTTCCTGCGAATGGAGGGTATCACCCCGTCGTGATATGACCATGCAGTTGATAGCGACGTTAAAGCCAACTTAAAGAAAAAAACAGATTTTAATTTTCTAATTGTTTTGTTTCAAAGACCTTGGTATGAGTTCAAGAAAAATGTAGTGTGAAGAATTTGGGACGTAAAAATGTAGGCCAGAAATTTTCAGAAGAAATTACGTTTCTAATGGTTATTGTTTTAATTTGGAGTCCACTTAAACTTAATGAGCTGAACCTTCTCTTAAAGCCTAATGTAGGTACATTAACAAGTAATTCCATTTCCTTTGAACTCTTTAATCTTTCTTCTAGAAATGTTTGGCTTTTATTTTGCACTCTTTTTTAACACTTTAAGTTCACTGGGTTGAAAACTAATGATGAAATTGCTTTCGAATCATACTTTTTACTTAATTTTAAGTTTGGAACCTTTACAAAGCGTATTAAAAAAGTAATCAAGTTACTCAATAATAAGTATAACACAAAAAAAATTGGAGGACCTTTTTTTGTATGTTTGAAATCGCTTTCAAACGCATGGTTACATCACGACGGTTGTGTTAACCTACAATCGCAGGAAACTCACAAACCTGCTACCCACATTAACATCATCCAGCCTTGGTTGGGCCGGAATGCCAGCCAGTGTTTTGTTTTCTGCGAACCTATCATTCAAATGATATGAATTCCATACTGTGTTCAATTCAATAGAATTTATTGTAGGTAAAAGTTTTAACAGTGGTCACAATAGATCTCAATAGGTCACAGTGTTGCATGAAGTTTCCACTGAAACAATGAAACCAGGTTTACTGAATGTAGAATAGAACATACTGGCCAATTTTTCATACAGGTAAATCTTATTGAACTTCATTTATGACCACATTTTTCTTCGTTCATTTATGACCACATAATAATCGCATGAAAATAACTACTCGAATAATCGGACTTCTCAGTCCTACTTCGGGAAGAATGGATAAATTATTATTATTTATATGTATTTTTTCTCTCACATTTTTCTAATTCACAAGAAAGAGAAAAAAACGAACCTCCATCAATTCCACTGTCGAGAAAAAGTCAAGTTCGGAAAGTCATCTCAGGCCAGAGAGTGTGAGTCGAAGATTCTCATTTTATTGTTCATTTAGAAGAAAATTCCGAGATGAGAGAAAGCACCCAATAAATCCTAATTCCAGAAAAACAGAAGCAAATTGAAGTAACAAATGAAGTCGAAAGAGAACAGAGACTAAGAGTAATGAGGAGAGCTGAGAATAAGACAAAGAGAGAACAGTAGTGGAAATTTTATACGCCATCTCACGGGCGGTAATTTGGGAATTTTATTTCCATGTGCAACCATTTAGAATTAGAAATCCTGAGAGAAAGCGGGAGAAGGATAGATAGCAGAGTATTAAACAAGAAGTGAAACCGACATAAATGTTTTTTTTTTTTTTTAAGGAATGAAACCAGGTTGTTGTTTTTGTTGTTGTTGTTGTTGTTATAGTTGTTGGTCCTATAGTGGTGTAGTTGACAACGGAGACGTGGGTGGACCGGTGAAGTGTTTGCTTTGCTGATGAGGCTTTTGGTAAGCTGATGACCTATCACTGATCATTCTCATACTTAAAATACCAACCGGTCTTGGATAGATAGTTTATTAATTTGTACATTTATAAAGTGTTCAATTTGTAGTACAAAGATGGATAAAACATTTATAAAATTAAAAATATTTGATATATAATATACAGGGTGTCCCACCAAAGTTGGACACCTCAAATTACTCGGCCCCTGAAAGAGTTTTTGAAAAATAAAAAATCCTAAGGTACATGTCCTAATAATGCGGTTTCAGTAATGAATTTTTTTTATACAGGGTGGTTTAAAAGTTAGAAATTGAGGTGTCAACTTTCGATTTTTAAATGGATCGACCTGAATTTTTTTTTCTACAGGGTGGTTCACAAGTGAAATAATGACTTGATTTTTTTTAAAACCGAGTTTTTTTAATTTTTTATTTAGGATTAATGATTCTCGCCTAATTTTACACATTTTTTGTTGGTCATATCGAAAAACAAAACTAAAGTGTTGTACAGGGTGAGACATAATTTTTTTCTAGCACCCTGTATATGGGCAGTCAAAGAGACGAAAAATTGAAAAGAAAGACTAAATATGCAAGAAAAACTTCGATTTTTAATTAAATTAAAAAGTTATGGTGTTTTAACTAATATTGTCGCATGGACCACCCTGTAGATACTCTCTTAAACTATCGTGTGGGTACTCAAAGTTGTATAAAATTCAACGAAGACTTCGAATCGTGGCGAAAAACAAGTAAAAAGCACGAATTTTGAAGACATTTTCAATTTGGTGTCCACACTGAATGATTTTAAAACTTGAAATAAAAACTAGGTAGGTGTAGACACAAAATTGAAAATGGCTTTTTGAATTTATTTTTTTTCTTTCATATTTGGACTCCTCGTTGAATTTTAGACAATTTGGACTACCCATGTGATGGTTTAAGAAAATATCTACAGGGTGGTCCATGCGACAATATTAGTTAAAACATCATAACTTTTTAATTTCATTAAAAATCGATGTTTTTCTTGCACATTTAGTTTTCTATATAAATTTACGTCTCTTTGGCTACCCATATACAGGGTGTTACAAAAAAATTATGTCTCACCCTGTACAACACTTTAGTTTTGTTTTTCGATATGACCAACAAAAAATGTGTAAAATTAGGCGAGAATTATTAATCCCAAATAAAAAATTAAAAAACTCGGTTTTAAAAAAAATCAAGTCATTATTTCACTTGTGAACCACCCTGTATAAAAAAAATTGATGCCAATTGAAAGTGCGTGTATTCATTACACTAACACTTCCTATTCTTGTTATCGAAAAAATTAAACGAACTTGAGTTATTCGAGATTTAGAAAAAATATTGGTCGAAAAAAAACCACCCTGTATGTAAAATTTTTGTTTAAAAAAGTACTCAGGAACCATTTAGAAGTAAAATTATCAAATTAGATTCAGGTCGATCCATTTAAAAATCGAAAGTTGACACCTCAATTTCTAACTTTTAAACCACCCTGTATAAAAAAAAATTCATTACTGAAACCGCATAATTAGGACATGTACCTTCGGATTTTTTATTTTTCAAAAACTCTTTCAGGGGCCGAGTAATTTGAGGTGTCCAACTATGGTGGGACACCCTGTATATCAAAAAATATATAAAAAAAAAAATATATAAAAAAATAAAAAATATAAAATAAAAAAAATATAAAAAAACATTTATAAAAACAATAGTATAAAAAAATTATCTCTTAGAGGCTGGGGGTGGGGGTGCCAATGAGGTGAGGATAAGAGAGAAAGAGTAAAATAGAGAAAAAGTGTATTGACAGAGAGGTATAGTGAGAAAAAGAGTAAACTTCCTGTCGATAATCCCCCAGCCACATTACTGGTCCACTCACTGTTTTTACATTCCCACAAGAAAAAAGTCATTCAGGTTGAATTTTATTACCCGAACAAATTGAACAGAGAGTGTTTTACACCTCATATTTACTGTGTCAGTCTTTTTAGTACTATGTGAACTTAGAGAGATAAATAAAGGATTTTTACCGATAGCCTCAGTATAGCAAGTTGCTTGCAGAGTCAGTCTATTCGAATTGGAAAATTGTGGTTTGGAGGATCAAACACCTCGGCCGAGGTGTAAAGAACCCCCTATGCAAAGAAAGAGACAGTGCAACAGAGTGTATAGATAGAGTATAGAGTAACGATACATTTATATTTTTTACGACAGTTGCGGTAGAAACGTCTGACATGGACCGACTTTTCCCTCAGCCAACACAAGTAAATACTTGAAAAGTACTCGCAAGTAAATACCTGCAAAGAACTCAGAAGTAAATACTTGTAAAGTACTCGCAAGTAAATACTTGTAAAGTACTCGCAAATAAATACCTGCAAAGTACTCACAAGTAAATACTTAAAAAGTACTCGCAAGTAAATGCTTGCAACGTACTCACAAATAAGAACTGGCAATTTACTCGCAAAAATATATTTGTAAAGTACTCGCAAATAAATACCTGCAAAGTACTCACAAATAAATACTTGCAAAGTACTCACAAGTACTTACTCCACCAGCATGAGACACAACTTAGGAACTTTGTTTCCAAGCCATTACGCATGCAAATGTACAAGAGGACACTTCAGAAGTTTTAACAAACTTCAGATATTCCTAGCGGGGGTTTCATCTTCAATTCATGTCTTCGCCGGATCATTGAAAAGCTCGGCTTGTCAATTATAACGGAAGCCATTAAAACTGCTCTCAATCCTTGTAGATTATTAATGAGGATAGGACCAGACGATGCGAAGTTTTAAACAAGTTTTTTAAAAATATAGTGGTTTTAGGCATGGTTATAATTTCTATTTGTTTATTTTTTTTATTATGGGTAAACGTTTTGCTACATCAGAATCGAAATGGTTCAAACACACATGAACACTTAGACATAATATTGTGTTTAGAAATTTAAAAAAATGTCTGAAAATACCCTATACCAGCTCCACTAAATTGCAACAAAGAAAAATGGACCACAAAAGGTTTGGATTTGACTTGGCATCCTTGGATTTGACAAAATATATTCATAACACGGCTGTCACAGCTTCATAATTATTAATTATTACTATACATTCAGATTCTATGTTCCAAGTTAGCCTCAACAGGGCCAACACCTTTCGAACAAAATTTTACGTATGCCAAACACATCCTAACTTTTTAAACAAATTCTATGCAGGGAGATTCCACATAATATGACAGAGCGGAGATAAATGTTCAGCCCCGGGGTCCCTTGTCCCACATCCTGACAGACTCAAACATAACTTACGACAAACACGACTTTGGCAACTTTGAATAAAAAAACCTACACGAAATTGTGGCACAACTTTCGAGAGCAAACAGGGATTTAAATTTTGAGCCCTCAGTTTCGGAACACATGTGGGAGATTTTGAAAAGTCGCACCGGAATAATTTTTATGTCAGACGAGGTTTTTGCGTTACAGGGTGGTGAAATCGTCGGTCAAAATGGTATAATTTGTTTTGAATTTTCGCCAGACCCTTTGATATGACGTCATCTTCTTTCTCTTTGCCTTCTCCCAAACCTTTTTTTTTAAAGGTAATTGTGCCCCGGCACCGCTTTCGCATTACTTCAGGGCACTTTACATGCCATTCCGGAAACGGAAAACTCGGTTAGAATTTTCCGCTCCGGTCGGGATTCGAACATGCAAGCTCTGGGTCAGTAACCAATGTTCTTAATCACTGATCCACGGAGGTCGGCATAAGTAGTATCTTCTCTCAAATCTAGTTTCTTGGTTTTTGGGGTCGGCATTGTTCGACCTCTTCCTTATAGTCAACCGACCTCAGTAGCCTGATCGATAAAGCAGTGGACTTGTAACCTGAAGGTCGGTGGTTCAAATCCCGATTTCAGCACAGATTTAGTAAAGCGAGTTTGAGTAGTTGTGACATCACGAAAGTGACTAACACAAATATGATAATTTTTTTTCTACCTCTTCCTTATGGTTGAAAATTTTTCCTGCCTGCCATTAAAAAAAAATCTGTAAAACAAAAGAAAATCTGCAGTTTCAAAATAGCAAGATGCCAAAGGTACTGTCCCATTATTCCAGGTAAAAATTTCTAAACGAGAAACAAAAAATAATCGTACAAAAGAAATGCTTGTAGCAATGTAGCAACTATTGAAGCATGTTACATGAAAGATTGAATCTGACAGTAAAGGAACCAGATACATCACTAAAAGAAAAAATGTAAGGGACTTGGATATACAATCTTGTAAATATCTCGGTAGTACTAGGTACAACTGTGGAGGAATTCCTGTTTCATGACTTGAAGGAGAAATTCAATATGACGGTTAAAGACAATGACGGTTTTCTGAACTCTGAGAAGATGGTAAAGACGTTTCTGCCGGGAGCACTGCACCAATCCGCTGGAAATGAGATGTAGTCAGCTGCAAAGTTATTCTTCAAAGGAAAAGAAAGTATAAAAGTATTATAACATAGATAGTAATATATGTATGCGATGTTATACATACATACATTAAAATATGTTATACTGCGGTATAAAATATTGTGTGAATGCGGACATCTTTATGTGATACTGTTTTATGAGGATGTCGAAAATTGATCGATAAGACGGCGGACTTGTAATCTGGAGGTCGGTGGTTCAGGTCCCAAGTCAAGTAAATAGTAGTTGTGTTATCACGATTGTGATTAACACAAAATAATAAGATAGCTTAACTTTAACCGTTTTATGAGAACATCGAAAATAAATTAATAATGCATGAATATGTGCAGCAAAACCTATCTTCATACAATACGAAGTATACGTGGTAAATTATTTATTTATTTCTGAGATGTGTCCACCTTTTTTTTAAATTTGGGTTTAACGTCGCTTTTAAAGGCATGGTCATATCACGACGGGGGATTCACTTTCCATTCACTGGAAACTCACAAACCAGCTACTCAAATTAACCTCACCCAGCGTAAATGGGGGCCCGGAATAGACAGCATCACGAGGTTTCGAATTTGAATGGTCACCCATCCAAGTCCTAGCCTCGCTGGACGTTGCTCTTCAGTGACTGAATGAGAACTGGGGTATCCAAAGTGAAATCGACGCCGACTTGTACATCTTTTCACTGTTTCATAACCATGCCAGCCAGTAGCTGATGAGTAGCTGGAATGAGTAGCTGGTAGCTGATGGAATGAGTAGCTGTTAGCTGGTGGAATGAGTAGCTGGTGGAATGAGTAGCTGGAATGATTATCTGGTGGAATGAGTAGCTGGCGGCTACCTATCGTTAGTGTCAGCATGTTAATTGATTCTCTTGTCGGCAAACGAAGCTTGTGATCTAATTATGCAAAGTAGGAGTGAAAGTAACTTCCCACCTCATCAGATAGCAGTAGTTGCTAGGGGGGGGAGATAGGACAGGGATGAGAAGGAGAAGAGAGGCAGTGAGGGGGTGATAAAGAGCAGAAAAAAAGGGAGGGAGAGAGAGAGAAAGAAAGAGATAAAGAAAAAGAGTGTGAGAGAGACAGTGAGAGCATTGAGAGAGAGGGAGAAGGAGGAGAGAATAATAGAAATAAAAAGAGAAAAATAAAGAAAAGAGAGACAAAAAGGGATAGATAGAGAGAGATGTTGTGTAAGCGAGAGTAAGAGAGTTATAGGGAAAGAAGAGAGAGAGAGTTTGTGTATGTGTGAGAGAGAAGGAGAGCAGGTAAAGTGTGAGAGAGACAGAAAGAGACGAAGAAAAAGGAAGTTTGGAAAAAAGAGACAATTGTTAAAGAAGATAAAGAGAGAGAGGGTGAGAGAAAAAAAGAACCAGAGAGAGAGAAGCGACGGGTGAGAAAGATTGTGAGAGTGGAGTGAAGAGAGAGAGAGTTAAGAATAGCTGGAAAGAGAGAGAGAGTGAGAGAGAAGAAGAGGGGGGAGAGAGAGAGTGAGAAACATAAGAAAAGAGAGGAAAGACAGATAGAGAGAGAAGAGTGGGGGGAAGAGAGAGAAAAAGTGGGGAAGAGAGAGTTGAGTGTGAGAGTTTTCATAGCCTGAGGCCCCGGAGAGAGACAGGAGGGTAGGTGCACCCTCTCTGGTCCCATTATCGTCCCCGAGTTAGTTCCCATTATATTGTTCTCACTTTGGTGGAGTCTATTGCCTTAGCACAGTCCTCGGGGAGTTCCCGTTTCCATTTGCATAAGAGAAAGCAATTTTCATTTACAAAGACTGAATATGCTTTCCAGCTTTCAATATCGGGGGACCTGAGGACCACGCTTTGTGGAAATAACGCCACTTTGTATGGTTTTTGTGAAGATAATCTTCTTTTTTTTTCGTTTCATTCTATCTACTTTTGCAAAATTGGTTTTTATAAATAAAAATTGCTGCTGCATGCATATAAAATGCATTTTAATCGTATTTAAACTGCATTTATACTTAGATACCTATCTTTGTTTACTTCAAATGTTTATCAAACACCTTGGCCGAGGTGTGAAGAACACCCTATAGAAAAGAGAGACAGCGCGGCAGAGTGTAAGGTAACAAAAAACATAGTTCCCATGTATTTCATGTACTTTCAGGCAGCGAAAAGTTTTACATGAATTTCTTAAAGTGCAATTTTTATTGCAGAAATGAACTCTGCGTCGAAAAAGGAATTGATTTGACTTTTTGTTTGACTTCCTAGGCTGGTTAACAGGAACCCTATTATTCGGTTTTAATAAACGCTTTACATGTCAAAAAAATATTTCTAACCCTTCTTGATTTAATAAAGAAAGAATGCTTGTGGCATTCCCTCTTTGGATAGCCAAAGAATATTTCTAGTTTAAATGGGAAATAACTTTTTGGTCTCCAGATATTACCGTCAACTTTTCTCAGATTGTTTTCCGATTACCTAACTAAGTAATTTCTTAGAAGGACCAAGCCTGTTGGACCAATGAAGCCTATTTCAACAATTTTTAATTGATAACTATGTTGAAAATAGAGACCAACATAAAATATCCTTTTTTGTTTTTTTTTTTTTTAATTATATTTAAAAAATGTTAGCGTTCTTGAAATGAAGAAAAATGAAAAACATCATTTGCAAATGAAGAACATTTAATTTTTCACAGAAAAAAAATGTTAATTGAAGTAATTATTAATGAATAAGTGTTGAGTCTTCTTTTCATTAAAATTTCAAATTTTAGTACTTAAAATTCTTGGGGAACGCTGGGGTATTTAATTTTGAATTTAGTTTCAAGTACAGAAACAATTAAACTGTAATTTACAGCACGTTCCTGTAGTACTGTTAAGTATTTGCTTGATTAAGTCTAGAGTAATTAGTAGATTAGAAATGGAATAATTATTTCATTCCTCGCTGGTACCAAGCGTTGGTGGTCGGTAGTGGGTTAAAGTGTTAGGCCGAAGCTACGATAGGAGCGGCAAGCGGTGACCGACAAGCGGCAAGCGATTTTTTTTATCGTAGCGACCTACTAAGGATTTCCAAGTTCTCATTTTGCCGCTTACCGCTCACCGCTTGAGTCTCCTATCGTAGCTTCGGCCTTAGTCCGGTAATCTGGATTACTTTGGATCCGTTGGTTTGGATCCCACCCAGTGCATGAATTTTCAATTAGATGGTAAAAAAACAAAAAGATGCATTAAATGAGATTCGAACCAACGGATCCCCACACTAATTAGAGTACCAGACTTAGCGCCTTAACCATTTTAACCACGAAAAGAGAATTAGATATAAGAAACTGATTTCCAGCCTAACTCAGGCAGGGTGAGGTTAATTTGAGTAGCTGGTTTGTGGGTTTCGAGCAAATAGAGGATAACCACAACGAGGACTATGGCCTATACGCTAGACCTTAGACCCTCGACCCCAGACCATGCGCGGATATAGGGGGGGGCACGGGGGGCACGTGCCCCCCCAGATTTTTTCGGTAAGCGGTGTTTCTCAAATTTCATTATACCTAATCCCGTAAAAAAAAGATCTCAATGAGTTAAGGGGGCACGGTCCCCAAAATAATTCCTAATTCTAAGACTAATCCCGTAAAAAAAAAAGATCTCAATGAGTTAGGGGGGCACGGGCCCCAAAATAATTCCCAATTCTAAGACTACTCCCGTAAAAAGAAGATCTCAATGAGTTAGGGGGGCACGGGCCCCAAAATAATTCCCAATTCTAAGAATAATCCCGTAAAAAAAATCTCAATAAGTTAGGGGGGCACGGGATCAAAATAATTCCCAATTCTAAGACTAATCCCGAAAAAAAATCTCAATAAGTTAGGGGTGCACGGCTGCACGGGACCCAAAATAATTCACAATTCTGAGACCAATAAGGAATAACTAAATAATAAACACAGAGGTGTCCGAGAAACCTGAAATTTTATCTATAGGTCCATCTGGATCAGGGAATATATCTTCCAGGGTTCAGATAAACGGGGTAAGGACAAAAAATGGATGGGTGACACAATAAAATCACATTTTTCGACCGAAATGACATTTTTTTCTCTCAAAATTTGTCGTGACGGCGCCACCGCGGCGGCATATCATCTCAAAAATAGAAAGTTTTAAGCAAGGGTTCAAGTTTTCATTTGAGATATCAATCACGAAATTCTGATGACCCGTTCTTGAGCTACGTTGAGTAAGGACATAGAATGAATGGGTAAACAAAAAGTATTTACGTTTTTTGACCTGGCTGACATTTTTTCTCGTAATATGTCGTGACGAAATATCAACTCAGACCGAGAATGTTTTTGCAAGGGTTGTAGACTTCATTTGACATATTGATCGCGAAATTCTGATGAGCCATTCTTGAGCTCCATTAAGGACAAGAAATGGATGGGTGACACGAAAAATATTGACATTTGTGTGTGGTGGGGTGTGGTGTGGTGGTGTGTGTGTGTGTGATAGGCTTGCGAAGCAGCGGGTGCAACCCTCTAGTTAGGTATATTGTGCGATTGTGCCCCCCCAGTACAAGAGGGCTATATCCGCGCATGCCCCAGATCCTGGTACCTACAGCTTGATATGTATAGACACAAATTTACATTCAATAGCATGGTCTCAATTTACTACAAATTGTTATACCATTTGGGAAAGAAACTACGGGTGATCCCCGTTCCAATCATTTTCTTTCCCAAAAAATTGGTCTAGCCATTCAAAGAGGAAATGCTTCTTGCATCCTCGGTTCCATTCCAGAAGGACGGTCCCTAGGAGAAGTATTTTATATTAAAAAAAAAACATGAAATTTTTTCAGTTTAAAAAAAAATTAAATAGCATGGTTAAACTATTTAGATTAGAAGAAGTACTGGCTCTACTCCAGGGTTCGGGGTAAAGGCTTCCGTTGTGTCCGCGCACAACGACAAGAGAATCTCACTCCTCCAAAGTTAAGATTACGCAAGACTGTCTCCTCCAAAGTTAAGATTACACAAGGCCATGTGGAACCTGACGTTCTCCAAACAGGGAGAGTTTTATAATAGAAAACGCTTAGGGAGATTAGAACAATAACACGTTTGACAAGTGATTATGCTGAGGATTTCTCAAGTGTACATCAAGTGGCTGCTTCCTCTCTCTGCCTTCTGTTGTTGCTTGACGCGCTTGAGATAGCGTCAGCCCTTTGCTTGGCTTTGCAAAGGTGGTGAAGTTTGCATCCAGCATCATTATCACAAAATAAGTAAATATATGAAAAGGATTTTCAGCATCAAAATTTTAGTTAATCCATAAACAACTACTAATGTTAAAAAAGTTATCATATTTGTGTTAATCACTTTCGTGATATCAAAACTACTCAAACTCGCTTTACTAAATCCACACTGAAACCGGGACTTGAACCATCCGCTGCTTCCGGGGATCCGTTGCTTCGAATTCCACCCAATGCATGAATTTATCGTCATTTATTTGAGTATATTGCCGACCCCAAGTAGGTCTGGGAAGATTCAAAGTCAAAGAAGAAGATTCATTTTGGAAAACCTTTCTTCAGTTCAAACAGAAGTATCTACATTTTTGAAAAATTAATGTAAAAATTACTTACTCAAGTATTTTTCTGCTTATTATTATTATTTTTTTTTTTTTTTTTTTTTCACATCTCATTAAAATTGATAAAAATAGAAAATAATAGTTATTTTTTATTGTACTATAAAATGATTAGACAATTTACATTCATATATTACAAAAATATAAAGTCAATAAGTCAATTACACAAAAATAATAATAATAAAGGCTGTTATTATTATCTAAATGAAACATACGGACCCCTTTGTTGTTATTCAGCCTTGTTAGTCAGAGAGCACTCTAAACTCCGATGCAAAAGTCCGGGATAATGTCCAGGGTATCAAATAACAGCTTGTCAACCCGTCATGTAACTTAGCGCCAAACGTGTCAAATCTCATTTTGTTTCCCTTTATTTCTCCCCGGAACAAAGTGAGATGTTCCGGGGAGAAGCAAAGTCAGAGTTGGTTTTGAAATGTTTTCAACCAACAGCTTTTTCTTGCTTTTATTATAGCTGCCATTTTGATTATACACCAGTTGCCCACATTAACCTCTGTTGGTGTATCATCGTGTCAGAGTGAGTGAGCGCGCTAGGGATTGCACGCACGGTGACCTGGGTTCAATCCCCGTTGGGGCAGGATTTTTTCTGCTCTGTTCTTGGATGTTCGGGGTCCACTTATACGTCGTGAGGAAAATTGAGTAGCTGGTTTAGTGTTAGCACTGCGTTAGCAGCGACCAGTGGCGGAAGTATAGGCAAAAATAAGATATTGGGATATTAAAGATACGGAAAAGTCCTATATTTCTGGGCTACCCACTAAAATTGTGATATAATAACAAAAGAAACACATTTATTTATATATTATATTTGTTTGTTATTAGGTTCATATTAGAAATCCAAATTCTTAGGTATATGTATGTAATATTATATAAAACTAGGATTCTTTAATTTAAATTTTCACTCACCGACTTAAGTTTCGCCTAACTCGTAGGCTTGATCCAGTAATCGTGATCAAGCCTACGAGTTAGGCGAAACTTAAGTCGGTGAGTGAAAATTTAAATTAAAGAATCCTAGTTTTATATAATACTAGCCGTTTGCCCGTGCTTTGCAACGGGACTAAATTTCAAATTTACTAAGGCATGGCCGTACTGCTGGACAGCAATGCCTTTTTGAACTTTTTATAATTTTTCTGGACAAAGCGATAATGGTTTTGGGGGGGTCAATTCTGAGTCATTTTTCGCTATCTCTTACCGTTTTGGCTAAACAACTCCGGACAAACAAACATAGGTAGGTAGGTAGGTAGGTAGGTAGGTAGGTAGGTAGTCCTTTTTTCTGTTTTATATATAGAGATTACATACATATTATTATATTTGCATTTTGTGTTGTTGTTATCCTCCACCAGACATTTATTATTGTTAGCAGGAGTCTGTTGTTAGACCTCAGTAGCTTGATCGATAAGGCGACGGACTTGTAACCTGGAGGTCGGTGGTTCAAGTCCCGGTTTTAGATTTAGTAAAGCTAGTTTTGAGTAGTTGTGATATCACGAAAGTGATTAACACAAATATGATGAGAAAAAAATAGTCTAGTGTTGTTGTTGTTGTTATTGTTGTTGTAGAAGTAGCCTACCAGTTAATTGTTACCCATCCATTGTATAAAATTACTCAAATAAATAAAAAGGCGCTTTGATAAACTGTTGGCATAATGGGACTACCTGTCTTGCGCTGACAGTATAAATAAAGCACTACTTACACTACTTATACCCCCATAGTATACAGAATAGCAGCAGTAGAAGTGAGCATTGTTGTTGTTATTGTATCAGAATCCATCAGTGTCGAGTTTCCATGTTGCTTCTAATGAGTACATTAAAAATCTGAAGTGACACTCTACACTCTGCACTTCTACACTACCTGCTCTAGAGAATGACAGATGAGGATGAATATATTACTGATACCGAGTACCTCTTGTTATTAAATTATGATGCAAAATATTTGATATTAATGTAATTATTATGTTTTTTTTTTATGGAAAAAATGAGTGTTTCACAGCTTTTTTTATTTCGTAACCATGAGACAGGAGCTACTGTAGTCACTTGTGGTCTGTGTTGTAGCTTGCCCATCCCGTAGTATGCCTCCCCTTTCATGGGCAAGAAGTAACACAATAGTTTTCATTTAGGTGCTGGGTCAACACGATAGCACCGGAATGTATTTCATTATATGTCAATCATTTCAACCCTAAAAGTTAAAAATATAATTTGTCATCATCTTGTAAGAATATTTTTTTTTATCTAATTTGTGTTAATCACTTTTGTAATATCGCAACCACTCAAACTCGCTTTACTAAAACTACGCGTAAACCAAAACTCGAACCATTAACCAGTGTGTACTGTGTTTAATTATGCACTTAAAATTGATAATGGTAAAATTATTTCTTAAACTTTGGTATTTAAAATTTGGATAGAAGGGGATCCTGGGTAGAAGAGGAAAAATTCCAGTCTCTTGTATCCAGTTTCTCTTATATCCATCTTTTCTATGTTCAGGTTCTCTTGTATCCAGGTTCTCTTATATCCAGGTTCTCTTCTATCCAGGTTTTTTTATATCCAGGTTCTCTTGTATCCAGGTTCTCTTATATCCAGGTTCTCTATATTCTCGTTCTTTTATATTCAGGTTTGACTGTATAAAATACTATCAATTCTCTCAATCAGCAACTTTTATACATCACACCCGAACGTATAAAAAGGTTCTTTTCAACATCAACATCATTTTCTATTATGAGCTAGGAGTGATGCTTATCAACTTCATTCTCCATTGAAACATAGAGAAAAGGAGAAACAATAGATCCAGATGGATGGCAGCTATTCAATTTCCAGTCTGGGCATCCCCCTCTCTTCATTGTGACCTGCTGACGAGCTGTCTCTCAGGAGGGACGCTCGTCTGAATTATTGATGAGCCGTCGTCAGCCCTCACTCCACACCTGCCAACACAACTTTCCGACACTAAATTCTTTCTGCATTAGAAGATGAAGGAGGAGGAGATGAGGGAGGAGAAGGAGGAGGAGGAGGAATAGGAGGAGGAGGAAGAGAAGACGAAGAAAGAAGATTGGGAGAAATAAAAGGGGAAGAACAGGAAGAAGATAAAGAAAATGCTGAGAGTTCCAAGGAAGAGAAAATGGAGAAGGAGGAAGTGGAAGTGGAGGAGGAAGAGAAGGTGCAGGAGAAGAAGGAGGAGGAGAAGAAGGAAAAGGAGAACAATGAGGAGGAGGAGATGAAGGGGATAAATATGAAGCAGGAGATGAAGAGAAAAGAAGAGAAATTGAAAGACAATAAGAGAAGAATAAGATAAATAAATAGCTGAGAGTTCCAAGGAAGAGAAGTTAAAGGAATGGGAGATAAAGAGAGAAATAGAGAAAATATGTGTATAAATAATAGAAAAATTGAGAAGTTTATAGGATAAGAAGACAAGAGACAGAGAATAAGGGAAGTGAAAGACTTCAGAGCAAGAAGAATAATAAAGAAATGGGCGAGAGAAATAAGGAGAAAAATAGAATAAGAATAGTGTATAATAAGAAGACGAGAGACAGACAAAAAGAAGATAGAGATTGAAAAGTTCATGAAATAAAAGAAATTGAAATACTCCTAGAGGAAGAAGAAGATGAAGAAATAGGCGAGAGTTCCAAGAGGAGAAATAGAAAAACCTCTAGAGGAAGAAGATCATAGAGTAGGAAATTGAGAAGAAGGAAGAGAAGACTATAGATTAAGAAGGCGAGAGGCAGAGTAGAAAATAAATAAAAAGACACAGATGAGAAGATTAGAAAGAAAAAAAGAATAACAGAGAAAAACCAAAAGTCGAAAACGGTAAAATCCCTGTCCTGAAAAAATGAGTAACTTGATTATGCCAAGACGTTAGAAACTAGAATCAATGGACATGAGAAGATCGTAGACATTGGAACTGGAGCGAGTGTAATCCAGAATTCTCCCACCACCGTGAGATAGTTAACTGTTCCCATCTTACGGACGGCGAACACGTGAGGCTGACATTTCCGGCCCTACCCAGACTGGGTGAGGTTAATGTGAGTAG
Organism: Bactericera cockerelli; assembly: GCA_024516035.1. Classification (NCBI taxonomy): domain Eukaryota; kingdom Metazoa; phylum Arthropoda; class Insecta; order Hemiptera; family Triozidae; genus Bactericera; species Bactericera cockerelli. Next base: position 6,128,674 of record CM044957.1, read on the forward strand.
CTGGTACAAAGGGTAAAACCCCTGTCCTGACTATCTAAAATCATGACTTTAAAACAAAATAGAACCAATGGACATGAAAGGAGCCTAGACATTGCATCTGGGCGTCTATAGACTCCTCTCACCAATGTGCTATTGTCATACAGATTAAGTGGTTCATGTACCATGTTTTGGCAAGGTGTCTCTGCTATCTTCCATAGTCTTCATCTGAAGCCTATGGAATTTCTTATACTGATGTTATTCGCAGAGGGCAGTGTTACTGTCCCCATGACAATATATGTAGGTATCTGTACCTATCTCACGGACACGGAATTATTACTATTACCTTACGGACTCGGAATAAAAATAAGAGGAATACAAAGAAATTGCAAGAGGAAGTGAATGGAGAAGACGTTCCTGCAAGACCCCTTGTTTCCTGGGAAGTAATTGTGTTAGGACATGCTTCGGGAGAACACAATTACCTGACTATCCGTCAGAGAGCTCTTGAAAGCTTTCGCTTGGGAGCTGGAGGATGGGGCCCAGGTGCAATGCAGTCGCTATCGACAGCATGTTCCCTGATAGATTCAATTGACAGGAATTACAAGGGTTCGTTAAATTCTTGCTTGCGAATTTATCAAGAATGACAAGTGTGTCTGGGGACTTGAATATTTTCGGAGCTTTGAAGTTAAGATAGCGTTAGGGGTGGGTTTGAGTTGTGTAGAACACTGGTAGTCAAGTGGTTAATGCGCTAGTCTGATAATCCAGGTAGCGAAGGTATCCGTTGGTTCAAATCCCACCCAGCGCAAGAATTATTCCTCAAGAACTTGAGTTTGTGTTCACATAATAATAAGACTCTGAGGGTTAGGTGGTAGAATATGCTTTGAGCATCAACCTCGCCTGGTTTTGATGTATTTCACAGATCTTGTCTGGTTTATTACCTTACCAAGTGGCACTACTGTCCGATGTGAGCCTTGGCCTCCTCTATGTTTATTATTATTATTAGAACACTAACATTGTAATGGGACTCAGTCCAAATTAAGCACTATTGTACAGACACAAATATTTTAACAAATATAACATCAATAAGGAGGTTCTGTATATTGTTAGCGTAATTGGACTCCCTGTCTTCTGTGAGCCTAAAGCACTACTATACTCATACTCTACTATTATTATTATTATCTGACCTGGTTGCAGGGTTTTCAGTGAAACCCTTACAATTAACACTGCGACCTAATTAGATCTATTGAGACCAGTTGATTCTATTTGGTTTTAACGTCCTGATTGAGATAGATAGTCAGGACGGGGGTTTTACCCTCCATTCGCTGGGAATCGTACCAGCTACCCACATTGACCTCACCCAGCCTGGGTAGGGCCGGAAATGCCAGCCTCACGTGTTTGGAAGGGACAGAATTTTCTTCGAAAAGTCTGCCCCAACCATGAGTTGAACTCGGGAACTCTGGACTACGGGCAGTAGTCACAACCATTACGCCACGGAGGCTGGCTGACTATACTAACTATACTATAATATAAAGGCAATAATAAATAACTAACAATATATATTTTAACTAAGAGGACAGATTTTGAATAACATTATAAATATACAAGGTAGTAAAAAGTGGCCCAACACATGCTTGACATTCTGGGTCCCTTAAACTTGATTAACAAGTTATTTCCTTATAACAAAATTTATTTGTGAAGATGAAAAGTATTTGTGAAATAAAGAAAAATCTTTTGAAAGTTAAAAAAAATTGCTGAATGACATTTGGAATGTATAATATATGTATTTAGGTATGTATGTATGTAATGTTGTTAAATCTTTAGTAGGTAGCAGAGCATTACCAGACTCTTAACAACATCATTTGCCCAAGTACATATTTATTTCAGAAAAAGAGAGAGCAAGACAAGGAGAGAGAGAAAGTTAAAAGTATAAAATATCTAAGAAAAACAGTAAATGCTGGCCTTACCTTATAGGTAAGGCCAGAAATACTGGGCTTCACGTGTTTGGAGGAACAGAATTTTTTTCTCGAAAAGTCTGCCCCAACCGGAAATCGAACCCGGGATCTCTGGACTGGGGGCAGTAGTCACATCCGTTACGCTACGGAGGCTGGCGTAATGTCGGTTAGTTTGGGTACCACTGTGTGGACTCCACAGTTTACATACAGCCAGTATGACACCTCATTAGGAGATAGTTCCCAAGGGATTGAAACGCTGCTCAACAAACAAGAGGTCCCTCCCTCTTTCTCTCTCCCTCTCTCTCTCTCTCTCTTTCTTCCCATCTTCTAAATCTGTCTCCCTCCCTCTCTCTCTCTCTCTCTCTCTCTTTCTCTCCTACGTGTCCTGAAATCTGAGAGAAATAAAGATGTTCCAACAACGAGATGTACGGGAGCAATTTACAGCATTTTTACCTTTTTCAATACAGGGTGTTTGTTGGTTGTTGGTTGGATACAAAATTCTAGAATCCTTCTGAAGAGTCTGTCCCGGGAGCTCAGTGGTAAAGTCGGCACTCTGTGAATCCAGAGATTCCAGAGGTCGTGGGTTCGAAACCCAGCCGGGACATGACAAGTTATCCTCCCATTTGGGATTTTTACCACATAATAATATGTCTTGGGCTTACTGCTGGAATAATGGGACTTCAATAGTCTTAATCAGGCAGTATAAATAAGGCGATATTATTATAGAAAGAAGGTAAGTATGTTAGACAGAGAGTAAGAGAAAAGAAATCGAGTTTCATACACACACACATCACTCACATCTTCTTCTTTCGTTTTGCCTTTTGCCAAACATACTTGGGGTCGGCATTGACCAACCTCTTTCTCATGTTTCTAGCTCTCCTACTTCCACACTTTACGGCTGGATGAATTCCTAACGCCAACCCTGGTCAGGGCACCAAAAATTTGTGTTATTGTCATTTGGCCTGACATACTCGTAGTTGTCGTTAAATCGGGGACGTTTAACACACACACACACCACACAACCGAACACAAAAACACACACACACACACACACATAATAATAGCTATCAATGTCAGTCTACACAATTAATCACTTCAGTTGAATAATTTGTAATTTTTAAAGTTTCCAAGAATGTCACTTTCATGAAATATTCTGTTTCACGAATAAAGAAAGGATGTGACAAAAATGCACTATACAAACAAATTATTACAATCTCGCAACACCGCAATCATTTCAATGCAGAACAACAATTCAATAAATTGAATGAAAAGTTTGTTATTATTCAAATAAGAGGAGCAACAAGCAACAGCACAACAACTATTCAAATGTCACGCGTGATGAGTGAGGGTTCCATGCTGACTGAAATCCGTTATTAATTTTGATCAGCAATCAGCACCATTGTTTACAAAGTACACGATACACACCCACACTCACAAACATACACGCACACACAAACACATAATAATAGCTATCAATGCTGACTGAAATCTATTATTATTTTGATCAGCACGATTGTTTTCAAATTATTTTCTATCAGCACTTCAGCAGTAGTCATTTTGGTGGAGAGGGTAGACTTGCACGCAAGTGAATCCTGGTTTCGAATCCCGGCAGTGTCAGATTTTTTTTTGTGATTGTCCTTTAGATATTACCGAGTCCAATCATAACATGTTACCAATCATACCTAGTCAGACTGTCCCGGTATCTCAGTGGTAAGTTCGAAACCCAGCCGGGACAAGACTTGTTATCCTGATCCTCCCATTTGGGATTTTTACCACATAATAATACGTCTTGGGCTAACTGCTGGAATAATGGGACTTAATAGTCCTAATCGGGCAGTATAAATATGGCGATATTATTGCTATTATTATTTATTTATTTTATTTCTCATCAATTTTCATACTGAAAATTGCCAGTGCTGGCATTACGAGCAACCAATGAGTACTTGGCAAATGATGTTTTTAGGTGTCTCGTACTGCTGTGTTACCCACTAAATTGTGGCATAATAATATAAAGAAACCTATATACATACAATTACCAAATTTATTTGAATGTACCTATTCAAATATAGTTTAAAAAGTAAAATTGTTAAATGTGTATGTACATATATATTATAATCTGTTAGAACGAACGACCCCGTTTTTTTTATAAAAATTCTCTAGTTAGCTTACCGCCAGTTATATTATTGTTGGTATTACCGGGCGCGGCGTTAGATAATGCAATTTTGGCATTTCGGAGATTTGCATGGAATGCAAAAACACAGATCTTTTACCATTATTAGTAAATTCTCGCCATTTTTTTATCCTTGCTTAAAACGCAGAAAATTAATCAAGTAATAAATTTGTGAGATAGTCATCATATTTGTGTTAATCCTTTTCGTGATAGAACTACTCAAACTCGCTTTACTAAATCTACGTTGAAACCAGGACTTGAACCACCGACCTCCTGGTTACAAGTCCGCCGCCTTATCGATCAAGCTACTGAGGTCGGTAAAATTTGTGAGTAAATACAAAAAACCATTATAAGAAGAAGAAAGTGCGAAATATTTAATGAGGGAGATTTTCCTGACTTCTTCTTTTGCTAAATGTCTCTTGAACATCTATTAGGAGTAGATTCTACGGTCATTTGAGACGGGGGTTTACCTCCATTTGCTGAAAACTCACAAAACAGCCACACATTAACCTCCTCAAGCCTGCGTTGGGTCGAGAATTTAATCTCACCCAAGAGGGTATGGGTTGGAGGGTAAAACCCCCGTATCTAATGACCGAGAATACGTAAATGTTAAAGAGATGTTTTTTTTTATAATCACAAAAATGGTCTTAACCCCGTAACGTTTATGTAAAAAAAAAAAATGTTGAGCAAAAAAAACATTGTGCAATACCTCGCACGCTGGACAAACTTATATTTCTCTCTTTTTTTTTTCTTCTTCTTTTTTTGGGTTTTTTTTCTCTCACTTTTTCTTTGTGTCTCTTCCTCGTACCGGTATTTTGCATAATTCTGCTTCTCTTCCTTTGCTCAGGTCTTTTATATAAGAAGCACGTTCAACATAATGAGGGGGAAAAGTTTCCTTGCATGGCGAGGAGATAGATACAGGGAGGGGGAGAAAGAGGGAGAGTGTAAAGAGAAGGAGAGGGAGGTGGGAGGAGTGAGTGTGTGAGAGAAAAGTGAGTGAGTGTGTGTGTGAGAGAGAGAAGAGGGAGAGAGTTAGAGTGAGAGAGAGAGATGAAAAAAAAATGGAGAAGAGAAAGAAGAATTAAAAAGAAGAAGATAAAAGAGAGAGAGAAAGGGAGGAGAGAAGAATGAGAGGGAAATAGAGAGAGAGAGAGGAAGAGAAATAGAGAGGGGTGCAAGAATGAACAGAGAAAGAGGGACAAGACAGAGAGAGAGAGAAAGGTAGTTAGATAAAGAGAGAGTGGGGAAGAAAAGAGAGAGAAAAAAAGAGGTGGAAGGAGAGAAGCAAAAGAAATTACCATCCGGATCCCTCATAAGTGTCAAAGAAAATTTTCTTTGATAAAAAAAAAGTCGAATAAAAATTTTCTCTCTCGTGATAGAAGCAATGAAAAACAATTTTCACTCCTCCAGTCTCCACCTACATGGGGATATGAAACTCATCCAAGTCGATGGGTCTTCCCTTTAGCCTCTTTGGGGATTCCTTTGTCCCCAAAATTTAAATTTTCTTTTCCTCCTCCATATTGTGTCCCCTTATGTTTTTGAATATGTTTTGTACCATAACTGTTATTTCAAACAGCGTTTTTATTACACATTATTGTCATACAGGCCCAACTAGTTGTACTTACCAGTAGCCCAAAACGTGTTTTCGTACATATTATAGCGAAATATATGGAAGTATATCCTACTACATATATGTAGGATGAACAAAGCCTATACTCGTTTTTGCTGATGGTAGTTTTAGAATACATGCCATTATAATATTATTTAGGAATTTTATTTTAGGTAGTGGTGGCATACAAAAAAAATATACCTACGTGTCCTTTTACCCTGTTCTTTAAAGTTATACTTTTTTCTTTTTGTGAGGTACAGTAATTGTTTTTATATTCTACGGAATTTTCTAAATTTTCTTTCATGTTTCCGGTTAGCCACAGTTCTGCTGCAGTCATTTTCAAGTGTATTTTTTTTTCAAGTGTAATAGCGTGCGAGTAGATGTCGCTTTGTTAGTTCCGTGGTAGAACAAAGGTAGGAAGGTAAATTGAAAAGGCGGAAATGGATAAGGTGAGATTCCTTTTTGTGGTTTTACAATAGAAGTGTTGTGTTTCTTTAATGCTGTTAACATTCTTTGAAAAAGAATCAGACTTCGTTTGTAGGTATTTTTTATTTTAATTTTAATTTGGGTTTAACGTCGCTTTCAACTGCACGGTCATATCACGACATGGGTGGTACCCGACACAAACCTGCGACCCACATTAACCCGAGTGACTTTTAAAGAAAAAGCCCAAGTTCTCACGATGGTTGATCAATCGCACATAGAAATATGTGGTTCAGAACGAGTAAACTTTCCTCTTGAGTTTGGCTGGAGACAATCACTCCCCCCAGCAACAACAACAACAAATAGGTAGTCAATCAACTTTGAAATGTGCTAATAAGTACAGAAAAAAAATTCTCGTTAAAATTAGGTAGGTACTTTATCACGAAAAGTTATTATTCATAAAAAAAAAATTGGTTGAAATGATCCATCAAATGTTAGATTAAATCAGCCAAAATTGGGACGTTTTTAGTGCTGACAATTTTTCACAACATGAAATTTGAACATGCTTTTTAGTTTATTCAATTTAATACTGTGAAGTAGAAAATTGCGTGGGAAATCTTAGGACAAAAATGAAGAAATACGTAACTTAATACAAATTTAAATAATGATTTATTATTGTTTATTTATTTTTAACTTTCTTTTATGTCGGCATTTTTTATTATTCTTCGGAGAAGAGAAAATAGAAACTTTTTCTAGAAAAACTTGGAATTGTTTTTCGTACTATCTTCACAGGGTCGAATGTGTGCCTCGTGAATCCTCTGGGGACCAAATTAAGAGACGTTACAAAAACAAACAAAATTAAATTCTCCAACTTACTTGGTTAACATAATAATAATATAATATGTTAACAATAATAATAATTTCGATAGACTTTATAGTGACTATTTGTAGGTTATTATAGGAAATAAAAGATAGAAAAGAAAATTAAAAAAAGCTCCATATAAAATAATACCACCAGCAAGGTCAATGCTAGCATTTCTACATAAACCTCAGAGTCTTATTATTATGTGGTCATATACTCGAATTAATGAGGAAAACTTCATGCACTGATGAGATTCGAACAGCAGATCCCTACGCTACCTGGATTACCAGACTAGCGCCTTAACCACTTAACTACCAATGCATGTAGTCTCTGTTTGCTGTTACTCAGAAAACAAAGGCAACCTTGAAGATAGAATCTCGCTAAGACAAAATATATAAGCAATTGTTTGTTTTGGATGGAGCTTTTTTTAATTTTTTTTTTCTATCTTTTATTTCCTACTAGCCGTTTGCCGTGCTTTGCAAGGGACTAAATTTCAAATTTACTAAGGCATGGCCGTACTGCTGACAGCAATGCCTTTTTGAACTTTTTATAATTTTTCTGGAACAAAGCGATAATGATTTTGGGGGTCAATTCTGAGACATTTTTCGCTATCTCTTACCGTTTTGGCTAACAACTCGGACAAACAACAAACAAACAAACATAGGTAGGTAGGTAGTCCTTTTTTCTGTTTTATATATAGAGATAGTGTAGAACTATCCGTACAAAATAGCACTATAAAGTCTATCGAAATAGCAAGAATGCAAGAACTTGAGTACAACATTGTCAAATTAATTCTCTGAATAATCGGATTACATAATGGTACAGAAATTGAATCAAATCTAGATTTGAATGAGCTGGATGCTATTCCACTCCTCAGCATGGATCAGTGAATAAGAACATTAGTTTCTTTGAGCAATTTATTCAGGTAATCTCTCCAGTACTTCATTTCAAACAATTGCTAACTTCTCTCATGCTCATTAAAATTTCAAGTCGGCAGTTTTTTTCTTTTTTTCTAGGGAGGCAGAAAAACTAAACTAAGTTTAATTGCGTTGAAAACAAAGTTAAAAAGTTAGACGAGAGCTCTGTGAGTTATTGAATTAGAGTCAAAGAGATGTAGAGAACGTGAATGGTTTTTGAACTTGCTTCACTTCAAAGGGATACCCTTTGCCTTTGGATTTAAAGTCAAGTCAGGCCTAACATGTATGTAGAAGATACCAATAGCTTTGAGCTTGCTTTACTTAAGAGGACATCCCTTTGGATGAAGGACAGCTCAACATAGAGAAGATATCAATAGCTTTGAACTTGCTTCATTTCAAAGGGATACCCTTTGCCTTTGGATTTAAAGTCAAGTCAAGCCTAACATGTATGTAGGAGATACCAATAGCTTTGAGCTTGCTTCACTTAAGAGGACATTCCTTTGGATGAAGTAAAGAACAACATAGAGAAGCAATAGCTTTGAGCTTGCTTCACTTAAGAGGACATCCCTTTGGATGAAGTAAAACCCAACACAGAGAAGCAATAGCTTTGAGCTTGCTTCACTTAAGAGGACATCCCTTTGAATGAAGTAAAACCCAACATAGAGAAGATATCAATAGCTTTGAGCTTGCTTCCCTTATGAGGACATCCCTTTGGATGAAGTAAAGCCCAACATAGATAAGCAATAGCTTTCGAGCTTGCTTCACTTGCATCCCTTTGGATAAAGTAAAGCCCAAGATAGAGAGGATACCAATAGCTCCGAGATTGCTTCACTTGAAAGGACCTTCTTTTAGATTGGAAATTAAGCCCAACATATAGAAGATATGCGATTATCGTCGTGAAACATTCAGGTCTTAACTAAAAGGTCCAAAACGGAAGCCAATCTAGGTAGCTAGAAGACGAAGGTCGATGGAAGCCAATCGATGAGGCATAGAGCGGTGGTCTGGTAATCTAGGTAGCGCTATCATCTCTGAGTTTGAATCTCACCCAATGCATCGATTTTTCGGCGTGTATTTGAGGATACCGGATATTAATGATCCTAAAAGAACTGCTATGTTAAATTAATGTAAGTTCTATATTTTGGATATTTTAAATCGAACAATGTCTAAATTCACCGACCTCAGTAGCTTGATCGTTAAGGCAGCGCACTCGGAACATGGAGGTCAGTGACTCGAATCCCAAGCTTTGGAAATAAAATAGGTTTGGGTCAAGTTTGAGTACCCGTGAAATCACTCTTTTCACTATCACAAATATGGTAGGTATGGAGAATGGAGGTGAAAATGTAAGAATGGTAAGTACTCGTACTTTCTATCTGTGTCCTAATTTCCATGAGTTTTATGACGAGAGGCATATTTTCTATGAGTGTGAAGGGTCCATAAATGTCAGTTCAGCTATGAGTGTTAGGGTTGCATAATATGTCTCCATATATGAGTGTGAAAGGTCCATATGTCTATATTGTCTATCCAGATAGTACATAGAGGTGAAAGGTCTGAGTGGAGGTGTACAATGAGGTGGAGGTGGTTCTGAAAATTTTGGAGTGTGACGGAGGTGAAAGTCTAGTGAGAGGAGGTGGAAAAATAAATGTAAATCTCTGGCACCGTTTTGCATTTCGCTCGCTCATCAGTTCTCTCGCCTGTCAGCTGTCGGCGTTGCCTAACCATCCATTATGCCGGCGTTAATGTACGATTGTGAAGTGTTGGAGGGGGAGGAGGAGGATATGAGTAGGGGGAGGGGAGAATAGGTTATATTTTGGAGGAAGAAAAGGGGAAAGAGAGAAGAACAGGTAGCGTAGATAAATATAATTTGGAGTGTCGGAGGGGAGAGGAGGTATAGTAGATACATAGGTTTTGATGTGTTGGGGGGGTGAAGAAATAGATGATGAGTGGGTTAGGGGTAGGAGGAGATGTTGTTGAGGGAAACAGGAGGAAAAAAGAAGATTTTTTTGAGGGAAAGAGAAATAGGTAGAGTAGATACATTTGATTTGATGTGTCGGGGAGTAAGGTGAAGAAGGAGAAGTGTTGGGGGAGGGAAGAATACAGAGAGATAAGAAGAGGAAGAGTAGATAAGTACATATGATTTGATGTGTTGGGGGAAGAGGATGTGAAGTGTTGGGGGGAGGTGAGAAGAGGAGATATGAAGGGTAGGGGGGAAAATGAGAAAAGCGAGGTAGAGTAGATATGTACATATGATTCGATGTGTTGGGGGGATATGAGAAGAAGGAGGAGAGAGAAGAAGAACTACAGTAGATGCATATGATATGTTGGGGAAAGGAGTAGAAAGAGGGGGGGGGAGGAATATAGAGAGAAAGAGAGAGAGGAAGAGTTAAAGTACATTCATATTTAGACCAAGGGAGAGGTCTGGCTGAAGGACGTTAAACAGGGAGAAGATCAGTGTCTCGCTAGAGGACTACAAACAGAGAACAGACACTAGATAACAAGCTCGGCTAGCTTGCAGTCTGTTCCCCAAGGGTCTAATAGCTTGTAAAGAAAAAGCCCAAGTTCTCATGATTTTTGATCTCACATAGGCTTATGTGCTTCAGAACGACCCAACTTTTTAATTAACGCTGACTACAACAACAACAAAAGTAGAGGTAGGTGAAGGTAGGGTAAGATAGGATGGAGTTGTTGATGTGTTAGAGGAGGGGGGGGGGGGGAGAAAGGAGAAACATAGACCAAGGCATGGTAAACTAGAGTAAGGTAGGGTAGGATTGAGTGTGTTGATGTGAGGGGGGGGGAGAAATATAGATCAAGGTAGGATAAACTAGGGTAAGGTAGAATATGTGTGTTGATGTGTTTCAAATCCCTCGTAATACCCACCACTTTATCCTCAGTGTAAAGCCAGGCCACTTTATTTTAACCATTATTTTGTTGTTCTTTTTTGTTTTATTTTGGATGCATACCTATTTTATAAATTTAATTGAGTGGTTAAGGCCCCCTAGTCTGGTTATTCAGGTAGCGTGAGGATCAATTGGTTCTGTCCAAACACAAAGGCATAATTTTTTCCTCGTATATTGAGAATTTGACCACGAAAAAATGGCACCAAAACATCTGCAGAAATTAGGGAACATTTCAATCATAATCAAAAAGTATATCTCTATATATAAAACAGAAAAAAGGACTACCTATCTACCTACCTACCTACCTATGTTTGTTTGTTTGTTTGTTTGTCCGGAGTTGTTTAGCCAAAACGGTAAGAGATAGCGAAAAATGTCTCAGAATTGACCCCCCCAAAACCATTATCGCTTTGTCCAGAAAAATTATAAAAAGTTCAAAAAGGCATTGCTGTCCAGCAGTACGGCCATGCCTTAGTAAATTTGAAATTTAGTCCCGTTGCAAAGCACGGGCAAACGGCTAGTGTATGTATATTTGACAATGTAAAATTGTTTATTTTATTTAATAATATTCTAATGAATGATGTTCCAAAATTGTCACGAAGTTGTGTTTTTGCACATGAAACAGTTTCATTTTTTTTTTTTTTTTTGTAACATCAGAATTTTTCTTGAGTACGTGCAGACTATAAAACTGCCAGAGTCCGTCGCCATTTTCTTTCCACCTGAAGGTTCTCAAAATAAGTTGGGAGAACTAATTAGTTGGGAGTTAAGAAATGGAACCCAGGTGTCCAAAGGTATTAATTTCATTTCTTTATCTTCACTGCTTTTCTTTTAAATTACGTGGGATTAAAAGTTTACTGATTACGTTCTACAAATGCTACCACAAAATAACCTTCAGCATCTGTAGATTAGTCAAAACACAATATTTTCTAGTAGTTATAGTATATTTTAGTTTTTAGTATACATAATAAATTGTACAGGATCCTTCAAAAAGAATACATGGATCTCTTAATAACGATGGGCGAAAAGTAGTTTGTGTGTTAACCACTTTCGTGATATCACAACTACCTACTCAAACTAGCTTCACTAAATCTACGCTGAACGTAGATTTCGAAAGCTACTTTCGAAATAAAAAAGGCTGTGAAACACCCATCTTTTTTTTTTTAAAAAAAAAAAAAACTTCTCTATGTATACATTGTATACAGATGGTTCAGAATTTTGCAGTATTTTTTTTTTTTTTTTTTTTTTTTTTTTTTTTCATGTTTAAGGGTAATTTTCCAGTAAAATTCTTATCACGTGAGAGCCAATAAAATTCTCATCCACCTACTCTCTGAGGGATGACTGTTCACGTCTCTATCAACAGGATCCTATATGCATTGATAATTCAGCTCGGGAATTCGGATGTCCTACTGAAATACCTCAGTACATGCCGGGCGCACTTGTCAGGGTCTACAACTCTACACAAATATTTGTACACTAGGATATGATGAGAATTTTCTAATATTAAAAATATTTTCCTTTGCAAAAAGGTCAAGATGGTTTGTTTCTTCCCCCATCTCTTCTCTTCTCCCTCTTTCTTTCTCACTCTCCCTCTTTCTTTCTGTCTCCCTATCTTTCTTTATCTCACCCTATTTCTTTCTTTCTCTTTCTCTCCCTCTTTTTTCTCTTTCTCTCTCTCCCCCTCTTTCTTTCTTTCTGTCTCCCTCTCTTTCTTTATCTCACCCTATTTCTTTCTTTCTCTCTCTCCCCCTCTTTCTTTCTTTCTTTCTGTCTCCCATTCTTTCTTTATCTCACCCTATTTCTTTCTTTCTCTCCCTCTTTTTTCTCTTTCTCCTCTCCCCCACTCTTTCTTTCTTTCTTTCTGTCTCCCTCTCTTTCTTTATCTCACCCTATTTGTTTCTTTCTCTTTCTCTCCCTCTTTTTTCTCTTTCTCTCTCTACCCCACTCTTTCTTTCTTTCTTTCTGTCTCCCATTATTTCTTTATCTCACCCTATTTCTTTCTTTCTCTCTCTCCCCCTCTTTCTTTCTTTCTTTCTGTCTCCCATTCTTTCTTTATCTCACCCTATTTCTTTCTTTCTCTCCCTCTTTTTTCTCTTTCTCTCTCTCCCCCTCTTTCTTTCTTTCTGTCTCCCTCTCTTTCTTTATCTCACCCTATTTCTTTCTTTCTCTCCCTCTTTTTTTCTCTTTCTCTCTCTCCCTCTCTTTCTTTATCTCACCCTATTTCTTTCTTTCTCTTTCTCTCCCTCTTTTTTTCTCTTTCTCTCTCTCCCTCTCTTTCTTTATCTCACCCTATTTCATATTTTTCTTTCTCATTATTTCCTTATTTGCTCTTATATTCCTTATACTCTTTCTTTCTTTAGCTGTCTCTCTTTCTAACTTATGCGTCCTTATATTATTTCTCTCTTTATTTCTCTTTCCCTCTCTTTCTCCCTCTCTCTTTCCCTCTCTCTCTCTCTCTCTCTCTCTCTCTCTCTCTCTCTCTCTCTCTCTCTCTCTTTCCCCATCTCTCTACCTCTCTCTCTCTCTACCTCAAGTGTTTTGTTTTTCCAAACAAACGTTGTGGTCGAATTCATTTTTGGGAGGAATTTTTTTTCCCCAGTTTATTTTTTCCTCGATGGGTCGGCGTTTTTCAAAAGAGAAAATTGTTTTGTCAAGTGTGCAGGACTGCAGAATTCTTAGGATGTCCTTCGCTTTATATAAGGTGCTTGAGGTGCTTTCTGGTCTACATCACTCCCACTTGAAAACTTCAAGAACATGGTTATGAAAACTGCAGGTAAAGCAACGAGTTTCATTTAAATAAACCTGTACCTCAGCGTCCATTGAACCAACAACTTTGAAATAAAATTGAAATACTTTTTTATACTATTTTTTTTTTTTTAAGCTGATAAGAACACGTACTACACTTTAATCGTGGCCAAAAGATGCCGTCGAACGAAGAAATGAACAAAATAATAACTGAGTTTTGAATGCAAGTAGGTACAAAACGTTAGGTATTGGGTATTTCCTTGGGAAATACAATCAATAATCATAATGCACAATGACATGAGAACCATTTTCGATTCTTTTTAACAAGCTCAAGTTAATTTTTTAGGTGAAAACTTTTTGTTCAAGTGATTTTTTTTTTTTTTTTTTTTTTTTTCTCTCTCATTTTTCGATGTCTCTTGGAGTTGATTCTGATATTTGCTGAAAATAAAACTTGGACAACCTGCATGTACCTAGAATAGGTTTTCTCCCTTATCAAGAACTATCTGTCTACACCCGAGGGAATAATCCCTGTGCAAACTGTGCATTCACGTCAATAATTTCCCTCAGTCTAATAAATTCTATCGTAATAAAAATTCCAGGAGTTTCTAATTTAATGTTATGTATCAGTAAGTTTGGAATAAGAAAAGGAACATATTTTTCCGGGGGAGGATTATCATAATATTATTATTTAGATATTAAAAAGCTGCATTCCCCCCTCAGTATTCATGTCACCCATCCCTTCTATCTCTCTCTCTCTCTCTATCTCTCTCTCCCTCACTCTTATCTCCTCAACTTCTTTTAAGGGAAACACAGGTATTTTTTTTTTTACCTACATATATTTTAAGGTGATACTTTCGTATCCAGATCTGCGATAGGTACTCGATCATCTCTATACATTGCAATCGTAGTCAAGTGGTTAACGCGCTAGGTAGCGTAGGGAACCGTTGGTTCGAATCCCACCCAGTGCATGAATTTTTCCTCATTATTTTGAGTTTTTGACCACAAAATGCCCAAGGCCATGCCTCAGGTCTATATCAATGATTCCTAGGTGTTTCGATTATACTTTCTATTATACGGTTTATACTTTCATTTATTCATTTATTTTTCTCGTAAGCTTCACTTGTATACTTTTTAACATTATTTTATTTTAATCTTTGTATTTATTGAATTTTTTATTGTTGACATTGTAAATAGGGCTATTCCCGTAAATATACTCCCGTACACCGGGTATTTATTATTATTATTATTATTATTAAAAAAAAAAAAAAATAATAATAATAAGACCCTGAGGGTTAGGTGGTAGAAAATGCTTTGAGCATTAACCTCGCCTGGTGGTTATCTTCCACAAAAGAGTATTATTCTTCTTATTATTATTATAATTACTATCGTGTACTCAATGAGTAAGTCAGTTTTCCATTTTCAGGATGAACCTAAAACCTTCTCAAGTAAATCACAGTTTACTTATCAAGTAAAGAATCCCGATAAGTACGATTTTGTACTGAGATATCTCTGGAAGTAAATATAAAGAAAAAAGTGGAAAGTGGTAAATTAGAATATTCATTTCGGATTGAGATGGTTCCGTCGAAGGGGGGGGGGGAGGGAAGGGGGTATGCTAACAGAGGGTTTGTTTATTTAACAGAGGGAGAGAGATGGTTTGTGAGAGAGGTATGAGTGAGAGAGAGAGGGATGGAGGTGAATCGTACTCCTGGATTTCAACCCTCTGAAATTCCTATGCAATATACGGGAATCCCAGGGTTGGAAATTATTTTATGAGATTGTATAGCTTTTTAGTTGCATCACTTCAAACAATTTACTTCATCAGCAGGCTCTCATAGCTAGGTAACGAGTTGAATAGCGTTCTCGGATAGTTATTATAACTATGCATTGACGAACTTATAACGCAGGAATCGGTGGATCGTATGAATCGTATCCCCCCCAATGCATGGATTTATTCTCAGTTATTTGATATGTAAGTAGGTATGTGACCACATATTAACTAAACTCTGAGAGTCAGGTGGTAGAAAATTCTATCCTTAAATTAGCATTTTCTACCACTTATTTTTTGTAGTCACCGTTGCCGAGTGAGTTAGCGCGCTTGGCATTCACGCATGGTGACCTGAGTTCGATCCCTAGCGGGGCACGATTTTTTCTGCTCTGTAATTGGATGTGCAGGGTCTACTCATACCTCGTGAGGAAAAATGAGTAGCTGCTTTAATGTTGAGGAGCGACCAGTGGTGGAATAATAGGCAAAAAAAGAACAAGATATTGTAGCTTAAAGTGGTAAAGTTTATGATTCTGCGCTACCCACTAAAAACAAAAAGAAAAAACAATATTATTATCACGTATTGTGCTTATTGACGGAATGGCTAGTAAATATTTTACTTTATCTAATTCAACCTGAGTAGCTTGATTGATAAGGCGACGGACTTGTTAAGCAAAAAATTCCTTTCTTTTTTCTTTTCTTTTCTTTTTTCTTTTTTTTCTTTTCTTCAGCATATCCGGATCCGGGCCTGTCCCATATACAGGGTGAAGCAGGGATCAATGAGATGATCTCACGCTGTGGGACGCGCGAGATATTAAAAACCTTGCCGGTGTGAAGGGGGAGAACTTTGTGGGTATGAGGGTGAGAGGGATGGGAGTGAGAAATGGAAGGAAACATTTATTGTTGTCTTTCCTCTGTGCTGAGAGGTGAATGAGTGTGTTGAGGCGAAGACGCTGGGTGAGATGAGTGTGCATGGCGCTTGTGTTACCTATTTATGTTTAGAGTAAGTGGAAAAATGATAATAATAAACACTATTAGCGTTATGGAGGTTCCTGTCTTGAGCCGACAGTCTAAATAAAGCACTACTATACTATATTGCCCGATCTGGACTAAAGTGCTTCCTTATTCTGGCAGTTGCTCAATCAATCAAAAAATTATACAAGTATATGTTTACATTGTTCTTAATTAAGGGCGAAATTAATAGACGTTTCTGTAATACCTCTGTGGCGCTAAGTCACGGATTGCGTAATGTGTTAGATAGCGAAAACCGATGCTTAGACTTCCAAAACTAATTACAGAATAAGCAGGTAGCTTTTTGTGCTGTGTGACTTTTATTGCTCTTTCTAACATTAAGGACTCAAAAATGTAAATGAATTTTCCTTGGTTGTAAGTATCTATCTACATTTACTAGTCTGTGATATGTTTAATTTCTACCTATAATTTTTGTTATTTGTTCTTATTGTATATAGGACTTTGTCCGTAAATACACACCCCTTTGAGGGTATTTATTTATTTATTACATAATACGTCTTGCTCTTGACACTATTACCTTTTCTTTGTCGTCCTTTACTTTGCCTTTTCCAGAATCTACTTGAGGTGGGCATTGCTCATATTTGAGATTGTTTGGTTCTGGCACTCCTACTTTTTAGGACGTCACTTTCATAATTATATACAGGGTGAGCATAAAGTCTCACCCCACCCCCCGTATCTCGAGAATGGCTGAAAATACAAGAAAACGCAAAAACCCGTATTCCTTAATTTTTAGGAGGATTAATTTTCAGCCAACATTTTTTTGCCTACACGGCCCCAGTCAGGCGGGGCGTGGACCAACTTTAAAATCTTAAACAGAATGCTATGTCTTGTGGCATATTGTTTTAAAGGTCTCATAGAGAGAAGTTTATTACAACAAATTTCAGTGAGCTATGACTTACCGTTCTTGAGATACAGGGTCGAACGTCCTGCGTAATATCCAAATATTATGACCTATAACTCGTTAATCGTAAATTATAGAAAAATGAAATTTGTTGATAATAACTCCTTATGACAAGCCCTGTTGAAAAAGGTATAACTCGACATATTCTGTTGATATTAGTTTCTGGTCGGTTTCGTCAGCCAGTCGGACGAACAGTCCGAAAAGAATTAACGAAAAAACAAATCAAATTTTAATTTTTTCGAAAGTTCTTGCCATAATGAGTTATTATCAACAAATTTAATTTTTCTGGAATTTACGGTCATCGAGTTATAGGTCAAAATATATGGATATTACGCAGGACGTCCGACCCTGTATCTCAAGAACGGTAAGTGGTAGCTCACTTAAATTTGTTGTAATGAACTTCTCTCTATGAGACCTTTAAAACAATATGCCACAAGACATAGCATTCTATTTAAGATTTTAAAGTTGGTCCATGCCCAGCCTGACTGGGGCTCTGTAGGTAATTTTTTTTTAGCTGAATATTGATCCCCTCAAAAATTAAGGAATACGGGTTTTTGCGTTTTCTTGTATTTTCAGCCATTCTCGAGATACGGGGGGTGGGGTGAGACTTTATGCTCACCCTGTATGTACAGCAACCTTACAGTCCCCACACGCTGGATTACAACAGAATATTGCTTCCCTACTTCATGCTTTCCCTAAACAGGAGCTCGGTACGAAATCTAATTTTCTGTCTATTTCCTATCTGGGGGAAATGGTTTTCATTTTTCTTCTCAAAGTCACCCTCTGAAACCTGGGGGGGTCGAGTCACCCTCTGTCATTTCCCAATCAGAACTTTCGGCTTTTGATCTGTCAAACTCAAGACATAACTACCTACTCAAAACATATACTTATCTTACCTAAAGCTATATTTTCACATGAAAAAATATTACGGTACGAAAAATTTAAAGGAGAAAGGTCAAAAATATTCAAATTTAGTTCTCTGCTGAGTTGTGGCTGGATTAAGTCATGAGGTGGCCAAGCCTTTTACTTTATTTGGGTTCACCTCTATTAGGGTCATGAGGGACCCTCTGCACTGCTTTCACCTATGACATCAGGAGAGGATCAAAGGATACGCCGTGTGGTCAGAGAGCGTCAGGGATTTGAGGGTTGCTCTTTCTAACCCTGGGGTTTCACACGTAAATGTACTTGTGTTTCTTGAATAGTCACCTTGGCCTAGCGTTAGGATGCTCGGCTTACACTCCAGTTCCAGAAACATTCTCCACTCTCAAAATCCCCAAATCTCTGTTTCAACCGTCACACAACGATAAGTTGTTGCGTTCAAATTAAGCAATCAGAGTGCGTTGTGTGACAGTTGATAGGGAGATTTGGAGGCTACAGGTGACCACAGTAGCCTGTTTCAGAAACACTTTCCACTCACATAATAATAATAGGTAATCTAACAAGGGCGAAGAATAAATCAATAAAGCTATTAAGCCCAGAACTCCAAATCTCCCTTTCAACTGTCAAACAACGGCTCTGATTGGTTATTGCGTCAAACAGAGTTATTGCGTCAAATGGTTATTGCGTCAAACAGAGGTCAATTAAAAGAAACATGTTTAACATAAGACAAGTAATGAGTTACTTGGGCAAATTGTCTTATAAAGTATTTTGTAGGGGTATTCAATACATATAATCGTGACATTGTATTCTATAAGGAGGCAAAGGATGTCAAAATTTCACAGAACTGCTGGAATAACAAAGTATTAAAGTACCTAGTATTTTATTTAGATTGCCAGAACAATTAGATGGTAACGGTAGACCTAGAAAAGCTTTACTTACAAGATGTGATGCAGAAAATGGACTGCAAATCTTGATGATTAATGAAATTGGATAACTTTACTTACAAAACATAGCCTTTAGACACCAATAATGATGTATTTTTTATGTTTTTTGACATATTATGTTGATTTTTTTGTAAATAAATAAATAATTGTATCAACTATGCTATCAATAGATAAAACTCCAAAGCCTACCTTGTTCGGATAGCCGTTGTAGCGCAGAATTTTCTTGCAGCACTTGCCCTTGTTCTCATAGTAGAACATCTGCACCATGGAGGACTGACTGTGTGGCGGCACAGGTCCGGACGTGGGTTGATGGCTTGGGACGGAACTGATTGCAGGTGTGGACGGTACGGTGGGGGCAGCCCTTTGGCGGCGGATGGGGAAACAGAAACAGCAGAAGGATTTGGGGAGCGAACAAGGTTCGACGGACTTGGGGGGCAAACCGTGTGATTCTAGTAAAGAAACCTCCGTTTGATTCGAATTTGACTGTGATTTTGTTGTTGATTCAACAGATTTCGATTGGAAATCTGGGTTTAAATCTACTGAATTTGGATGGAAATTAATTTTGGAATCGAAGGATTTTGACTGTACGGATTTCGACGAAACATTTGATTTTAAATCTAACGAATTTGATGATGAACACGTTTTTCTATCTACAATTGTCGACGCTGACTTGGCTTTCGACTCGACCAAGTTGGACGGACTGGTGTTTGATTTTGACTGTACCGAACGTCGAGGTATTCCCTCTTCAGATTGTCGCATGACGCGAAGTTTCTGCCGCGAGGCTCCGCTCTAGAAGGACGGACTGATACTGGAGGCTGCAGGGAGCTTTCTTCTCTCTGGACGGCCGAGAGAGAATGCGTGCCAGGGATGTTTTGCGTCGCTTTTTCATTTTCCCGTTTTCTGCTCGCACTTCTTTTTTTTTCGTAGTTTTCTTTTTCCTCGCAAGTTTTTCGTTTTTATTGTTTCCGAGTGAACCCAAAGTACGGAAGTATTGTAAATATAAATATGACTTTGATCATTGAAGTCACCTTGACCCAGGGGGGTGTCTAACTAGGCTTGCACGCGCGGTGACCTGGGTTCGAATCCTGAATGATTATATTTTTTCTACTCTGTACTTAGTATGTTTGGGGTCCACTCATACCTTGTGAGGAAAAATGAGTAGTAAACTGCAGTAGTGGCATTAGTATTCCAAGCAAAGTATTTAGAAAAGTGATGGAGGTTCTTAGTAATGCTATGTTATCCACATTGTTTGTGATATTTTTAGAATTTTTCAGTGACCAGTTAACTGATGAGTCACAATTTTAATCCGATTTGGTTGATTTTTAGGATAAAAAATTAGGCTCTGCGTGTTGTACTCTCGTTATATTCAGTACACTCGAGTCTACGATGCGTATAACATATGTGAAAAAGTAGCTTTTTCTTATCTTATGACTTCAGCAGGTAGTGCGGTAGTAAATGAAATATTACCATAGATATCTATGAAAGTGGCATGAGGAAGTCAAATATTCCGCAGCATGGACACACGTTTCCCCTGTGAATAATTCATAGAGAACCCGCAGCTATTACTTCCATCTAAATTATCAACAACCGTCTTAATCCGAAAGTTTTTGGAGAAAAGTTTTCCAAAACTTGTTCTCTCTCGTTTTTAATGATGGGTTCCTTTGTTTGGCGCTGGCTGCAGCAAAGTGCTAGACTTAACTGATTACAAAAGGTGAAGCCTTTTACAGAATTGATAAGGGGAGATTGTTTCCTATAATTATGGGGCTGTGAGTTGATTTCTTTTCTGGTGAATTAGGCACATCCACTAATTTGTTTACTGACCCAACGAAACGAAATGAGACCTCTATTATAAGCCTTTCTCTTGCAGATTTAGAGTTCCTATTTTTTTTTAATTATTTATTTTATTTTTGGTTGTAATCTATTGACCCCTATCAGACAGGATCTTATGGAAGTTATTAAAAAATAACTGTTTTTTTTTCCACCGCGGCGGTGTCTTTTTGATTGAATTTTTCTAAAATGTCATTTTTTATTAGAATTTATTTAAATAGACCTTGCAGATAGAAAAAAACTACAGCAGAAATTTAAATTACAAATCGTTTGCGCCCTTAACAAGATCCAGAAAGCACCCACAGCCATAAAATATGAGAGTGCCAGAATCAAACCATCTCAACCACGAGTTAGAGGTTCAACAGTGCCGACCTAAAGTATGTTTTGGGAAAAGCACAATGAAAGAAAAAGACGAAACTATCTTGAAAGTACCTAGCTATTACCACGCTGCAATAGTATAATTATTATGATTAATATTAAACATGATTAGATTTAATCTAAATGGACACTCACTTTCCCAGTATGAAGTATAAGAACTTGGTTGAATACTCCGACTTGAGAGCAAGTCAGGACAGGCTTAGATTAACTTTAATCCTGTTTCATAATGTGGTCCTTGGTTGTACTTCCCAATTAAGTCTAAAGGCTCAACTTATGCTAGAAGTAGTTATGCCATTACTATGTGGTTTATTTCTCAGATGATTTAGGAAAAAATTATAAATTATTAAGATTCGAAATAAAGTATCCCGATGCTATCTAGATTACCACCACACTACCACCTTAACCATTCGACCACCAATGCATGATAGGTATTTTTTTTATTTTTTTACCATGAAGCTTTGAACTTTTGGTATATTAAAGAAATTAAAATCTAATTTCTAAACTTTTCTTTAAGATCTTTTCTGCTCTGTACTTGGGTGTTCGAGGTCCACTCATACCTCGTGAGGAAAAATGAGTACCTAGCTGCTTTAATGTTAGCAGCGACCAGTGGCGGAACTATAGGCAAAAATAAGATATTGGGACATTAAAGATACGGAAAAGTCCTATAATTCTGCGCTACCCACTAAAATTGTGATTTAATAACACAAAGAAACACATTATTATAATTATATTATTATTACAATGATAAGAGAGTTCATAATAGTATTGTTCAATACTAAATACTTAGTTATATTTTAAACTAATATTTTATAATTATGCGTTGAAACCTCCAAATTGTTCTATTCCGGCCCTATTCGGATGACTAAGTAAAGAAAGAAGTAAAGAACAATACTTTCCTTATTATAGAATAAGGAAAGTAAAAAAACTATGACCAGGTAATTAAAACTTAGTTATTTCTAGAACAACTCTGTTGTCATTTATAAATTTCAATTAAGGAACGAAAGGTGTAAGGGATCCTATTTGCATGATAAAAGAGACAAAGGGTACAGCGAAATGTTTACAAATCATAAGTTATGTTTACATAGATGCTTTGTGAAAAAGTCTCTATTAAGCGTCATCTCTTCATTCATAATGTTTATATTCTGGTTGCCATGACGACGGAACATGCGTCTCAGGTTTCCTCGCTCCTCGTGTGCAGCTTTGTTGCCCCTGAAGTATTCCTCATTTTCAGCCAATTTCTCGTATTGTTTTAGATTTTCTTTTCAATCTTTTGTCTCTTTATGTTTCACCTCGTGCAGAATATTTCCCCGTTGTGTCTTTCTATTCCTGCGTATTCAATTGTTAAATAAGTGCTTCGCTTAACCCCATGTGGAACGTAACGGAACCAATTGTTATGTACTCTAGCTGGTGACCCAGAAACTGCCCTGAAAGATATAATATGGGTTGCATAGTCATAGTCACTGACTGATTAAGCACAGACATTAGCCATTTGTTTGTGTATAAAGTTGATTGATTAAATCTGTTCATTAGCAACTATGCACTTATGCCATACAGCCATACACTCTCATCAGTGAATCTGGAAAATTTGGTCTAATCATTCATCTAACGAAATGCGAATAAACTCTCCAGACCTGGGGAAAGATTTATTAACAGTAGGTAATACACATCTTCCATAGTAGAACAAATGCGTTAGGAGAGTTTAATGCGAATTACCTACATTTTATTTCAAAAATATATACCTCAAAGTTAAAAGTCTAAATCCACACTGAAACCAGGACTTGAACGACCGACCTCCTGGTTACAAGTCCGCAGCCTTATCGATCAACCTACTGAGGTCGGTGAAATGATGGAAAAAGACCAAATGGTAAAATATCTAACAATTCATTAAAAATATACCACGTTAAAAATTCATTAAAAAAATATACCAAAATATAAAAAAATGAGCTCTCAGCTCAAAAATATCAACACTAAAACCACCCAAATTTCAAATCCAATGCATATCAAAACGCAATACACGTCGTACGCTTCTCTAGCAACGGGAAATTAAAATAGAAAAGCTTAATTACAAAAAAAAACTTGACTATAAAAAAAAACACTCCAAGAAGTTAATTTAAAATTCAAATGAGTCTAAAATAAACACAAACTGAACATTTCAGCGAGGCGATTACAAGGGGGTGCGACATTGGACAAGGGCTGCATATCTTGTCGCAATTAGTGCGACAGGCACGTTCGGGGGATTGCGACTTGCGACATTATATTAACTCAAGTCGTTGTAGAGTTTGAAGGGATTTTTTTCCTTCAACTTCTTTTCGTGTGATCTGAGATGAAGTTCGATGGAATATCTTTTTTTAACTCATCCAGTAGAAGATCTAGTACAGTACATAAAAGGCAACTGTTCAGATGCTAGATAGATAGATAGATATAATTATGTTTTATTTGTAAAATTACCCTGACGGGTGTATACAATGGTCAAAGGGTTTACAATGGTCTTAAAAAAAAAAAATAAAAAAAAAATACAGATATACAGATATATTTCTGTCATTAATGATATTATGATATTTATTCTTCTTTCAAATTAGGTGCTTTAACTTTGTATTAAAACAGCTCGTTCGCGCCGATTGCCCCTATCAATAAGACTAAAGAGGTATAAGAATAAAGAGTCAACACTCTTGACAGAGTCAGAGAGCGCAGGAGGAACAGGCAGGATTTACTGAATATAATTCTAAATAAATTTCCCTTATTCTAAATAATCTGAATCAGGTTTAAAGTTCCTACAAGTTTACAAACTCTAAGCGCCGTATTATGAAACAGGATTAGTAAGCCGACCCTTATATTTTATCAGCTGACCGATAGGTATTCTAAAACAAGATTTTCCGTCACGAAAGCCACAGCTCCGTTAAACTACAGAGAGAATATACAGCTACAAAGCCCGCCTTAAATATGACCTCTACAGTTGTTGTCAAGGTGAAAGCTAAGGAATAGTGTCCACTAAGATTAAAAAATCTTGTTCAATAATTCGGGCCTAAGTATAGCTTTTATTACAAACATGGAGGAACCACCACGTTCAACATTTTCCACTTACAGCTTCCAGCACGTCATGTTAATATTACAAAATATCTATGTACTTCATTTATCATGGCAAAAACAACAACACGCTCTCTAACCCCCCCCCCCTACCCCCCCCCCCCCCCCCCCCCCCCCCCTCCCCCCCTCTCTTGCGTCTACTGGACGGATTAAAAAATAATTTTGCGCCCGTTTGCCTAAGATAATGATATATAGGTTATGAAGATAATAATATAGTCATGAAGATAATAATAATATGGGCAGCGTGGAATAGGAAAGAAAATCCACAAAGGTTATGAAATGATAATAATAATAATGGCTCAGAACTGAAGGGAGTAGGTAAGGAACTGCGTCCCAAACCAGCCTGTATCTGTTCCTCCATAGCTTGTTGAGGAGGAGCTTATGGTAATCTAATGAGTGAGGGGGGGAGGGATATTAAAAACGTGTCCGCGCTATGAGCGTGTGAATTGAGGGCCAGTTGGAGAGAGGTGGGAGGGGAGGGGAAGAGGAGAGGGAAGAGGTGGAGAGGTGGAGAAGGAGAGAGGTGGAGGGAGGAGAAGGAGAGAGGGGAAGGGAAATAGGGAGAGGGGTAGGGTGGGGAGGGGGGGGACTGAAGGAGAGAATGAATAGAATTAAAGGGGAAAAGTGGTATAGTAATTCCGTGTCCGTGAGATAGGCTTCGATAGAGTCAAACCTGGACACACAGAACTTGTGTAAGCAGGAAACGTGGATAAACAGGACTTGTGTAAGCAGGAAACCTGGATACACAGGACTTGTGTAAGCAGGATACCTAGATAAACAGGATTTATGTGAGGAGGAAACTTGGATAAACATGATTTGTGTAATCAAGAAACCTGGATAAACAGGACTTATGTAAGCAGGAAACCTGGATAAACAGGACTTATGTGAGGAGGAAACCTGGATAAACATGATTTGTGTAATCAAGAAACCTGGATAAACGGGACTTTTGCTTGAAAACCTTAATAAAATAGAAAAAAGTCGCAGTCCTTAGATTTGCCTTACGTCATGTTGAAAGGGAATGCGCATGAGTGCGGACATAACCATAGGTCTCCTGGTTTCAAAACTTTTGTAGGCCAGAAACCTCTGACTAAAAGCAGATAACTGATCTCTCGGTGGTGGGAGGATTATATGGACTCCTAGATCCAATGTCTGCGCTCCTGCCATGCCAGTGATTCTATTTTGGTTTAAACGTCCTGATTTGATATGTTTAAACGGGAGTTTCAGCAACAAAATATTGTCATAGGGACAGTAACACTGCCATTCCGATTACAGAACCCAGAATCCTTCATCTATTAGGTAAGTACACGTTAGTTTTCATAGTGATTTTATAGACAAACCAGATTTTTGTTGACATAACGTTGTGACCCCTGCCTATAGACTAGAAGACTGAATTTGTTGACCTTTCGTTTTATTAACAGTAATTTAAAATGGCTAAACTAATTTTCGATATTTATACACTAACCATGGAAGAGGTACAATACGAGCTAGCTTTAAGAGGGGAAACCCTAAAAGGCACAGAAAAACTCGACGACCTTCGTCGAATGCTCAGTAAAAATAAAAACAAAGAGGTCGCCCAGTTGGCCCCAGAACAACTACCAAATTTGGAGGCGGAGTTAGAAAGAATAGAAAGGGGACTAGATAATTTGAATACACTCTTTGAAGGACTCGCTGACGGATCAACAAATTACAGACAAATCGAGACGAGATACTTACATTACAAATCTCGAATAAGTAAATTTCCGGAATGTTCTCAAGAACAGAAGATATTGCTTAAATCACTTTCAGACAGATTCAAAGAACTTTTACAAAAATACATAAGCTACCGAGAAACCCTAAATACAAAAAGTTTTTTAAACATAACATCTACTCCCACATCAACGACCACCACTGCACAGTCATCAAACACAGCACCACTAGTGAGCCTGGATAACACTCGCCACCTAACAGAACAGAGTACGTCATGTTCAGGTCCAGCAAGTATAACATGCCCAGTAACACAAAACATAGTACACCAAGACCCAATTTTAAAACCGAAAACTCCCACGTTAAAACCAATTACATTTTCAGCTAAATTCGGTGAAAATATTAGCGATTTTCTTGAAAAATACAGGTTAGCGTGTCAAGTAAACGGGTGGGTTGGAAACATTAGAAAAACAGTTCTTCCATGTTACCTCGAGGGACCTGCGTCGGACTGGTACAATTATAACATTAAAGAACATCATACTTGGGAAGACGTCGTAACATTGATCAAAACAGCTTTCGAAGAAGATATAGAAAAACGGATTTTATTAATAAAACTTAAAAGTAGGAAATTCAAAACAGACGATGAACCAACAATGGCATATATCCAGGACATTTTAACCTTATGTTCAAAAATAGATCCGCTTATGCCGTCCGATAGAATTAAAGAATTTCTACTGGATGGCTTACCCCTAGATATGCTGAAAACAGTCATGTTAAGAGGTGACGACACTTTAGTTCAAGTGATAGACAATATCAAGAAAATAAACGGGGTAAACCGAATGGTCGACATTCGAAATACAGAGGTAGAACTTAATCAATGTAACTTCATAAATCATAATAAACAAAATAACTATGACAAAAACCGACAGGACGAAATCCTAGAGAGACTTAGAAATTTAGAATCGAATTATTCACAGAAACGCCCATTTCAACCCAGGTACAGGGATAATGGTCGAACTGGAGACGGTCGACCTACATGTTTTAACTGTCATAAAATAGGACACTTAGCAAGATTTTGTAGAACTAGAAAAAACTTTGGTCAAACAACAAAACGTTCGGGAAACGGGGTCGTGGCTCATCAAGGAGGGGTAAACGAGCCACGAAGTACCTTAAATCCCCCAGCTACAGCCTGGTCGGACCAAAACCAACAGGCCTAACTACCATTAAAATATTCGAAGGCGACAACACTCACAGGGCTATTCTAGACTCTGGGAGTGCAATTTCAATCATCGATCAAAGTTTGGTTAACCCCAAAAATGTCCGAAACTGTAATATAAGGAAAGTCATTGCAGCAAACAACGAAAAAATGACCGTGTCAGGTATCGCGAGATTAAAGTTTTTCATTGATAAAAATTCAGACTATCTCATTCAAGATTTCTACGTAATCAGAAATTTCACACCTTGCATTGTCCTTGGCACAGACTTTCTAGTAAAATACAAAGTCAGCATTATTTATCATAACAATAAAATAGTATACACTCAGGATTATCGCAAGGTTACCGCCGATATCTATACTCAGAACAATAAGATATACAGTAATACTTTGTTAGTATCATCTGAACTAGACCATAATACAAGTGTAAACAATAAGGTGAATAGCACAATCAAGTTCAACATAGCAGATAACCTTAATAAGACACAAAGATTACAACTTAAGAAATTATTAACCGAGTATGTAGATATTTTTTCCGCAGAACATGAAATTCCAGCGGGGAACGCCAGAGTACCCCCGGCCAGAATTTTACTCGAGGACGACATACCAGTGGCGCGTCCTCCATATAGAACAGCACATAAAGAAAGGGAATTAATCGAGAGCCATGTCAACAAAATGTTAACAGCTGGAGTCATAAGAGAATCTCAATCCCCATATTCAGCACCCGTAGTATTGGTTAAAAAGTCTAACAAGGATCCCAGATTTTGCGTTGATTACAGATTGCTGAACAAAAAGGTAACCGACTACAAATTTCCGATGCCGAGAACAGACGACTTCTTAAACCACCTGAATGGAGCTAAATTTTTCACGTGTTTAGAT
This sequence comes from Bactericera cockerelli, assembly GCA_024516035.1. Lineage (NCBI taxonomy): Eukaryota > Metazoa > Arthropoda > Insecta > Hemiptera > Triozidae > Bactericera > Bactericera cockerelli. The sequence continues at coordinate 6,156,798 of CM044957.1, forward strand.
TTGAAAAATTGTTTCTGGCAAATTCCATTAGCAGAGGAAGACAAACATAAGACAGCTTTTGCCACCAGTAACGCGCTGCACGAATATAACGTACTCCCTTTCGGCCTGAAATCTAGCCCTAGTATATGTCAAAAGGCGATGTACGACGCAGTCAAAGGACTCTTATGGAACACCGTGTTAGTGTACGTAGACGACTGGCTAGTGGCAGATTCAGATTTTGAATCTCACCTAATTAGCCTAAGAAAAGTGTTTCAGAGATTAAGAGAGGTAAATCTAAAAGTTAAACCAGAAAAATGTATGTTCGGAAAGAACTTAATCAAAGTATTGGGACATATGGTCTCAGCAGAAGGCATAGCTCCCGACGAAGAAAAGCTAAGAAGCGTTAAGCTCTTCCCCAGACCAAAAACAGTCAAACAAGTTCGAAGTTGGTTAGGACTATCTAATTATTACCGAATGTTTATTCCACAGTACGCACAACTAACCAAAAACCTACAGGAACTCACGAAGAAGAATGCTAAATTCCAGTGGAAAACGGAGCACGAAAAAGAATTCCAACTCATAAAGGAAAAGCTCCTCACAGCACCAGTTCTACGCCACTTCAATCCTGCCCTGGAAACAGAATTGGTCATCGACGCATCAGACTATGGTGTTGGAGCTATTATTCAACAAAGAGGCCCCAACGACAAGGCAGGCACAGGGAACGTCGTGGCATATGCATCACGGAATTTAAGGGGAGCAGAACTGAAATATTTCACAACAGAGAAAGAAATGCTCGCACTAGTTTTCGGAACCACAGTATTCAGAAATTACCTGTGGGGAACCAAGTTCACAGTAATCACGGACCATGCCAGTCTACGGTATTGGAACAATATCAAGAACCCATCATCAAGACTCATGAGATTCGTACTTAGATTAAGCGAATTTGACTTCGACGTAGTGCACAAGGCAGGAAAGCTGAACACGGCAGCGGATGCCCTAAGCAGAACACCAACAGACAGCCTGTTGTACAACATAGAAGAGGAGGAAATTCCATGTTTTAACATCAGATTAGAAAATATGGATAACCTGCAGATGCAAGACCCAGAACTAGCAGAAATTATAAAAGCCTTTAATAATCCAGAAGCAAAAAGAAACATCAGAAGAAAGGTCAGAAGGTACATCCTAGAAAAAGGCATTCTATATAAAAATATAAACCATAACGGTCAAAGTTACAAAGTGACAGTAATACCGCGCAACCTTAGACCCGAAATTCTGAATAGCGTCCACGACTCCCCACTCACAGGAGCACACCTAGGAAGAGATAAATGCATGCTGAAATTAAAAACACGTTATTTCTGGGAAAACATGTATAACGACATAGAAGAATACGTCAGGTCATGTCCCGACTGTCAGCATATGAAACGAGGATCAAGCAAACACCCCAATGGTCTCTTGCAGCCCATCAAAGCCCCAAGTCAACCATTCGAACACATATGCATAGACATAGTCGGACCATTCGTAAGAGCCTTCGACAAAAGTAAGTACATAATCACATGTGTAGATTTCGCGACCAGATACGCAGAAGCAAAGGCTGTACAAGCCGCCACAGCCGAAGAAGTAGCCACCTTTTTATACGAAATAATAACAAGACACGGAGCATTCAAGAAATTAAGCTGCGACAGAGGAAGTCAATTCCGATCGAAAGTTATCTCCAATCTAATGGAACAGATAGGCGCATTTCAATCATTTTCTACAGCCTATCACCCAGCTTCACAAGGCGTAGTGGAAAGATTCCACGCAAGCCTAACCAACATGCTCGCAGTCTACACTTCCAGCGATCAGAAGGACTGGAACCAGAGCTTACCATCAGTTTTGTTCGCGTACAACACCAGCACAAACAAAAGCACGAAATACTCACCCTTCGAACTAGTGTACGGACGACAGGCCACACTTCCCTTAGACGTAGCACTGTCCAACACTGACCTAGAAACACAAGATAAAAGGATCACTAAGATAAAAGAATGGCGAGAAAAAGCCGCGAGTAATCTAGAATCAGCACAAAAAACGATTAAACAATATTTCGACAAGAAAAGATCCGACACCAAGTTCAAAGTACAAGACAAGGTTATGTTGTACAACCCGGCAAGAAAAGTAGGCCGAACGGACAAGTTAGACCCGAAATACTACGGGCCACTGACAATCACAAGAGTGGTATCAGATGTGAACTACGAAGTTGAAGGCAAACTTAGTAGTAAGAAAAACTTTAAAGATGTAGTTCACATAGAAAGATTAAAGCCATTCTACGAAGACAACTCTAGAGAATAACGGTAAGTATATATACAGGTTCATAATCGGGGTTGGCCCCCGATACCGGGCTAACAGCCCTGGCGCCCGAAACAACAAACAAACACTGGGAACCCTAACCCATACCTTAGGCTCATGGGATATAAATCTGAACTTTTCTTGTCCGAAAGAAACTCTAAAACTGGTCAACGTTTGAACGCAGTAACGACTCCCCCCATTTTAAACCTTCCTTCAGACACCCTTCCTAAAGTATGAATGTATCCTTATTAACTAGAATGAATGGTTTCAGTAAATTCTCCAGTGCTTCCCAGGGCCCGGGAACACAAAGTATGCATGTGACAGAACGAATGTGTGAATACGAATGAACGAAAGGATTGACTGCATGGACCAGCGAATAAAGTAAATCGCGAGACAAGAAGAGCTTTTACAAAAAAAAGATAATTGTCAGACAATCCCTAAGAAAAAAACGTATTAAGAAGTATCTAATTTAAATCAGGTACAGTGAGATAGTAAAAATATATTTATGTAACCTTGAATATTATACTTGAATCTTATGTTATACGTTATCTAAACCCGAATGTTATATTATAGATAGAGTTTGCAGTACATAGTACGTAATTGATACAATGTTTAAAATACCGTATAGCTAATAATGTTTTTCAATACCTTATTCATAAAAATTATGGATTTATAATATTATGCACCACAGTTAAGATTTATAATATTTATAATAATTAAGATTTATAATATCTAAGATTTACAATATATTATGCACCACAGTTAAGATTTATATTATTTAAGATGTATAATACCTAAGATTTACAATATATTATGCACCACAAAAGATACCTATAAAATAATACATTGTTCACAATTTATAATATGCCTATACTGCTTATATTTAGTTGGACAAAACAATATAATTTTTGTTCTCATGTTATCTTTATAATTGTTGAATATACAGAAAATGGAAGCCCTAGTCCAAATACTACAAAGCAACAACAATCCCCAGCCCCACCACCGCCAGTACGAGTCACGGAAAAGCAATTACAACTCATACAGTAAGAACAAGAAGGACAGCAGAGCACATGAACGGATGGAGGTAGTGTGTAAGATGGTCACCCTACTCAGGAAAAACACTAGTGAAGGAACGAGAAGACCAACTCCCATCTGGCACCATACAGCACAAGCAACAACGACAAAAACAACCCGTTGCGGCGAAACAACACCAACACCACCAACCGGCCCGGCAGTCAAACCCCACTTCCACCCATTGGCCACATCAACTATAACATCTGACTCCGGCTCAACAACATTTAGCCTAAAATCCACCGGAAACACCCAACCAATTCCAGACAAAAGCCATGATTCATAGGGAAGAAAACACCGAGAAATACAAAAAAGAACACGGGAGGGAACAACGGAACCCCTCGCCTGCAGAATTTCAGGCGAATCCCAACAGAATAACCGCACCGCAAATGGACACAGCCCACCAGAAGTTAAGACAAAAACACCGAGAAAACGTCACAGAAAATTACAAGCAAGGGTGACCCTCCGAGAAACACACACGCACACACCTCCAGACGAAACAAGCTGCTCCGACACAGCACCAGCGGCAGCAACAACACGGCAGACACCGACAAGCAGAGAAAGGACGGACTAGGGCCCACCTGCACCTATAAAATTTAAATTACCATGTATAATAATGTTCATTATATTAAACCCATGTATGTAGATTAACTAAAATGTAAACAATAAATATAGAGACAAAGTGAGGAGGTCGGTCAGGTCGCTTTAGGGGCAAAGCTCGCGTTACTTGGGGAGGTGTCATAGGGACAGTAACACTGCCATCCGCGAATAACATCAGTGTAAGAAATTCCATAGGCTTCAGATAAAGACTATGGAAGATAACAGTGACACCTTGCCAAAACATGGTACTTGAACCACTTAATCTGAAGATAACTCATATGATCTGATAATACAATAATCAGATCATAGGAGCAAGTCTATCAAGGAATGTGGAATGTACCATCGATAAACACTCGTATATAAACCTAAGAAAAGAGGGACAAGTCAGTTAGTACTCCCGAGTCACACCATCGCTCTCAGGAGTCTCGCTCATCGATCTCTAGTGAACACCTCTTGACGTCAGCCCGCCCCTGGTCGCCCTCTCTCACAAGTTCAGTCGAAACAAAGCCTATTGCGTCTATCCATTATTCCGATTACAATATCTCAAAAACGTACCAACTACCAAAATAACCCTCACCCAAAAGTACCAGCTGCTACACACCCACACTCACCCAACTTGAGCTGGGCCGGAAAAACCAACCTCACAGGTTTTTTATGGGTAGCAAGAGTTTTTTTGTTATGAAAGACAAGAAGTGAGTTAAAGAGTAAGAGACGAAACTTTGGAGCAAGAGAGAAGAGAAAAAAGGGATGTAAAAATTAAAAAAGAAACAAAAAATGGGAGCAAAGAGAGAGTGAGAGAGATAGATGAAGGAGTTAAAGAGATAGATGAAGGGGTGAGAGGGATAGATGAAGAGAGAGATAGATGAATGAGAGAGTGAGAGAGAGAGAGATGAAGGAGTGAGAGAGAAAAATGAAGGAAGGAGTGAAAGAGAGAAATGAAGGAAGGAGTGAGAGAGAGAGAGAAATGAAGGGGAGAGTGAGAGAGAGATGAAGGAATGAGAGAGATAGATGAAGACCACTAAAACCTCGCAATTAGTGTTGTGCCTAATCCGGTGTTATCTACTAGAGCAGCTAAGCTCCCTCCCTCTCCCTGCTTGTAGTCAGTCGCATATCTCCATCCTTCTCTACTCCAGCGGTGACCAACCTTTCATGGGCGCACCCCCTTAAGGAACTACCCCCCCTGTGAGTCTTGTGGTTGCGTCTCACAGCCAGTCGCAGGCCACTTCTTCAATGTGTTTCCGATGGGGTGGCGTTCTCCGATGCGTTTTCCGGGATCGCCAAGTCATGGTTCTTGGGCCCCAACCGCAGCGTCAGCTCCAGACGCTTGAAAACTGAGTGAGTACCTTTGATGAGATCAGAAAAATTCACGACCCCCTGAAATGAATTAGTACCGTTGTTGCGTACAGCGTACACTGCGTACCGTATCAATGCCTCCCCATAAATGCAGCCCTGACTTGCAACAAGAGAGCCCCTTGGCTTCAAACAAGTCAGTGGTAATTTTCCATAGAATTTGTAAGTTCAACTCTCTATTCTCTGCCCTCAGCAGTTACCTTTTGACAATCAGAGAGATCACACCTCAGTTCAAATTTAGTGTATACCATTTTCGTGCAACGCTCAATATTTCTTTAAAGTATCAAATTAAAGATAGTTATTACCAACAAAGCTCACTCATCTTCCCACTCTGCCCATCACCAAGAAGAGCCGGCCGGCACCCCGTAAGTCAACCCCGCTAGAGTCTGCAAAGGTGAGTGAGCCCTCATTTTTCTCTTCTATTCTCTTCGAACCTTGTGGGCTGTCCCCCACATCGTTTTTGGCCCGAATTCGAGCCGGATTACGAACCTTTGAAAAGGTCACCTCTTTTCAATTTATAAAACTTTTCTTTTGGGCGAGTACCCATTGCCACATGCACGTATTATATAAAATTTCAACCTAACATACTTGCATTACTTGCTAAGATTGTTACCATATTCTAATATTATTTTATTGCCAAGTCAACTAGTGCACTCAATGTAATTTGTCCATTTTGTTTGTCTTTCTGTCAATTTCTTGATTTTTTGCCGAATAATCATATAATCTCTTTCAGCATAAAGTTGATGCACACCTCTTCTTTAAAGCGCTACAATAATGTTTTAAACCTCAATAATTCATTGCATTATTTTAGAAATTTTAAAGTGCTATAAAATCATTACAATTATTAGAATTACGTACTTGCCCTCTTGATATTTAATTTTACCTACAGTCCACTGCCTCTCCCATTTTAGTTTCCTAAACTCGGCCCCTCGCTATAGTTCTCATTTCTCAGCGTACCGAGCAACTTGCTACCTATTTCCTATGCCGCTGTGACCAATCACTTGATTTCAAGTTACACTTGATCTTAACTTGAAAGTTCTATCTTTCAACTTGAATTAATATCCCATCTCACTTGTCACTATCTCAACTATCTGATTTATCTAATTACCTATCTCCATATCTCAATTTATCTCATGTACGCTTCTCCCCGGCTCCTCTCTGTTTTATGTAGGTACCCAATGTACCTTTACTTGTCTATTACTTGTTTGTGATCTCTCTGCTCCGCTATATAATATTTATGTAAGTTAGTTCGCCCGCACCGCTCTTCGTATTTCTAATGAATGTCATTAGGTAACTCCATGTATTAATCACTGTTATTCGTGTTTTCTGTTTATATTCTGAACTTAGAATTTTTCGTGAACTTAGTAAAATAAAATGTACTTAGTTCATCGCCTCTACTGTTCGTGAAACCGCTCCAGTATTGCCGGGAATAAAATAAAATAATCATTATAATTAAATTTAATTCGCTTAATTAATTTAATTTAGTTTACCCGCTCTTTTCATTAATTTATTTCATTTACCTCTCATTCTCAATCATTTAAGTTTAACCCGCAACCATTCAAGTCTAACCCGCAACCATTCAAGTCTAACCCGCATTCATTTAAGTTTAACCCGCATTCATTTAAGTTCAACCCGCATTCATTTAAGTTCAACCCGCATTCATTTAAGTTCAACCCGCTTTCATTTAAGTTCAACTCGCATTTATAAAAGTATAACCCGCTTTAATTTTCCCGCATTTTCAAATATTACCGCATTAATTATTATCGTTTTCCCCGCAATATCTTGGTTTTCCGCAATTATTAATAAATTCAGTTCACGAATCCGCATAAGTTGATTTCCGCTTTTTTGTTTATTAAATAGTAAATAATAGTTTTTTTTTTTCACCGCCTTTAGTTTTTTTCCGCAATAAGTTAACGAGCTAGCCCGCTGTTTAATTTATTTTCGCAATTTAAAGGTTTTGTGCTTTAGTGTATCTGTGTTGTGTTCACAGTTTGCTTAATCTCAAGGATCATACGATCAATTCACCAGGTAATCTAGACCTTATATTTCACTGTCTTTTAAATAAAAATCATGTCGACTAACTCTCAAAGGGAAAAACTGCGCTCATTGATTTCGCGTAAAGATAAATATCTTGACCGTATGCAAAAGCTGGCAGATTACACCACTCAGCTTACCGAGTCTAACACAGGGCCATTTTTATCTCGTTTCGAACGCATCGATGATTATTACAATTCTTTTGATACTCTCCAGGATCAAATTGATACTTTGTGTGCCTCTATGGATAGCGCTGATAAAGTTGACACCTCCGGAGATACTCAAACCTTTGAGGAGTTGTATTTTGAAACTAAGGCTTTCGTTAGGGCTAGAAACCTTATCCCAGCATCAGCTGCTATTGTACCGGCTTCCAGTCCCGCTCCTGCCGCCACAGTTCATCCGAAACTTCCAAAACTTTCGGTCCCTATCTTTTCAGGAGATTTACAACAGTGGTCAAGTTTTCACTCGCTTTTCAGGTCTACGATTCACCGTAGGACTGATATCTCAGAAGTAGAAAAGCTTCAGTACCTACGCTCATTTCTGCGCGGGCCTCCTCTGCATTTGATTGAAAATTTCCAACTTCTCGATCAAAATTATTCTACAGCATACAAAACCTTGTGTGATCGCTATGAAAACAAAAGGGTTCTAGCTTCGCATCATCTCAACATGATCCTGAACTTCAAGCCGCTTCACAACAGCAACGTATCGGGTCTACGCAGTTTTCTTGAGGTTTTTCAGACTAATGTTGCTGCCGTAAAGAACTTGAACCTTCCTAATATTGGTGATTTTCTTTTAGTTCAGATTGCCCTTCGCGTATTAAATATCGAACACAAGAAATTATTCGAGGATAAATTGGATTCGAACGAGGTACCTACTTATGATCAACTGATAACTTATGTTAATAAAATTTGCATGGACAGTGAAATGATCCAGTTCTCTACATCTCCTTCTTCTTCAAGAAATACCCTCGCTGCGCCTACCGCTAACCCACACAAGGGAAATTATAAACAAGAACGCACTTCCTACCTGTCTACCGCTGAATCAACAAAACCGCACGCACTTCAGTCCTCCCCGCACTCTTCTTGTCCTATTTGTAAACAGGCTCACCCGCTCTTCAAGTGTTCTTCTTTTCTCAAGTTTGATATTCCTAAACGTGTTGAAGTTCTCAAAAGTCAAAACCGCTGCTTCAACTGTTTAGGTGTTCACCGCATTTCGGACTGTCGCTCCGATTCCACTTGCCGCACATGCCACAAACGGCATCACACGCTAATACATCGCGAGTCTAATTTTGTGAATTATTCTTCCCCTAGCTCTTCCAAAGAGACCACCCCTCAAACCAAGACCTGTATTTTCTCCACTGGTGACAATGTTCAAAAATCTTCAGTTTTACTAGGCACCGCCCGAGTTTCAATTTTGGACCGCTTTGGCAACCCGCACCCAATCCGCTTGATTGTCGATCCTGGTTCACAGATTTCTTGTATAACTGAATCGTGTGTTCAACGCATAGGTTTACAGAAATATAAATGCCATATTTCTATTTCGGGTATTGGAGACAATATGGTGCCTGAAAACAACGGAGCCGTCTCTTGTGTGCTATCTCCACGCCTACCATTTAGCCGCAATCTTCACGTCGAAGCAGTTGTTCTTAAACGTATTTCTTCCAATATACCTTCCGCTCATATTGCACATGAAGTGTTTTCAAAATTTTCTCACCTTGATCTCGCTGATCCCGACTTCTGTACACCGGATGCTGTCGATTTTCTTCTTGGCGCTGAATTGTACGCGCAGATATTATGCACTACTGGGAACAACGTGATACCTGGGACACCTACCGCTATGAGAACAACGCTGGGATGGATTATTTTCGGCCGCACTCCTACTTGCAACGAGGATAGTTCTCGCCGCTCTCTGTTTCTTACTTCCCCCAACCTGGATACAATGCTCCAGAAGTTTTGGGAGACGGAGGAAGTCGCTGTCCAGCTCATTGAAGATCCTGAGGATGTTCGCTGCGAGGAACATTTTCTCTCCACTCACCAGCGTGACGAAATAGGCAGATATATGGTCTCACTACCCTTTCGTGAGGATGTCTCTAATTTAGGCGAAAATCGCAATCGCGCTCTCACTCAGTACCGCAACTTAGAAAAACGCTTAAATAAAAACGAATATTTACATACTGAATATACAAAGTTTTTTGATGATTATTTAGCTCAGAATCATATGCATGTGTGTAAAACTCCTTCTCGCTATGTCATTCCTCATCATGCTGTACTAAAACAATCCAGCTCAACTACAAAGCTCCGCGCCGTATTCAACGCATCCGCCACTAGCACCACTGACAAGTCACTCAATAATCTTCTAATGAAAGGCCCCAAACTTCAAAAGGATATTTGCAATATTATTCTCTCCTTTCGTTCTCATCGTATTGTTGTTTGTGCAGATATTAAACAAATGTATAGGCAGATTTTAGTTCACCCAGATGACAGAAAGTTTCAGCATATATTCTGGCGTAATCCTCAGAACAACGAAGTCGCAGAGTTTGAGTTAACTACGGTGACGTATGGTATCGCACCGTCAGCTTACCAAGCTCAAAGAGTACTCCAGCAGTTGGTGCTTGATGAAGGACATGCCTTCCCTCTTGCTTCTAAAGCCATTCTCAATGAAACCTACATAGATGACGTAGTCAGTGGCGGAGCTACGGAACAGGAAGCCCTTCAACTTCAACAAGAACTGGTCGCTCTACTTAAACGAGGTTGCTTCGAACTTCGAAAATGGGCAAGTAACAACGCTGCTCTTCTTGAAACCGTCCCGCATGATCATCTTGAGAAACCGCTAGCTCTTCGGGAGGACGAAGAGCCTACTTTTAAAATTTTAGGTCTTCACTGGGACCCCGCATCCGATACATTCTCGTATCACGTCGCAGACATTGACGTCGTCTTCACTAAACGATCAATTCTTTCTCACGTCGCCCGCATGTTTGACCCGCTCGGCTGGTTATCACCAGTCATCTTCTGGGCTAAGTATTTACTTCAGTTGCTGTGGTTGTCTCAATATTCTTGGGATGATCCCTTGACTCCAGAATTAGCCGCCTCTTGGTCAACCTTTTCTTCCGAACTATCTAAATTACAATCGCTCAGAATTCCCCGCTTTATCGACACATCCGCTCCGCAGACCATCCATGTCGTAGGATTTAGTGACGCCTCGACAAAAGGTTATGCTGCCGTGATCTACTTGGTCACTGCTGACTCAAACCGCAATGAAAATACAGTCTACTTATTGAAAGGTAAAAGTAAGGTCGCTCCTACTAAATCGCCTCTCAGCATTCCTCGTCTCGAGCTGTGTGGTGCTTTATTACTTGCACGACTGTATGACTCTCTTAAGACTTACCTAGGAACATTGTCGATATCTTCCCGCACTTTCTATAGTGATTCTAATATTGTTCTCGCTTGGATAACCACACCCCCGCATACTCTCAAAACTTACGTTGGTAACCGCATCGTGGAGCTGAATAATCTAACTTCCAAGGAGTGTGACTGGTATCATGTTCCCGGCGAACAGAACCCCGCGGACTGTGCGTCCAGAGGACTTTTACCGCTACGATTCTTGGAACACTCTCTTTGGTTTAATGGTCCTCAGTTTCTTCGTCAGTCGCGAGACTACTGGCCTCGCTCTCAAGGCAATGAAGTTCATAATCTACCTGAACTCAAGGATAACACCAAAACTTTACTAACTGTAACTCCCCCTGCGAAGTCTTACTTGTTAGGATGTAGTGAGAAATATTCAAAACTTACCAAGTTACAGCGTATTTTCGCGTTCGTACTTCGTTTCATCAGAAACATACGAACCTCCAAAGAACAACGTGATCTAGGACCTCTACAAGTAAGAGAACTTAATACTAGTTTAATGATAGTCACCAAACTAGAACAAGAATATCACTTTGCCGCTATTATTTCAGCCCTTCAGACCAACGTAAAAATAACTAACTCCGCCATCTTAAAACTAACTCCCTTCCTGGATGAACATGGAAGACTCAGGGTGGGCGGAAGGCTTCGAAACGCTCAGAATCTATCGCAGGATTCAATTCATCCGCTACTTCTTCCCAAAAAGTGTCACTTGTCTAATATTATTTGTGATCATTATCATGTCTCTTCTCTGCACGCTGGTCCTCGGACCGTTCAGGCATTAATTCAGCAGAAGTTTTGGATTATGTCGCTACGCGATCTTCTCCGTCAACGCATACATCAGTGCCTGAGATGTTACCGGTACTCCGCAAAACCTATTCAACCAATAATGAGTGACTTACCAGAACGAAGAGTCACTCAGGAGCGACCTTTTCTCAACGTCGGCGTGGACTATGGTGGTCCATTCTTCATCAAGGAGAGTTCCCGCCGCAACGCGCGTTCACGCAAGGCATATCTCTGCCTATTCATCTGCTTCACAACCAAAGCAATTCACTTAGAGCTGGTGTCAGATCTGTCGTCTGCTGCATTTCTTGCCAGTCTTGACCGTTTCATCGGGCGCCGCGGTCTACCTCGCTTTATCCACAGTGACAACGGCACAAATTTCACCGCTGCCGCACGAGAATTGTCTGAAGTATATCAGATGCTACAGGAAAATTCCGCTGATATAAATAATACACTCGCGCAACGTCAAATTACTTGGATATTTAATCCACCCGCTGCCTCTAATTTCGGAGGCCTCTGGGAAGCCGGTATTAAATCCGCAAAATTTCATCTCCGACGGGTAATAGGCGAACAAAATTTCACATTCGAAGAACTTACAACTCTTCTATGTAGAATAGAGGCTGTACTTAACTCTAGACCACTCATCGATGTTTCTCCTGATCCTCTTGATGGTATAGATTATCTAACTCCTGGTCATTTTCTCATAGGCACCTCCCTATTAACCCCTCCAGAGCATGATATAACCTCTACTCCCATGAATAGATTAACTCGTTGGAGACTTATCCAGCAAGCCGCGCAATCCTTTTGGGGAGCTTGGTCCACAAGCTATCTTCAATCCCTGACTCCTAGATCAAAATGGTTTCTCCCTAATCCTGAACTCAAATCTGGTGATTTGATCCTTCTTCCCAAGGCTAATAAATTACCTCTTCATTGGCCTTTAGGTAAAATTATTGATGTTTACCCTGGTAGTGACAATGTCACAAGGGTCGCAAAGATTAAATTTCAAGACACGGTCTTAACTCGACCTGTCAACAAAATTATTCCCTTGAGATTTAACAATTAAATGTTACAATGCTTTCTTTACTTAAGTATTCAATAATCCTTTATTATTTTATCAGGCACTTATTGAATACCTCTGTTCCATGTTTTTTTTTATGTGTACTTTTGTCTTGGCAATATTCAATTTTTGTGATCTCGCTTTCTCGCTTATATTTCTCAAATTATACCAAATTTGGGTGGGCGGAATGTTGCGTACAGCGTACACTGCGTACCGTATCAATGCCTCCCCATAAATGCAGCCCTGACTTGCAACAAGAGAGCCCCTTGGCTTCAAACAAGTCAGTGGTAATTTTCCATAGAATTTGTAAGTTCAACTCTCTATTCTCTGCCCTCAGCAGTTACCTTTTGACAATCAGAGAGATCACACCTCAGTTCAAATTTAGTGTATACCATTTTCGTGCAACGCTCAATATTTCTTTAAAGTATCAAATTAAAGATAGTTATTACCAACAAAGCTCACTCATCTTCCCACTCTGCCCATCACCAAGAAGAGCCGGCCGGCACCCCGTAAGTCAACCCCGCTAGAGTCTGCAAAGGTGAGTGAGCCCTCATTTTTCTCTTCTATTCTCTTCGAACCTTGTGGGCTGTCCCCCACAACCGTAATAATAATAATAATCCATAGTAGATTTTTCTCTCTCTATTAGTGAGAGGACAAAATGAATCTTTTCACTGATTCGATGCGCAAGTCAAATGTGGGAGTCGAATTTTTAAGATTCGAATCCATATTGTGGAAAAGACGGGGAATTAAAAAAAAAAAAGATGAGTGTTTCACAGCCTTTTTTATTTCGTAGCCATGAAACAGGAGCTACTGTAGACGCTTGTGGTCTGTGTTGTAGACTGCCCATGCCGTAGTATGCCTCCCCTCTGATGGGCGAGAAGTGACACAATACTTCCCATTTAGGAGCTGGGTCAACACGAGCACACCGGAAGGAACCTCTTACAAACATCTGTAACCAAATTTTGAATACAAATTACTGTCGACTCGGGGGTTCGAACCCGGGACCTTCCGCATAGCAAACGTGTGCTTAACCACTGAGCTATTCGTGCACTATGTGTTTAAGATGCGGGGATGTACGTATTAAAGGCAGGTAGGAGTTGAGATACAGAGAGGGAATGCGGCAAGTGTGTTGGCTGGGACCTGGCAAGCGCATCTCGCCCATGAGTGGGTCACCGCTGCTCTGTACTCTATTGCCCCTTCCTAAACAACCATGTATTCCTTCCTCTTCTACTTCCCTCCTACACTTCCCTCCCAATATTCTCTTTCTAATGATGAAAACCACAGGCATGTAAAAATGATTACCCTTCGCTTGGCCTGTCCGTAATTTATGCTGAGACCTAAAACGACACCGTCTAACAGCAGAATTAGTGTGAAGGTGCCGGGTTTTAAATTTTTCCTGTACTTCTACAATAAACTCTATCACCAAGACCTTAGTGGGGGATTATACAGACCCCAAAATCCCCATTAATACGACTTTTTTAAGATGAGTGTTTCACAGACTTTTTTCTTATAGATGAAACAACAGGGGTTTTGAACCCGGGGTCTTCCGTATGATAAGCTAACCAAGCGAGGATGTTGCACTGAGGTAACCAAGTGCTCCCTCTCTGTCCTCTTTCCCTTTTTCTATTTACTTTTTGTTGTTGTTGCTATTTTAGCTTCATAATCAAGGTAAGAAAAAGAGGGAGAGAGAGAGAGAGAGATGAAGATAGGAAGAGAGGGACAGAGAGAGAGGGAGAGATGAAGAGAGGGAATAAACTAGAGGGAGAGATAAAAAAAGAAAAAAAGAGAGGTAAAGAAAAAGGTAGATGGAGAGAAAGAGAGTGAGATATTGAGATAGGAAGTGAGAGGTAGAGGAGGAAAAAGAGAAAGGGAAGTATAGAAAAAGGTAGAGGAAAAGAGAGAGAGGGAGTGAGAGGTAGAGGAAAAGAGAGAGAGGGAGTGAGAGGTAGAGGAAAAGAGAGAGAGGGAGTGAGAGGTAGAGGAAAAGAGAGAGAGGGAGTGAGAGGTAGAGGAAAAGAGAGAGAGGGAGTGAGAGGTAGAGGAAAAGAGAGAGAGGGAGTGAGAGGTAGAGGAAAAGAGAGAGAGGGAGTGAGAGGTAGAGGAAAAGAGAGAGAGGGAGTGAGAGGTAGAGGAAAAGATAGAGAGGGACTGAGAGGTAGAGGAAAAGAGAGAGAGGGAGTGAGAGGTAGAGGAAAAGAGAGAGAGGGAGTGAGAGGTAGAGGAAAAGAGAGAGAGGGAGTGAGAGGTAGAGGAAAAGAGAGAGAGGGAGTGAGAGGTAGAGGAAAAGAGAGAGAGGGAGTGAGAGGTAGAGGAAAAGAGAGAGAGGGAGTGAGAGGTAGAGGAAAAGAGAGAGAGGGAGTGAGAGGTAGAGGAAAAGAGAGAGAGGGATGTATAGAAAAAGGTAGAGGAAAAGAGAGAGGGAGAAATAATGGCGAAGTTTTACCGTTATTCTTTAGAATCTCGAGACACAAACACTTGAGCTCAGAAGTTATTTAAATAATGAAGTGCCTCAATTCATGATGACGAATATATTAGCTCAAGAAGCTAGTACAAGCAAGCTCTCTGCAAGAGTTTCCGCGCAATGAAAATTCACTTCACGGAAACTGTTGGCCTTTAGTTATGAGGATGAGGATTAGAAGGAACTGAAGGAAGAGTCCAAGCTTTTTTACTTTCCTTATTCTATAGAAAGGATTTTTACGGTCTCTTAACAAGGTGGTTAGCTTATTGTTCACGCCAGATCCTCGAGTTTATATTTTGGTTCAAATACCTAATCGTATTTGCAGCTTTAAAGTAAGTTATTAGAGAGTCATTTCCCGACTGGTCATCTAGCAAGGAGGGTTCAGAGGGGCGAGAGACTCGTTGATGATGAAGGTCAGGGCAAGTCATGATGTGTGGGACGGATAGGGTGTCACCACAGTGGCAAGAAGGTTGAGGAGATCTAGTGAAGAGGTAGCTATGTGTTAGTCGTGTGTGCCCTATCCTCATCCTGGTAAGAAGAATCTCTTGGTCCAAGCTTTGATTCTAAATGAGCAGATATCAATTTTATAATTTGAAAAAAAAAAAAATGGAATTTCAATGTACATTTGTTACTTCGCATTCGTTTTTGTAAAAGAAAAAAATCTTTCTTTTGATATACACACACAAGCCAGACTATCCCCCAAGTCGGCTATACATATAAAAGTGCGCTGGTTATTAGCCTAATAAAATTTAATTCCTGTTTTTTATTAATTTAATTCGGCTTTCTGGGCTTTCAGCCTTTATTTATTTAGTTGAGAGCCCTACCTACAAGATTTTACATAATTGATTATAATTCATCAATTTTTTTTTAGTGTTGGAAATTCAAACGCATAAACATTTGCTCTGTAGTAATAAATATTCTTTACTAAGGCTGGATTTTCATGAATTCTCCAAGGCTGTCGAAGAATTTTAGATTTACACCTACCTACAAACCCTAAGGTTCAGATTTTATGGGCAACACGACGCCGCGGCGTGTCGTCGTAAATTTCTCTGGCGTTCAAAAACCCTTAAAAATATTAACAAATGGAATTAAAAACCCTAATATTGGAAGAAAAGAAAAACCCTTGGCAACAGTGTAAAATTTAAGCGGCAATTTTTAAATATTCTGAAATTCTATAGAATATTTGATAAGAAACTGCATTTACTGATAACAGTTCTATTACTAGATAATAAATTACTGATAATTGGTATTGAACAATAGTTTTTCGTTGAGACTTCCTAAAACTTTGAGCTTTGATATTTTGTTTATTTGCATTCCATGTTTCAACTTGAATTATTCCCAGGAAGTTAAAGAGGTGACTAACTATTAACTAAAACATTCAAGTAACAATTTCAAGGGCTGTGAAAAAATGGTTTCAAACATGAAGCATCTAAAGTGCTTGATGATTCGAGCTTTGAAACATTATCCATCAACACAAGTACCTGTCCGTTTCATCAGTTCTAAAAAGTTGGTATTCAATGAATTTGGTGATCCTGCTAAAGTTGTTCATGTTGTCCAAGAAGATCTACCCAAAGTTCAATCTACTGAGGTAAGTACATCGAAATTTGCTTTCACAGTCTCATTATAAGTAGGTAGTGGAATTTTTTTTTTTTTTTTTCTTGGCCAAGGTCAGGCCTTGGAGGGTCAGAGGGTCTTTCCATATTTCAACATGAGCTCTTATGGTATGCATGTTGGAAATTTTTTATTGCTTAATATCTCTAACATTATAGGTCTGTGCAAGAAAGTCACTTGTGGACATGGAAGACCTTCAAGAGGGTATCAATTGCTATCAAAAAGGTGGGTATCAATTTCTATTGATACCCACCAAGCCTGATATGGATGGAGCTACTGATCATATTTTTTTTAAGAAATCTGGTGTAAACATCACATGACTTTCCTTATATATTTAGGAATGAGAACAGGACCAAAAGCTACTGGTGACTCAAAGGTAACAGTTAGCTAAAAATAAATGTCAAATTTGTAATCAGCATCTCATAATCATTGGATCTGATATGTCACAACCCCCATTTACGTTAAATAAAAAAGTTGTCTAATGGGGACCCTTGAAAGTACTGGCAAATTGGAGCCAGTTTTCGAAAAAGATTCAAGATATCAAAAAAATGATCTGAGTAAACCCCTCTTATTTTTTTATTCTAAGATAATTTTGTTCTACAACTTTTTATCTTTAACCAATTGAAAGAAGTGGCCAATTTCAACCAAAAGTTTTGTGGTTCATTTGGTGTTTAAAATAATTTTCCGCACCTACCAAATTTCAAGTCTCTAGCTCTTACCGTTCTCAAGATATCATGTTCACACCCAAAGACAGACACACGGACACATGGACCAATGGCCTAATTAAAACTAAAGAGTAGCTTTATTCCAATAAATACCTAGTTGGTTGGTGCCATGTATTATAAGTTAGAAATTCAGACACATGAAATTGAAACTTAGTATAAACCAAGTGGTTAAATGGAAGATGACCACTATAAGATGTATGCGTACAGGAGTACAATAGGATGTTCAGTATTCACTCAAGCTCATTTGTCTAAATTTAGTAGTCACCTTGGCCCAGCAGTAGTTAATTCCTTAGTTTCTTGATCTTTACTAAGACATGTCACTATGTCTATATTGATGTTAGGAAACTACTTATCCTATTTTCTGCTCTTGTGATTGCAGCAATATTGTTTCATGTAGTGACAAAATGACCTCTTGAAATTTAAAAATGAGCCCTCAAGGGGGGCTCTGTTTGAATTCATTAGTTTTTGTACCATATCTTTTATGGTTCAGACCTCTATCTTAAACCATTTAAGGCACACTGAATAAATAATAATAACAATATCACATTATTTATCCTGCTTGACTAGTACTAATAAGTCTCATTATTCCAGCTGTAACCAGCCCAAGATGTATTATTATGTTATCATGTTCCAGCTGGGTTTCGAACCCGGACCTCTGAATTACCCGACCTACACGCTATGTATTGACCACTAATCTACCGGTACTAACTTATTTATTTACACCTTATTTTTTTTTTACAAAACAATCATCAATTAATTAATAACAAAAAACTTAAAAATAATACAAAAAAATATAGAACATTATTAATTTTTATTTACAATTGTATTGTCCTCCGGGGCGAAGTCAATGCCTCAGGCATTCTCTGCCACTTAGGACTAAAAAGTTCTACTATTCCAGCATTTGTTTTGTTGCCATTTATGAGGTTTTGAGTCTCAAATGAATGAGAAATTTTCCAAAAAATAATGAGGAAAAATTCATGCATATGGTAGGATTCGAACCAAAAAGTTCCTGGACATCCAGACTATCAGCTTCGACCATCAATGCAGTGTCTATTGCATAAGAAATATAAAAGTGTTTATTTTGAATGAAAAACACTAAAAATCCAAAGTGAGGAAATTATAAGTAATTTGACCTTTATCAATTTATGTTATCAAAAAATAAACAAGTGAGTCAGTGCCAATAATTAATTTTGCCTTCATTCTTATCACGTTTCATTATAAACACTTTGAGATGATTATTTTTTTTATGGAAAAACAAAGGCAATCTGATGTTACTGTTTGACTTTTTTTAGTGCAGTCCTACCTTCTCATTTCATTTGTAGCTTATTTATACATGCAAGTTTTCAATTCCTTTTTTTCTATTATTTCAATTTGCTTCAGTAATTTAAAAACTTATTAATTAATGAGTATTAAAATGTCATAAATTTTTTTTATGCAATTGATAGATATAATATATTTCATTTAACAAATCCTCTTTCTTAAGTGTGCTCAACATGGATGCAACATTTCCTCTTTATACCGCGAAACTTTAATTCATTGGTGACTTTCATCTAAAAATATATTTCAGTTCTTTTTAGTCTCTTTTTAGAAAATATATAAATGTATACATAAAAGAAGAGCAAGTCATGTTTCATTTGTAAAAAAAAAAAAACCATCGTAACCTCATTTTTTATGGCTGAATCAATCATTGTGACGTAATGACCTGTAATCTTATCTGCAAGTAGGAAGAAAGTTTGACTAAAAGTGCAGGAAGGGGGGGGTTAAATAACCCTAAGTTAAGGACGAACTTTAGAGCAGGGTGGGAATTCACATCTTAGGGCGGACGTATAAAACAGGGTTGGATTTAAGATGAGCGAGACTGCCCCTCAAATAGGCTATAGTGTGCTGTGCTTGGTTCAAAAACTCCAACTTGAGGAAGAAAGTGGCTTATCTTTATTTGAATCCTGTTTCATTTTATTACATCTATTTATTTTTAACGCGAATTTTGGCCCCAGACTCTAGCTGAATATCTGTTCTGGGCACGTCTCTAGGTACCCTAAAGTTTTTGGTGACTGTCGTTCCATTTGGAGTTGCAGAAAATCCTTTCTTATTGCACCTATAAAAAGAGTGGGGGACCTTTTTTTTTAGTTTCTTCAAATTAGGGAAACATCACTGCCTCATTTTTATCATTCTTAGATTTAAAAAAGAATTCCGATCTCTGTAAAATATCAATTTGCTTTACTTGAGAAAAAAAATTCATATCAAGTAAAAAAAAAAATTTCGACATTTATTTTCAGATTTTTTTTTCTAAGTATAATTAATATTACATTATTGTACCTACTAATATCAAAGCTCAATAATAATTTAAAACACTCAACATTTGACATATGACCTTGGAAGTTTGAATTTTTTTTTCATTTGTAATCACTTATATTTCGTCATCACGCTGGAAGTTTGAAGTCAGTCATGTTCCACCAACTCAAGCTGTGCACGTACATCTCCGTCGTGACGTCACAAGTCCGAGGCATGGCCCATTTGGCTCAGAAACTGGTCTACCACGAACATGGAACCCCTCTGCGGGTAGTGGTGCTTCAAAACGAAACGCTCGATTCTGTAGATAAGCACGAAGTAAGGAATAATACGAATAAAAAGGAGTCAAGTGGTTGTCAAGTGGCGCGCTAGTCTGGTAATCCAGGTAGTGTAGGGATCCGTTGGTTCGAATCCCACCCAGTGCATGAATTTTTCCTCATTAATTTGAGTTTCTGACCGCATAATAATAAGACTCTGAGGGTTATGTGGTAGAAAATGCTTTGAGCATTAACCTCGCCTGGTGGTTACCTTCCACTAAAGAGTGTTATTATTATTAATAATAGTAATACCGAAATAATGAGTGTGCGATTAATTCAGTGGATACGCCCCCGCTTGTCATGCGGAAGGTTCCGGATTCGATGGGAAGTATTGTATCACTTCTCGCCCATCATAGGGGAGGCATGCTACGGGATGGGCAAGCTACAACATAGACATAAAAAGTCTGTGAAACGCTCCTCTTAAAAATAAAAAAAATACCAACCTCAGTAGCTCGATCAATACGGCGGCGTACTCGGAACTTATAGAGGTCGATAGTTCGAGTTCCAAGTTCTGTAAAAAATATAAAGCAGTTTGAGTTTGAGTAATTGTGACATCACGATATGATCGATGAGGCGGCGGACTTGTAACCTGGACGTCGGAAGAGATTGCCACAGGCAATAAACCCCGCCCTTTAGGTAGGGTATTAGTTTTATTTTTTTTTACTTATTTATTTTGTCATTTGTTTGTTTTTTCTTTAATTTTATAGGTACTATTAACATTGTATACTCTGTCCTCCTAATAAAGCATACTATAATAATAATAAAATTAGTAAAGCAAGTTTGAGCAGGTACTTGTGATATCACCATTCTGATGAATACAATTAAGATAATGTTCAATGTCCCCTTGTTCCAGGTGATAGTGAAGATGCTCCTGGCGCCCGTCAACCCAGCCGACGTGAACACTATCCAGGGCGTCTACCCTATCAAGCCCCCCCTCCCCGCCGTCCCTGGCTTCGAGGGGGTGGGGGAGGTGCTGGAGGTGGGCAGTGACGTCACAGGACTAGCCGTGGGCGACCACGTGATACCCAACACCCAGCACTTGGGCACCTGGCGCACACATGGGCGGTTCAGTCAGGATCTTCTGATGAAGGTGTGTGTCAGCCAGCGTTGATGGCGCGATGAATGCACTGGTTTCTCGTAGGATCACCGAAGTTGAGCAAGGTCCAGCGAGGTGAAGACTTCGTGATGCTTGCATTTCGGCCTAACCCATGCTGGGTGAAGTTAATGTGGGTAGCATGTTTGTGAGTTTCCTGCGAATGGAGGGTAACACCTCCGTCGTGTTATGACCATGCAGTTAAAAGCGACATTAAACCCCAAGAAAAGTGTATCATATCAATCCTAGTGATCGGAAATTGCGTAACGCTTTATCAGAGCGCACGATTTGTTCAGTGGTAAGGCACTCGCTTGTTATGCGGAAGGTCCCGGGTTTAAATCCCAGAGTCGACAAAAAGATTTACTCAAAATTTCGGTGGTTCAAGTCCTGGATTCAGCACAGATTTAGTAAAGCGAGTTTGACTAGTTGTGATATCACGAAAGTGATTAGCGATGAAGATAACTTTTGTTTTTCTTGAAAAAAAAAATGTAAAAAACCAGTGAATGAATGAGAAGAAAGAAAGTCTGGCTGGGGGACTATAAACAGGGAGTAGAACAGCATTGGCTTGGTTCTGGGGGCCCTTGTCAATTATTAGCCCCCTCGTAAAGACTGTGGTAGTAGTGCTAAGTCATTCCTCCACTGTCTGGTAACAATCGTTCACGATGACGCCACCCTATCATGATGATGAACTTATCTTTTCCAAAAGAAAATTCACATAATGTTCACCCCACATTTCTATTCCCGCTCAGGTACCCAAGGACGTGAATCTCACCGAGATCTCCGGCATAACGTCCAACCCCTGCACTGCCTACCGCATGCTCAAGGACTACGCTCTTCTGTCCCCGGGGGACACGGTGATCCAGAACGGTGCCAACAGCGCATGCGGGCAGAATGTGATCCAGCTGGCCCGGCACTGGGGACTGAAGAGCATCAACATCGTGAGGAGCAGAGACGATCTGGAGAAGCTGAAGACCTATTTGAAATCGCTCGGGGCGGACTTTGTGTTCACTGAAGAGGAACTCAGGTATTTTTTTTTTAACAAATGGTCTAACTATATTTATGAATGACCGACCTCAGTAGCTTGATAGATAAGGCGACGGACTTGTAACCTGGAGGTCGGTGGTTCAAGTTACATAGCCAAGAGTAAAGCGTTCAAGTTTAGTAAAGCGAGTTTGAGTAGTTGTGATATCACGAAAGTGATTAACACAAATATGATAACTTTTAAAAAACTTTTAAAAATATATTTATGAATGACCCGTCAGAAAAAAAAGAATTAAAGAAAAGATTAGAAATTAAATGTCAAGGGAAAAAATGAGTTGATGATTATTCGAATTTACTAGGTATTAATTCTAATTATTTTATGTTATTATTGTAGCCAGTTTGGCTACAGCTGGAGGTGAAATGATGGTCTCCAGCCTACTTTATTTCAAAGTTGGCTCATCCTGAACCACATATTTTCTCTTTTCTCTTGAGTTTGGCTGAAGACCATCACCCCATAAGTTCAAAAAGTCAGATGTCACTGCCAAAACACTTTTTGGGGGTCCCCAAAAATACACCTGATTTTGAGAAGAAAAAAATCGCATGTAAATGTGATTTCAATTAGATAATTATTTAAATGAAATTTTGCATGTAGAAAATGTTTGATTTATAAATAATGGCCGAAATTAAAGAAAATTCTACCAAAAAAAAAGAAAATTTTCAAGCAGTCAGTACAGAACTTTTTGTACAACACTTTTCTACCCTTCAAAAAAGTTTGTATAATATTGTTGGTTGAGATATACCGGGTGTTTTTTTCAACTATTCGAATACTTTTAAGGATAAAGACCTGAAATTTTACTTGAATAAATTCAACCATATTTTGACCATAAATGTCCTGAAAATTTTAGAATGAAATGTCGAAGAGTTTTTTTTTTTTTGCGAATTTAGTATTACTATCCATTATTTTTAAGCAATTTTAACGAAGAATTTTGCGTTACAATTCTGTTTTTAAGATTTTGCTTACTGATTTGGTTATTTAAATTAATTTTTCTTTTCTTTTCAGAAATATATCCCGCGATGAATCGATTCCAAAGCCCAAGCTCGCTCTGAACTGCGTAGGAGGAAACAGCGCCACCAATCTGCTCCGGACGTTGCTTAACAAAGGTGTCATGGTGACCTACGGGGGCATGTCCAGAGAGCCGGTACAGATTCCTACCTCAGCCTTCATTTTCAAGGTAAAATTGAATACAAAAACAATGAAATAATACGAAATCCTATCGAATTGAAAGAACAATCAATATCATGGTAGCAGGCAACACAAATTATTGGTTACTATCGTTATCAAATATTTGATTTAGTTCAAATATTATTTTTGTTTATACAATAAATGCATTATTTTTAAAGTCTCTTTTAACTCTATGGTCATACTTATATCACAACGAGGGTTTTACCTTCCATTCGATGGAAACTCACAAACAAGCTACTCAATTTAACTTCACCCAGCCAGAGTGGGACCGGGAATAGCCAGCATCACGAGGGTTCGAATTTGAATGGTCACCCATACAAGTCCTAGCCTCTCTGAACGTTGCTTAACTCCAGTGACAGAACGAGAACTGGTGAAACATTTCTACACAAAACATTGCAACACTTCTCATTCAGAATTCGAGAAAAAAATCGTCTCGTAACAATGTACTCAGTGTTGTCTGGCCGTAGAGAAAGGGCAGGGTTATTTTCCATGGCATCCTCTTCCACCCAACCCTCACCGTGTTCTGTCTCCAGGACATCCGACTGAGAGGCCACTGGATGACCAGATGGCAGAAGGAGAACAAGCATAGTGCAGAGAGGAAAGCCATGATGACTGAACTGACAGAGCTCATTAGGACAGGTAACTTTTCTTATATAATTTTATTTACATAAAATTGTAAATAAAATTATATAAGAATAGCAGAAGAAGAATAAAAATCTTATGACAGGTTTATTTTTTTTTATTTTTTTTAATACAATTTTTTGTTGGCTCTGTAGGGTTTGAAACAGCATGATAAGATTAAGACTGGTATGCAGAGACGTTTTTTTTATCCCTATAGGGTTCACTATAGGGTGGTCCCGATCTTACTATAGGGAAAACTTCGACCTTGACAATCTCTTCTTTCAAGAGACATCTGAATGCGCATGCGCACAGGTGCCAAATACACTTGCCGCATTCCCTCTTTGAATTCAGTATCAGTATAAATTTAATAGAAAAGTGAGAAGTTGTACTAGATGTACAATTGTACATGAATACCAGAACATACCTGGACAGCTGCTTCAAGCTTATTTGCTCTCATCAGCAGGTAATAGTTCAGAATATCCATGACATCAACTAACCTCTCTTTAATCAGTATAATTGCAATTGAAATTCTTTGTTTGAGATTTTTTGTTATGTGTTGCTCTCATTACAAGTACTATTATTAATAATCTGGTCAGAAGAAAAGTGATTGTATGTATGGACTATTTAACTGATGGTAGGTATGCTGTTTCTCTTGCAGGCAAGCTGGTAGCTCCCGCCCACAAGCTGCTGCCCTGAGTCAATTCCAAGAGGCGCTCATGAACACCATGTCCATACAGGGGAAATCCGGGGTCAAATATTACATTGACTTCCGACAGTGAAATCCGGGGTCAAATATTACATTGACTTCCGACAGTGAAATCCGGGGTCAAATATTACATTGACTTCCGTCAGTGAAATCCGGGGTCAAATATTACATTGACTTCCGACAGTGAAATCCGGGGTCAAGTATCATGTTGACTTCAGTGAAATCCGGGGTCAAGTATCATGTTGACTTCAGTGAAATCCGGGGTCAAGTATAATGTTGACTTCAGTGAAATCCGGGGTCAATTATCATGTTGACTTCAGTGAAATTCGGGGTCAATTATCATGTTGACTTCAGTAAAATCCGGGGTCAAGTATCATGTTGACTTCAGTGAAATCCGGGGTCAATTATCATGTTGGCTTCAGTGAAATTCGGGGTCAATTATCATGTTGACTTCAGTGAAATTCGGAGTCAGTTATTACGTTGACTTCTATCACTTTGAGTTGAAATCCGAGATCAGGTATTACGTTGAGACAGTGAAATCTGGGTCAATTATTAAAATGATTTCAGATAGTTTGAGCGCGCGATTTGCTCAGTGGTTAAGCACTCGCTTGCCATGCGGAAGGTCCCGGGTTCGATTCCCCGAGCCGACAAAATACTTGTATTCTAAATTTGGTTACAATAAAATTGTTTGTAAGGGATACTTTCCGGTACGCTCGTGTTGACCCAGCACCTAAATGGGCATTATTGTGTCACTTTTCGCCCATCAGAAGGGAGGCATACTACGGGATGGGCAGGCTGTAACACAGACCACAAGCGTCTACAGTAGCTCCTGTTTCATGGCTACGAATTAAAAAAATGCTGTGAAACACTCATTAAGAAAAAATTTGATCAGCATTAATTAATACGTTCATTTGATATGGCTGTGATTGTTACATAGAACTCGGAGACGAAACGGTACCGCTACTTTTCTCCATTGAGTCATTTTATATTCAACCACAGTTGAACCTGGGTGGATATATTAGAACTCAAGGGAAATAGGAAAAAGTTTATTATAAAAAGGTTTCTAATACTGTCAGTTCTTACACATTAACAGGTGATAGAGGGACCTGAGATTTTCTCTATTATAAAGAGTTTTCTATTATATCCAAGGATCGACTATAGTAGAAATCTTATGTTTAATACACCCGTCAGATCTTGGATTCAAGTCCATCCTCTGCAAATTTGATAATCCATGTTCTATGGGTATTCCGACCCTACCTAGGAAGGTTGAGGATCTGGATATTCTAGAGCAGGTTGCATGCAAAGTTTCAAATTGATGTTGAACCAAATAAAACCAACCATGTTATATTACACGCGAGTTCTCAGTCAGAAGGTGCCTTTTTCCCAAATTATGTATTGTTAATATAAATTTACAAAATCTAAAAATAAAATATAGATATATTGATGTATATGTTATACATTATATTTACATATTTGACTATATATTAGTAAATAAAGGAGCAACAGAAGAAGGAAACAGAATACATTATGAATAATAAATAAAAACATTAATCTCTACTTATAAATCTGGTCATGAAAATAAAAAGTTCTCTTATTGCACGCATGTTATGTATTCTGTTTTTGTTATATTTATCTAATACATTAAATCGCCTAAAGTATAATCGTATACAACAAAAACTAGAGTTTCAAAGTCAAACGAGAGAAATACACAAATATAGATTCTCACTTTTTGTTTACTTGAAATCAAGAGTAGTTAATACTATCAGCGAAATCAAATAGTTCCCGACGATCGCAAAATATCAAAAACAACAAAAACATCATAATAATAACACTATTTAGTGGAAGGTAATGAATGAGGATTAATTCATACACTGGGTAGGATTCGAACCAACGGATCCCTTTCCTACCTGGGTTACCAGACTAGCGCGTTAACCAAATGACCACCAGTGCAGAATAGTTTTTTTGTTGCAATAATACACACATTAAAATTTTGAAGAAATACCCCCCACAGTGGTTTGAAAAACACGAGAAATAATTAATTTGTCTGTTGTGCCTCATTTCAAAAAGATTTTTCACTCTCATAACTCTCAAATCTCCCTTTCAACTATTTAACAACACTGTGATTGGCTTATTTGAACAAGATTTGATGGTTGAAAGGGAGATTTGGGAAGAAAAGTATTTTCTACAGTAAAAACAAAATTATAGAAAGTTTCCCGTTATTATAAATAAATATTTTCTCTTAAAACACATTGAATTTCTCACAAAGGATTTTTGATCTTCACACCTACAAGACTTGGCCAAAAGATTTTATATGATTACGACCATTTACCTATATTGAACAGAAGAAAAAAATCAAAGATGAATTTCAATAACTACACTGACCAACATCCTCCTTTTATAAGTCATGAAATTTTTCCGAAAGGTCTACCGGGTTCGATTCCCTGTGCCAACTTAAATTTTGTTTTCTTAATTTGGTTAGAGTTGTTTGTAAGGGATACCTTCCGATGCGCTCGTGTTGACCCAGTAACTAAATGGGAAGTATTGTGTCACTCCCCGCCCATCAGAGGGAGGCATACTACGGGATGGGCAAGCTAACACATACCACAAGCGTCTACAGTAGCTCCTGTTTTATGGCTACGAAATAAGAAAGACTGTGAAACATTCATTAAAAAACCCAGCCAGTACAGCATCAATGCCATGTTGACTAAACACCAGCTCTCGTTAGTTTGCTGAAGTTAAGCAACTTCCAGCAAGGTTTAGATGTGGATCAATAAAAATATTAAATTTACAAAATTTGAGAAATTTTCTGTTGCAAAAACGAACAAAATACCTCCTCTACAACTATGGAATGTGATATACTCATATCTCTCAGTTTTGTTGTAAAATAAACATTCATAAATATATTATTATTGTTCAGCTTTAGTCACTGAAAATTAATACCTTGACTCTCTTCTCTTAGTTCTTTTTATGTTTAAATAACATGAAGTCCAATCACAAAGAATTGATGAAAAACTAGTCTTTAAATAAGTTGAGATCATTTATAAAATAATTTGAGAAGTTAAGAAAATGCTAAATGAATTTATTCAATAAATTCTTAGTTAAACTAATTCATATTCAAAATTTCAATAAAATAATAAATGTACCCATCTCCTTTGTAAGAGCATTGCATTAATTTCAAAGAATACAATTTTTTAAATAAAAAACTTGATAATGCACAACATTATTCAGTACATAAATTTATAAAGATAATTAGATAATGAACATTATATCACTAGTTAAACTCCATTCCAATACATAATTGGTTTAATACCACCCCTGGTTGCCAATATCCATACAATCAATTTCTTATTTTTCCTCACAAGTTATGACTAGCCCCAGACAAGAGAGAAGGAAATTTTTACTCCCCCAGAATTTCAACCTGGGTCACTTGCGTTCAGAGTAAATGTGCAATTCACCAGACTGTGGTGACAAGTACCATAAAATGTATTATTTACAAAGCAAAATATGGTTTTGGAGTGAACCTTTCCGCTGGTATTGTTTACCACACTTCTGACAGAATAGTTTTCTGGGCCTCATTGGTCTTTTCTCATGACTCTTCATGTGTCTACGGAGATGAGTCTTCCGGAAGTACCTTCTATCACAAAGGCTGCATGGGAAGGGCTTGAAAGAGGAACTACCATGTTTCACCCTCATGTGAGATTCCAGTCTATTTTTATTAGGGAACGTACTGGGACAGCGCATGCAGTGCAGTGTGTCTGTGTGCAACCTGGACACATGGTTCTTCAAGTAGTCCTTGTTACTGAAGCATGCTTCACAGTGATCACACTTAAATGTTCTTTCCACACCCACATTATCATGTGCGTACTCCATGTGTTTTCTCAGGCCTGTCAGTGATGCCAATGTCTTCTTGCAGCGGGCACACTGGTAGACAGTTTGTGAATGATAATGGCGGTCATGTATTCTCAATGAATATGTATCTACAAAATATTTACTACACTTTGAACACTGAAAGTTAGGCTTTGGATCATGAGTCAATATATGGTGCCCTAAGAGTTTTTTAGTTGAGTAGCTCTTAGAACATAGTGTACATGAGTACCTAATATTTGCATGGATATCCATATGTGCATCAAATGTCTGTTTGTGTCGAATCTTCTTCTTACAAATGGGACACTCGAACCGAGCTATTTTGTCATGTGTGATATAATGGTTTTTTAAAACAATAGTGCTAGCAAATGATTTCTCACATAACTTACATTTATGTGGTTTTAATTTGAGATGTACACTATCTTTATGTTTTTTCAGCCCTGCAATATTATAAAATGTTGCCTCACAATAATCACATTTATGCCTTCTAATTTTAAAGTGAACTTGGTCCATGTGTTTTTTACGAACATTACGCCCTTTGAAACGTAAATAACAAAATTCACACTGAAACCTCTTCTCCTCATTTGTAGAGTTCCCTTGGACTTTCTTTTCTTCCTTAAGAACACCCATTTCCTTGACTTTGTAGTTGACCTTTATATCAATATCATTTTTAATTATACTTTTTTTCTTAACTGTCTTTCTTTTCCTACCTTGCTGTTGGTGTAATCTCAAAGGTTTTATGTCAATGAGAGGATCACTGATCCGAGTTCCATTGGATCTGAAGTGAAGAGAGCCAACTTTTTTCTTGAGAACATCTCTCCATTCTGAATCTCTTTGGCAGTTAAATATGCTGAAGCCAAACAGGGATTGGAACATATCAGGTGAGTACAAGCGAAAAGGATCTGACTTTCTCGGGGCTCCTCTCTTTTTTCTAATTCGAACTGTGATGACATTGGTTGTCATTTCCTCTCTTGCTGGCAAGTTGATTTTCTCCTCTTTGATCTCCAAGTCATCATTGATTTGTATATTACCAAAATCTTCTACATCAGACAATGTTTCCTCTTTAACAGCTGGAGTTGTAACTTCATCATCATGTTTGGGTAAAATATTTTCAGATGTTTTTTCCTTTATGACTGCAGTTGTGAGATTTTTATCATGTTTGGGTAAATTTTCAATATTTTCAGCATCAGGTTTGGATACGTTATTTTCAGATGGTGTTTCTTTCATTATGATGGGAGTTGTGACTCCAGCATCATGTTCAATTGAGTTATTTTCAATATTTTCAGCATCAGGTTTGGATACGTTATTTTCAGATGGTGGTTCTTTCATTATGATGGCAGTTGTGACTCCAGCATCATGTTCAGGTGAGTTATTTTCAGCATCATGTTTGAGTGAATTATTTTCAGATGTTGTTTCTTTTTCAATGATGGAAGTTGTGACTTCAGCAACATATTTGGGTACGTTATTTATTTTAGTATTTTTAATATCATGTGTGGGTAATTTGTTTTCAATATTTTCAGCATCATGTTTGGGTGAGCTGTTTTCAGCATTAGGTTTGGGTAAGCTCTTTTCAATATTTAGTTTGTACGAGTTGATTTCAGAATTTTTGGTATTATATTTGGATAATGTATTCTCAGTATTTTTGGCACCATTTTTGGGCAAGTTATTCTCAATATTTTCAGTGTCCATTGTTTCAATTAGTACTTACCTGAAATTAAGAAAAAAAAATAATGAAAATCAAATACATTGGTAAAGATTACTTTAATTAACTTTTGGATTAATCAACTTTATAATGTTTAATTCATGATGTTTCATTTAAGGCTTTCATTAGAATCCATTTCATAAGATAGAAATCATCAAATTATAATTTAGGTCCTTTATGACTTTATAGTAGTGTTAAAAGTTTAAAGGCAGTCAAGAGTGACCCATGTTAAAAAGATGTTACGCAAAAAATAGGTTATTTGAATTATTGTTTCTAGGTAGTCTGGATTCACCAGAAAGATTCAATAAGTTTAGTATTACAAGAACTCATACTCAAAGTCGCTTTAGTGGTGAAACGGTCTATCTATAGATCTATACTTTATAAAGGTTGATAGTTTGAAAACAGGAATCAAGATGTAAAATTGACCAATCCATAAAACACTTCTCTTTTTTATTGGAATATAAAACAAATAACTCCCATGACAAGGAAGAGAATGCCATTGGCATTAGCACTGCCCTTGATCAAGTTTTTTTTTTTATTAATGTCAATATATTCTATGTAAATAAAACTTGATCTAATATCTCTATATATAAAACAGAAAAAAGGACTACCTACCTACCTACCTATGTTTGTTTGTTTGTCCGGAGTTGTTTAGCCAAAACGGTAAGAGATAGCGAAAAATGTCTCAGAATTGACCCCCCCAAAACCATTATCGCTTTGTCCAGAAAAATTATAAAAAGTTCAAAAAGGCATTGCTGTCCAGCAGTACGGCCATGCCTTAGTAAATTTGAAATTTAGTCCCGTTGCAAAGCACGGGCAAACGGCTAGTGTTTAATAAAGGGGCAAAAATTATTTGGCCATTTAGTGTGGTGGTATGTGCTTTGATGTTCATGCTCTCTCATTTGCCTCATTCATCTGATATTAGATTTTTAATGGAAGTAAAATAAGTATCGATAAGAGATGCACTTAGGTACCTACCTCATTTCTTATCTATGCTTACAACTTTTTTTATACCACTGTTGCGCTCAGTCACGGATTGTTTACTGTGTAAGATAGGGAAAACCAATGCTTAGCAATGACCTAAGTTATTGATGTTGTCTCTTCATTTTGCCCTAATAGATGATTTAGTTCCTCTGTGGCACTAAGTCTAGATTTTGTGTAATGTGTTGGATGAGGAAAATCAATGCTAAGCAATTACTTAAGTTTTCGATTTGTCTATTAATTTTGCCCTTAATCTCTTTTCTCAATTCCTAAAATTGATATATCTTGTGCTGAAAAATTGTCCATTGTAGTTAACTAGTTCTTTTTACGGATATAGAAATTATTGTTCACAGCAGTGATAGGCAAGATTTTATTTCGGTACTTTTTTTTTCTTTCTAAACACTCTTTTCTTGACTGAAATATTTAAATAACATGACTGGGTCAGTTAAAAATATAAATTAAAATCATAATTTTTCAAATTTTCTTATGTCCCTGAAGCTACCAACGTTGCTGAAAAATATTTCTGAAATTCTACAGGGTACGCAAAAATCTTGTACCTCGCGTTGCTGAAGTTAGCAACGAAAAGGGATTTATGCCACAATTAAGGGAATTTTTACTACGATTTTTTTTCTCTCTCAATGTTGTAATCCCACTTCTGCGTTATATTCCTATATATTTCTATAGTAGCATCATGTCCAGCTCGTAGTTATATATTTTTCCAATTTTTCGAGAGCCTCGATGCTATATTTTTATTTCTGATTATAATGTCACATGGTCTTAGGGACACGAAAACGTAAAATTCATAGATATAACTTGGTCGGCCGGTGGTCATCGGGGCAATTTTTCGGCCTAAGGTATACCATATATTCCTATACTAGCCTCATGTCCAGCTCGTAGTTATATATTTTTCTAATTTTTCGAGAGCCTCGATGCTATATTTTTATTTCTGATTATAATGTCACATGGTCTTAGAGACACGAAAACGTAAAATTCATAGATATAACTTGGTCGGCCGGTGGTCATCTAGGCAATATTTCGGCCTAAAGTATACCATATGTTCCTATACTAGTCTCCTGTCCAGCTCGTAGTTATATATTTTTCCAATTTTTCGAGAGCCTCAATGCTACATTTTTATTTCTGATTATGATGTCACATGGTCTTAGAAACACGAAAACGTAAAATTCATAGATATAACTTGGTCGGCCGGTGGTCATCGGGCAATTTTTCGGCCTAAGGTATACCATATATTCCTATAATAGCCTCATGTCCAGCTCGAAGTTATATATTTTTCCAATTTTTCGAGAGACTCGATGCTATATTTTTATTTCTGATTATAATGTCACATGGTTTTAGAGACACAAAAACGTAAAATTCATAGATATAACTTGGTCGGCCGGTGGTCATCGGGGCAATTTTTCGGCCTAAGGTATACCATATATTCCTATAATAGCCTCATGTCCAGCTCGAAGTTATATATTTTTCCAATTTTTCGAGAGCCTCGATGCTACATTTTTATTTCTGATTATGATGTCGCATAGTGTTAGAGACACGAAAACGTAAAATTCATAGATATAACTTGGTCGGCCGGTGGTCATCTAGGCAATATTTCGGCCTAAAGTATACCATATGTTCCTATACTAGTCTCCTGTCCAGCTCGTAGTTATATATTTTTCCAATTTTTCGAGAGCCTCAATGCTACATTTTTATTTCTGATTATGATGTCACATGGTCTTAGAAACACGAAAACGTAAAATTCATAGATATAACTTGGTCGGCCGGTGGTCATCGGGGCAATTTTTCGGCCTAAGGTATACCATATATTCCTATAATAGCCTCATGTCCAGCTCGAAGTTATATATTTTTCCAATTTTTCGAGAGCCTCGATGCTATATTTTTATTTCTGATGATGATGTCGCATAGTCTTATAGACACGAAAACGTAAAATTCATAGATATAACTTGGTCGGCCGGTGGTCATCGGGGCAATTTTTCGGCCCAAGGTATAGCATATATTAGTAAAATAACCTCATGTTTAGCTCGTAGTTATATATTTTTCCAATTTTTCGAGAGCCTCGTTGCTAAAATTTTATTTTTGATTATGATGTCGCATAGTCTTTGAGACAAGAAAACCTAGAATTCATATATCTAACTTGGTCGACCGGTGGTCATCGGGGTAATTTTTCGACCCAAGGTATACCATATATTCCTATACTAGCCTCATGTCCAGCTCGTAGTTATATATTTTTCCAATTTTTCGAGAGCGTCGATGCTATATTTTTATTTCTGATTATAATGTCACATGGTTTTAGAGACACAAAACCGTAAAATTCATAGATATAACTTGGTCGGCCGGTGGTCATCGGGGCAATTTTTCGGCCTAAGGTATACCATATATTCCTATAATAGCCTCATGTCCAGCTCGAAGTTATATATTTTTCCAATTTTTCGAGAGCCTCGATGCTACATTTTTATTTCTGATTATGATGTCGCATAGTCTTAGAGACACGAAAACGTAAAATTCATAGATATAACTTGGTCGGCCGGTGGTCATCTAGGCAATATTTCGGCCTAAAGTATACCATATGTTCCTATACTAGCCTCCTGTCCAGCTCGTAGTTATATATTTTTTCAATTTTTCGAGAGCCTCGATGCTACATTTTTATTTCTGATTATGATGTCAAATAGTCTAAGAGACAAGAAAACTTAAAATTCATAGATATAACTTGGTCGGCCGGTGGTCATCTAGGCAATTTTTCGGCCTAAAGTATACCATATGTTCCTATACTAGCCTCCTGTCCAGCTCGTAGTTATATATTTTTCCAATTTTTCGAGAGCCTCGATGCTACATTTTTATTTCTGATTATGATGTCAAATAGTCTAATAGACACGAAAACGTAAAATTCATAGATATAACTTGGTCGGCCGGTGGTCATCGGGCAATTTTTCGGCCCAAGGTATAGCATATATTAGTAAAATAACCTCATGTTTAGCTCGTAGTTATATATTTTTTCCAATTTTTCGAGAGCCTCGATGCTAAAATTTTATTTCTGATTATGATGTCGCATAGTCTTTGAGACAAGAAAACCTAAAATTCATATATCTAACTTGGTCGGCCGGTGGTCATCGGGGTAATTTTTCGACCCAAGGTAACCATATATTCCTATACTAGCCTCATGTCCAGCTCGTAGTTATATATTTTTCCAATTTTTCGAGAGCCTCGATGCTATATTTTTATTTCTGATTATAATGTCACATGGTTTTAAAGACACAAAAACGTAAAATTCATAGATATAACTTGGTCGGCCGGTGGTCATCGGGGCAATTTTTCGGCCTAAGGTATACCATATATTCCTATAATAGCCTCATGTCCAGCTCGTAGTTATATATTTTTCCAATTTTTCGAGAGCCCCGATGCTATATTTTTATTTCTGATTATAATGTCACATGGTCTTAGAGACACGTATACGTAAAATTTATAGATATAACTTGGTCGGCCGGTGGTCATCGGGGTAATTTTTCGACCCAAGGTATACCATATATTCCTATACTAGCCTCATGTCCAGCTCGTAGTTATATATTTTTCCAATTTTTCGAGAGCCTCGATGCTATATTTTTATTTCTGATTATGATGTCGCATAGTCTTAGAGACACGAAAACGTAAAATTTATAGATATAACTTGGTCGGCCGGTGGTCATCGGGGCAATTTTTCGGCCTAAGGTATACCATATATTCCTATACTAGCCTCATGTCCAGCTCGTAGTTATATATTTTTCCAATTTTTCGAGAGCCTCGATGCTATATTTTTATTTCTGATTATAATGTCACATGGTCTTAGACACACGAAAACGTAAAATTCATAGATATAACTTGGTCGGCCGGTGGTCATCGGGGCAATTTTTCGGCCTAAGGTATACCATATATTCCTATAATAGCCTCATGTCCAGCTCGCGGTTATAATTTTTTCCAATTTTTCGAGAGCCTCGATGCTATATTTTTATTTCTGATTATGATGTCGCATAGTCTTAGAGACACGAAAACGTAAAATTCATAGATATAACTTGGTCGGCCGGTGGTCATCTAGGCAATATTTCGGCCTAAAGCAACCATATGTTCCTATACTAGCCTCCTGTCCAGCTCGTAGTTATATATTTTTCCAATTTTTTGAGAGCCTTGATGCTACATTTTTATTTCTGATTATGATTTCGCATGTTCTTAGAAACAAGAAAACGTAAAATTAAAAGAAATTTCTTGGTCGGCCGCTGGTCATCTAGGCAATTTTTTGGCTTAAAGTATACCATATATTTAAACTTTTTCTGCGCGTATGGCTGTACCAACCGATATAATAAGAATTCTGAAATACACTTCCACAAGTAAGTAGTCTCAACATTCTAGTATATTTTTTATTCCCAAGGAAACACAATAAATTGAACTTAATTTGCCTTTCAATGTATTATAATCATAGTTTGGGGTATCAAATAGTCATAAAACTATTTATAAGCATAATAATATCCAGAAGCTATCTTGTTAGAGGATTTTAAGCACCCTCTGGAGTGGTATGAAACTCTTTTTCCATTGTGAAGGTCTCAGTTAGTATAATAATAGAGTAAATCCTTCGTAAAAATATCGTGGACTGATAACGATAGCTGATAGTGATAAAAATAAAACGTGAAAATCAGTTTCAATTGCTATTATTTAAATTGCTATTATTTAAATAAATATCCGAAAATTGGCTTAAACATTTGGCAATATTTCGACAGTGAAAATATTAAACGAAAAAAAAAGAATAGGTACTATAAAAGGCGTAGAAAAGACCACATAACCGAATTTGTTTCGAGAAGTTTTCATAAAATTGTATGATTTGATCAGTAATCAAAGAAGAAAATCGCTGAAATTACATTGCAAGCTTAGGGAATTGTGTTTTTTTGCCCTTACAGGTTTACGGCAACGCTGTAAACACAACTGAAGCCCGGCTTCAGATTTATTTACACAGGGAACATAGGGAGTTGTTTATCTATTTTTTAAATCTATGGAAAAAACATCCCAGGGCAGTGTATTTATGCCTCGAATTGAGCGCCATTTCTGTTAAAATTCAGCCAAATTTTAATTTTTCATCATGATTCAGAACTATATTTTGGGCTATATTTTTTACTATTGATACGAAAAATTGCAATTTGAAGATGTATCGAAATAAAGGAAAGGGAAAAATAGACTTTAAAAAAAAAAATTGAACTCATGATTAAATATCTCTTTCTCTCTCTCTCTCTCTCTGGTTTTTCAATATTTTTCGATGCAACCAACTGCATTTGAAGGAAAATATGCTTGACTATCCTTGCACGGAGTCAAAATTTACTACTGGCTATCGTTTTTTTTAAAAACGTGCATCGATTCAAGTGACCTCTAGACCTGTGAAGAAAAGGGATTTGGCCATACCTATTTAACGAAGCAAAATGCCTCATTGCAACTACCAACTGCCTATCATTTCTTTAAAAACGTGCATAGATCCAAGTGGTCTATAGACTTGTGTGAAAAACAGGGATTTGAACTTATTATAGAACTACAGTTCTATAGTAAGAAGTAAACTGAAATACGCCTCAGCTATCTGGAATCCCCAAAATATTAAAAACATAAAACTAATAGAAAACGTACAATCCAAATTTGTTAGGTACCTATTAAGAAAATTTCATGGGTTCTACCCAACCTTCCCTAACAATATCTCTGCTTCACTCATTTGCGAGCAGCTCCAACTTCATTTCCTAAAAAACCGACGAGATATAAATGCCCTTGTATACGACCTGTGTAATGGGTTAGTGCACTGTCCAAAAGCTAGAGAAGGCATAGCCTATAATGTCCCACAAATACATCTAAGATCAACAAGCAGAGAAAAAATCTTTTCCACCTAAATCCTTCAGATAAAACTGTTTACTCTCACTCAACGGTCCCACGCATTCTTAGCCTATACAACACATTTGCACAAGAACTAGATATAGGGATAAATAATAGACTGGCATATATTAATTAATTGATCATTAATGTTATTGATTTTTATAATTTTTATATTATTTTTTTAAACATAGATATATATTTATATTTTTCCCCCTTTGTAAATTTTCATGTAATTGCATCATAAATGATGCGTTTGAAAATATTTAAGAAGAAAAAAAAAAATCTTTAACGAAGCCAAATTCCCCACTGTCACTTTATTTTATATGATAGTCCACGGTGGGCTATCATATAAAATTTTATATGATGGTCCACGTTTAAGGGAATTAACATACCCTTAAAATACATGAATCTGTACGCGGTAAATCCTGTATAATCCATTCTAAAAACATCTCCGATGCATAAGCCAGTGTACCGAATTTGAAGTATCTACATAGTACTTTACACTTAATAGGGTTCATTTTTTTTTTACATAAATCCATCCATTATCTATCTTAGGTGTAACTTAGCATTAGAGACATGTGAGCTGTGTGTTTTAAATTTCTGAAACTATCAGTTCCCAAACTATTCATTTTTATGTAATCCATCCATATTCTATCTTAGCTTGACGTTAACTAACATAAGCGACATGGGAAACAATTTTATAACCATCTCTAATACTTCACTTGTTTACCAAATTTCAAGTATCTCGCTCTTACCGTTTGATTGATACATAGTTTTTTATTACATGAACTATTCTTACCCAGATCTACAGTGCTTAACATTACTAGTTGCATTTGACCAGAACCATAACCATCATGAATATCAAGTAACTAAGATGTGTGCATGAGACTAGCATAAGAATATCTTAATGTCAAAGACACTCACTGACCACTGACCACTGACTGATCATCGCTCTACAGCCCAAACCGTAAGTCCTAGGAAGCTGAA
The DNA here is from genome assembly GCA_024516035.1 of Bactericera cockerelli. Lineage (NCBI taxonomy): Eukaryota > Metazoa > Arthropoda > Insecta > Hemiptera > Triozidae > Bactericera > Bactericera cockerelli. Next base: position 6,194,853 of record CM044957.1, read on the forward strand.
ATTTGGTAGGTAGCTTTGTCTTATAGTCTAGATGTGCAATAAGACGGGATTTTTCGAAATTCCAACTACAACACCTGCCACTGGCGAAAAAGGATTTTTTGCTTTCACGGCCATGCCTCGGCCCGCAAAGCGGGCGACAGCCCGCTTGTATGGTATAATTTAGGCCGAAAAATTGCCCTGGAAACCGCCTGCCGACCAAGTTATTTCTTCGAATTTTAGGTTTTCTTGTCTCAAAGACCATGCGACATCATAATCAGAAATAAAAATATAGCATCGAGGCTCTCGAAAAATTGGAAAAATATATAACTACGAGCTGGACATGAGGCTAGCATAGGAATATATGGTATACCTTAGGCCGAAAAATTGCCTAGATGACCACCGGCCGACCAAGTTATATCTATGAATTTTAGGTTTTCTTGTTTCTTAGACTATTCGACATCATAATCAGAAATAAAAATGTAGCATCAAGGCTCTCAAAAAATTGAAAAAATATATAACTACGAGCTGGACATGAGGCTAGCATAGGAATATATGGTATACCTTAGGCCGAAAAATTGCCTAGATGACCACCGGCCGACCAAGTTATATCTATGAATTTTAGGTTTTCTTGTCTCTTAGACTATTCGACATCATAATCAGAAATAAAAATATAGCATCGAGGCTCTCGAAAAATTGGAAAAATATATAACTACGAGCTGGACATGATGCTAGTATAGGAATATATGGTATACTTTAGGCCGAAAAATTGCCCCGATGACCACCGGCCGACCAAGTTATATCTATCAATTTTACGTTTTTTTGTCCCTAAGACCATGTGACATCATAATCAGAAATAAAAATATAGCATCGAGGCTCTCGAAAAATTGGAAAAATATATAACTACGAGCTGGACATGAGGCTAGTATAGGAATATATGGTATACCTTGGGTCGAAAAATTACCCCGATGACCACCGGCCGACCAAGTTATATCTATGAATTTTACGTTTTCGTGTCTCAAAGACCATGTGACATTATAATCAGAAATAAAAATATAGCATCGAGGCTCTCGAAAAATTGGAAAAATATATAACTACGAGCTGGACATGAGGCTAGCATAGGAATATATGGTATACCTTAGGCCGAAAAATTGCCTAGATGACCACCGGCCGACCAAGTTATATCTATGAATTTTAGGTTTTCTTGTTTCTTAGACTATTCGACATCATAATCAGAAATAAAAATGTAGCATCAAGGCTCTCAAAAAATTGGAAAAATATATAACTACGAGCTGGACATGAGGCTAGTATAGGAATATATGGTATACCTTGGGTCGAAAAATTACCCCGATGACCACCGGCCGACCAAGTTATATCTATGAATTTTACGTTTTCGTGTCTCAAAGACCATGTGACATTATAATCAGAAATAAAAATATAGCATCGAGGCTCTCGAAAAATTGGAAAAATATATAACTACGAGCTGGACATTAGGCTAGCATAGGAATATATGGTATACCTTAGGCCGAAAAATTGCCTAGATGACCACCGGCCGACCAAGTTATATCTATGAATTTTAGGTTTTCTTGTTTCTTAGACTATTCGACATCATAATCAGAAATAAAAATGTAGCATCAAGGCTCTCAAAAAATTGAAAAAATATATAACTACGAGCTGGACATGAGGCTAGCATAGGAATATATGGTATACCTTAGGCCGAAAAATTGCCTAGATGACCACCGGCCGACCAAGTTATATCTATGAATTTTAGGTTTTCTTGTCTCTTAGACTATTCGACATCATAATCAGAAATAAAAATATAGCATCGAGGCTCTCGAAAAATTGGAAAAATATATAACTACGAGCTGGACATGATGCTAGTATAGGAATATATGGTATACTTTAGGCCGAAAAATTGCCCCGATGACCACCGGCCGACCAAGTTATATCTATCAATTTTACGTTTTTTTTGTCCCTAAGACCATGTGACATCATAATCAGAAATAAAAATATAGCATCGAGGCTCTCGAAAAATTGGAAAAATATATAACTACGAGCTGGACATGAGGCTAGTATAGGAATATATGGTATACCTTGGGTCGAAAAATTACCCCGATGACCACCGGCCGACCAAGTTATATCTATGAATTTTACGTTTTCGTGTCTCAAAGACCATGTGACATTATAATCAGAAATAAAAATATAGCATCGAGGCTCTCGAAAAATTGGAAAAATATATAACTACGAGCTGGACATGAGGCTAGTTTAGGAATATATGCTATACCTTAGGCCGAAAAATTGCCTAGATGACCACCGGCCGACCAAGTTATATCTATGAATTTTAGGTTTTCTTGTCTCTTAGACTATTCGACATCATAATCAGAAATAAAAATGTAGCATCAAGGCTCTCAAAAAATTGAAAAAATATATAACTACGAGCTGGACATGAGGCTAGCATAGGAATATATGGTATACCTTAGGCCGAAAAATTGCCTAGATGACCACCGGCCGACCAAGTTATATCTATAAATTTTAGGTTTTCTTGTCTCTTAGACTATTCGACATCATAATCAGAAATAAAAATATAGCATCGAGGCTCTCGAAAAATTGGAAAAATATATAACTACGAGCTGGACATGAGGCTAGTATAGGAATATATGGTATACTTTAGGCCGAAAAATTGCCCCGATGACCACCGGCCGACCAAGTTATATCTATAATTTTACGTTTTCGTGTCTCTAAGACCATGTGACATTATAATCAGAAATAAAAATTAGCATCGAGGCTCTCGAAAAATTGGAAAAATAATATAACTACGAGCTGGACATGAGGCTAGATAGGAATATATGGTATACCTTAGGCCGAAAAATTGCCTAGATGACCACCGGCCGACCAAGTTATATCTATAATTTTAGGTTTTCTTGTCTCTTAGACATTCGACATCATAATCAGAAATAAAAATATAGCATCGAGGCTCTCGAAAAATTGGAAAAATATATAACTACGAGCTGGACATAGGCTAGTATAGGAATATATGGTATACTTAGGCCGAAAAATTGCCCCGATGACCACCGGCCGACCAAGTTATATCTATCATTTTACGTTTTCTTGTCCTAAGACCATGGACATCATAATCAGAAATAAAAATATAGCATCGAGGCTCTCGAAAAATTGGAAAAAATATATAACTACGAGCTGGACATGAGGCTAGTATAGGAATATATGGTATACTTTAGGCCGAAAAATTGCCCCGATGACCACCGGCCGACCAAGTTATATCTATCATTTTTACGTTTTCTTGTCCTAAGACCATGTGACATTATAATCAGAAATAAAAATATAGCATCGAGGCTCTCGAAAAATTGGAAAAATATATAACTACGAGCTGGACATGAGGCTAGTATAGGAATATATGGTATACTTTAGGCCGAAAAATTGCCCCGATGACCACCGGCCGACCAAGTTATATCTATCATTTTACGTTTTCTTGTCCTAAGACCATGCGACATTATAATCAGAAATAAAAATATAGCATCGAGGCTCTCGAAAAATTGGAAAAATATATAACTACGAGCTGGACATGAGGCTAGTATAGGAATATATGGTATACTTAGGCCGAAAAATTGCCCCGATGACCACCGGCCGACCAAGTTATATCTATCATTTTACGTTTTCTTGTCCTAAGACATGCGACATCATAATCAGAAATAAAAATATAGCATCGGGGCTCTCGAAAAATTGGAAAAATATATAACTACGAGCTGGACATGAGGCTAGTATAGGAATATATGGTATACCTTAGGCCGAAAAATTGCCCCGATGACCACCGGCCGACCAAGTTATATCTATCATTTTTACGTTTTCTGTCTCTAAGACCATTGACATTATAATCAGAAATAAAAATATAGCATCGAGGCTCTCGAAAAATTGGAAAAATATATAACTACGAGCTGGACATGAGCTAGTATAGGAATATATGGTATACTTTAGGCCGAAAAATTGCCCCGATGACCACCGGCCGACCAAGTTATATCTATCAATTTTACGTTTTCTTGTCCCTAAGACCATGGACATCATAATCAGAAATAAAAATATAGCATCGAGGCTCTCGAAAAATTGGAAAAATATATAACTACGAGTGGACATGAGGCTAGTATAGGAATATATGGTATACTTTAGGCCGAAAAATTGCCCCGATGACCACCGGCCGACCAAGTTATATCTATCATTTTTACGTTTTCTTGTCCCTAAGACCATGCGACATCATAATCAGAAATAAAAATATAGCATCGAGGCTCTCGAAAAATTGGAAAAATATATAACTACGAGCTGGACATGAGGCTAGTATAGGAATATATGGTATACTTAGGCCGAAAAATTGCCCCGATGACCACCGGCCGACCAAGTTATATCTATCATTTTACGTTTTCGTGTCCTCTAAGACCATGTGACATTATAATCAGAAATAAAAATATAGCATCGAGGCTCTCGAAAAATTGGAAAAATATATAACTACGAGCTGGACATGAGGCTAGTATAGGAATATATGGTATACTTAGGCCGAAAAATTGCCCGATGACCACCGGCCGACCAAGTTATATCTATCATTTTACGTTTTCTTGTCTCTAAGACCATTCGACATCATAATCAGAAATAAAAATATAGCATCGAGGCTCTCGAAAAATTGGAAAAATATATAACTACGAGCTGGACATGAGGCTAGTATAGGAATATATGGTATACTTTAGGCCGAAAAATTGCCCCGATGACCACCGGCCGACCAAGTTATATCTATCAATTTTACGTTTTCTGTCTCTAAGACATGTGACATCATAATCAGAAATAAAAATATAGCATCGAGGCTCTCGAAAATTGGAAAAATATATAACTACGAGCTGGACATGAGGCTAGTATAGGAATATATGGTATACTTTAGGCCGAAAAATTGCCCGATGACCACCGGCCGACCAAGTTATATCTATCAATTTTACGTTTTCTTGTCCCTAAGACCATGCGACATCATAATCAGAAATAAAAATATAGCATCGAGGCTCTCGAAAAATTGGAAAAATATATAACTACGAGCTGGACATGAGGCTAGTATAGGAATATATGGTATACTTTAGGCCGAAAATTGCCCCGATGACCACCGGCCGACCAAGTTATATCTATCAATTTTACGTTTTCTTGTCCCTAAGACCATGCGACATCATAATCAGAAATAAAAATATAGCATCGAGGCTCTCGAAAAATTGGAAAAATATATAACTACGAGCTGGACATGAGGCTAGTATAGGAATATATGGTATACTTTAGGCCGAAAAATTGCCCCGATGACCACCGGCCGACCAAGTTATATCTATCATTTTTATCGTTTTCTTGTCCCCAAGACCATGCGACATCATAATCAGAAATAAAAATATAGCATCGAGGCTCTCGAAAAATTGGAAAAATATATAACTACGAGCTGGACATGAGGCTAGTATAGGAATATATGGTATACCTTAGGCCGAAAAATTGCCCCGATGACCACCGGCCGACCAAGTTATATCTATCATTTTTACGTTTTCGTGTCTCTAAGACCATGTGACATTATAATCAGAAATAAAAATATAGCATCGAGGCTCTCGAAAAATTGGAAAAATATATAACTACGAGCTGGACATGAGGCTAGTATAGGAATATATGGTATACTTTAGGCCGAAAAATTGCCCCGATGACCACCGGCCGACCAAGTTATATCTATCATTTTTACGTTTTCTTGTCCCTAAGACCATGCGACATCATAATCAGAAATAAAAATATAGCATCGAGGCTCTCGAAAAATTGGAAAAATATATAACTACGAGCTGGACATGAGGCTAGTATAGGAATATATGGTATACTTTAGGCCGAAAAATTGCCCCGATGACCACCGGCCGACCAAGTTATATCTATCATTTTTACGTTTTCTTGTCCCTAAGACCATGCGACATCATAATCAGAAATAAAAATATAGCATCGAGGCTCTCGAAAAATTGGAAAAATATATAACTACGAGCTGGACATGATGCTAGTATAGGAATATATGGTATACTTTAGGCCGAAAAATTGCCCCGATGACCACCGGCCGACCAAGTTATATCTATCAATTTTACGTTTTTTTGTCCCTAAGACCATGTGACATCATAATCAGAAATAAAAATATAGCATCGAGGCTCTCGAAAAATTGGAAAAATATATAACTACGAGCTGGACATGAGGCTAGTATAGGAATATATGGTATACCTTGGGTCGAAAAATTACCCCGATGACCACCGGCCGACCAAGTTATATCTATGAATTTTACGTTTTCGTGTCTCAAAGACCATGTGACATTATAATCAGAAATAAAAATATAGCATTGAGGCTCTCGAAAAATTGGAAAAATATATAACTACGAGCTGGACATGAGGCTAGTTAGGAATATATGCTATACCTTAGGCCGAAAAATTGCCTAGATGACCACCGGCCGACCAAGTTATATCTATGAATTTTTAGGTTTTCTTGTCTCTTAGACTATTCGACATCATAATCAGAAATAAAAATGTAGCATCAAGGCTATCAAAAAATTGAAAAAATATATAACTACGAGCTGGACATGAGGCTAGCATAGGAATATATGGTATACCTTAGGCCGAAAAATTGCCTAGATGACCACCGGCCGACCAAGTTATATCTATGAATTTTAGGTTTTCTTGTTTCTTAGACTAATCGACATCATAATCAGAAATAAAATATAGCATCAAGGCTCTCGAAAAATTGGAAAAATATATAACTACGAGCTGGACATGATGCTAGTATAGGAATATATGGTATACTTTAGGCCGAAAAATTGCCCCGATGACCACCGGCCGACCAAGTTATATCTATCAATTTTACGTTTTTTTGTCCCTAAGACCATGTGACATCATAATCAGAAATAAAAATATAGCATCGAGGCTCTCGAAAAATTGGAAAAATATATAACTACGAGGTGGACATGAGGCTAGTATAGGAAGATATGGTATACTTTAGGCCGAAAAATTGCCCCGATGACCACCGGCCGACCAAGTTATATCTATCATTTTTACGTTTTCTTGTCCCTAAGACCATGTGACATCATAATCAGAAATAAAAATATAGCATCGAGGCTCTCGAAAAATTGGAAAAATATATAACTACGAGGTGACATGAGGCTAGTATAGGAATATATGGTATACGTTAGGCCGAAAAATTGCCTAGATGACCACCGGCCGACCAAGTTATATCTATGAATTTTAGGTTTTCTTGTCTCTTAGGCTATTCGACATCATAATCAGAAATAAAAATATAGCATCGAGGCTCTCGAAAAATTGGAAAAATATATAACTACGAGGTGGACATGAGGCTAGTATAGAGAATATGGTATACTTTAGGCCGAAAAATTGCCCCGATGACCACCGGCCGACCAAGTTATATCTATCATTTTTACGTTTTCTTGTCCCTAAGACCATGTGACATCATAATCAGAAATAAAAATATAGCATCGAGGCTCTCGAAAAATTGGAAAAATATATAACTACGAGTGGACATGAGGCTAGTATAGGAATATATGGTATACGTTAGGCCGAAAAATTGCCTAGATGACCACCGGCCGACCAAGTTATATCTATGAATTTTAGGTTTTCTTGTCTCTAAGACCATGCGACATCATAATCAGAAATAAAAATATAGCATCGAGGCTCTCGAAAAATTGGAAAAATATATAACTACGAGCTGGACATGAGGCTAGTATAGGAATATATGGTATACTTTAGGCCGAAAAATTGCCCCGATGACCACCGGCCGACCAAGTTATATCTATCATTTTTACGTTTTCTTGTCCCTAAGACCATGTGACATCATAATCAGAAATAAAAATATAGCATCGAGGCTCTCGAAAAATTGGAAAAATATATAACTACGAGCTGGACATGAGGCTAGTTATAGGAATATATGGTATACTTTAGGCCGAAAAATTGCCTACGATGACCACCGGCCGACCAAGTTATATCTATGAATTTTAGGTTTTCTTGTCTCTAAGACTATCGACATCATAATCAGAAATAAAAATATAGCATCGAGGCTCTCGAAAAAATTGGAAAAATATATAACTACGAGCTGGACATGAGGCTAGTATAGGAATATATGGTATACCTTTAGGCCGAAAAATTGCCCCGATGACCACCGGCCGACCAAGTTATATCTATCAATTTTACGTTTTCTTGTCCTAGACCATGTCGACATCATAATCAGAAATAAAAATATAGCATCGAGGCTCTCGAAAAATTGGAAAAATATATAACTACGAGCTGGACATGATGCTAGTATAGGAATATATGGTATACTTTAGGCCGAAAAATTGCCCCGATGACCACCGGCCGACCAAGTTATATCTATGAATTTTAGGTTTTCTTGTCTCCTAGACCATTGACATCATAATCAGAAATAAAAATATAGCATCGAGGCTCTCGAAAAATTGGAAAAATATATAACTACGAGTGGACATGAGGCAAAAAAAAAAAAAAAAACCCCCCCCCGGCCGACAAGTTATATCTATCATTTTTACGTTTTCTTGTCCCTAAGACCATGCGACATCATAATCAGAAATAAAAATATAGCATCGAGGCTCTCGAAAATTGGAAAAATTATAACTACGAGCTGGACATGAGGCTAGTATAGGAATATATGGTATACTTAGGCCGAAAAATTGCCGATGACCACCGGCCGACCAAGTTATATCTATGATTTTACGTTTTCTTGTCCTAAGACATGTGACATATAATCAGAAATAAAAATATAGCATCGAGGCTCTCGAAAAATTGGAAAAATATATAACTACGAGCTGGACATGAGGCTAGTATAGGAATATATGGTATACTTAGGCCGAAAAATTGCCGATGACCACCGGCGACCAAGTTATATCTATGAATTTTAGTTTTCTTGTCTCTTAGACATTGACATCATAATCAGAAATAAAAATATAGCATCGAGGCTCTCGAAAAATTGGAAAAATATATAACTACGAGGTGGACATGAGCTAGTATAGGAATAATGGTATACTTTAGGCCGAAAAATTGCCCCGATGACCACCGGCCGACCAAGTTATATCTATCATTTTTACGTTTTCTTGTCCCTAAGACCATGCGACATCATAATCAGAAATAAAAATATAGCATCGAGGCTCTCGAAAAATTGGAAAAATATATAACTACGAGCTGGACATGAGGCTAGTATAGGAATATATGGTATACTTTAGGCCGAAAAATTGCCCCGATGACCACCGGCCGACCAAGTTATATCTATCATTTTTACGTTTTCTTGTCCCTAAGACCATGCGACATCATAATCAGAAATAAAAAATATAGCATCGAGGCTCTCGAAAAATTGGAAAAATATATAACTACGAGCTGGACATGATGCTAGTATAGGAATATATGGTATACTTTAGGCCGAAAAATTGCCCGATGACCACCGGCCGACCAAGTTATATCTATCAATTTTAACGTTTTTTTGTCCCTAAGACCATGTGACATCATAATCAGAAATAAAAATATAGCATCGAGGCTCTCGAAAAATTGGAAAAATATATAACTACGAGCTGGACATGAGGCTAGTATAGGAATATATGGTATACCTTGGGTCGAAAAATTACCCCGATGACCACCGGCCGACCAAGTTATATCTATGAATTTTACGTTTTCGTGTCTCAAAGACCATGTGACATTATAATCAGAAATAAAAATATAGCATTGAGGCTCTCGAAAAATTGGAAAAATATATAACTACGAGCTGGACATGAGGCTAGTTTAGGAATATATGCTATACCTTAGGCCGAAAAATTGCCTAGATGACCACCGGCCGACCAAGTTATATCTATGAATTTTAGGTTTTCTTGTCTCTTAGACTATTCGACATCATAATCAGAAATAAAAATGTAGCATCAAGGCTATCAAAAATTGAAAAAATAATAACTACGAGCTGGACATGAGGCTAGCATAGGAATATATGGTATACCTTAGGCCGAAAAATTGCCTAGATGACCACCGGCCGACCAAGTTATATCTATGAATTTTAGGTTTTCTTGTTTCTTAGACTAATCGACATCATAATCAGAAATAAAAAATATAGCATCAAGGCTCTCGAAAAATTGGAAAAATATATAACTACGAGCTGGACATGATGCTAGTATAGGAATATATGGTATACTTTAGGCCGAAAAATTGCCCCGATGACCACCGGCCGACCAAGTTATATCTATCAATTTTACGTTTTTTTGTCCCTAAGACCATGTGACATCATAATCAGAAATAAAAATATAGCATCGAGGCTCTCGAAAAATTGGAAAAATATATAACTACGAGGTGGACATGAGGCTAGTATAGGAAGATATGGTATACTTTAGGCCGAAAAATTGCCCCGATGACCACCGGCCGACCAAGTTATATCTATCATTTTTACGTTTTCTTGTCCCTAAGACCATGTGACATCATAATCAGAAATAAAAATATAGCATCGAGGCTCTCGAAAAATTGGAAAAATATATAACTACGAGGTGGACATGAGGCTAGTATAGGAATATATGGTATACGTTAGGCCGAAAAATTGCCTAGATGACCACCGGCCGACCAAGTTATATCTATAATTTTAGGTTTTCTTGTCTCTAGGCTATTCGACATCATAATCAGAAATAAAAATATAGCATCGAGGCTCTCGAAAAATTGGAAAAATATATAACTACGAGTGGACATGAGGCTAGTATAGGAATATATGGTATACTTTAGGCCGAAAAATTGCCCCGATGACCACCGGCCGACCAAGTTATATCTATCATTTTTACGTTTTCTTGTCCTAAGACCATGTGACATCATAATCAGAAATAAAAATATAGCATCGAGGCTCTCGAAAAATTGGAAAAATATATAACTACGAGTGGACATGAGGCTAGTATAGGAATATATGGTATACTTAGGCCGAAAAATTGCCTAGATGACCACCGGCCGACCAAGTTATATCTATGAATTTTAGGTTTTCTTGTCCTCTAGACCTATTCGACATCATAATCAGAAATAAAAATATAGCATCGAGGCTCTCGAAAAATTGGAAAAATATATAACTACGAGCTGGACATGATGGCTAGTATAGGAATATATGGTATACTTTAGGCCGAAAAATTGCCCCGATGACCACCGGCCGACCAAGTTATATCTATAATTTTTACGTTTTCGTGTCTCAAAGACCATGTGACATTATAATCAGAAATAAAAATATAGCATCGAGGCTCTCGAAAAATTGGAAAAATATATAACTACGAGGTGGACATGAGGCTAGTTTAGGAATATATGCTATACCTTAGGCCGAAAAATTGCCTAGATGACCACCGGCCGACCAAGTTATATCTATGAATTTTAGGTTTTCTTGTCTCTTAGACTATTCGACATCATAATCAGAAATAAAAATATAGCATCGAGGCTCTCGAAAAATTGGAAAAATATATAACTACGAGCTGGACATGAGGCTAGTTTAGGAATATATGCTATACCTTAGGCCGAAAAATTGCCTAGATGACCACCGGCCGACCAAGTTATATCTATGAATTTTAGGTTTTCTTGTCTCTTAGACTATTCGACATCATAATCAGAAATAAAAATGTAGCATCAAGGCTCTCAAAAAATTGAAAAAATATATAACTACAAGCTGGACATGAGGCTAGCATAGGAATATATGGTATACCTTAGGCCGAAAAATTGCCTAGATGACCACCGGCCGACCAAGTTATATCTATGAATTTTAGGTTTTCTTGTCTCTTTGACTATTCGACATCATAATCAGAAATAAAAATATAGCATCAAGGCTCTCGAAAAATTGGAAAAATATATAACTACGAGCTGGACATGATGCTAGTATAGGAATATATGGTATACTTTAGGCCGAAAAATTGCCCCGATGACCACCGGCCGACCAAGTTATATCTATGAATTTTAGGTTTTCTTGTCTCCTAGACCATGTGACATCATAATCAGAAATAAAAATATAGCATCGAGGCTCTCGAAAAATTGGAAAAATATATAACTACGAGGTGGACATGAGGCTAGTATAGGAATATATGGTATACTTTAGGCCGAAAAATTGCCCCGATGACCACCGGCCGACCAAGTTATATCTATCATTTTTACGTTTTCTTGTCCCTAAGACCATGCGACATCATAATCAGAAATAAAAATATAGCATCGAGGCTCTCGAAAAATTGGAAAAATTTATAACTACGAGCTGGACATGAGGCTAGTATAGGAATATATGGTATACTTTAGGCCGAAAAATTGCCCCGATGACCACCGGCCGACCAAGTTATATCTATCATTTTTACGTTTTCTTGTCCCTAAGACCATGTGACATTATAATCAGAAATAAAAATATAGCATCGAGGCTCTCGAAAAATTGGAAAAATATATAACTACGAGCTGGACATGAGGCTAGCATAGGAATATATGGTATACCTTAGGCCGAAAAATTGCCTAGATGACCACCGGGCGACCAAGTTATATCTATGAATTTTAAGTTTTCTTGTCTCTTAGACTATTCGACATCATAATCAGAAATAAAAATATAGCATCGAGGCTCTCGAAAAATTGGAAAAATATATAACTACGAGCTGGACATGATGCTAGTATAGGAATATATGGTATACTTTAGGCCGAAAAATTGCCCCGATGACCACCGGCCGACCAAGTTATATCTATGAATTTTACGTTTTCGTGTCCCTAAGACCATGTGACATTATAATCAGAAATAAAAATATAGCATCGAGGCTCTCGAAAAATTGGAAAAATATATAACTACGAGGTGGACATGAGGCTAGTATAGGAATATATGGTATACTTTAGGCCGAAAAATTGCCCCGATGACCACCGGCCGACCAAGTTATATCTATCATTTTTACGTTTTCTTGTCCCTAAGACCATGCGACATCATAATCAGAAATAAAAATATAGCATCGAGGCTCTCGAAAAATTGGAAAAATATATAACTACGAGCTGGACATGAGGCTAGTATAGGAATATATGGTATACCTTAGGCCGAAAAATTGCCCCGATGACCACCGGCCGACCAAGTTATATCTATCATTTTTACGTTTTCGTGTCTCTAAGACCATGTGACATTATAATCAGAAATAAAAATATAGCATCGAGGCTCTCGAAAAATTGGAAAAATATATAACTACGAGCTGGACATGAGGCTAGTATAGGAATATAAGGTATACTTTAGGCCGAAAAATTGCCCCGATGACCACCGGCCGACCAAGTTATATCTATCATTTTTACGTTTTCTTGTCCCTAAGACCATGCGACATCATAATCAGAAATAAAAATATAGCATCGAGGCTCTCGAAAAATTGGAAAAATATATAACTACGAGCTGGACATGAGGCTAGTATAGGAATATATGGTATACTTTAGGCCGAAAAATTGCCCCGATGACCACCGGCCGACCAAGTTATATCTATCATTTTTACGTTTTCTTGTCCCTAAGACCATGCGACATCATAATCAGAAATAAAAATATAGCATCGAGGCTCTCGAAAAATTGGAAAAATATATAACTACGAGCTGGACATATGAGGCTAGTATATAGGAATTTATATTATGGTATAGTTTAGGCCAAAAAATTGCCTAGATTACCACCGGCCGACCAAGTTATTTCTACGACATTTACTTAAAATAGTTTAATGGCGATATGATTTTAATAAAAAATAAATAAAAAAATCGAATACCAAAAACAAAACTTTGTATCATCAGGATCAATTGCAGTAGATAATAAAATACTATTCATCCTATGCGTTAGCGACTAGGTCAAGAGCTCGATACAAAAGACGGGCGAAATAAGAAATATTTAAAAGGAAGAAAAAATGGCAGAAAATAGTTCATGGGATGGGAAAAAGGGATTTTTTAATGAGTATTAAAAATAAAATAATCGTGGGATTTTTTCCTAACGAATGTTTATGGTCTTTTGTTGAACCCTGTTGAAAATTCAAATTCGTTGCTACAAATCGTTGTTTATTTCTATAGAGTAATTTTCTTTATTTTTTTCAACTGTTTGTTAATATTATCTTGAAATCTCCCGCGCATTAGAGGAGAAATCCCCAAATTTGTATAATTACGCGCTAGAGTGCGTTGTAAATGACGGTGTGGGACTTTTTCATACATGCGTACGGCAAATTATTTTTTATTAATAATCAAACAAAAGTAACCTGTGTTCGTTTTCATTAGTATGTTTATTTGGGTTTAACGTTTCTTTAAACTACAATGTCACATTACGACGGGGTTTGTTTTACCCTCCACTCGCTGGGCAAACAATATACTGCTACTCAATTTAACCTCACCCAGCCTGAGTGGCAGCGGCGTAGCTAGACCTACATTTCGGGGGGGGGGTTCAGAAATCTCGCCTAACGTATATTCCATCTTTGCTGGGGTTTCTTGGAAATTTCGGGGGGGGGTTTTGTCCACAAATTACCCTGTTTTGTAATATTGTGAAGGTTGTCACCGTGGTCGAGTGACGTAGCGTATTAGGTTTGCACATACACACAATGATATGGGTTTGATTCCCATCGGTGTAGAATTATTTTTACTTTCCTTATCCTATGATCGAAACGGTCTGAATGTACCCCAAATGGGATAAAGAAAATGTGATTCCAAGGGACTTTTTATGTGGGATTTTCGAAAAATTCCCCACTGAGGTGTGTCAAGTTTTGAATGTAAACAAAACAAAAGGATCAAACAACAATTTCAAAAGGCTCAAAAGAGAAAACTGAAATTTTCTTTCTTGAAGTGTTCAGGAAAGCTGTGATAAAAGCAACGGGAAAGAATCTTAGGTCCTTTGAATATTCTCTGGAGTGCGAAGATTTTACATTCGAAACAGGAAAATCCAAGATTACCTTCAGATTATCCCGACTTGAACAATACATTTCAATTCCAACTGTTAACTAGCTGGTCCTGTACATCACATCTCTCCAACTATTACATGAATTAATCAACATTGACGTAAGTAGAGTGATAATCAATTGCTTGAGAAAACTAATTTCAGATAAAAGTGATTCAGTTACATAAGCAAAGGTATTGCCTATATGCAAAAAAAGTCAGAATTACATCTGAATCTATTTCATATTTGCAAAGAAACTTCTGTCAGAAGTAACATGATATCAAAATCCCTGGTTGCTACTCGAACTACCTGAGTTTAATAGTCTAACCTAGACACTTCTCACTTGATTCAAAGATGAAATTCAACATGGTATGGGCAGTGTATAAAGCTAAAATTGGTACCTACGTGAGTTCTAGTAAAGAATTGGGTCATGGGCAAGTGGATGTTGAACTCATCCAAGAAACTCAGTCACACAACATTAAGGGATTTTAAGGTGTGTTGATCAATCACATTAAAGTGGTGATAAATCTCTGAGTAGCTAATCAACTGATTTTAGTCATTGTTGGTGTGATTATCAATGACATATTGATCAATACATTAATTAGAAGTTAAGCACAGTCAACATATTGCATCAATATGTCAATATCACATTTATCAACAAGCATTAAAGGGTGATTTTTTGTTTACTGTTAAGAAGGCTAGTTGTTTCTTTATTTATTTGAGTTTGCTGGTGATCTTTTGTCTCATTTATAATCAATATTGTTTGATTTACAGAAAATGAATCATGGAAGGAAGACACCCAGCATGGGTACACCATCAGTGTATTCTCACGGGACAACAAGATCAACAGCTAACCTAAAATCTCAACGCTCATTACATTCTATTAAAATACCTTGGTACCAAAGACCCATTCTACAAGACGCCTATTTTCTTGACATTCAAAGAGGATCCTTAGTTATTAGTATCTATGCACTTGTGAGTAATCTAATTTATAAATTTCAATTTTAGTAATTTAATCATTTTATTTACAACAGGTAGGTACATTTATTCCAAGGTTAACTATGAGGTCACATAATCTTTAATAAATAAAAAGAAAATCCAAGCATTGGGTAGGTAAGATCTGAACCACAGATCATGGATCCATGCACTAGGCTAGATTGTTTACATTACAAGTCTAGTGCGGTAAACATTAACTATCAATGATTGGTGTGCACTTGTACTAACTTATCTATCAGACTTGTGTTAATGACTTTTGTGATGTCACAACTACTTAAACTAAATTTACTAAATCTTTGCTGAACCCGGGACTCAAACCACCAACCTCTAGGTTACAAGTCTGCCACCTTATTGATCAATGTATTGGTATATCAATCAAAAATCATATGTCAAAGGAACATATCATTCCTTTTTCTGTGTAGGTAAATAGATTTGGAATATCTTCTAGAAAGATACTTCTCAATTTCACAAAATATTGTAGAGAGCACCTTGAATGAAGAGAAATCTGTAATGAATTTTTTCACTGACAGAATTAGAACTTATATGTAAACAAAACAAGATATATTTTTTGTAAATTTTTAATTGAAAAAAACTGACCTCAGTAGCCTGATTGGTAAGGTGGCAGACATGTAATCTGGAGGTTGTTGGTTCAAGTCCCCAGTTAAGCAACAATTTAGTAAAGCAAGTTTGAGGGATTATTGTTATCACCACAAATATGGTAACTTTAAATTTTTACTCACAAAAAATATCTGAATAAATTTTAAATTGGTCAGTTACAAATTGCACAAATCAGTGAATTACACACAAAAAGCCTCAAAAATTATATTTACTCACTTACAGAAACCAAAAATATTACCTCTTTACTAAGTGCTAAGGTCAACATTAAGCGTTTCTTTTTGTTTGCAGGTTGTAAGTTTATTCACAGTTGCCACAGGATTCTTTGATATCTACTGTTACTACATGTCCGCTCCAGGCTCCACACACTATGGCTACTACATTCTCAGCTACCAGTTTGTTTATGTTGGCAGCACTTGGGGTGAGTTCTAAGAAAATCTAGTTTTGTTTTAATATAAACATGGTGAACAAATCATTTATCTAATTCTATATATATAAATAAGATACAAATAACTTCATATGTCCCCAATTTAAGTGACTCATGCATTTTAAGAAATTCTTGAGTAAAACTTGGATTTATACTCATATAACCCAGATTCTGCACAAGTCTTGTACACTAACAATTTATTTGTTGAAAAAAGAACATTAAAGAAGAAGTTGTTTCAATAGGCAAAAAATTGTCAAAATTAACATTGACCCTTAAAAAATACAACCTCTAAATAGCTATTTATTACACTTGTATAAAGAAATAGCTAAGTATTAAACCTGGAATCTCCTTCTTCTTATAGTATCTAGAATTTCTTTTATAATTATTATTTAAATAAATAAAAAATATTCAACTTCTCCATGTTAGTAGTGCACTTGGCTTGTCCACAGATGACCTAAGTTTGAATACCAGCAGTGTCATATTTTTTTTCTTCAATTCTGTATTTTGGATATTATGGGGTCCACTCATAATAATAAAACTCTTCAGTGGAAAGTAGCCACTAAGCAAGGTTAATGTTCAAAGCATTTTCTAATACCTATCCCACAGAGTCCTATTATTATATGATCACAAACCCAAATACATTAACAAAAAATCAAGCATTGGGTGGAATCCAATCCACAGATCACGGATTCGTGCTCTAGATTGTTTACATTACAAGTCTAGCACAATAACCACAATGACTACCAATGCTTGGTTGGTTGCATATCTTGTGAGGAAAAAATAATAGCAACCAGTGGCAGCACTATGACGAAGCAATGAGTTAATTAGGCATATCATGTTTTTAGGTGTCACTTAATGCTGTGCTACCCATTAAAGTTATGATATAATAAAAATAAGAAGGAAAAACATACATATGGGTGATTCTCCAAAAAACGTACCTTTTCATGTAACTCGGAACTATCCCGTCAACGCTTAACTTAAAAAAGTTCAATTATTCGCAATAATGAAGATAGTAATAGTCTAAACTATTTCTGATAAAACACATTTTTTAATAAAATCGCAGATTATTAAAAAAGAAATACATTATACCATTAAAATCATTTCCGTAGACTGTAACTCGTTCAAAATTCATTAATAAAGCCTTGAATTATTCAGTTATTTGCAACAATTTCACAAAAAACTTATCGTTAATACTTTGACAAAGATATGACGACAACTCTTTTCTCCTCCTTTTATTTTTGTAATTTTATTTTCAATACCTTATTAGATCTAAATAAATGAGTCTGGTTTTTTCGTCATATCCGTAGGCAAACGAAAACAGTTTTAAAAAAATGCACTAGAGTGCATCTTTCTCCTCTTTGTCATATCAAAACATTGTGCGGACATCTAATTTACTTGTTTTAAATTTGATAATTTGGGGTTCTTCAAAATTAGTTGAGATATAGAATCGTATAGGGTAAGATCTATGCTGACGTAAGATTCAAAATCATTTCAGTAGACAATTTTTTTAAATAATAATTATATGCATTAAAAAAAATATATATCTTTCTTAATTCCTTTTTGTGTACAATTAATAGAAATGTTGTTTTTGAAATTTTATATGTGTGAAAATGAGTGCTTTTTAATCCAAAACTGTAAATTCATCATTCCCGTAGGCATCATTTCCGTAGACATGTGTTGCCTACGGGAATAATGGGTTGCCTACAGAACTTTGTGTGGAAGAGATTGCCTAAGGCAATAACCCCGCCCTCTAGTTAGGACATCTTCTTTTGTATTGTGTATTTTAATTTGTAATTATTTGTATTGTGTATAACATGTCCTATTAATAAAGTGTAAAAAAAAAAAAAAAAAAAAAAAAAAAAAAACTGATCCAGTAATGATAAACTGGTACACTACATTGGGTTGGGTGGAAGAGAAAACCACAGTCATCAACCCATCCCCTTAATTGAAATCCATTTTTGATTGAAAAGATGAAGAGTCAAGTGATGATAGAAAGAATGAAGAGTCCAGTGATGATAGAAAAGATGAAGAATCAAGTGATAATAGAAAAGATGAAGAGTCAAGTGATGATAGAAAAGATCAAGAATCAAGTGATGATAGAAAAGATGAAGAGTCACCTGATGATAGAAAAGATGAAGAGTCAAGTGATGATAGAAAAGATGAAGAGTCAAGTGATGATAGAAAAGATGAAGAGTCAAGTGATGATAGAAATATGAAGAATCAAGTGATGATAGAAAAGATGAAGAGTCATGTGATGATAGAAAAGATGAAGAATCAAGTGATGATGGTCGAATTATGATGAAGATTCTGACCCAGAGGAGTCAAATAAGCTGTTTTTAATGGTTAAAATAACCGTAAACTTTAAATTTAGAAATTATCCGTTTCAATTCAATTACCTATAATTGACCTTGAATTTTGAAGTGTTTCATTTTTATTTTATGTTTGAACATTTATTTTTACAAAATGAACCTAATGTTTTTTGGCCCATTGCCCATTGAAAAAATTGTTAGTTAGTTTCATTTGGTTCTGTTATTTTTTGCAGTTGGTAGGTGGAAAAAAATCAATGGAAAAAAATTGACATTTTTTATGGATAGCTACAAGTATAATAATTCTAGGTATCATTGATAGAAGACTAATCTAAAATATAGTAATCTGAAAAACTATTAGATTGTTTAAAAAGTTATTCAGAAGAATATTTACTGGTATTCCGTAAAAAACGTCATTTCCGTAGACAACCAAGTAATTCCCGTAGGCAGCCGTTTTAAAAAAATCCCCAAATTCACAGTTAAAAAGGAAAATATGAAAACACCGTTGGTACCGTTAGGTTCCATAGTGAAATTAGAATGACCCAGTATTTTTATTTTTTTATTTCTAGTAATTTATGTCATTTTCAATTTTCATATCGAAAAGGTACGTTTTTTGGAGAATCACCCATATCAACATTATCAACAAATGATTCAAGCAATTGTTTAGGTAAACACATTTGTTGGCACACAATAAATGCTAATAAAAAAAGTAAACACATTTCACACTCATTTGTGAGAAGATAATTATTAAGAATGTTTTAAAATAATGTTTTTGTTTTCCAATCTCTTCCAGTGAGAAACATGCTTGTTCTCTTTGCCTTGTTTTCTATCTTGCTGGGCGCAATCAACGTAATTACCAGCACTTTACTTATCATTGCTTTAAGGAAGGTATGTAATAATATTTATGTTTTATTAAATACTCTTTTAATCTCATCTAAATAATAAGAATAATACTCTTTAGTGGAAGTTAACCACCAGTCGAGGTTAATGCTTTAAAGCACTTTCTACCATCTAACCCTCAGTCTTAATATTATGCAGTCATACTGAAATTAATGAGAAAAAATTCATGCATTGTTCTATATTCAAACCAAAGATCCCCCCCACACTACCCTGAATACCAGACTATCTTCTTAAACAATTGACTACCAAGTGGTTAAGACTGTAAAATTGCTTTGTTTCAACTTCCTTAATGAGTTATTCAGTACAGGGCATTGACCCCCCAATTAACTTTACCTAGCCTGGGTAGGACTGGTCTGTGGACATTCTTGATAAGTAGAAGAATCTTTCATCAGATAATTTTGCTTTGAAAAGATTGAACTCAAAATCTCTTGACCACAAGCAGTAGTCATATCGCCTCTGACTACACAAAGAGGCGTAAACAACATTTTCGAAATTTTACAGGATAGCTAAAATGAGTTTTCTTGTGCATAAATTTTCTGTTCACGGTAGGAAAATTATCACTTCCCTGTACCAGTGAATGAACATACAAACTTTTTCTGTTGCCAAATTTGATTATTTAACTGTGACTATCGATTTACGCCTATTTGATTTGTCTGAAAAAGAGAAAATGAGGGATACGCCTGATTTCAATTTTTGTTGTATCTTTTTTTTTTATTATAATTGGATTACGTCTATTTGTGAGAACAAAATATAGCACAAGTAGACTCAATCTAAGCAATAAAACCGATTTCCAAAATTTGTGGTTTACGCCTCTTTGTATTGTCAGAGCCGATATGTGTGGGCTATCACTTCTGAAGAAATCATAATACCCAGCCAATTATGAAGTCAACACTTTTTTGTGATACCCATGCATTTTACATAGTTGATACAATTTATTATTCTATTAAGTGAACACCCTTGATTTGGTTTATGTTGAAATCTTTAATTTATTTTGAGATTTAGGGTGAAATGATATACCTCTCGTGGACTTGAGTTTATATTTTGCGTATTGTTTGAAATAGGAAACTATTACTTAAGGAAGATCTCAATTTGTCTAATTATTTCACATTTAATTACAAAATATGTGGAATATATTAAATTATTTATTTTCTCAACAGGAATATGAGAAGAAGATGACACCTTGGCTTTACTCCTTTGCTGTTTTCACAATATTCCGCTTTGTAGCATGGGTGTTTGTCTCAACGGTTAATGATCTGACATTTGGCTACAACCTGACCATTTGTACACTCTGGTTTTTGTTTACTATCGTCAATTGTTATGGCTGGCTCCTGGTGTACTCCTTGTACTTGGAACTGGCTGATCTTTCCAAACTGGAGGATGTAGCAAGATTAAGAGTAAGTATAGGGGGTCTTTTATACTATTCCCCAAAAATGGGCATATGTTCAAATAATTTACCTATGAAACATATAAAACCTGATTGACAGCTAGAGAAAAGGGACTTTTTAGTTGTACCCTGGGAGTATAAACAAGATATATTCTATAAATTATTACAGTTTAGGACTAAAGGTGTGAAAAAAAATTAAAGATCTTGATTAGTGTGGTTAATTTCAAAGATATATTTTCTTTTCTGCATAATATTCTTCCTTCTTTTCTATTTTGGTGTGTTTCCCTATTAAAAATTCCATTACCAAATTTTGAGATTACCAGACTATTTTACTTGTTGCTTCACAAAATACATACCTACTATATATGTAGGTTCTGTCCTGGTAACTCAGTTTTAAAGGCAGCACTCTGTGAATCTAGAGATTCCAGTGGTCGCGGTTTCAAAACCCAGCTGGGATATGACAAATTATCCTCCTATTTGGGATATTTACCACATAATAATACATCTCGGGCTTACTGCTACAATAATGGGACTTAATAGTCCTAATCGGGCAGTATAAATAAGGTGATATTATTATTCTATAGTCTACTACTACATTGTTAATGTAAAATATCATTACTTTTCCATTCCATTTTCCCCACTTGATTTATTGTTTTAAATTTTGTATATTTGTTTGATTATGAGCCACGCTAGATTTTCAACTTCCTGTATTTCCTCTACCTTCACAGATGGGAACAATGCAATCTCTCAATGCCTCCACAGTTCATTCCCTAGCTGGTTCCAGACCAACCACTCCGCACAGTACTGTGTCCACTCAGCCCGTCATGTAAACTTGACAACCTGTGCCTTATGCCACCAAGGTATTCTCTTGACCATCTGAATCTATTGAAGGTTTCATTAGTTAATTAGAAATTCATACTTTCTAAACTTTGGAGCTATATTTGTAAAATATAAATCCATAATTTCTATAAAAGGTTATATTTGTCAATTACTAATTTATAAGTTTCATAGAACACTAAATTTGAAAATTACAGTATTGTAATTCTTACTTGGTAAATCCACAAATTCAAAATTTTCATGTACCAATTCAATTTTTCAACTATCAGAGACTTGAAAGCATAGTACTCTGCACTCAACCTCTTTGATTAGAATGACACTTGCCTGCCTTCAAATGCCAATGCCATGAGTTTGATACTTCCTAGATCAACCCTGGCATTCTTGTTTCCTGACATAACAAGAGACATGTTTTTGTGTTCGTTTTTTTTTTGTATCTATAAAAGTACTATTAAATTGTCAATAAAATTAGAATCCACCAATTAAAGTGCTGGATATTAAAGTTAATTTATCATTATTATCTTATTGACCTCTAAAAAACAAAATTTAAATAATCATTTCAAGTTGAAATTTGATAAATTAAAACTGGGTTCAATCAGGAGGTGTTGATTAACAATCATTAACATAATCTACAGATTAGTTTGCTTGGCTTTTTCATTATTTATGTGAGTAAACAACCACATTATAAGACTAATGGATAGGTGGTAGAAAATGCTTTGAACATAAACCTCACCTAGTGGTTGCCTTTCACTAAAGAGTGTTATTATTATTTAAAGATGAGTGTTTCACAGGCTTTTTTATTTCCAAGTTTGACATTATTTTAAATTTACATTGATTTTTTGCTGTGAATTTTAACTGTTCCTCTATTAAATATGAAGAGGTTTTATAACCACCAATTATTCTGACAAATACTTAACTCTCTTACCTATGGATAAAGTTGGTAGTGTGAGTGATGAAGTATTTTATTTTTGATATACAATTGTTTCAGTAAACCCTCTTTCTTCCTTACCTGTCCTCTTCAGAATATAGATGACAACACATAAACATTTTCAAAATTTCTTGATATTTTTGATTTTGTTACTTTAAAAATTTCCAACTATCTTGATATTTTAGTACCTAATTTGTTTTTATATCATTATTTTATATTATAGCTATGTAGAAATTTTCATGTATCATAACAATGAGCAGCTCAAATAATGTGCCATTAACTCAAAATATCACCTTTTGTCACACTTTGAAATAATGAAGTTTATTTAAATTATCAAATTTAATTCATGAGTATCATAATCATCTTTATACTTGACAAGGATTATACTAGATACCATAATGTCCAAAGCTTTAAGTCTGGGACAAATTTATTGCACAGAAATATTGTGCTATGGAAATAGCATTTTGGTTCAATTTCCTAATTAAATTAATGCTAACACAGGGTATATGATGGTATAGTTGGTATAGACAAATATGTTTCTTCACTTTTTAATACTGATGACAGTGTTGATAGTAAGGATAAAATTGTACTCGTGTCTTTCAAGTATGCACTTCAATTCAGCACTTGAGAAATTTTGAATTTCAAAGCAATTTTGTAATTTCAACTAGCAATGCTATTGATAATTTAAAAATGATATGTAATAATGATAATAATAATAGGTAATCTAACAAGGGCGAAGCATAAATTAATAAAGCTATTCAGCCCAGAACTTTATGAGGATCAGAGAAACACAGGGAGATTGTAGTGTTAGATGTAAAGATGGTGCAATGAGTTGTGATGTTGATATGTTTTCTTTTATTGAGTACCTTTACAAGTTTGATTTAAGAATACTATATTTCAAAGCACTGACTGATTTGAATTTTTTTAATGAACATGAGAAAGAAATATTCATATTGAACTCTCTCATCAGCAAGACTTTTTACTAAATGAAAATTCTTGTCAAGTATAATCTAAAAGATGTCATTTTTGAACTACATATTATCTACCTATATCAAGAGAAAATATGAGGTTGTTGGTAGAAAAATCTTTGGCACATAAAATTTGACTGTATCAGTTATGATTTGTTTGTAGAATTTTTATGGGAAAGAAATAATGTATTATACAATACTGTAGACCAACATGGTGTCATTAATATTTCTAGAATCTAGGTTATAGGTACCTTACATTTATAATATTGCACAAAGTACCAGTTAAGGAATTATATTTAAATTAATTTACCGTCCATTTTTTTAACACATAATTCCGTCCAAGGAAACTATATCTATAATCTATACAGTATTTTATTTATGTTTTTTTTATGATTAATTACTGAACATTATATTTTTATATGAGCTAAATGTATTATATCTTTTTATTTCCAATAAAGTTAAATAAGAAAACGAGAATATATTCACACAATTGTTTTTTTTCTTCTTACTTTTATTTTTTTTCTTTCTTTTTGATACAATGAATGGGTAAATCCAAAATCTATTTTCTATTTGGTTGCTTACTATCTGTACTAATCCATGCAAGTCACCCATTCAATATTACCTATTTCCTCCTAGTACTTCCAAGGAGGCTGAAATTTGTTGTAAACGTGCCTTTTAGCCCTCAGATAAGCAGTAAGGATTTTCAAATATTAATTTGATCTGCTACTGGGCTGCATTTATAAATTGAAACATCTTTCCATCACTATTTCTCCGTACCAGCAGACTTCCAGTGAAAAGTTCTGTATGCAAGTTTAGTTTTAATGTTTTAGATGTACACTAAGAAAGAAATTTTAATTCCAAATGGGACACCCACCACTGGCGGAAAAAATAAGTTTTGCCATTCAGTTGAGGTAAATTTCAAGTGGTCTTTGTGGTCACAGAATATGTCCTAGAATATTCAGATTTCAGCCTCTTATTTCATAAAGAGCACTTATAAAACTTGAGTAAAAGGTTACCCTATCAATTTATACATATTGCATGGATGGTTTTGTCTATCACCTGTAATTAAAAATACTATTCAGTAGTAGCTATTGAGAGAAGCTCAGAAAAACTCTTCCAAATAGCTATGAAACAAAGCATGCACTATGCATTGCCATGATGATTACTTAAATCTGATACAGATAAACACTCAAAGAAGAAGAGGCCATTCTAATTCTCAATGATAAGACAACATACTGTGCTCATCAGCAGATTTGTAGTCAAGTGGTTAATGTACAAGTCTGGTTCCAGTTGTTTTGGGATCCATTGGTTCAAATCCCAGCCAGTGCATAAATTTTTCATCATTAACACTTTCCGTGCCGGAGCCTCATTTTGAAATTATTGCCCAGTGCCGTAGCAATATTTGGCCGGTGTTACCAAATGACACCAGCACAAGCTTGAAATTTTTTGAAGTTTTTCTTGTTCTGTGCTGGTGTTACCATTTGGTAACACTATTCCATGTAAGGTGTTACCAAAAGGTAACACCGGGGTCGAGAAGTAGATGTCTTCGGTGTTACCAAACGGTAACACCATTTTTCTGAACAGGTGTTACCAAACGGTAAAACCGGCACGGAGTGTGTTAATTTGAGTTTGTGACCACATAATAATGAGACTCTAAAGGTTAGGTGGTAGAAAATGCTTTAAGCATTAACCTCACCTGGTGGTTACTTTCCACTATAGAGTGTTATTATTATTTGTACAGTACATACCATTAACATTCTCAGATATCATTTGATCCTAATTTTATCTTTCAAACGTTTGGCAAAAGTGATTTCACCCTGACTTTCAATTCCCAGTTCACTGAGCAGAGCATTTTCATTTGTAATCTTCATTCCATCAAAACTCAAGAGGTAAGCTTTCCAGACATACTTCCAGCTTATACATTTGGCAATGCCACTGCGTTTCATTTGAGCATTGACCTGGCGTTCAATACATTTCTTCAAGGCAGTGACTCTGGTGTTGGAGGATGGTACCTGGAAATAAATAGATGCTAGAGATTTTTTATTACTTTGACAAAAAAAATTGTGTGTATGCTCTAAAATTAATTACATTTTAAATTTATCTTTAATAAACTAGTAGTCAAGTAAGTGGATATGATGCTAGTTTTTTTTGCTTTCATTTCTGATGCAGAATTCTTCTTAAAGAAGCTTTTCCACCCAACCTCAAATATTGATCCAGTATATTATTGTTGATTTAAATACTGGACCAATATGCTCCAAAGTTGGAGAATTTCTGGCAGTTTCTTGAATTGTGTTCTAAGGGTGTCTACTAGGTAAAGAAATTTAAGAAAGGGTCAAGATATTTCAAATTGGGTCAATAATAAAGTTCATCCTTAGGTCACAAATTTTTAGATATTGTCTAATCTGGCTATTTTGACAATGCATGAATTTTCCTCAGTCATTTCGCCTCTGACAACACAAAGAGGCGTAAACCACATTTTCGAAATTTTACAGGAGAGCCAAAATGAGTTTTCTTGCGCATAAATTTTCTGTTCATGGTAGGAACATTATCACTTCCCTGTACCCGTGAATGACCATACGAACTTTTTCTGTTGCCAAATTTGATTATTTAACTGTGATTATCGATTTACGCCTATTTGATTTGTCTGAAAAAGAGAAAATGAGGGATATGCCTGATTTTAATTTTTGTTGTATCTTTTCTTTGGATTATATTTGGGTTACGTCTATTTGTGAGAACAAAATATAGCACAAGTAGACTCAATCTAAGCAATAAAAATGATTTCAAAAATTTGTGATTTACGCCTCTTTGTATTGTCAGAGGCGATTTGTGTATATGACCACATAATAATAAGGCTCTGAGGGATAGGTGGTAGAAAATGCTTTGAGCATTAAACCCTCCTGGTGGTTACCTTCCACTAAAGAGTATTATTATTATTAATAAATTCCTGTATTTTTTGTTGTCACATTGGCCCTTCTGGGGCTACATAGAGGAAACTTTGTTGACTGAGTATTTAGTACTTGACCTTAACCACTCATTCCAAAAGTGGCTAGAAGAATATATTTGTTTTATGCTGCCTATTCCCTGACCAACCCAGCTTAATTTTTTTAGCTGGTTTCTGAGTTTCCAGCAAATGGTGAAACTCCTGTCACAAATGGCCTTTGGGTTAAAGAGATATTGAGCAAAACAGAAAAAAGTTAACTTACTACAATGTTAAATTTGTTCCCGTCAGCTTGCACTAAATACAACATCATAGACTGTCCATGCAAAAGCTGTAACTCTGATTTGATTTCTTCAGCAGTAACATCTTTGGGAAGATCTTTCAGTGTGTCATCATTTAGAATCTTTTTAATGGCTTCTTTATATTGGATTAGTAAAATTTCCATATCTTGTACATAGTCATCAAATGGAAACTGTCCCTCAGCCATGGGACATGTTCTGTACAGCAAGAGCTAGGAATGCTAGGATAAGATCATCCTATTTTGATATTTGATCAATATTCAAAAACTTCGCGGGTTTCTTTTTCATGGAGGTTCTTCATAGTGGAATGAGAGTGACTTTAAAAGTGTGACAAGTTAATTTTTGTAACAACATCTTGGTGCGACTGTACGGTACATGCTGTTTTTTTACATTTTATAATAATATATGTGGTGTAAGATAAAGGTTAATACTGCAATTCTGGCCAAAACTATGTAGGTATACATATTTAAAAGATGTGCTTGAAATGCAAACCACCGACCTCCAAGGTACGAGTCTGCTGTCTTACCTATCGATTGACAGTTCGTTTTATAAAGAAGAAAATGAAAGGGTCTTCTCCCTAGCTCTCATATAAAGTTGTCGGTAGAAATTTTCCAGATTGGAGTAAAAAAGATAGCGAGAAGATCGATTGACATCCCTGACTTGCTTCCATTGGCTGCTAAAATATGCATTGGCGCTTGAAAAATGAGTGTTCCTGTTCGAGCAGGTCTGAGAATACGTATTTGTATTTTGGACGGAAGATGGACATGTTTTAACGTGTGGGTATTGCTTTTTCTTTCTTGTTTTTAGCCTGAAATTACAGAAAGAAGAGTTAGATAACTGGAAACCATTTTTGTCAACGACATGTTGAAGCTCAAACAAGCAATATTATGTCTTAATTCATTATTATCAACTGGTGTTTTACAGCCCATTCAACAGCTAGGTCATCTCGAAATAGGTCCTCTATTCGCAGGAAACTCACAAACATGCTACTCATGTTAACCTCACTAAGCCTGGGTTGGGCCGGAATGGCAGCATTACGAAGTTTTCTCCTTACTGGACATTGCTTAACTACGGTGATCCTACGAGAACCGGTGCACTCAACGCGCCATCGACATCGACCACTTAATTGGTAGGTAACTATTCAGTTTCGAAAATACGCGATGCTGATGGTTATTCTCAACCCAACCCAAGCTGGGTGAGGTTAATGAGGGTGGCACGTTGGTGAGTTTCCAGAAAATGGTCGTTTAAAGCCATTCCCCTACAAAAAAAGTCCAATAGATACATCTAGGACACCTAAACTTACCCACACACGGACGTGCATGTCTCAATATTACATGAATTTTTCTCTGGACGAGCACTGTACGACTTCCTTTTACCCTGTACACCATGGAACACAGAATCAAAGGCCCAACAAAGGTCACACTCACATTGCCAATCTCCGAGTGCCATTCCAGTGCAAATTTCCAGGGATGAAGTGGATTTTTCGAGGCGACTAGATTTTACTGAAATATTACAGAATAGACGGGAAATAAAGTAAAAAAATATTAATTTGATTCTGCTTGCAATTTTAAGGAAGACGAGTTAGAAAAGGTATAATTTATATTTTTAAAATTATCATAATTATTTGTGATGTCACAACTACTCAAATTGGAGCTGCTAAATTTTTACCGAAATTGGAACCAGCAACCTTCGATGGAATTATTTAATTATACGAATGGTCTTAATTAAATAAAATTATACATAAATATCTACTCTGCTGATTTTCCCTCTTGGGATTCCCATAAGGCACTGGGAAACCCTATAAACTTCTGGCTCAAAGTCCATTTAATAGCATATTTTCTTGACGGTCAAAACATATCTACTCGTATGTCGTGTAGGAAACTTCTAATTATTTTTTTATTTTAAAAAATCTAGGTAGTTTACCTACTAGGCTACTAATGTAGGTGAACCTGTACGATAAATTGAAAAATACCTTTCCGACATGTATAAAGAAAAAATACCTGAATTAGTGTACCTATCTATTTTCAAATATTTACCAGATAGGTTTCCATCGGTCCACATCCTCGGGAGCTTACTTTTATTCTCTCCCCTCATGCTGCTATGATTATTATTTTATTCCGGTCTGCAGAAGAGCTACAGAACCTCAGGTTAGTGGTTCGCATCCAGCTTATGGACAAAAAAAGTGAATATACTTGATTAAAACTAAGAAGTGTAAAATCACCACATATTTCGGATTGTTTAAAAATCAAAGTAAGTCAATCAAATCAAAGGAATGGTGGTTAAGAAGATAAACTACTTTCATTGGTTCTGGGGTAAACGGAAATTTCTGAAATTTAAGTCAGCATTGATGGACTGAGTAGCCAGTGTCGATGGCACGTTGTATACACCCGTTCTCGCACGACCGATGAATTTAAGCAACGTCCAGCGTGGTTCGGACTTGCTGGACGACCATAGAAATTCAAAGCTTCGTGATGCTGGCCTCGCCTGGCCCCACCCAGTGTGAATGAGGTAAATATAAAAAACCGATAATGGAGGGTGAAACACAGTTTTCAGGTCTTTACCTGTGGTGATGGAAATAATGTAAGGAATCAAATCATCGGATTAGCAATGGTGGGCCAAAAAAATGGCAGTAGTAGTAGTAGTAAACCCTTTATTGAAATTTATTTACATAAAATTACAAAAGGGCGGGATTATTGCCTGAGGCAATTTCTACCATTCAATCAAAGGGGTATCAAAATTTTCAAATTCTCTGTTACTTCATAGCCCCTTTTTGATTTTTTTAGGCAGACATGTACATTGTACACATTACTCGAAATATCCTTTCATGTAATTTCTGGGGAACCCGGTTTTTGTTCTTTTGGTCAGATTTGGGCGGGGGGCTATAGCCTATAGTTTATCCTTACTAAAACGGAAGGCATACTTTAGATAAAGAACCAAAAGTAATTAAAACCCACAAAAAAACTACCTTTAAAAAAGGGCCAAGTTCCAGAACTCCTATCCAAAAAGGCTTCGTTAATGAATGCAGTGATATCTTGTTTGCGGCCAAGTTATCTTGGTACTAAACTATTTCTTTTACTAAAAATTATGGTAAAATTAACTGTATATTTTTGGATGTGTTCTACATTAAAACTTTGTTTAACGTTTTACACGATGATGAAAAAGAAAATATTTCGGTGATAAATAAATGTTGTAGGTAGGTAGGTACTACTCTTTCAACTACACACCTTGAATTTCCGAACAACTTCTGCAGTATGCACGTACTCTCACCTGTCCTATTTGTTTACACTGGATACTGACAGTTGTCATGGAAACAACATGAAAAGTGGTTCTCAACCAATGAAATCCCAGATAAGGAACATCCACCTTATTCACTCGACCTTACCCCCTATGAATTCTACCTCTTGTCAAAAATCAAATCTGCTCTGGAAGGGACCAGATTTGACAGCGTAGATTGCCGTCAAAATAAAAGCGGCGGATATCATGAAGGGACTCACACTAAATGACTACTGCCCGTAGTATCCTGAGTTCGATTTCCGGTTGGAGTAGACTTTCATACAGAAAATTATCTTCCCTCTGAACACGTCAGGCTGGTATTTTCGGATCAAGCCAGGCTGGGTGAGGTTAATGTGGGTAACTTATACGAGTACTAGCGGAGGGTAAAACCCTCGTCCTATCTTTCTCAAATCACTACGTTAAAACCAAATAGAATGAATGGACATGAAAGGAGCTTAGACATCGCATCTGGGCGTTCATATAATCCCCTTACCACCGTGATATAGGTATCTATGCCTATCTCACGGACACGTAATTATTATTATAAGTGGAATATTAGCCTGGAACTTCGTGACGATGTATGAGAAGAGTACACTGAAGGAGATAACTATACGTATGCAAAAGATGGGTAATTTAAACCAATTATTATTATGGTTTTACGTATTCAGTCTCGATACTTTACAGAATATGCTTTGTGCACTAACTTCGTAACAGTTACTTCCACTAAAGAGTATTATTATTATTTTGTATTTGTCTTGTCTTGTCGAGGGGTTCTGACAGGACGCATGGGCCCAAGACCTCCAACAACCTACCGCATTTCTACATGTAGTGACTCGTATACAAATTGAACTCCTCAGCAATTGCTTCCTTTCAGACAATCCTTTGTATTTAAGTTCCCAAAAGTCCGCGCCTTGGACAGGAAGGTATACCATGTGCTGATAGATCCACACTTTATATTTAGAATAGGTTCACCCTGGTTATTGCTGATATATTCTGCCAAAGCTTTTAGATGTAAAAGAAAATAATTGAACATAAATAATTATCACATTAATCAAACTTTATTTATTAATTTAATACTCAAGGTTAAGTAAATATCATAGTTGATCACAACAATGGTTCACATCTCAAACCTGCCTTACTGAAATTTGTTTTGTTCTGTACTCGAACTACTGCTCTCCAGTTTACAAGTCCAAGAACTAATAGGGGCGGGAGGATTTCATTATATATTCACCAGCAAAATGTTGTGTACATAAAGTTTTTCAGACCTAATCCTAATAAACTCATTGTCAGTGAATTATATCCGAATAATACTAAAAATATAATATAGCTATCACCTGATTTATACAGTCTGACTTTTAATATTAATTATTGTTGAAAATAAATAAATAAATAAATGTTTGTTAAAAAATACAGTCTGACTAGGACTCAAAAGTCCAATTAATTATTCCAGTAGTAAGCACAAAACAAAATTTCGACTCAGCCGCGCGTCTCCAAAAGCTAATGGCAAGGGACCCTTTCTTTGGAATAGGTACACTAGTCAAACCTGATGGCTCACACACTAGCGATAGTAAAGAAACCCTTGAAGTGCTACTTGACGCACATTTTCCCGGACATATCTGTGCCACAACTGGGCTCCCTCCCTCACATCCTGAAGAAGGCTCCCACCAGGTGCCAACTCAACAGGATTGGGAGGAGGCTAAGGCTGCGGTCACTAATCGAAGGGTAAAAGCGGCAGTATCCACATTCAAACCTTTTAAATCTCCAGGACCAGACGGAATCTATCCAGTTATATTGCAAGAAGGATTGGACCTCATAGGTCCAGTACTGTGCAAGCTGTTCAGGTCTAGTCTGGCCCTGGGCTACATTCCCAAGTGTTGGAGAAGAGCAAAGGTCGTCTTTTTGGCTAAGCCAGGCCGGAGAAATCTGAGCCAGGCTAAGTCTTTTCGACCGATTAGCCTCTCATCCTTTCTTTTGAAAACACTTGAAAGATTAGTCGATTGGCGTCTGGAAGAGGACTTCATATATAGGATTCCTCACAACCCCAATCAGCATGCTTATCAGCGAGGCAAATCAACTGAAACAGCGCTGAACGAACTTGTTAGCAAGATTGAATTAGCGCTGAATAATCAAGAGATTGCCATGGCTGTCTTTCTAGACATAGAGGGTGCCTTTGATAACACCTCTTTGGACTCCATTATTAAATCCATCTCGGGAGCAGGTAAAACTATTTCCGAATGGGTTACACAGCTCCTCAAATCGAGGACAATTATCGCCGAACTCTTAGATTCGAAAAAAGAAATCAATGCAACCAGGGGCTGTCCTCAGGGGGGAGTCATCTCTCCAAGGTTATGGAATCTTGTTGCGGATGAGCTTCTTAACGAACTAGATAAGGCTGGTTTCTTTGCCCTCGGGTATGCGGACGACTTTGTCATCCTAGTCCGAGGAAAATACAAAACAACTTTGTCTGAACTACTTCAGTATGCTCTCTCAATAGTTGAAAAGTGGTGCTTGAGTAGGGGGGTTAAAGTCAACCCTCTGAAAACCACTTTAGTACCTTTCACTAGAAAATATAAGCTAGGCGCCGTCCAGGCACCCAAAATTTTTGGTGAAAGAATTGAAATTGCTGAAGAAGTCAAGTTTCTCGGAGTTTATCTCGACAAGAAATTGACCTGGAATCAGCACATTAAGAAAACCACAGACAAGGCTAAGGCTACACTTCATATTGCACGAAGGTCTGTTGGCAAAACTTGGGGTCTGACACCAGCAGTAACTCGCTGGATATACACTGCTATAGTCAGACCTCGAATCACATATGCATCCTGCATATGGTGGAAGAAAGCTGAGCAGCTAACTGCTCAGAGGGAGCTGGAATCAACACAGAGGTCAGCTTTATTGATGATCTCTGGTTGCTTCAGAACAGCACCCACATTAGCTTTGGAAGTCATTCTAGGGCTTCCACCCTTATATTTATTTATCAAGGGGGAGGCCATCATGGGTGCTTTCAGGCAATCAATCAGTCGCTCTGGCAGGCTACCCGCCCGATACAGGGAACTGATCGAGAAATCTCATGTGACATACAAGCAGAATATGCCGGTTGACTACATGATTCCCAAAAACAACCTTGACCTTTCCTACGAAGTACTAGTCAGACCTAGGTCAGACTGGGAAAAGGAATCAAGCCAAGAAATATTATCTCATGCGGGTATCAAATACTATACAGATGGATCTCGCATGAGTGGAAGCAGTGGGGCGGGCCTTTGCGGGCCAGGCTTCTGTAGAAAATCTGAAAGCTTAGGTACACTGGCAACAGTGTACCAGGCCGAGATTTTCGCCATTATAATGGGAGCCAGGCACGCACTGGAAATAGGCTGGAAAGGGAAGAAAATTACTTTCTTCTCCGACAGCCAAGCCGCCCTCAAAGCTTTAGAAACATACCAAATTAAGTCAAAATTGGTATGGGAGTGTGTTGGAACACTTAATGAACTAGCCACCCATAACAAGGTAAACTTGGAATGGATTCCAGGGCATAGTGGTCTCCAAGGCAACGAGGCTGCAGATCTCCTAGCAAGAGAAGCTGCAGAAAAAAGCTTCACTGGCCCTGAACCGGTGCTGGCCATACCCAAATGCCTGGTCCGTTTTAGTGCCAGGAAATGGGTCATGGATGAAGCAAATAAAGCTTGGAGAAACTCCAGTGGCATGCGACACTCTAAGTTAACGCTAACAGGATACTCCAAGAAACTCACTCAGGAATCTCTGTCACTCAACAGAAATAAACTAAGATTAATAGTGAGCCTACTCACTGGCCACGGACCACTTAGGAAACACTTACACAGATTAGGACTCTCTAGAGGAGAACCAATCGATTGTAGGCTATGTGGTCTGGAAGAAGAAACAGCAACACACATTCTCTTCGAATGTGAGGCGCTGGATAACAGGAGATTTAGGATTTTCGAATCCAGTAATCTCGAAGATCTCCATAACCAAGAACACCTCGTCCAGAGACTGACACTTCTCATGAAGGGAACAGGTTTCTGGACTTAGGGCGTTAAGCATTGGACAACCACTCTCAACTAAGCCCAGTTGGGCCGTCATAGGCACAGAACTGGGAAATAGGATGAGAGATTTTCTCCCTGGTCACAATAGATCTTACTAGGTCGCAGTGTTAATTGTATGGTGTTTCAGACGAAACCCTGCAACCAGGTCTTATAATAATAATAATAAAAAAGCACAAAACATATTATTACCTGGTCAAAATACTAGTCATGTTTTGGTTGGTTTACGAACCCGCGGCCTCTGGATTACCAGACCAACGTGACGCCGACAACTTGACCACTGAGCTAACGGAACAATAGGTAGTCTTTTCCAAGTGAATTTTAAACCAGGACTCTATGTTTAAGCCCTGGTTAACTTTTTAACCAGGGCTTAAACAGAGTCCTGGTAACTTTTTTCTTTCCAAACTTAAAGATAACTTTTCTTTTCAAAGTGTTAGGAGAGTATTCATTGACGAAAGGTTCATAATAAGTAGGTCTGAAAATTTCACATTTTATGAAGCATCATAGAGGTTAGGAAGTCATTTGAGAGTTATTTTTCTTTGTTCCCACATATGTATGTACTACTATCATCTCATTTGATGCCACATGGCTATCAGCTATCACTGAAGTAATGCGAACTATACTATTTTGATTTAAAGGTAGTAAAAAAAAAAACGAACACAATACTTCCGATTTCTAATATTAGTTATTTTCGGAAGTAAAATATTTGTTCAATCCATTCAGTTAGCTAATGTCAGGAATAGACTATTTTGAAATGATCAAATTTCTTAGATCGAGACAAATTTTTCATTGGTCTGTTGCTAAAGATAATAAATTTCAAAAAGTTACTTCCAAGATATACTCAGAAAAAAATTAGTAGAAGTAAACATCAAATACTAGGTACATCTATATTGGATAGCTTAATATCAATTTCTTGACTTTTATTTTATTTATTGCTGTTAAAAATCCCTTTTAACTGCTGTACTCACATTGATATCATGGTTTTACCCATTATTTTGTGTACAAACTACTCAGCTACTCACGTTAACCTCACCCAGGCTGAGTAGGGTCTTAATACAACCAGAACATAGTATTCAGGTTGAATGTGGATTGATTTGCAACCAAAAACAATCCATTTCACCTCCATGCCGGATTACTTAAGGTTAATGTTCTTGAGGATTTTCAACATCATATCTATGATCAGAATTTTTTTGAAAAAGTAGGTAGATTGTCTAACACGTTATAAGTATATATTATCTTTGACAAGTGTTTCATCACATTTATGTTGTAATCTTATATATTAATATATAAACAAAAGCTTCTAAATTTAATTTTAAATTATAATAAATAATTAAGTAGATTGTTTACCAAAAGAACACATTGTTTTTTTTCTTTTTTTGGGTAAATCGGTACATATACTATCAGGTTTCAGGTAATAAATTCTATTGAGAGTTACAGAAGTTTGTTGTGCTGAGTTTTAGTCACTATGGTCGAGTGACATTAGTCTGGCTAAGGGACAGGGAGAAGACCAGTGTCTCGCAAGAGAGAACAGCTTGCAGTTTCATAAGGGTTTAATGGCTTATAAAAAAAGTCCAAATCTTTATGATACAATGGTTAATCGCACATAGAAATATGTGGTTCTAACGTATTATATTACTTTCGCAAAAAAAGTATTTAAAATTGTAGAAAAAAAAAACAATTGACTTAATCAATATTTTTCTGAAAGTCATTAAAAATATAATAGGTAAAATTGTTTGGGTATGCTAAAAGTACAGACTGGTACTGGTGCCATATTGTGTTCTCTTGGTTTCAAAAAACATTTTTGTAAATATTCACTTACGCAGTAATGTACACACTTTAGACACAAGCCTAGATTTTATACACAAATAAAACTGTACAAAAAATAAATAAATAGGAAAGACATGACATGCCTCAATACAGAAGGTGGTCCTTGGACTCATCAAAGTTGGTATTGACTCGGGAGTAGGTTCCTCTCCGAGTCCTGGCTCTTCTTCCAGATCTGCCCTCCAACGCCAGAGCCAGGAGCTTCCTCTTGTTGTAGAACCCGACATACAGGACTATACATATTACAAACATGAGTACAAAGTACATGAAGAAATGTGAGTCCTCTGCCTCAACAAACCCATCCTTGGCAATAATGTAAGGCGTGTTCTCCTGAATATCCAGCACTGCATCCCCTGGATCTGCCACTTGCTGCTTCTGATCTACATTTGAGGAGAATGTATCATCATCATCATTGTTAGCGTTTAAGAGAATGTTGTCACCTTCATTGGGAGCAGGAGGGTCTTGTAATGGAGGTGGTAGATTATCTTCTGGATCACCTAGCTCTAACTCGTTTTTATCTGCATCAACTGTCTTTTCAGACGTTTTTGTTGAGGGAGGTATATTTTTTGGGACACTTGTCTCCTTAGTTTCTTCTGCAGGTTTGGTTTTTTGTTCAGGTGTCTCTTTTATTTCGCTGTTGGTAGGCGGATCTGCTTCAACAGCTTCCTTAGCATTATCTTCTTCTAGCAGGACTGGTTTGCTGTTGGGTTGTGTTGCAAGTGTACCATTGGTGGCAGGTCTTGTTTTTGTCTCAGTCACTACAGGTGCAGGACTGGGTGATGGTTGCTTCACGGTTTCAGCATTGTCCTCTTCAGCATTATCAGTGTTCTCACCACTATCATCATTTATCAAATCCTCGGCAGCATCAACAGCTACCTTGGATATGCTTGGAGTTGTACTAGTCATGTTCTGTTCGCTGGGAACTGCTGGTTCAGCCACAGTATCAATATTATTGGTGTCATTGATCACAACAGTAACTTTTTCTTTGTTGAGTTCAACTGCTGCTACATTGCCTTTGTTTACAGGAACTGTCTCTTTAAAATCATCAGTGATCTCTTTTGTATTGGGCAAAGCCATGTCATTAACACTGTTTTGTTCAAGTGCTTTTGCACTATCCACATTTTCTACTTGAGCTGTTGCATTCACATGCCACTCTTTCAGATTCTGGTAGAAAACCGAATTTGCTTCCATGATTAATGCACAAATTGGATTGATAGTGTCACTAATGAGGCACATTGTCTCACAGGTGTTCTCATTATCTAGCATAGGATTGAGCAGCTTGACGTAATCTTCAACATCTGAGTGGTATGTTGGTAATGTGACCTTGTGTTCTTTACACATCACGTTCTCTTTCAAAGTATTGTTAGAGTTCATAGTACTCACGAGAGAATCCAGCTCAGATCTGGTTTTGGGCAATGCCATGGATATTTTCCCAGAACCTTGTTGTTGGGTGAGCAGGATTCCATTTAACAAAAGAATATGAGATAATCCCATGCATAGTAATATTCCAGGATATTTTTTTGTATAGTTCAAGGCAACAGAATTGTTTAAGTCTGGAATATTTTTATCACATAAAAATGAGATCTCTGAATCTTTCAGTACATTTTCAAAATCAATGACATTTTTAAATGAAGGATCTTTAATTAGATAATCATTAAAATCAATTTTAATCCTTTAACAAATACATCATTCAAAAAACTAGTGTGATTATTCAATGAAACTAAAGTATCATATTGAGTTTTTTCTAGATTTTGTGCCTGTGCAAGAACATATAGGACACTTAGTCCTAGACTGAAGTAAAATAATATCATTGTTAACTTCAATGAAATATACCTTCTTAATTTAAGCTGTATTGATTACAGAAATGTTTGCAGGGAGATTATTGAAATAGACATTTCAGACTATGTCATGTCACCAGAAATGCATGGTGAATGCCTGAATCAAATATATTCTGAAATTTGTCGATGACTTACTATCAGGAACACCTGAAACATTGAAAATAAAATTGGGAGATAATTGATGAAAAAAAAAAACGTATGGTATTCTTTTATATTTATTTATGGGGTTAAAGTTAAATCATAAACATAAGTTTGAAATTTTTGAGTTACCTTTTGGGTAACTTTTGTAACATTTTTAATTGTATAATATTGTGCACTAATGGACAGAGCAGATTTCAGAAAGAGGGTAAAAACATTTCAAGGGTACAAGGAAAGGGAGATGAATAAAACAGGAGCCCCCTGGATAGAAGAGAGGAAGAAACAACATGGCAAGAGATAGAAAAAATATTGGTCAGAAAGAAAAAAGATGAAATGAGTACATCATGCTTTATTGTTTTCCTTGGTCCTAGCTGGCCAAAAAAAAAAAAAAAAATGTACACTAGTGGGTTACACCCACTGCTTTGTCAGCCCATCAGACACACACACACACACATCACCATACCCCATGAAAAAAAAACAACCTGTGACACTTGCAACCAACTACTAATCAGTACACCACATTCTTGATTAATGTAGAAAATTGCACAACATTAAAATTAAACTTAAATTACCACCTATAAGTGGACAAACAAGATAAATTTGTATTATTTTGGAAATTTGAGGCATATCTGATAGATCTCATGCAACTGTTCTACAGCAGAAGTGGTGTGTATGACCATAGAAGTTGACATGCACCACTATAATCTAATTAAGGATGGATAGATAAATGTAAGTACATTATGTTTGTGGTTTCAACATTATCTTTTTTGAGGTAACAGTTTTCTCATTTAATATGTTCAGTGAGATTATGATTAAAAATAAAACCATTTATGTACAATATTGTACTGAATTATACACATTCTTATGAACCGTTTTATTTATTTCTTCTTAATCAGCAATATTTTTTATTCCAAGTGTCAGATTGCATTGAATTGTACTAGGAAATATGCTTGAATATGTGTTTGATACCAGCTATCAGCAAAACGTATACCTATCCAAGTCTTGATAAAACAAAGCTTCAATAGTTCATTCTTTTTCTTCATCTTCTAATAATTATTATTAATATAGGTTTATTTTCTAAAAGACCACAGCCTTTTTTTATTTAGTAGCAATAAAACAACAGTTACTCTAAATGCTTGTGGCCTGTGATGTAGAATGTAGATTGCATATCCCGTAGCACACAGAAAATTTCATTTCACACAGCAAAACACATACCTATTGTATTATATTTTCATAAATAAATTACTTGACACAGACCTTGCCAAGATAGATGATGATGTCATTAAGAATTGCATACAGTGGTGGTCATCACAAACATGCCGTGAACTTTGACATTACACTTATGGGACTTAAACCCAGCCAGCTCCTATAAATAAAAACCTGCTCTGATAGGTGCTGAAGCTGATAACATGATTTAGATTCCTTATAAGTGATAAAATCAACAGGAACTTGAAACATTAGTACCTAGACTACAATGATTAGAAAAGTACAGTTTCATTTGTAATGATTATGGTCTGGACTGTTTGGTCTCATAGGTCACTTACCTAACTTGACAACTTTCTTGACTTCAGATCCCTTAGGTAGGAGAGTGCTAGATATGTTTCCTTAAAGACAGGCTGCTATTTTTGAAGTAGTGAGACTTAAGTCTATCAAAAAGTAACTAGGTACCAAAATTAAATAAAATTCACTGTCATGTGGCTTACAGTAACTCCAGCTCAAAACACTTGGCAAAGTTACAAGTTACTTCTCTCCAACTGCGAAGTAGCAAACTGAAAACTCATATAAAGTTGATTACTGAAGTAATAACCAGTAGGAAAGTAGTAATCTAAACAATTGATATTTCAACAATAGTGATTGTATTAAATTTATATTTTCAATATTATTTATTTATTTTTAAACAAAGGTAGATGCACACCAGATTCGTTTTCACTCAACTTCAAAAATAAATTCTGCCGATAAAAATACGAGTGCACATTTGTGGTTGCAGTCGTAGTTCGGCAATGTCGCAGTCGAATCCACAATATAGCTCTCTGATCCAATGAGTAGTATTAAAACTCATCAATTTTCATAACCAATGTTGACAGATGTATTCTCACTTCAGAGTCCGTGTACTTTCTTTTTTTTTTGGACGTCGATTTCAACCGCATGGTCCCAGGCTTGGAGGAAAGAATATAAAGGAGGAGGAAAGAAGGCTTCCCCTTCTTTCCTCCAAGGTCCCAGGTCATACAATGACGGTGATTTTATACTGAATTGATCACAAGTAATAAAAAATCTTTATAGATAGTGTATATTTTACACAATTTACACTGTTGAGCTTCGAAATTTCATTTGAAAATATTATTTGAAAAATTTGAACCTACAAGTTTGCAAAAGTTTTACTTCCAGGAGTTCCAAACAAGTAACATACGTTTGTACCACTAATTAATTATTAGGCATTACAATTTTTTTTTACAGTATTTTTTACAATGAACAAGTTTATAATTGAAATACAAAAGAATAGATTTCTTTTAAGCAAACTTTGGGTACGTACTCGTACCTTTTTTTTTTTTTATAAGTTTTGCGTGGGTTACGTGCTGGCAAAAAATCGGCTGAGCCAATGATCCAGTTGCCTTCCAACGGAAGGAGAGGATAGCGTTAGTCATCCCCACCCCCCCGGGAGACCCCTGGCTATGTGAAGCCTGACCGGCCTTCAGGGTTGTCCCCTGGTCCCTGTCTGCCTACATCCGGTCAGGTAAACACTAAAAAACCATCCCGCAACCCCTGCAAAGCTTTTCCAAACCGTGCGGGAACTGGTAACAATACTTCCACACGGCAACCAATAGATAAACAAACTTATAATTACAGAGAAATAAAATTATAAAATACATATAATATGGGTATATCTAAGGATAAATTATACAAAGACGGTGTAGCAGAATGACGTACATACACCGGCCACGGCATAGGAGTATCATTGATCATACAAATAGGACAAAACTAAACTAAACAGACCTAAAACTAGGTTAGCAATTTAGCGAATGTATTTACAGCGACAATGTGAGATGAGGTCTGAAGTTCAGACTCCGCATGAAAATAAACAACAGACTACTCTGTTTCGTGTAATTTGTGTATTTCTCAGATAGTAATAATCTGCCTACCGTATAGAGTACAGAGTACACCTCATCATCTCGTAATCTTACAAAAAGTTATAGTCTTCTATTTTCAACTTCATTCTTCATACTTGGTAATATGGCGTGCGATTCGCTCTGGGATGAGTGGTTGACCTCATGTTCGGGGGGCAGCCCCTCCATTCCTGTTAAGGAGGAAAAGGAGCCGACCCTCGACGAGCCCGAGGATAAAGGGAATAGATTTTTGCGGGCGCTGTCGCGGTCTTTTAAGACCAAGAGGATCCGACCACCTGGAGCGGCGGTGCCAGATGTCGCCGTGAGCTCGCCCGGGAGCTCGTCTTCCCCCCAGCTCAACTTGCGAGAGTGTCCTCCCCCGCCCACCATGGAGTTGGAGATGCAGGAGAGGATACTCCTGAGCCGATTATGTGACGATAGGGTATTCGGAGCAGTGCGTTTACTGTTGTGCTTTTTCCGCGAGAGGAGAACAACTGTTTTACCGACAGGTGATTCGTATGTAACTATGATTACCAGAATTTCTGGGGCAGGTTTACCTGTTCACCTAGATATGTTGGAGACAATATATTTTAAGTTTTTGTCTTTCAAGGGGCTGACTAGGGAAGAAGTTAGGGAGGACCTGCAGAATGCAGAGTATTCCCTTTTGAATCGGTACTACAGCTCCCCTGTCCCGATTTCTTCTTGGAATCCGGGCAGGCTTGACCCAGAGCCGGAGTGTTGTTTACTGTGTCTTCCACGTACTCGTACCTACTTGTATTAGTGCTCCATGGATTTTTTTCTCTCTTCCCACAAACGGCAAAAAATCAAAATACAATATTTCATAATACCTAATGCGTATAATGTGTGTGTCTCAAAAAACAATCTATGTTACACATTTTAGAAATTCGTTTTACTTGAAAATTCTGATCTGATCTTATAATACTATGTACTAAGCTATGTATTGTAAACCCACCTCAGATAGATCATTAATTTCAAGTTAAAGAAATTTCCAAATTTTGTAACATAATGTATTCCGAGTTACGTATCGTAAATTCAGGTAAAATTGAACAACCAATTCTGAACGCGCCCCATTTTCCATCAACTGACGACAGTTCGAGTTTGAAAAGTCAGCGGTTCCAAAAAACGTTGAGTAAAAAAACTTGATTAAAATTTGATTTTTTCATTGTTTACTACTTCAAAAGATAATGAAATTGATTAGAAAAATTGGCTTTTGAAATTTTATCAGTGAGAACCAAAGTTTGATAAGTAGGCACTATCTCAATATTGACTAATCAGAATTACTAAGCTCTACTGTTTTTATGTCCCTTTAACGTGATTTCAATTCCCTTGTGTGCGTTTTCCAGGATATAAAAAGACCAAAATGTTTGTCCTAATCAACAGAATCTTGGACTGGTTCAAAAGTTTGTTCTGGAAAGAAGAAATGGAGCTAACTCTGGTGGGACTACAATGTTCAGGGAAAACCACCTTTGTCAATGTTATTGCTGTGAGTAGCTTCTATCCCTCCAGTAACTTCTTGTTAATCAATAATCATTGGTTCAATGATACCTAATATTGTATGTTTATTTTTTCAAGTATATAAAGGAAATGGAAGACCCAAGTTTTTGAGGAGAATAATGATTTCTTTGTGATGAACAAAAGAGCCACTTCACAAGTTGTATGGTTAGCACAGCCTAGGACCCTTCATCACTTTCCAATTTATTCAGATCATTGTCTTTTTACTCTGGTAAAACCATCATTGCAGTGAACCCTGAACATACAAAGCTCATAGCTATTTCTACACAGCTGGTATTCAAACCCAGGTAACCTACATGCAAGCCTAATGAGGAACCATTTATGGAAATACATAGAGCAATTCATCGGGCTCTAGTTGTATTCATATTATAAAACAGGATTAAATTTAAGATAAACCAGACCCTCCATCATGTTGTGTTTCAACCAATCACAGTGCACAATAGCTAAACTTGTGGGACAGTTTGGCTTGTCTTAAATTTAATCCTGTTTCATAATGTAACCCTTAAAGTGTTAGCAAAGAGGAAAAGAAATGCAGGATTAACATATTATGAAGACTTAACTTCATAAGTCATTTGAAATTAAAGATACAAATATTTTACCTTCAATTCAATCAACTTCTCACTTAACCTCACCAATCCTGAGTGGGGCAAGAACAACAGATTCAAAATGAAATTTAATCATTATATCCACATCTATTTTTTACAGTCAGGGCAATTCAGTCAGGATATGATCCCTACTGTAGGATTCAATATGAGGAAAATCACTAAAGGCAATGTAACAATCAAAGTTTGGGATATTGGGGGTCAGCCAAGATTCAGATCCATGTGGGAGCGGTACTGTCGTGGAGTGAATGCCATCGTGTAAGTATTTAAGGTTTGATGATTTCACACTTTTTTATGTCAATTCATGTCAGAAGATGGTGATGACACACATCTTTATTTGTTATCCAATTAGAATAAATAAGTAAATTAAAAGTCTTTTTTTAATCTCTTTGGTATAAATACCTAAAGCAGTCAGTTGCTCAATAATAATATTACCTTTGTTGTGGCTAGCACCACATAAACTGTAAACTGTAAATCAAATCAAAAATATTATTTGAAACATCTGAAAAAAATGTCATTTCATCTTTCAT
The DNA here is from genome assembly GCA_024516035.1 of Bactericera cockerelli. Taxonomy (NCBI): domain Eukaryota; kingdom Metazoa; phylum Arthropoda; class Insecta; order Hemiptera; family Triozidae; genus Bactericera; species Bactericera cockerelli. The sequence goes on from CM044957.1 coordinate 6,239,249, forward strand.
TCCAAAGTTTGTGACCAAATAATAATGGGACTTTGAGGGCCGCATTCTACGGCCGCAGAGCCGTACATATTAGCCGCAAGCACCACTTCTTTGAATTGGTTACAGATACAAAAAAAAAAAAAAAAAAAAAATGGAGAACAACTTTTTCTTAAATTAAAAAAAAAAATAATAATAGGCGTCTATTGTCTTCATTTTTTTGATATCTTGAACTTTTTGGACCTCGGCCCCAATTTATCGGTATTTACCGTGGACCCGCTTTGACTAAATTTTTTATTATTCATCCTGGATGGGGGTTGTGACGTATCAAATTCAATGATTTTGAAGTGCTTATTACGAATTTGGCATTGATTTTTAGCTAACTGTTATCGTTGAGTCACCAGTGGCGGAATTTGACTCCATTTTGGGGGATAAGGAAAGTCGTGTGATGCTTACACCAATTTTTTTTTTTTTTTTTAAGTTTCCTATCATACAATGGGAAAAGTGCTGTGTACGTTGAAGGTTTAATTTGCCCAGTTTCTCGCATTTCTGGACGCATCATGGGCATGTTAATAAAAAGATACCGAATCTTATGTGCATATATAATTAAATACTCTCTGGTAATCTGAAAATAAAGGGTGGTTGGGTAGTAGTATTACGGTACCTATGTGTGTATGTTATGTGTGTGTTTGTGTGTGGGAAAAGTGGTGGTCCTACTGTAAACTTCTGCATCCTTTCCTCTCCTCTCTACCTGCCTTCCTCCTTCTAAATCCTATCTATCATTCCCTCTACATAACCTAAGTGGGTACGACCACCCATTCGCTGACTGCTCCCTCAACTCCTCATCCTCCTCTGAGTCAGCTGATGTCCACATATTGGCGGCTTCGGCGACCGGTACGATACTGAAGAATATCCTAACACCTTCTGGGGGAAAACTGAAAGTTGCCCATATTAACACACGCTCCATGCGCCCCCCAACTAAATTTCCTGAACTCCAAAGTATCGTATCGGGGACCGGTCTTGACATTATATGTGTAACAGAAAGCTGGCTCGATCCCTATATTAGTGATTCAGAAATCTCAATCCCGGGCTATCGAGTTATTAGACATGATCGGGTAGGTAGGGGTGGGGGTGGAATTGCCATCTACCTAAATGACACATTTTCATACAAGGTTCTATCTTCTTCGCCCCATTCTATTCCGAACAGTCTGCACACGACTGAATTTATTATTTTAGAGGTTCAAGTCGACTCATCTAAACTGCTTATCGCTACTGTTTATGATCCTCCACCAGTGAAATCTGAATCCTTGGATAGATTTGAAGAAGAATTTGAATATTACTTGCCAAAATACCATCATAGCTTCATATTAGGTGACTTTAATGTGGATCTTTCTACCACCTCTCTACATAGTGTTCAGCTGAAAAATCGTTTTTCTTCTCTTAATCTCTGTATTCTTCCTACTGACACTACTTGTCACTTTATCAACTCACATTCTCTTCTTGACCTCATGGTGGTAGGTGACGAAAAGAATGTACTTACTCATGGAAAGTTACCAATCGGCAGTTCCGATCATGATCTGATCTACTTAGTATACCACATTTATTCATCTAGGCCCCGACCCAAACTCATCACATGTCGCAACTTTAAACATTTCGACCCTGATCAGTTCATGCTAGATGCTAGGTCTGTCGATTGGAACTCAATCTACTGTCTCCCCGATATAAACTCCAAAATCCTCGAGTTCAATAATTTCGTCATTCTTCTGTTTGATAAGCATGCTCCACTCCAAACCTTTTTAGCTAAACAGAGGCCTTCTCCCTGGATGTCGCAAGAGATCCGCAACATGCTTAATCGTCGGGATCGGGCTAGACGCAAATTTGTGCAAATCATCTGTTAACTTTCAAAAATTCTCTGAATTGCGTAACAAAGCGAAACAAATGATTCGAAATGCCAAAATGCGCTACGCCCATTCTTTATTTCCTACACAATTGACCCAGGACGAATTTCATAAAAATGTGAAGAAGATCTTACCTAAAACTAAGGATTGTGACATTCTTCTTAGTCCTGATGAACTTGTGGAGTCATTTTCATCAGTACCTCAACCCCTTCCATCTCTCGTTCATTCTACTTCTTCACATTACTCTAGTATCCACGCACCCGATGGTGTCAACTTGGTCTTTCAAGAATTCTCCCAGACTGATTTAATTAAATGTCTTAAAAAAGGACATCCTTCTTCTATAGGATATGACCAAATTCCGCTCAACTTTCTCACCAGAATGTTAGATATTGTTGCTCCAATTATTCTTCACATCTTCAATTTTTCAATTAACGAGCAGGTATTCCCCGACCTCTGGAAAAAAGCCCTTATACGACCTTTACCAAAAGTCAAGAACCCTACAAGCGCCTCTGATTACCGTCCTATTAGTCTTTTATGTTCTTTGTCGAAGGTCCTGGAACGGCTCATAAGTCATCAACGTATCTCACCTTAATCAGCACAACCTTTTCAATGCCTTCCAATCTGGGTTTCGGTCTGGTCATAGTACGTGTAGTGCACTCCTGAAAGTTTCTGGCGACATTCAGGCCTCCATGGACGACACGAAAGCCTCTATTCTTGTACTTTTTGACTTCAGCAAAGCGTTTGACCTCGTCTCTCACAATATATTACTGGCAAAGCTGAAATATTTTGGCTTCAGTGAGAGCGTCATCAAATGGCTGGAGTCTTACCTCACTGGTCGTACCCAATGCGTGCTCGGACCCGATAATAATCGATCTGAGTGGAAATCCGTCCTTTCCGGTGTACCGCAAGGGTCTGTGCTAGGCCCACTTCTTTTTAGTCTTTTTATAAACGACATTTCTAGCTGTTTTAAGGCTTGCAATTATCATCTCTACGCCGACGATCTCCAGATATACTTATCTTCCAAAGTGGTCGCTCTTCATCAGACGATCGCTACTGTCAACGCTGAGATTCAGCAACTAGTGCTTTGGGCCAAGAAAAACTGTCTTATAATTAACCCTATCAAAACCAAAGTTATGCTTATCTGTAGTACAGGAGTTCGTCGACTCATCTCGTTTACCATTCCAAACATTGAAGTGGATGGCAATATGGTTCAGCTCGTTGATTCTACAAAAAATTTGGGTATAATGTTTGATAAGTCGCTTAGCTGGGAATGTGAGGCCACAAATATAAGAAAAAAGGTATTCAGGGCCCTTTGGACATTAAAGCGCATTAAAAACTTTACTTCCCAAAATACTAGACTACTCCTGGTCAAGTGTTATGCTCTACCCATGTTTGAGTACTGCGCACCTCTGCTGAATGGGCTCACTGAAATTCAATCTACAAGAATACAGCGAGCTCAGAATGCATGTGTGCGGTACATATACAATGCAAAACGCTGGGAGCATATCACTCCATATTTCAACAGGGCTCGATTGCTTAGGGTTGAGGTGAGGAGGAAAATACTAACTCTCTGCTTTCTGTTTAAAATCCTCTCTACACAATGTCCTTCTTATCTCTTTACTCAATACAAATTCCGCTCCTCAATTGTATCCAGAGTAACTCCTAGATCCCATGACCTACTACTTGAAGTCCCTCCTCACAACAGTGCCTCATATTCTAATTCCTTTTATATTCACTCTATAAATCTCTGGAACAAAGTACCATATCTAACCCTTAGCTCTCTATCTCCTTACTCATTCAAAACCTCATTACTGCTGGCTGTCAGCGAAGGTCACCTTACCCTTTAATCCCTTTTTTTTTTTCTTCCTTTCCTGTCCCTATCCCTTATCCTATCCTTAGCAGAATTACTGGTGATACCATCACCTTTCACTGTATGACTGTTAGTATGAATGATTGATTGAATTAACGTGTGATTGATTGATCGCTCGCTTGTATGCTTGTTTTGATTTTTTATTTATTGTTAATCTATCTTGTTTTTATTTTATACATTTTCCTTTATTATTATTTTATTCATTATCATTATTATTTTATTATTATTATCTTCTTTTTTTTTTTTTTTTTTTTTTTTTTTCAAACCTAAGCAAGGTTTTTTTTTCATTTTATGTATATAATCTTAAGAATATTAAATGTATGTACAAAATGTCTGTTTAAATTTGAAAATAAACGAGACCTTGTTTAGACTGCTGGAATAAAGGGACTTTTTAGTCTCACCTCGGCAGTATAAACAAGGTAATTTCTATTCTATTCTATTCTATTCTATTTCATTCAATATCCCACATGATGGTTTTCAAAATCAAAAATATTAACTAGCCCAGTTTTGGGGATGCTTTGCCTCCACATTGGCAAATGTGTGCCCCAAAAATATTTACATTAATTTAACAGTTCAGTTTCTTTATTGAACAAACAATAAAATTTCATCAAAACCATCAGCCAGATGTAGTGTGGACATAACTGAAGTGACATTGTAATACTTAAATGCTGGAGAAAATGTTTACCTGCTTGCTGGTCCTTGGCCTCATAAATCAGAGCTTTGTATAATTTTTCTAAGTAAATTCAAAGTCCTGGGATATAAGTCAGCAAGGGCAGAGATTTCTTTACAATGCTTTATTTTCCTAATCTCTGTCTGTTCTACTATAGTCATGTTTCATAAAATCATACCATTGAAACTAAGAATATCAGTTTGTACTGTCAGGAAATTATAAAATGTCCTATTTCCCTTTTCTTAGATACATGGTAGATGCTGCGGACACTGACAAGCTAGAAGCCTCAAGAAATGAGTTGCATGCTCTCATCGAAAAACCTCAGCTCATAGGCATTCCAATTCTAGTTCTCGGAAACAAGCGAGATTTGCCCAATGCATTAGATGAGAAGGAACTCATTGACAGAATGTGAGTAAAGATAGGAAATTAGGAATTTCAAAATAGTCATTTATATTACAAGTAATACTAGCTAAAAGCATATTGTGCATAAATAATAATAAGCAAACCATGGGGTTGGATTCAATGGCATCTTTTGCTGTATTATAGATGTAGACCACTATAGGGACAAGCAATAAGAATCTCCTAACTGTTCTCATTAATTGTAGAAGAAAAAAAAAGAAAAAGAAAAAAAAAAAAAACAGTTCATAAATATGTAAATAGTTATGAAATAATTTAAAAATAGAAATAGAGTAAAGAATTAGAAAACTAGGGAAAGTGGTGGTTCTGCCAAGAAAACAATCTAGCTAGCTTGCGTCCATGGCATAATGGTTACCCATAGTTTAGAAATCCAGAGTTCATCTCCCAATTGGGGTAGACTTTTCAAAGAAAATTGCATTACCTTCAAACACCGAAAGCTGGTATTTCTGAACCTACCCGGGCTGAGTTTGGTTAATGTGGGTAGCCGGTAAGATTTCCAGCAAAAGGAGGTTAAAACTCCCATCCTGACTATCCCAAATCAGGATGTTAAAACCAAATAGAATCAACTGGTCACAATAGATTTAATTAGGTCACAGTATTAATTGCTAGGGTGTCACTGAAAACCCTGCATGCAAATGAGCTAAAAATAGTAAATCTGAGATGGTGTAGTCATTAACAGATAAACCCCTCTATTTCTGTAGATTTTAATATCTCATCAGAATCTACAAAAATGGGGTTATCAGTAATTGCATGCCAAATAAAGTTCATTTGGCTTGTGTAGACAATTATTTTTTAAAAAATGACATTAAAAGAGCATAGAGATAAAAATGAGATGCAGAAACACTGTTAAGGAACACCTAAGATAGAAAAACTGGTAGTCAAGTAGTGAAGGCACTAGTCTGGTAATCCTGGTAGCATAGGGATCTATTGGTTCAAATCCCACCCAGAGCATGAATATTTCCTCATTAATTTGATGTTGTTCACATAATAATTAGAATCTTAGGGTTAGGTGGTAGAAAATGCTTTGAGCATTAACCTCGCCTGGTAGTTAAGTTCCACTAAAACTAAAGAGTCTTATTATTATTATTAAATTCTTTATTAATTTTTTTAAATTGGGTTTAATGTTGCTTACAACTGCATGGTCATATCACGACGGAGGTTTTACCCTCCATTCGCCGAAAACTCACAAATCAAGTAATATATTGAAACCCACCCAGCCTGAGTGGGGCTGGGAATAGCCAGCATTACAAGGGCTAAACTTGAATGGTCCCCATTGAGGTCCCAGCCTCGCTGGACGTTGCTTAACTTCAGTGACTGAATGTGAACTAGTGTATTCAATATGTCATCAGCACTGGCTTAAACTCTAGTAATTCTTCTCTTTCTACAGGAACCTTTGTGCCATTCAAGATCGGGAAATCTGCTGCTATTCAATATCTTGCAAGGAGAGAGATAACATAGATATAACCCTGCAATGGCTGATAGCACACTCCAAATCTAATGCTCGTTAAGAAAAGGTAACTAAATTGCTGGTCAAAATTAGATTGCACACAGGCTGTTTTTTTTTACTCATTTTACTTGTACTTTCATGTGAAATGTGATACATAGGTGTAACTTCTGTTGTAGGTACATGACATTTTCAGAATATTTCTGTTTTGAATAAAAGAAAAAAGATTCAGAATTTACACTCAAAACAAGTTTTATCCAGGAATATTCACCAAAACTCAAAGAAGGAACTTGAAGAAGAAGGAAAAAAAAAAAAAAAAAAAAAAACAGGATTATCCAGGAGATGTTTAAAGAACTTCATTGGACAGTTCTATTCTTCCTATTTTTCGTTTTATGAGTAAGTAAGTCATACTCAAAATTCTAAATTAAAACTAGACAATCTAAGTGAATAGTACGTTCAGTATTTTTTATTTTAAATTTCTCTCCTGGAGTTGTGCTCATTACCCCTGAACAAAACTTGTATTGAAACTGTTAGCTCTGAACTAAAAAAAAGTCTTTTGAAAATGTTTTTATTTTGTTAAAAAAATAATATTAAAAAAAAAATATTTCCATGCTAATGGAGAAATACATGGCATTAGAGGGAAAACACCCTACATGCACTCTAATTTTGTCCAGCAATCTACGAGTATTTCAATTTCACTGTTGTACTAATTATTGTGGTCTTGCTGGGGGATGATAAACAGAGACAGCTCTGTCAGGCTAGAAGACAATAACACAAAGGGTTGGCTCCCTTAACAGGGTTGTCATTAGGAAGGGCATCCAGCCGTAAAATGTGGAAGTAGGAGTGCCAGAACCAACCATGAAGAAGAGGTTGACCAATGCCAACCCCAAGGAGGTTTGGTAAAAGCAAAGAGAAAGACTGATTAATGTGATTGTATTGTCTACGATGCATTGTCACTATTGGACATATCGCCTCTGATAACACAAAGAGGCGTAAACAACATTTTCGAAATTTTACAGGAGGGCCAAAATGAGTTTTCTTGTGCATAAATTTTCTGTTCGCGGTAGGAAAATCATCACTTCCCTGTCTGTACCCGTGAATGACCATACGAACTTTTTCTGTTGCCAAATTTGATTATTTAACTGTGACTATTGATTTACACCTATTTGATTTGTCTGAAAAAGAGAAAATGAGGGATACGCCTGATTTCAATTTTTGTTGTATCTTTTCTTTGGATTATAATTGGATTACGTCTATTTGTGAGAACAAAATATAGCACAAGTAGACTCAATCCAAGCAATAAAACCGATTTCAAAAATTTGTGGTTTACGCCTCTTTGTGTTATCGGAGGCGATATTTAATCGTGAACTTAATTAACCATTAGCCAATTGTGCATAAAACTTATAGGTAAGTTTATAACTATTAATAATTGTAAACTTATTAATAGGCTTTTAGCCATTTACAAAGAGGATAGTTATGTTCATTACCAGTAATTATGAGCTTAATTTTGAATGGTTGTGTAGGATAAAAACGTGCACTGGTTGTCAAGTGGTTAACGCGCTAGTCTGGTAATCCAGGTAGCATAGGGATCCATTGGTTCGAATCCTACCCAGTGCATGAATTTTTCCTCATTAATTTGAGTTTGTAGAAATTTGAGCATGAATTTGAGGGTTAGGTGGTAGAAAATGCTTTGAGCAATAACTTCGCCTGGTGGTTACCTTCCACTAAAGAGTGTTATTATATTGGCCATTTGATTGTGCATAAAACTTATTGGTAAGTTTATAATTATTAATAATTTTACTGTAAACTTATTAATTGGCTTTTAGCCATTTATAAAGATGATAGTTATGTTCATTACCAGTAATCATGAGCTTAATTTTGAATCAGCCATTTGGTTGTGTATAATTTTGTTGGTCAAGTCTTTTTATGTCATATTTCAAATTATGTCAATTAGTAACAACTATGCAATGAATTTGAAAGTATAGACTTGTAGAATTTTATGAGTGGTTTTGTATGACAAATAATTGCTTTTTTGTAATGGATGTTTATTTTATTTTTCCAGAGAGGCTGTGTTAATCACTCGAGATTTCTCATAAGTGGACTGAAGTCAGACTTCCTAACTCAGAATAAACCATAGTCTCCCTTTGTCTACATAATTGTACCATCACTGAAATTATTTGTCAATGGTTTTTTTTTTCTTTTGCCATTCTCATGACTTATAAACCATAAGAAAAATAGACCAAGTGTATACATGAACAAAGAGATGTAAGTACTAAGTACCAATACGGCAATCTCAAACCACAAAAATATAAAGGTTTTAAAAAAAAAAGATTCAATGTAAGTGTATGTTATTTTTTAAGAATTTAATCAATACATGCTAAAAATATGTGTTGAAAAACACATCGAAAATTATCTTTGAACTTCATGAAAAAAACTGGTTCATCCTTTTTTCTTTTAATGTACAAAAAATATTTGAAAATTATGAGAATCTTATTGTAACTGTCCTGAAAATAAAGAAAATACACTTCTGTTTCTTCACGTTTGGAAGTGACATATAAGTCTTATGTTTCTTTCTAACCAGAAAAAAATTCCTGGTTAGGTTTTTTCCAAATATTTCCATTTTATTCCAAGGTCATTCGTGAAAGAAAAATGCATTTGGTTACTTTTAAAGATAAACAATGGACTTAACCTATAAAAGAACTGGAAGCAAGAATTTTCTACTTCCACTTTGGTTAACTTTGGAAGTGGAAATTTTTCCTCTTCCAAAAGAAAAATGACTTGCTTCCAGTTTGGTTCATTTTATTCCCGTTTGGTTAACTTTGGTTAGAAAGAAAAATACTGCAATAGTTAGTCATACACAAATTATGGCAAACAAATAAATACTCGTATCTTAATAATTTGAAGATACACTTGGTATATTAAAAGTAAAACCAAGTGGAAAGAACCACTAAATAAGACTAATGTTTGAGTTTCAAGCATTTTCTTCCTCCTGATATTCACAGTTCTGTTATTATGGTGTTGAGTGTCTAGTTGTCGACATGTGTACGTAACCAAAAAAAGAAAGAGAAAAATCCATACATTGAGTAGAATCTGAACCAACACAGCCCCACGGTACCTTAACCATCATTTCTACCATGCTTGTTTTGAAAGAATGCCTGCCTTGCAGTATAACTAACACTAAATAAATTGACTGATAGCAATTTTCTTTGTACAAAAAATAAAATAAAAATACTTTGGACATACTTAATAACTTACATGTACATGAAAAAATAAGTGTTCTTTGCTTATGGTTAAGGTATTTGAAAGGTAATCCAGTTAGCCTGGGGATCCGTTGGTTTGGATCTGACCCAGTACATGAATTTTTCCTTATAAATTGTTGAGTATCTGTCCATGTAATAATGGTAGCAAAACAACTGGTGAAATGAAGGGACTCTTTAGTACTATTTAGGCAGTATGAATAATTTCGTGCCCTTGTTTTTATAATTATGATTACCTATATTTAAACTGGATTAGTTATTTACCTGTTTAAGCCTTATGCTTAACCGGTGTAAACCCATTTTAAAATTCATAGTTTCTGCTTCACATAATCACGTATAAATTGTATAGGCTTTTTTTTACAATTATTTATAGATTTTATTATTATTTATATCTTATTGTTTGAAAGATGATATTTATTTATATTTTGTTCAGTTTTAAATTGCATTGATATAGGGTGCATGTATTGAGTATTGTACTTTTTAAATTCTTTCATTTTTGTGAAAATTTAAATGGATTCCTCCTCTAGGGGTTTTTTTAATAGAATTTTTCTATAGAATTATAATATAGAAAAACCTACAGTAATTAATCTCTCTATACAGTCTATATCTCTACACTTTCATACATGAGTTTCTACACTGACCGGCAGAATTATGCGGGCACTCGCTGTTCTTCCATGTGACTCCTGTATTTCCATAAAAACAATTGACTCTATTTTTTCTTCTGTAGACCTCATGAAGTGATTTAAACATTAATTTTCATACTGTTGGAATTAATTATATCGAAAGAAAAATGTAGTCTATTAAAAAAATTCTACATACAAAATTCAGACAAATTTAGTCCGTATGGAAATACATGTATTGTGGAGTCATATGGAAAAAAAAAAATGTCCAGATACTGGTGAATGTAGTTTCGTTATAGTTTTGAGTCATTTAGCTATTTCCCTTTGTTCTTTCGAATAAGACTAATTCCTAATTTTTTAGTGTTAGAATTGATACAATTTTTTTTTCTCAATTCATTGTCAATGGGAAAAAACCCATACAACCATTTGGTATTAACTTTAAAACGTAACATTAGCTGCTAATTTATCAATGTATAATCAGTATTCATAACTGAGATTTGTCCTACTGAAAACATTCATCTCAACCTGAACAAATGTGGGTCACATTACCTTTATTTTATGTTCCTTGGCCTCGGTTAGTCTGCTAATATTCAGAGTTATGAAGTTGATGGACAATTTGATTGAACTTAGTTGTATCACATTTTCATTATATCAGCATATTATTTCCTAGTGTATTATTATTATTAACGATAATTTGTGCTTTTGAATTTTTTGTAAAACATTATGAACCATAACTAATAATAATAAACAATTAATGTAATATTCAATTATTGTACCAACCCATATACTTGGTCTTCATTTTTAAATGCTCTATAGCAATCTAATTAGGTTACAAACGTCCAGTGAGGCTAGGACTTAGATGGGTGTCCATTCAAATTCAAATCCTCGCCTCGTGAAGTTGGCTACTTCCGGCCTCACTGAGGCTGGGTGAGGTTAATTTGAGTAGGAGGTTTTTGTGTTTCCAGCGGATGGAGGGTGAAACATGCCCAGTGTGCGTAGTAATACGTGTAATGTGTCGTAATAAGTAGTAATGTGCACTGGTAGTCAAGTGGATAACGCGCTAGTCTGGTAATCCAGATAGCGTAGGGATCCGTTGGTTCGAATCCCACTCAATGCACGATTTTTTCCTCATTCATTTGAGTTTGTGACCACATAATAAAGACTTTGAGGGATAGGTGGTAGAAAATGCTTTGAGCATTAACCTCGCCCGGTGGTTACCTTCCATTAAAGAGTATTATTATGATAATAACATCAGGTACACAGGGCTCAACTCAATATACGACCCCCGCAATTTCTTGTTAATTTTACCTGGTGGAAAAAGTTTCGGGGCAAAATTGGGGATTCGGGTGTATCCGCTCATTTCATTTAAACATAATATTCATTTACATTTCGTCTCGAAAACTCCCCGGAAAGAACAATTTTAAATTTGTTGTAAAAAAATACAAGGAATGTATTTAACAGACAGACTGACACAAAACTAAAATTGCTCAGGAGGTTTCCAGAAATATGAAAAAAATTGAAATATCAGAGCAAAAAAATATTTATTTTACAAAAACGAACACAATTTCTAATATTAGAAATTTCTCGGAAGTAAAAAAGCTGTTGTCGTACTCTTACGTTGTTTGACTTTTATAAAGTTAGGTAACTCAGTAGCTTGATCGATAAGGCGTCGGACTTGTAACCTGGAGGTGCGTGGTTCAAGTCCCGGTCTCAGCGTGGTATTAGTAAAGCGAGTTTGAGTAGAGTTGATATCACGAAAGTGATTCAAACAAATTAATATGTATGAAAAAAAGATAGGTAACGTCCAGCAAGGTGCAAACTCGTTGGATGACCATGTCTGCTTGTGACCCTCGTGATGATTTCTGGCCCAACTCGGGCCGGGTGAAGTTAAATGTGGCGATTGCAACAGCAAAATTCTGGCCCATTCATGAAGATTTCTGCGAATTACAGGTAAAACTAAACGTTCCCCCAAGTTTAATTTTTATTACACTGATTTATATTGGCATCTTAGGGTATATAATATATGTATACCAAAAAAAAATCCAGTAGTAATTTTACTTGGTACCTACTTAATAATATAATGTCAGCCTCTGCGGCGTTACGGTTTTAACTACTGCCCGTAGTCCAGAGATCCTGAGTTCGATACCCGGTCGGAGCAGACTTTTCATACAGAAAATTCTGTTCCCTCCCTACATGTGAGGCTGGCATTTCCGGCCCTACCCCAGGCTGAGTGAGGTTAATGTGGATAGCTGGTACGATTCCCAGCGAATGGAGGCTAAAAACGCCGTCCTAATCTAGACGTTAAATGAAATAAAATCGTTGGCGTTAGGAAGGGCTTCTAGCCGTAAAAAATGTGCCACAACCGGCCAAGTAACCATGAGGTTTCTCACCGTCGACCCTACTTAAGCGGGATAAGACAGTGTAAAAGAAGAAGATGAAGACTTTATACCACATGTGGTAAAGAGCCATTACTTTTAATTGTTAAAACTTGCATTTCGAGACTAGCAATTAAACCACTTCCGAATTATAAAACAAGATTTAAAATCGGGAAATTATTTGCTGCAACAGATAAGCCTTGCAGTTCAACGAGGCAATGCTGCAAGTGTTTTGGGTTGTCACCCAAATGATGATGTCCTGAATAATGTTTTTTATGTTTAATAAAAATACACAAATAAAGCTTTGAAATCAGGATAAGCCAGACTGTCTCTCAAGTCGGGCTATACGAGTACAATGCGTTGAACATATTATTATTTCTGTAATAATTGATTGAAACTTCGACTTGAGGGTCTGGCTTATCTTAATTTTAATCTCTTTAATAATATTCGAAACTGAATACATGATATTCTTCGTCACTATACTAAATTTATAATCGGCAATGTTATAATGAACATGTTTTTTGGATTTTTTCGGTAATGTGATCGATGTGGTTGGTTGTGGTGGAATTTTGATTCTTGCTTTACTTTACGGCAATAGTCGAGTAAAAGTTGTCATTCAGCTTTCTAACGACAGCGACCATCCTAAGGATGCAAATGTGCTTAATACAAACATATAGATAATAATTTATAGATTAGTTTTAAAAGACTAAAACGAATAAAAGACCATTCGTTAAAAGTTTAAAATCCAGCATGACGGAAAGATTTTTAAAAAATAAATAAATGATGCGTTTTTAGGTTGGTTAACTTTATTTTCACGAGATACGGTGGTTGGCGCACCTGTCAATGATTGTATGCGCGGATTGCGCGGAATGTTTCAAATTGAATTTCAGCAGAGGTGTCTTTTTCAAAAGAATTTTCAATCGTTTCGCATTGAAAGTGAGGTTTTTCAACTTGATCAATCAATTTGGACTTTTTCAGCTCTGGACACCAAATTTCAGTGCTCAAAACCAAATGGTTGCTTAGATATTTACGATTTAATTTTGTGACTAATCTGTTTCCCTCCATTATCCCTTCCTAATTTTCCAGTCGCCATATTTAGTTTTTTGTTTATATTTCGCACCACTTGTTGTTGAAGTAAAAAGTCGCGTTTGTGATAGAAGCTTTTCCGAAAAATTCAGTCGAAAGTACGTTTTCAATAGGTAGTGTAGTCCGTGTTAATTAGTTAGTGTTTATCGGTGATTCATCAGGCAGCTCCATTCCTCGTTATCGGTGTTGATTGGACACCTGGAAAATGTCTTATAATGGGTAAGAAAACTTTGTTATCTTTCAAGGGAGTGTTGATCAATAGCCCCAGGAACCAAGGTCAGCTGGGGAAATTTAGGATGAGCATTTTATCAGTTAACTCTATCAGTGATTCGCTCCTGGAGTAATGAACCAACTGAACCCATGTGTATTGACAATGTGCCTCAAGTTGCATTTCTGGCTCTTGGTCGAGGAAGCACTCTCACTCTCCATACCTAATCCCCAAATCTCCAACACTCAAGGCACTCTGATTGGTTAATTTGAATCGAATAACCAATCCGAGTGCCTTGTGTTATGGTTAAAAGGGAGATTTGTAAACTTATGTAAACTATGACTAATAGTTGTGTTGTGAATAAATAATATCTTCTCTTAAAAGGCAGATTTGGGGCTCATGAGAGTGAGATTTGTTTCTGGAATGAGGGCCTACTCAATACTTTAACTAGAGTTCTGGGCTGTAACATTCTCTACAACTACATTCACTACCTAATCACAACTTGTCACAACATACTGGTTAGTGTGTCTGATAGCCTCATGTGCGTTGGTAGTAACTATTGGAGAAATATTAATAATAACCAAATAATATTGGGCAGCTAAGAAATAATTTGTATTTTGATGAAGATAGGTGAGAAATTGGAAAGAAAGCTTATTAATGATTAGGTACTATATAACCTGGTACCTACTCTACAGTAGCATTTCTCTAATTGTGCTCTGCAGAGCCCTAGGTCTCCACGGAGAGCCTCAAAGGGCTCAGCAAGGAAATTTCAGGGGGAAAATATACAAAAACTTGCAATTTTCAATATTAGAAATTTATCAGAATAATTGCTAAGATTTACATTCGGGAATAATGTCTCGAGTCACTTGTTAAGAGTGTTAAGTCAGTCACAAGTAGTCAGTGATGTTACAAGTGCAACATCTTCCATATTTGTACAACTTTTTGACTTAATGTTTAACGGTGCAAGGATCAATGACATCTGCCATTTCATAAATTTTTAGACCAGTGGCAGCATTAACCTGTGAGTACACGCGCTAAAAATCCGAACGTCAATACACGCGCGATGAAAAAAATTCTCACATTTGGTTTTGCTTTGTATTTTGTTCTGCTTGAAGAGTTATATAATATTTTTAAGATACATTAAGTTGACTTATGTATTTAAAAGATATTTAAACTAATTTTAGCAATTTTTTTTCCAAATGGTTGCAGTTCGAACCCCTGATTTGATTTTTTTTTTTTTTTTTTTTTTTTCCAAAATTTATTCATCGTAAGCCATAGTCACATAAGTTTGTAGGGCAATTCACAGTATATCTTATAATCAAGAATATTATGTAATTATATTTGTTTAGGTACTTCTAAAAGCTGAAAACAGAAACGATAAAAAAATAAATGTACTTAGATTATACCAGGAGGTAAGTAGGTAGGTAGGTACCCATTATAGTAGGTGGAGAAAGATTACAAAGAATACTAATTATTTCAGTATCTAGCAAAAAAAAGTGTAGGAAGGTACCTAACTACCTAATATTATTACAAAGAAATTTAATTAATGTTAGTTAAAAGGTTATATTTTGTTAGTTAAAAATCATTATAATAATTATTATAACATAGTGAACAATCACGAATTTGGTAGATAAACACACTAATTTTCTTAAAAAAAATATATTTCTTTATATAAAACAATTTTTATTATTATATTAATTAATTATTAAAACTAATTATTATAAATAATTAATTAAATTAAACTAAATAGTTAGTAACAGAAGAAAAAACTCGAACAAAAAAAAAGTTACGTCTGTACACGCGCGATGAAAAAAAATCTCACATTTCAGACCGATCTGAACTTTTCGCCACGTCACGGGCAACAGAAATTGAAAATAGCTCAAGGGACTGTGGATACATCTAGATAAACATATTATCAACAGCTACTCCAGGTCCCTACAGGTTAGGACCAATATCGATCAAGTTCTATCGTTTTTGCCGAGCGTGTGAGAATTTTTTCCCTATGTGCGTGTACTCACGGGTTAAGAAAAGATTTTTTAAATGATATCTTAGTTAACTTATTAACATTTTACCCAATACCTTTTAAAAAATGACTTGCGGTGCCTGTAATTTTTTTTAAATATAAGATTTTCAGAGCATATTTTTTTAAAGATGGCCATGAAAATACTCCCATCATTTGCTACCACATACTTGTGTGATGCAGGGTTTTCACTTATTGTTCCACAAAAATAAAGAACGGAACAGGTTGAATGTTGAACCTCAAGTGAGACATCAACTTGTTCTTTTATTTTTGTCCAAAATATATTATCATATTGAAAATATGGGAACTAGGGCTACATAAATTTTACATTGGTCATTTAGTGCTCCATGAAAAAAATAGCTTGAGAGTCACTTCTCTACAGTATTAAAAGATCTTCATGGCATGAAAACATATTTTTTTGTCCACATAAGAATTATCCTAGAATATGGCCCAGTGCTATAAGCCAGGACATAATCTATGATTTATGAAGCACCCTTAGTTAACCTGTATACAGGGTGTCCCACCAAACTTGGACACCTCAAATTACTCGGCCCCTGAAAGAGTTTTTGAAAAATAAAAAATCCTAGGGTACATGGTGTAATTATGCGGTTTCAGTCATGAATTTTTTTTATACAGGGTGGTTCAAAAGTCAGAAATTGAGGTGACAACTTTCGATTTTTAAATGGATCGACCTGAATTTTATTTGATAATTTTACTTTTAAATGGTTCTTGAGTACTTTTTTAAACAAAAATTTTACATACAGGGTGGTTTTTTTTTTGACCAATTTTTTTTCTAAATCTCGAATAACTCAAGTTTGTTTAATTTTTTCGATAACAAGAATAGAAAGTGTTTGTGTAATGAAAACACGCACTTTCAATTGGCATCAATTTTTTTTATACAGGGTGGTTCACAAGTGAAATAATGATTTGATTTTTTTTAAAACTGAGTTTTTTTAATTTTTTATTTGGAATTAATAATACTAACCTAGTTCTACACATTTTTTGTTAGTCAAAACGAAAAACAAAACTAAAGTGTTGTACAGGGTGAGACATAATTTTTTTTGTGACACCCTGTATATGGGCAGTCAAAGAGACGTAAAATTAAATATAAAAACTAAATGTGCAAGAAAAACTTTGATTTTTAATGATATCAAAAAGTTATGTTGTTTTAACTAATATTGTCGCATGGACCACCCTGTAGATATTCTCTTAAACTATTATGTGGGTACTCGAAGTTGTATAAAATTCAACGAAGACTTCGAATCGTGGGAAAAATAAGTAAAAAACACGAATTTTGAAGCCATTATCAATTTGGTGTCCACACTGAATGATTTTAAAACTTGAAATAAAAAGTAGGTAGGTGTAGACACAAAATTGAAAATGGCTTTTTGAATTCATTATTTTCTTTCAGATTTGGACTCCTCGTTGAATTTTAGACAATTTCGACTACCCATATGATGTTTTAAAAAAATATCTACAGGGTGGTCCATGTGACAATATTAGTTAAAACACCATAACTTTTATATAATTAAAAATCGAAGTTTTTCTTGCTTATTTAGTCTTTCTATTTAATTTTATGTCTCTTTGACTGCCCATATACAGAGTGTCCACAAAAAAATTATGTCTCACCCTGTACAACACTTTAGTTTTGTTTTTCGATATGACTAACAAAAAATGTGTAGAACTAGGTTAGTATTATTAATTCCAAATAAAAAATTAAAAAAAACTCAGTTTAAAAAAAAATCAAATCATTATTTCACTTGTGAACCACCCTGTATAAAAAAAATTGATGCCAATTGAAAGTGCGTGTTTTCATTACACAAACACTCTCTATTCTTGTTATCGAAAAAATTAAACAAACTTGAGTTATTCGAGATGTAGAAAAAAAATTGGTCGAAAAAAAACCACCCTGTATGAAAAAATTTTTGTTTAAAAAAGTACTCAGGAACCATTTAGAAGTAAAATTATCAAATAAAATTCAGGTCGATCCATTTAAAAATCGAAAGTTGTCACCTCAATTTCTGACTTTTGAACCACCCTGTATAAAAAAAATTTCATGACTGAAACCGCATAATTACACCATGTACCCTAGGATTTTTTATTTTTCAAAAACTCTTTCAGGGGCCGAGTAATTTGAGGTGTCCAAGTTTGGTGGGACACCCTGTATAATAATGGAAACAGGGTATATTTTTGACATTTTTTAAATTGAATATCAATTTTTTCATTCTGTGTTGTACAAAAGACCATAAAATTGACAAATGCCCTTAATTTTTACTAACACAATATTATTATATTATAAGGGTTTGGCAAAGGTAGAAATTTTTAGTCTTTTTTGTATATCATAACCTTTTGACCAGAGCAAGTGCCTACCATCCAGAAAATAACAAATTGGAAGAAATCCAATTTTCAAAAAAGAAAAAGAAAAAAAAGTTCATATAATTGAGTGTTCATATGACCAAGGTTCATAAAATATGCAGGGCTCTGACTCAGAATCATTCTACTAAAAGAAATATTTCTTTAAATAGCAATTCAGACACTTGAAAATCAAATTTAATCCAAGTTTATGAACCACATATACTTTAGGATGAATCCAGATGTAAATGAAGAAGTTCACTCAAGTTTTTTTTTTTTTTTTTTGTATAAATTGTAAAATGATTTGAAAATTGTAGAATGGTAGTGACACATGGCTTAGGTAGTATTTACGTGCAAAGCCAAAAGTATGTAAAATAACGTCAAAGCTGGATGTAATAGAACCCAAGAACCAGAGCTAAAATTCTATAATAATAACACTCTTCAGGTGAAAGTAATCACCAGGCGAGGTTAATGCTCAAAGCATTTTCTACCACCCAACCCTCAGAGTCTTCTTATTATGTAATCACAAACTCAAATTAATGAGGAAAAATTCATGCACTAGGTGGGATTCGAACCAACGGATCCCTACGCTACCTGGGTTACCAGGCTAGTGTGTTAACCACTTGACTACCAGTTTTTCTATCTTTGGTGTTCCTTGTTGTTGTTGTTGTTGTAGTAGCCAGCTTGACTACAGCCGGAGGGGTGAGTGATGGTCTTCAGCCAACATTATTTCAAAGTTGGCTCGTCCTGAACCACATATTTCTATGTGCGATCAACCATCGTGAGGACTTGGACTTTTCTTTATAAGCCATTAAACCCTTAAGAAACTGCAAGCTAGCCTGGCTTGTAAGGGTTGGCTAGTCTGTTCTCTGTTTATAGTCCTCTAGCGAGACACTGGTCTTCTCCCTGTTTAACGTCCCCCAGCCAGACTTGGTGTTCCTTAAAAGTGTTTCTCCATCTCATCTTTGGTCTCAATCTCTATCTTCTACCACCCATTTAGAATCCTTCTATTAGCCAATTGATTTAGTTTTTTATCTCTGTGCTCTTTTAATGTCTTTTTTAAAAATAATTGTCTACACATGCCAAATGAACTTTATTTGGCATGCAATTACTGACAACCCCATTTTTGTAGATTCCGATGAGATATTAAAATCTACAGAAATAGAGAGGGTGCAATTCTATAATGAGGTTTCAATGATAACCAGTTCTCTATTTTACTTAAATAAATGACGCAGGGACCTGAGATTTTCTCTATTACCTATAAAGAGTTTTCTATTATATCCGAGTCCATTTTATCCTGGTTCGACTAAATGTGAATTGTGTGCCAGATGCCAATCCAAGCTGTAGCCTGAGCATATAGTTAGGCTTATCATATATGAAATCATTTCAAACATACAATGGCTGTGTGGTATTGAAACGAGAGATATAGAGTGAGTAATGAGAGTACTGGGTGTACAGTGAAAGTGGACCAAACAAATTTTGGACCGAAATATTATTATTATTTTAGACTTTATATAGGTCAGGACATATAGACAAAGAGATATAAGGACTTATAGACCAACAGATAATTACAAATTAATGTACAAAATTGGAAACAATATAAGAAATAAAAAAAAAACATAAAAAACTGGAGTACACATACATGCCCCAACCCCCCAACTAAAGGGTGGGGTCATTGCCTTTGGCAATCTCTTCTACCTAACCCTTTTTTTCCCCACCGAAATGGCTCAAATGCAAATGGAAAAACTGTTTTCTGCAAGTCATAGGCCCATGCGGCTTGCTAGTACTTACTGATACATAGATACAGAATGAGATCATTTAATTAAAGTGAGGTCTATATCACTCAAGAGTCCTTGCCCCTGACACAACAACTAACATTTTTGCTTTTGATAGATACTAGATCGAGATGTGTGCGGGTTTTTTTTTTGCTCAAGTAGCGATTACGGCATTTATGTAGGTATTAATAACATTAATAAAAGTAAATAAATAAATTAGTAAAAGATTGACATTGGCAATATCCCCTCCCTTTAGCTAGTGCTAGGATATACCTATGTATTTATCTATTTTTTTCCATTTATTGTTTCCATTTTTTTAATTACTTCCGAGAAATTTCTAATATTAGAAATCGGAAGTATTGTGTTCGTTTTCGTATTTTTTTATTATAATTATTTTTACTGTACATATATAATTATGTCTTTATATCTAACTAGCGGGCTGTCGCCCGCTTTGCGGGCCGAGGCATGGCCGTGAAAGCAAAAAATCCTTTTTCGCCAATGGCAGGTGTTGTAGCGGGAATTTCGAAAAATCCCGTCTTATTGCACATCTAGACTATAAGACAAAGCTACCTACCAAATTTCAGCTCGCTAGGTATTACGGTTTGGGCTGTAGAGCGATGATCAGTCAGTCAGTCAGTCAGTGACTTTGACATTTATATATTAAGATAAAACATTTAATAATAATAACATGTTGTGGTGAGTGTGTTGACGCAAAATAATTATTTTTAAAAAAAATTCACAGTATCTCCAAGGTGCTATGTGTTTCTTCCCCTGCTAAATTTTCCCGCCACGAATCCTTTCATTGCAAGTCTTCCTCGAGAAGTGCTATTTCATAAAGCAAGAGGTGAAGAGATCAATGGTCGGGTGGAAGAGACTGCCAAAGTAAATAACTCCGCCCTTTAGTTAGGACATATAATATTATGTAAATATTTATTTATTTTTTCTTTATTTTTTTCTTCTATTATACAGGGTGGGGCAAAAGTCTCCAGACTTTCGAACTCCTGAATAACTTTCGAATGGCTTCTTCGGTAAAGATAAAATTTTGTATGGTAAACTGGGGTAGTAAGACCTTCTTTTATAGTTGGGCCGATTTTTGTTACCGGCCCCCATGTCGGGGACAGGGGGCCAACTTCATTTTTTTTAAATACGAACCCCTACTTTGCGATAAAATTTTGGAAAGGTCTTAAAATAAGAAATACTTTATACCCCCTGGCCCCGACATAGGGGCCGGTAACGAAAATCAGCTCCACCCTAAAAGAAGGTCTTATTACCCCGGTTTACCGTACAAAATTTTAAATTTACTGAGAAAGCCATTCGAAAGATAATTAAGGGTTTCCAGACTCTTGCCCCACCCTGTATTGTATTTTAATTTGTAATTATTTGTGTTGTATATAATATGTCCTATTAATAAATTGTAAATAACTAAGTAAAATAATCGAATTTTCATCAGGTATCAGGTCGCTTTCAGGTCGTCTGAAAGACTTGATTTTGCTGCCACACACTGTAAGGTATACCTGACATCAGGTGTACCTGACGTCAGGTATACCTGATAGTGAGTGGTCGGCTTATGAAGTACAAGACTATCAGTTGAATGGTAGAGATTGCCTCAGGCAATAATATGCAATTTATGTAAATAAATTTCAATAAATAATTTACTGCTATCTTCTCCTAAAATAAATGATTGTGAAAATGAAAAACCTCTTGGAAAAGTACCTCTTCTTCTTGTAAATTCATCTTTCTCCTTCATAATATGTACATATAGATACCATATACATATCTATGTATTTTGTATATTCGAGGCATACCGTATCCTTGATAAATATTTTATCTTTTCATCAAAAAGTACAGATTTTCTTTCTGCTTCCATTTTGTTTTGTTAATTTCAAAGTTTTATTAAAACATTTTCTTCTGGAAAATTATTTGCCTTGTAAAATCAAAGCAAACATATTTCTGACTTCGTGTGGGGTACTGTGGGGTGTGTTTAATGTTTATCTTAGCATGAAATTTTATACGGTGGTAAATTCTACTCTCACGATGAAGATCTTTCAGCTTCTGAAGGATTATTATAATAAATTCTACCTTATTTTGTAGATTGGTGTATAAAAAACCTACCGAAAACAATACTTTCTATACCTTATAGGTAATAGAAAGTAAAAAAAAGTTTTTACTTTTTTTTTAATTTTAATGCAATTTTTAAAAAGTGGAAAATCTCATCTTGATCCATAACTTTTATTATTATAAAAGGAATAACGGGCGATGAGGCTCTTGACCGGACTGCCTGGAGACAGCTGGTAGGAAATGTAGACCCCGCTAAGCGGGATTACAGACAATGTAAAAGACGATAAACTCGAAAAAAATTACTAAAATAAATTTACAAAAATAAATTAAAAACACATTTTTTTTCTCGTCTATGTGAAAAATATGAAATTAGTATTTTTATTCACTGCATTATTAGTTATTTTCTCCCCTACGCGGTTATGTGGAAAAGTTAAAGATTTTGGACGCCCTATATTTTCTTTTACCTCCCTCAGGGGTACCTGAGCAAACTTATGAGTCGTTATTCTTCTCTTGCTTTAATCGATGTTCATTTCTCAACGTGCGTTCCATCCATGTCTTCCATGTGAACAATTCATTCGTTTTTATGACAGGCCATCGTTTTATTCTAATGTGATGTTTTTTTATTGTGACTTGAACTGTGTTCAACGCGTTGAATGCCTTCCCACTATCCATGTTTGCTATGGCTACTATTTCATTTGTACAATTCATTCGTAGGTAATACGACAGATAATAATTTCAATCTAATGTGATCTTTTTTATATTGTGACTTGAACTGTTTCAACGCTTTGAACTCTGGCTACTATTTCATGTGTATTCGTTTTTTATGAGAGGCCATCATTTTATTCAAAAATGATCTCTTTTATTGTGACTTGAACTGTGTTCGAAACGTTAAATGCCTTCCGACTATCCATGTTTTCTATGGCTACTGTTTCAGTTGTACATAATTCATTCGTTTTCAGACAATAATTTCAATAGAAATTTAATGTGATCTTTTTTATTGTAACTTGAACTGTTTCTAATTCTCGTTTCAATGTAATATTTTTCATATTTGTGTTAATCACAATTACTCAGAATAGGACTCGAATTACCGACCTCCAGGTTACAAGTCCGCATCAGCTACTGGACGATTTGGCTCATGTTTGTCTGTCTGTCTGTTCCGGCGTCTTCAAAATTGTTGAAATTTAGTATACATGTTTACCGGGATCCTAGAATTTTACCTTTGATTGCTTAAAAATTATATTTCATAGTGGGCCGCTCTAATTTTTAAAATTAAAACCCATCGAGTGAAAAGTATTGAAAAATGGTCCCGATGTCCTGAAGCTTCTTGATATGACATTTATAATTTTTTCATTTTTTTTTTTTTTGTTTTTTTTTTTCTTCAATTTTTATAAACTTTCAAATATTAACATTCCCGCCCCATCTTCACATTCAACACCCCGCACATTCTTCGTCATCCCCCTCGTTCTTATTGATACAACTGTAAACCTCACACAGATTGATACTGACAATCTGTGTGAGGTTTACAGTTATATCAATAAGAATGAGGGGGATGAGGAAGAAACTGTGTGAGGTTTACAGTTCAGAGAACTACAAGTTACATATCGTGCATTGGCAATAGTCAAGTGGTTAAGGCGCTAATCTGGTAATCCAGGTAGCGTAGGGATCCGATGGTTCCAAACTCCTCCAATGCGTAAGTTTTTCCTCATTAATTTGAATATATTATGACCACACAATAATAAGACTCTAAGGGTTAAGGTGGTAGAAAATGCTTTGAACATTAACCTCGTCTGGTGGTTACCTTCCACTAAAGAGTGTTATTATTATTTTACATTATTATTATATTTTTAACTTTTTTTTTTTATGGTTTCACCATCTTCTTCACTTTCAGCTATATCAGCATTCATCATGATCATATTTTCCGTTGCTTTCTTTTTGCCTCCACGAGCTCTGCGGAAGTCGTTTTGTTAATAAGAAGTTTTCATGCATAGTTTCGCCCTGACATGCATGTCGTCTGTTTCCCGTGTGGTTCCCACAACTTCAGCTTGTAGTTTTGTTTACAGTTGTTGTTGTTTTTTTATACTCCGGGTGTTGTTTTTTTCCAAGGAGGACAAGGAGGTGGGGGTCGCTTTCCATCCCTTGCGTAGGAAGTTATTAGGAAGTAGGAAAGCAGTAGGTAATAGGAGCACAGGAGGTAGAAGGGGAAAAGTAAGACGTTGGAGGTAAGTTGCTTCTCTGTCAGGTAGTAGGGAGTTAGTAGCTTCTCCATCGAAAAGAGGTAAACATCTTGCTCCCAAGTTCGGTTTGATTTTAGTCGAAGTTAATTTATAGATTCGATATGGTTCACTCTTCCAAGAGTTCCAAGTAAGTCTCTCGCTCACTCACGCACTGAGTCTCTCAAAACACACACACACACCAAATTGAAAATGGCTTCAAAATTCGTGTTTTTACTTGACACACACACACCAAATTGAAAATGGCTTCAAAATTCGTGTTTTTACTTGACACACACACACCAAATTTAAAATGGCTTCAAAATTCGTGTTTTTACTTGACACACACCAAATTGAAAATGGCTTCAAAATTCGTGTTTTTACTTCACACACACACACACACACACACACACACACACACACACACACACACACACACACACACACACACCAAATTGAAAATGGCGTCAACATTCGTGTTTTTACTTGGTTTTTTCAAACTTCGATTTGGTATTTTGAGAATCTAATCAAAAAAATAGCCACACAACAAAACTATACTCTTAAAAGAACTATGTTGTATAGTCTGCTACAGAACCATGTCCTTGACTTATGCACATTGCTTTGTTTGTAAATTACTACAAATAAATTTTAGAAAAAAACTGTGTGCAGTAGTCAAGGACACACACACACCAAATTGAAAATGGCTTCAAAATTCGTGTTTTTACTTGGTTTTTTCAAACTTCGATTTGGTATTTTGAGAATCTAACCAAAAAATAGCCACACAACAAAACTATACTCTTGAAAGAACTATGTTGTATAGTTACAGAACCACGTCCTTGACTAATGCATATTGCTTTGTTTGTAAATTACTACACATAAATTTTTAGAAAAAACTGTGTGCAATAGTCAAGGACGTGGTTCTGTAACTATACAATATTGTTCTTTCAAGAGAATTGTTTTGGTTAGATTCTCAAAATTCCAAATCGAACTTTGCTCAAGAATGTTGTTGTGAGGCTATTATTTTAATTGAATTTTTAAACATAGACAATTGACGTTTTTCATATCAGTTCATTTTATTTATTCCAACACTTGACGACTACTTTTACACGAAGTGTTTTCTGGGGGATACAGGTATCTGTGTCCATCTCACGGACACGTAATTATTATTATCATCAGCAAGCTTAATCTTGGCCAAAATTTAATTCGATCCAATGGGCAGAAATTGTGTCCCGCAAAATGTTTTATGTTCTCCCGTGGTGGCGACGATGTGAGGACACTCGTGCAAGGATTAGCCCCCGGGGTCCTGGGGTCACGGGGGTCGGGCAGAGAGGGGGATCCCACCGGGGCTTTCCTTAAGCTAAATGGAAAAGTGGAGGACAAAGTAGTATTACGGAGAGAGCATTAGAGAGAGAAAGAGAGAGAGATAGAGAAAATCTGCACCTCCGCGCCTTGCATTCCACCTAAGTCTCCCCCCACCCTCTCTCCCCCTACTCCTTATACTTTTTTTCTCTCCCCCCCCTACTACCACTCTCCCTCTCCTCCTAATACTTTTCTTATCCCCCCCCCTCCTACCAGTCCCCCTCTCACCCTATTCCTTATACTTTTCTTCTCTCTCCCCACCCCACCCTCTCTACTCGTACTTCTTATACTATTATACCCCTTCTCCCTCTACTCCTTATACTTTTATTCTCACTCCTCATACTACCACTCCCTCTTTGTCCCATTACTCCTTATACTTTTCTTCATCTCTCCCCCCTACCCACCCTCTTACTCTTACTCCTTATACTTTCACCCTCTCCCTCTACTCCTTATACTTTTATTCTCACTCCTCATACTACCACTCCCTCTTTGTCCCATTACTCCCTATACTTTTCTTCATCTCTCCCCCCCTACCACCACTCTTCCTCTCCTCTTTATACTTTTCTTCTCTCCCCCCCCCTACCCCACCCTCTCTACTCCTACTCCTTTTACTTTTGTCCCCCCCCTCTCCCTCTACTCCTTATACTTTTATTCTCACCCCCCATACTACCACTCCCCCTCTCTGCCAATACTCCTTATACTTTTCTTCATCTCTTACCCCTCTACTACCACTCTCTCTTCCCCTACTCGTTATACTTCCCTCCCCCGTCCCACTGTTTCTGCTTTTGCTCGCTCTACCTCTCCTCATCCCTCTTCTCTACCTTTTTAACCCCTCTCGGCCCTACTTCTCTCACCTCTCCTATCTCTTTACTCTCCTAATCTTCCTCCTCTTCTCCTACTCTTTTTATTCCTCCGCCCCCCCTCCTTCACTTCCTGTAACTCCTCAACATTTCCCCTCTCAACACCTACCTCTCTTATCTCATCTCATTATTCTCTGCCTCTCCTTCTCTTCCTCTCCCATTATCCTACTCTCCCTTCCCCTCCTCTCCTTCTCCTGCCCTCCCCCTCCTCTAACCCATTTTCCAACTGCTCCTCCTTTTATTCCTCCCCCCCCCCCCCCCCCTACTCCTCTCCCTCTCAGTCTCTTCCTTCTCTTCCTTTCTCTCCATTCGCCTCTCTCAACACCTACATTCATATATTCAAATCTCTGCTCTCTCATTCTCTCCTTATCCAACTCCTCCCTCCCGTCCGCTCCCTCCTCTCCTCGCCAACGCTTCTAAACCAAATATTCAAGAAATGAGTTTGAGTTTTACAAGGACGGCACACTTAAGAAATTAAAAATCGTTAGAAAAAGTAGGAAAAAGAGACATCGGATGGTCGGGGGTGGGGGAGAGAGAGAGAGAGAGAGAGAGAGAGAGAGAGAGAGAGAGAGAGAGTGAGAGACTGTAAGAGAAGGAGAGAGTTAAGAGTTACGAGTAAAAATTGAGAGAGAGATAGAGATAGAGGATTCTGGAAGACAAAGAAACAACTTAGGGATGAATAAGGGAGAGAGAAAAAGAGTTGATGGGTGATTGGAACAGGAAGGAAAGAGATAAATAGAGGGGAAAAAGAGAGGAGAGAGAATAAAGGAAAGAAGAAGAGAGTTACGAGGTAATGAGAGAGAGGGATAGATGATTCTAGTTTTTTTTTTAAAGAAACTTAGGATGAAAGAGAGAGAGAGGGAAAAGAAAGATTTGTGATTTGAACAGGAAGAAAAAAGATAGTTAGAGGAGGAAAGATAAAGAAAAAAAAAAAAGGGGGGGGGGGGGGGGTGATAAGGACAAGATATCGTGTAACTTCAGGAGACAGAATGGAGACAAAGAAATGAGGAGGGAGGAGATTTTGGGTGATTGTGGTGATATCACATATCACAATTCTGATTTACACAAATATGTTTAGAAATATTGGGTCCATATTATGCGGTTTTGACATTTAGTCAATTTTAAGCCAAATGGTCACTGTTATGACACATCAGTAGCTCGATCTAATACAAGGCAACGACTTGACACCCGAAAGTTGGTGGTTCGAGTCGGAAGCTAAACGAAAATTTAGCGGAAAAGCTTGAGTAATTGTGATATCACGATTGTGATGATTAACAGAAAGATAGCATTTTTTTGGTTTGATGTGTTATGCCGTTCATGCGGTTTCGCCTCACGATCAATTTTTTACCACCTGGTCACCATTATGCCACATGGTCCCCGGGCCAGCGTCGATGGCGCGTTGAATGCACCGGTTCTCGTAGGATCACCGAAGTTAAGGAACGTCCAGCGAGGTGAAGGCTTTGTGATGCTGACAATCTAGCCCAACCCCGCTGAGTGAGGTCAATGTGGGTAACAGGTTTGTAAGTTTCCTGCGAATGAGAGGGGAAATAATACCAAGATATAGCTTGAATACCTGTCTTCAGTTAAAAAGAACTTGAAGAACTTGGTGCCCAATCAAACTAAATAAATATTATTATTATAGTATGCTTTATTAGGAGACAGGGTACAATGTTAATAGTATAAAATTAAGAAAAAACAAACAAATGATAAAATAAATAAGTAGGTAAAAAGAAATAACACTAATGTCCTAGCTAAAGGGTGGGTTATTGCCTGTGGCAATCTCTTCCACCCAACCCTTAAAATACTACTACTACCACCTGGTCACTGTTATGCCTTGCTGTTTCAGTGACGACCGACATCAGTGGACTTCGACGGAGAGCGAGGGATTCAGGTTGGACTCTCATTTTTACCTTTCTATACCTTCATTCACTCTATTGACACCACTCACACAACCTTTCTCCAACCCCAACCCCCCTTAATACTGCCTTGTAATTAATCATCTTCTAACCTTCAATTCCTAAGCAGCCACACAAGTGTATTTTACTGTTGATATTCGTCGACCTGTTTTTCTTTCTTATTTTTATATATTTTTTTGTAACATACTCTGGTCATTCAAGCTGGGGGCTCATACCCTCCACTCGCTGGAAACTCACAAACCAGCTACCCCACATTTAGCTTACTAATTGCAAAAAAATTGTCGAAAATTATCATAGAGGGAGGTTAGTGCCTATGACAATGGCAATCTTGTTTGAGAAAAATTATGTATTAATTTGCGTTCTCCTAAATTTATTTTTAAAAAAATTGTCCCTTTAGGTTTAGCTATTAAAAAGGCATAAAATTAATTTATCTGAATACCATAGTAAATTGTTTAGGGTCGTTTATCAACTGTCCCCACTAATCGGCTGATTATTTGATCAACGCTTTAATATTAGTATATGGTTTACTTCCAATAGTAATATCCAAGTTGTGGTCCATCAAAATGTCATGAAGGGCTGAATATTGAAACAGGACTAAAGTAAGTTCAGCCAGACTGTCCCTCAAATTGAGCTATTCTGCTCTGTGATTATTTACCGCCCTTTGAATAATAAAAGGCATACTACGGGATGGGCAGGCTGCAACACAGACCACAAGCGTCTACAGTAGGTCCTGTTTCATTTACGAAATAAAAACCGCTGTGAAACACTCATCTTTACAACAACAAAAAACATGATAACTTTTTAAGCTTAATTTTGGAAGTAAATCATGAGAATTAAACAATGACTAAAATAAAGTGTTGATTAATATAAAATCAATTGATTAGTGTGACAGTGGAGGATTTCATCCTTTACGTAATCCAGGTAGCGTATAGTGATCCGTTGGTTCGAATCCCACCCAGTGCATGAATTTTTCCTCAATAATTTGAGTTTGTGACCACATAATAATAAGACTTGGTTTGGAGTTAGAAAATGCTTTGTGGGCATTAACTTCGCCTAGTGGTTACCTTCCACTATAGAGTGATATTATTATTATCACAAGGATATTATAGTTAAATACGCTTTTCTTTTATTCTTTGCTTTCAATTTAGGAATGAGCATAATCATTTCGGCTCTATATTGTCTTTTTGCATAAGGGCCAGATTCTGCGGGGCCCGTATTTGGTGCGGGCCCCTTTTGCGACCCCCTCCCTCCTTCCTAACGAAATTAATTGTTTTGAAATTAATAGGAGCATAGACGTTTTTAACAAAACATATATATATTTTACTAAGAGACCCTTTGTAGACCCTTATGTGTACATATGTAGACCCTTTGAAAGGCAACAATTTGATGGTTTTTGTCTTGAATTTTTTGCCCAAAATATTAGGTATTATTAGAATATGTCATGGAATTTTTGCGCTACACCATAAAGCGCCGAAGGCGTTTTTTAATGTCACTTCAAATTATAGTTCCATCCTAAAAAATTGCTGTATAATTTCCAAAAAAATTATATCCAGTGTTAGCTTCCCAAAACGTGGGGCCTGTAAAACGAACTTTTTTTTTTATTAGTATTTTTCATCTGGCTCTGATTTGCATTATGCGAGTACATACTTATAGCTCTCTCTCTCTCTCTCTCCATTTTTACTTTCCTTTCCTATAATAAGGAAAGTATTGTATTTTTTTTTTTTTTGTTGTAATATTAATATAGTCACCGTGGCCAAGTGAGTTAGCGCACTATATTAGGCAATGCACGTATGATGAACTTATTATGTACTAATGTACTAGGAATTAAAAAAAATGTTCAAATAAAATAGCTGACTGACTCATAATTTTTCCATCACCATCAGTGAACATGGGATTAAAATTAAAAAAAATATATAAAAGATAGTGAAAATTATATAAAAGATACTGAATTTTTGTTCTACTGTAAGACGTGGTTGAAATCCTTCAATAGTGTTAAAAAATTAAAACCTTAACCCTTTATCTCAGATTTTTTTTTTAAATTAACTTAAATGCCATTTGTAATCCCCCAAATGGTGAATAATAGTTATTATTAAGGATTTCTACAACACTGACATTCTAATCTAATTTTCTGAAAGTTTAACTTTTCGATAACTTTTTAATCTATTTTTTCTCTTTGTGCCTTGTAATGATTTCTGCCTACATTTTTTTCTAACCTATTCTGATTTCTCTTTTCTCTGTTCTTCTTCTTCTTCTAGGAATGTTTCTTTACAACACCTGTCTGGAATAAAGGTAAAATCAACACCATGTCTAGAATTTTATTTTTTCCAACTTGAAGTTTTTCTTCTAATTTCTTCAAACTGCAAGTGTATCAAGTACGTGTGCAAATGACATTGTAAACACAATGTCTTCCGATTTTTTTTTTTAATTCACATGTTTCTTCAAATATTTTTTACCGAATGTCCCCAAAACTGGTTTCTATATTTTCTATAAACGTGGTTAGAATAAAGGCACACTTTTCTGAAACACCCTGTATATGTAGATACTTTCGGATTTAAAAACATTGCGTACGCTTCAGCTTCTAAAGTTTGATTTTCTTTGTGTGACGCAAATAATAATTAGGGTGATGTCGCACGAACTCCGAAAAAGTTGGCACTTTCTAGGTTTAAAAATAAGGCTATTGAAAAAAAATTGGTCTCTTCACAAGAAATGAACATTTAAATTTAATTTTTTTTAAAAAATACCATATTTTTGTATTTTTCATTTAGCAGAAGAAACTTCACATTTTATGGCCCTTAGTTGATACACTTGCAATTTTCTCTGTTTATTCTTTTCTTATTCGATACACTTGCAATTTCTATATCTCTGTTATCAGATTTCACTATACTTTCTTTTCTATATCTTTGTTATCAGAACTCACTTTACTTTCTTTTCTATATCTTTCCTATCAAAACTCATTATACTTTCTTTTCTATATCTTTGTTATCAAAACTCACTATACTTTCTGTTCTATATCTTTGTTATCAAAAGTCACTTTACTTTCTTTTCTATATCTTTGTTATCAAAACTCACTTTACTTTCTTTTCTTATATCTTTGTTATCAAACTCACTTTACTTTTCTTTTCTGTATCTTTGTACTCAAAACTCACTTTACTTTCTGTTCTATATCTTTCCTATCAAAACTCACTTTTATTTCTTTTCTGTATCTTTGTTATCAAAACTCACTTTACTTTCTCTTCTATATCTTTTTTTTATCAAAACTCACTTTACTTCTTATTGCTATCCATGTACATTTTGTACAATTACTGGATCAACTTCTTACTTTTCTGTCTTGACCCACTAATATGTATTAATTTCCTTTTTCGATCGGAGAAAGTACATTTTG
The DNA here is from genome assembly GCA_024516035.1 of Bactericera cockerelli. Taxonomy (NCBI): domain Eukaryota; kingdom Metazoa; phylum Arthropoda; class Insecta; order Hemiptera; family Triozidae; genus Bactericera; species Bactericera cockerelli. Next base: position 6,271,002 of record CM044957.1, read on the forward strand.
ATCCAAGGTAAACATTTACATATCTTAATCTGCTCAAGGGACTAATAGAGAGGACTGAGTTAGTGAGTTTTGCTTTTGTTACCCCTTACAGATGCATGTGTGCTTTTCTAGCAGTATTTATCTACTTTTTATTTTTATTTAATATTGTGTATGTTTTTTATATAGAAGGAGAAAATTTGCATGAAACACCAGCGTAAGGTTAATGTCTGTGAGCCGGCGAGAAGGTTTTTTACCCTCTAAAAACCTCTTCTTGGTTGTGTTTTTAGTTTTTGTTGCCCTGGGACCGCCGTGTGGCATTACTTCAGGGCCCATTTATTGTGTAAGTGTTTAGTACAAAATTGTGATACTATCCGTTGTTGTTAAAGGGATATTTGCAAGTGTGTGTATGTATGTATGTGTATGCGTTAAGTACACATTTTGGATATCTGTTACCGTATACGAGATTTTTTACGAGACACTCACACCAAAATCTTTTTGTTGTCTCTCTTCTATACAGGAGGAGTCTTTTTAAGTTTTTATTCATACAGAAATATTATCTGCTCATAGGTAGCCGATTTTTTTTCTAGAAAAAAAAAAGATAGGAAGTAATAAAATAGAGATATCAGTGAGGTTGAAATCCGTTAGTATTAGCTGATGCCCCATTGTATTTGCATATGAAGAGATGATTAATGAAAATAGGCCGGCATTTTCGTTTTGCATAGAGCACAATTTTATTCCGGACGAGATTCTCACATTGTGTTGGGTGGAAGAGCTTATGATAATAATTCTGTGTCCGTGAGATTTCACGGTGGTGAGAGAATTATATGGACGCTACCCTCGGAATCGTACCAGCTACCCACATAGTGAGCTTTTGGTTCGAATCCCACCAATTTTTTCTTCATTGACGGTTGAAAGTTGAAAAGCTCATAAGGGCACTAGAACAACTGCTGAAATAAAGAGACTCAAGTCTTATAATAGTAATTCCGTTCCGAGATACCTAAATCACGGTGGTGAAGGATATATGGACGCCCAGATCTAATTTCTATAGCTTCTTCCTGAGATACCTAAATCACGGTGGTGAGAGGAGTATATGGACGCCCAGATCTAATTTCTATAGGCTTCTTTCATGTCCATTGATTCTATTTGGTTTAAACGTCCTGACTTAGGGTAGACAGGACGGAGGTTTTACCCTCTCCATTCGCTGGGAATCGTACCAGCTAGCCAGATTAACCACACCCAGCCTGGGTAGGACCGGAATTGCCAGTCTAACATGTTCGGAGGGAACAGTTTCTGTGCGAAAAGTCTGCTCCAACCGGAAATCGAACTGAGGATCTGTGGATTACGGGCAGAAGTCACAACCGATACCCCCACCGATACACTGGTGGTGCTGCAGTTCCGCAGCTCCTTAGCACCGGCCGCGTGTGTTGCTAGTGTATGAGTAGTTCGCCCGGCATGCTATGAAAGAAAACTCTTCAAACACAGTTATAAATTAAGATTAATTAGTATGTCCATTAAAAGCCAATTAACCTGAGGCGAAACAATTATGCCGTTTGCCGAAAGCTCACTATAATTCCTCTTCTATGTATGAATGTGCCTCTTATATTTTTTTATTTTTACAAAACTGAAACAAAAGCTCGAATAAAAAGGGCTCTGGCTTAGCCGGAAATGTGTGAAAGATTTAAAAATATGAAAGTGAATTTAAATGAAAAAAAAAGCGAATGAGAAAGTTTACGTAAATAATTAGTGGACGAAACGCCAGCAAACTAGGTAATCCATTATTTTAAACCCGCCCGCCACCATTATTTTTGTTTTGAAGTTTTTTTTGTTGTTGTTAGTTTATTTGCTTAACGTTTTAACATATAGGTCATTTGAGACTGGGGTTTTAACCTCTAATTGCTGGGAACTCTCCTACCAGCTACCCACACCCACATTCAATTATCCAGCCTCAGTTGGGCTAGGAAAGTTTTTTTTTATGTTTTTTTTTTGTTCATTAACGTTTTAAGATCTAGGTTATTTGACCTAGATCTTAAACTGGGGTTTTAACCTCTAACCGCTGGGAACTCACCTACCAGCTACTCAAATTACCACCATCCAGTCTCAGTTGGGCCGGGAAAAGTCGCGGCTTCGAATTTGTGTGGTCGCCCCACCAAGTTCTGCTGACCTCGCTGGGTGGAACTTTTCTTTATTCAAAGTTGGGCAGGGTTTTCACCTGTGAGATCTTCCTGCTTACCCTCTGTGGCTACTTTCATAGTTAGCTCAGGGAAATTCCAGAGAGGTTCGATAGAAAACTGATCGGTTAATTGAATCGCTATGTTAATCCAGGAGGGTAAAACCCCCACACTGATCAAGACGTTATAACCAAATAGAATACTAAAGATCTATAAATGTAAATCAAGTAATTGTGATATCACAATTGTCATGATAAACACAAATTTGATTCCTCTAACTCTAATTTCAAGAAGATAGACGATCGATAGATAGATTACTGTGCTTTGATTTTTCCACCGAACAGATTTTTTTTATATAGTAAAAAGGTTCTTTGGTTTTTTTCGAACGCATTTTAGGCATTTTATACATATAGAAATGAGCCCGAATTACTTATTCATCCCTGGCAGCTTGGACAGGGAAAGTTTAGGTGTGCAGGGACAGGTAGCTTAGCTTAGCTTTCTGATGCCTTGCGCGGCAATGTCGAATTATTAATTCATGTGCTTGTACTATGCCAGGTTGTGTATACGGGGTGTCACAGAACCTGTATAATTATGTAAGGGTGTCGCAGGACCTGTATAATTATGTAAGGTTGTATTAGGACCTGTATAATTATGTAAGGGAGTCATAGGACCTGTATAATTATGTAAGGGTGTCATAGGACCTGTATAATTATGTAAGGGTGTCATAGGACCTGTATGATTATGTAAGGGAGTCGGACCTGTATAATTATGTAAGGGTGTCATAGGACCTGTATAATTATGTAAGGGTGTCATAGGACCTGTATAATTATGTTAGGGAGTCAAAGGACTTGTATAAATATGTACGGGTGTCATAGGACAATACGGGGTGCGCGCGAGATTTCTCTCTCTGGCAGAGATGTAGACATTTTTTTTTATATCTTTTCCAAGGGAAGGATCCACTATGCACTGGTAATCAAGTGGTTAACGCGCTAATCCGTTGGTTCGAATCCCACCTAGTGCATGAATTTTTCCTCATTAATTTGAGTATATGACCAATTAGCTCAGTGGTAAAGGCGGCACTCTGTGAATCCAGAGATTCCAGAGGTCGTGGGCTCGAAACCCAGCCGGGACATGACAAGTTATCCTCCCATTTGGGATTTTTACCACATAATAATGAGGGCTTAATAGGTCTTATCGGGCAGTATAAATAAGGCTATATTATTATTATTATTATACAATGTTGCACATATATATTCAATGTCGTAATAAGTTTTATACATCGTACAATAAAATTGTACATCCCCCGTGCAGGGAACGATTGTGCAGGGAACGCGAAATTCGACTGCGTCACTTAAATTGACTCACCCTGTATAAATATGTATATTTTTTTTTACTTTTTTTAATTTGATTATGAATAAAGTGTTCACACGGTTCACACTGCACCCTGTACAAAGACACAGGAGAGCTCTCTACTGGCTCCTCTACATCTGTGTTTCCCAATTCTGTTTGATGTTTCTATCCTTTTCTCCCCCTCCCCAGTCCTCCCCCCACTCTCGTCCTGTCTCCTCCTCCTCTTCTTCCCCCCCCCCTCCAGTCTCGTCCTTTTTTCTCCCCCCTCCCGCCCTCTCCCTCCCTCCCCCCCCCTCCCCTCCCCCCCCTCCCCCAATATCAGAAAAGCAAAAGCATTCGGGGGCACCAAGCTCCATTAGGCACTAACTCGCTTTGCGCTGGAAGTTGTACAGGGTGTTCGTTTGGAGACGAGTTTTATTTACACAAGTAATAGGTTGGCGCACTTCACACAGGTGACATGCATGGGCCTTCTTCCAGGAAGCTTTCCCATCATAATACCATCACAGTTTCCGTTTCAACTGCCAAACAACCATACTCTGATTGGTTTATTTGAACAAAATTTGAAGGTTCAAAGGAAGGAGATTGGGATATTTTTTTAAATGTAACAGGTAGGAGCCGACCTCAGTAGCTCGGTTGATAAGGCGGCGGACTCGTAGTCCCTAGGTCGGTGGTTCAATTTTATTTCTGTCAATCGATTCTCCTCAAGTCTTCTATCTTTTGCCCCCACCCCCACCCTTTACCTTTTTTTTTTTTTGGTTTTAAAAAAAATCTGATAGCTTTCATCTGATTACTATTACGTTGAGCACAAGAGTTGGAGATGACAGGATTTCATTATTTACCTGGGTGTTGGTGAGTGTGGTGCAGAATTTCATGTCAGAAAATACTGCCTAGTCGGGGGTTCGAACTCGTGACCTCTGGACCACGAAGGTTGGATGCATTAGGGTAGGTTACTTTTGTTTTTTTTTTATGAACAGAAAACTTTCCATTATAACATTTTTCTTTTGTTTTACAAAAATTTTACTTCCGAGTTTGGAACTTTGTTTAAGGATAAGTATAAGAGGTGCTTTATTTAGAACTGTAAGCGCAAGACAGGTAGTCCGTTATGCCAACAGTATAACAAAGAACTTCTTTATTTAATTTTGAGTTATAGTTTATTTTGAGTTTGTTTAACTAAAGTTAAATAATATCGAATGATTTCCCGCCCTACCCAACTGGTGTAGTTTAATTGGGTAACTGGTATATCCGATTTACAGGGAATGGAGGGTAATTTTTCAAATAATTGGACTTCGTATTTGTAAATTTTTAAAATGTGAATAAACTTTAATTTAATGTAAAAGTTCCAATCATATGACCCAAAATCATCTTTACTGAACCCCACTCCGAGTGAAGTGGGACTCACTGTTTGACTTTTCCAAGAAGTATCAACTCCTTCACCTTATGTAGACCTTGAGAGGATCGGCACGAACGCCATATAATAATTGATTAAAGTGCCTAGTTGAAAGAAGAAGAAAAAAAAAAAACCAAACAACAAACAACAAACAAATAGATCAATCTTGTGTAGAATCTGAAATGCGCGTATTCTCACTTATTTTACAAAATGGAATTCTATTAATTACGAGGAAGTGATTTGTCCCTCGTTGATGGCAGTGTGTATTTTTTTTTATGATCACAATTTTTTTCACAATTTAAAGTACAATTTATTCTTCTTCGTCTTTGTCGTTGTTGTTGATGTTCATAATTTAATTCTTTGCTCGAGAATTTAATGACATTTGTCCGGAGCATATTTCATTTCGCTGTCTTCTCTCCTCGTTGTAAGCGAAGGGGAACGTCATGGGGACTTTTGTGTGCCGAAAGATATACAATGAGGGGGGGCGGGCGTACTCTCCCTAACCCTATGGGGGTGGGCGGAGGGGCGGTGCTGTCCCCGCCCCCTAACCCCAGGGTTCCACCCAGGTAAAGAGAGAGAAAGCATTTGTAAACAAAAGCCCAGGGTCGTGTCTCTTGTCTATCTATCTTTTTTTTTTTAATTACTTTTAATCATTTTATTCATATTTTGTGTTCTTCCCCCTCTCTCTTTCTCTCCTTTCACCTTCTTGCATATTCCTTCTTTTTTTTCTTCTTTTTTCATTTACCTTCTTTTGTTTAAATATTCTCTTTGTTTCTTGTGAAAATTTATTGCTTGTTTTTTTATTATAATTCAACTTATTCTTCTTCTCTTGCTCTTTTGCTTTTTTTTGTAAAATAAGCTGGCGCGGGAACATCACACAACTTTCTCTGACAATGGCGAAAGTTTTTTCTCTCGTTTTCTCTCATCAATCTCTCTCTATTTCTCTCTCCCTCCCTCCTCCCTCCCCCCTCTCTCTCTCTCTTTCTCCCTCCCTCTCTCCTTCCCTCTCCCCCTCTCCCTCTTCCAACAAAACAAAACTAAATTGCCGATTTTGTAAGGTTGAGTAGTTCGTACGTTTATAACACTTCTTGTAATGCATGCCAAATATGATTGCTCTACGACTTACCGTTTTTGAGATTATTATAATTATTATTCAACACTTTATTAGTTATAAAAAGCCATATTATGTACAATACAAATAATTAATATGACAATGAAGGAATGGAAACAATATATACAATAAAAAGGAAAAATAATAGAAAAATATATATAAACATAATTTCCTATCTATGGCAACTTTATAGAATTAGGAATTAGGAGAGCTTAGGAACGAATTATAAAACAGAATTTGTTAATCCTGGCCAGCCTGTTAATATCTATAGGATTTGCTAATCTTGGCTATTGATTTTGACTCCGTGGCGTAATGATTGTCACAACTGCTCGTAGTTCAGAGATCCCGAGTTCGATTATCGTTGGTTTCAAATGTAAGGCATGACATTTCTGGACTTACCCAGGCTGGGTGAGGTTAATGTGGGTAGCTGGTACGATTCCCAGTGAATGGACAATAATACCCCCGTCCTGGCTACTTTAAATCAGGATGTTAAAACCAAATAGAATCAACTGGTTAGAATAGATCGGTGTGATTATGTGATAATTGGTGCTTCTCTTGTGGAAGACCAGGTAGTCTTAACAGCTCATAAAATGCGGTCTGATTGATTGAAATTCCCACCAGAGGGCGTGTTAAGGGATAGTGCAGGATTAATCTAATCCTGTTACATAATAGAGCCTTATTCGTCCAGAAATGACTTCAGCTTATACATATTTGGAAAAAAAGTGATCGATTACAGTGCTCTCTATATCTTACTGGTAAAGTAAAAAGCTTTTTATGAAGAAGATCGGAGCCCTGTTTAGTAACGCTCGATTTATTCTGCTTACCGTGAGTGCCACGTTTTTATCTTGAGAAGGGTTGTCCTCAGTTATATATAATTTCTCATTTTTTTATATCTAGAGATGAGACAGAGCTTTTCAAGATGTTTTTGGTCAGAACATGTATTATAATTATGCAACGGATTTTTGGTGGTTAAGCGGCCGTCTGGGCATTCGAGAAGTGTATGGATCCGTTGATTTGTATCCCCCCCCAAAAAAAATAATAATAATAATAATAAGCTGGGACCATATGCAATACATCTCAACACAAAAGATGCACAATTTCGTGTAAAACGGTCACTTGTTTCTGAGTTTGTGAGTTACAAGGAACAAAAATAAAAGACCCACAGACAAACTGAAGTTGCTCAGGACGTTACTTACCACAGAGAAATCTGAGCAAAACGATGTTTTTTATTAGAAAAATTCTCTCTCTCTCACTCTCTTTTTCACTTGCTTTTCGTTTTAAAAAGTATTTTTTAAGGTAGAAAAGAGTCAAACATAGTGATTGTGGAAATCTTCTCCTTGTCCCCTTCAGTCCCTCCGCCCCTGGTCCTACACAAGCTCGGGCCTTTCACTTCTGTGATTCTGAGGAAGTCACTGTAAACTTAAAACATCGATATAGTACTAGTAGAGTGGAAACTGGATATAATGAAATCGGATGTAATAGAAAACTCTATGATAGTGAAAATCTCAGGTCCCTGCGTCACCTGTTTATGTGTAATAGAGAGCTGGCTGTAATGGAAACCTCTTTATTATAATGGAATTTTTCCTCTGTCCCTTGAGGTCTAATATATCCATGTTCTATTGTACTCATCCTGGAAAATTCAAACAAGCCTACCTATCTGGGTGTCACATTAGACAGAACACTTACCTTTAAAGATCATTGTCAAAAAACAAAATTCAAAGTCATGGCAAGGAACAATATTTTTAGGAAGCTGACAGGTTCATCGTGGGGCGCAAACCCACATGTGTTGAGAACATCTACCATGGCGTTGAGTCTGTCAGCCGCGGAATATGCTGCCCCAGTCTGGAATAATTCTGCCCATACAAAGCAGGTTGATGTTGCAGTAAATGAAGCAATACGCATTGTCACAGGATGCCTCAAACCTACAGCAGTCCAAAAGATGTATCCATTAGTTGGAATAGCACCCCCTTCAGTAAGACGACAGGTTGCAACAGAAAACGAAAAGCAAAAACAAAGTACTGATAGTCGACATCCGCTATACCAACATCAGATGCCACCGTCACGATTAAAATCAAGATCAAGTTTCCTGAGACGCACAAATGAGGCCAACATGTCACCACCTACACGCAGATTAGAACTTTGGAATCAGCAAGTCACTGACCCAATCATAGAATTGAAAGAAGAGCCCCCACCTGGTTTCCATCTTCGTTATCCGATTTGGAAAGCTCTGAATCGCCTCAGAACAGGGACCACAAGATGTCGCGTTAACCTTGTGAAATGGGGACTTGCTGAGGACCAGAATGACATCTGTGACTGTGGGCAGATACAAACTTATGACCATCTTTTAGTTTGCCCTGACATGCCCTCACAATGTACACTTCACGATCTTTTAGAGGCAAATGATATTGGCATTAAGTGTGCTGAATACTGGAAATCTGTAGTTTGAATTGTAAATACATGTTACATACAATTAACTAGGATAGGTTTTATTAACCATTATAATTTTAAGTAGTACCTAAATAAGATTAATAGTGCAATCGTTTATAATAAGCACATTGTCCCTAGATAATATTTTGCCCATGTGAGTGATTTCTTTTTTCTTTTATTCTATTTTGTTATTTTATTTTCTCAGGTGCCTAAAATGTTTTTATTTTACTCAATTTCAATTTCTTTCTCCTGTGCAGGACATATAAAGCTAGTCAGTTTATTTTATTTCTTACCTCCTCTCTTCTTTTCTAACTTCTTGTCTCACTTCTTAGTTTTGTTCGTAATTTTAGTTGGTTTGTTGTTAATGTTGATTGATCAGTTTTTGGACACGTAAATATATATACAATATTATTGTACTCATCAGGCGCGGCCATAAACCGGGCTAAAATGGGATTTATAGAGTTGCCCTTTCAGTATCTAAAGTGTTTGAGTTTGTTTACCATGCCAAAGATAATAAAAATACATTAATTATTCTAGAAATGTGTGATTATTTTTACTGTGTACAAGCTAAGACTTGAGAAAATCCTCTTTTTCTTTTGTGTCTGTGGGTGCTGCAGGTCCTTAGCACTGGCCGCGCCTGGTACTCATCATTAGCCTGATCTATTGTCTCAAGCCAAACTGAAGAGAAAAGTTGGCTTGTTCTGAACCACATATTGGACTTTTTCTTGATCAGCCGTTAAACCCTTAGGAACTGCAAGCTAGCCTGGCTTGTTATAGGGTTGGTGGCTATAGTCCGTTCTCTTTTTATAGTCCTCTGTTTAAAGGTTGTCTCTTAAAGAAGTCCTCCCAAAGATCTCATTACTTGGAAATCGTCTGTTTTAGAGTATCTGTATCAGAACACGCTCTAAAGATCATCACTTAAAAATCGTTTGTTTAAGAGTGTGTCGAAGATCGTCTTTATAGAATCGTCTATTTCGGAGTATGTTAACAATTATCTCCTAAAAATCGTCTGTGAAGGAGTATGTTGAACATCGTCTCTCCCTGGGAATGTGGTCTCGACTGAAAGGACGCCAAAGTGAGTAAGTATGACGACGAAATATTTTATCCGGCAAAAGAAAAAGTACTTTGGAAAATTAAAAGTAAGACGCCCCCCCCCCCCCCCCCCCCCCCGAGTCACCTTTCACCCCTCGAAATAAATATGTCAGCGTCGAAGAAGTAAGAAGTTTTTCGAAAAAAAAAGAAGAGATAGCTGAAAGTATAAAATATAGAGGGGAAAAAAACAAGTTTTCATTGTTTGACGGTACGTTGCAAATTATTATTTACTAGCATCGTGTACCTATCGTGCCAAATGTGTATATGTATACAGAAACAGGTAGAATAATTATTTAGAAAGTGTTTTTTTAACAAGTTGTCATATTGTGTGCACTGGTAGTCAAATGGTTAACGCCCTAGTCTGGTAATCCAGGTATTGTAAGGGTCCGTTAGTTCGAATCCCCCCAGTGCATGAATTTTTCCTCATTCATTTGAGTTTGTAATAACCACATAATAATAAGACTCTGATGAGGGTTAGGTGGTAGAAAATGCTTTGAGCATAAACCTCGCCTGGTTACCTTCCACTAAAGAGTATTATAAAAGTTAAGTGTACCCCCGAATCGCTCTCCCATTATTTCAGACCACTTTACATTATTTCGAAAAAAATATATATTATAATAATTATAATACTACATCCATGCACTTCGGGAAACGGAAAAACTCGGTCAGAATTTTGCGCTCCGGCCGGGATTCGCACTTATAACCTTCGGGTCAGCAACACATTATTTTGTATAAGTCATAATTACTAATGCACCGCCCCTTTGGCTAACTTCTCGTTAGTCATAAAAACGAAATTGTAATAAAATACTTTCCTTTCTACAGGATAAGGAAAGTAAGAACAGAAAATGACAACCTTGTCAAGAAAAGGAGAACAGTAATTATTCATAATAATTATAATTAGACATAATGGAATAATATTTTGTCTTAAAAGTAGTTATTTACTGTCTATTATTATCTGGAGGACAAAATATTATTCCAGTCTTATTAATTTTTCTGTACGAGTGACACAATTGTGTCTCAGTGACAGTCTGTCATTGGAAGTATTGAAACTATTCTACTTACTTTGTGATCGTGACGGAGCTAATTAATTACTTAATTAATATTAGATGAATATTTAGTTTTATTAAAACTAATTACTTTCATTATAAACATTAGGAGAAGTACCTTTGTATAAATGTCTCTTTATAAAGAAGAAAAAAAATAAGGGTTAGAATCTCACCCACTGCATGAGTTTTTCTTCGTTAATTTGAGTTAGTAACCACATAATAATAAGATTGAGGGTTTTATTTTTGAAAAGGTAAGTGTGCCCCGGAATCGCTTTCGCATTACTTCATTGCATTTTACCTGTACATCCATGTCATTCCGGAAACGGAAAATTTCGTACAGAAACTTCCGCTCCGGCCGGGATTCGAACCCGCAACCTCCGGGTCAGTTACCGATGCTCTTAACCACTGAGCCACAGAGGTCGTCTAAGACTCTGAGGGTTAGGTGGCAGAAAATGCTTTGAGCATTAACCTCGCCTGGTGGTTTACCTTCCACTAAAGAGAGTTATTATTATTATTATGTTTAGGAGAGGAGCTGCATATCTTAAAGACGAGATGAATAGAAGAGAGGGTTCTTTCAAATCTTAGCTCATGCACAATGAAAATCATTACACATTTCCCTAATCATGCATGCTGTCAGTATGCTACAGAACAGGGTGGGGCAAAAGTCTGGAAGGCTCTTAACATTTTTGGAAGGGTTTTTTTTAGTAGATTTGAAATTTCGCACATTAAACCTATAGACTGGGGCCAAGTTTTTGGGCATGCCTCCACGTTTGGGTCAGGGGGGCCAAGTTCTTTTTTTTTTTTGGCATGTAGACTTTTTCTAACTTTAATTTTCTAGACTTTTGCCCACCTTGTATTTCTAGTATTACTATTAGAACGTCGGGTCTGCTACCACAAATCATTTTCCCATCGATCGAGCCTGGTCATAATATGTACACCTGAGAACACTAAAAATGACTTAACAACTCAACATCTCTCACTATCCCTCACTTTTTGGTGAAAATTTCCAAGGCAAAATATTTGCATCTAATTGTATGAAATTTGTTTCGGGCAATTTTTCTCTCCGCCTGCTTATACGCTAGTGTGGTGATCCCAGGTAGCGTAGGTAGCTGTTGGTTCAAATCCCACCCGATGCCATTATTTATTTCATTTATGTGACTGTGTGACCACATAATAATAACACTCTGAGGGTTGGTAGAATTTTTTTGGAGCATTAACCGGGCTGGCAATAGGCGACTATTGCCAGCCCGGATGGAGCGTTGAATGTACCGGTTGAATCACCGAAGTTAAGCATGGTCCAGCGAGTTGAAGACTTCGTAATGCTGGCATTCAGGTCCAATCCAGGCTGGGTGAGGTTAATGTGGGTAGCAGGTTTGTGAGATTCCTGCGAATGGAGGGTAACACCTCGACGTTTAACCTGAAAAACTCGTCTCGCTCCACTAAAGAGGCATTGTTATTTACCGTCGAAAACATTACAAGTGAATTTGTTTAATCTTAGGAGAAATGTCCAATCAGTTTCATTTTTCGTTTTTTTAGACAATGTCCAATCATCACGTTTCGATACTGTGGTAATCGTTTGTGACTCATTTTCCACAATAATAAAGTCTTGGCGTACTGCTGGAATAACGGGACTCATTCCCACAATATAATGCAGTCGGCAGTATAGAAAAGGCAATATATTATTAATGGTATTATACAGACCCTCTGTGTTCTACTTTTGCAGTCTATGCTTATTCTGTTCGATCTCTTCTCAATCCACGATGTTTATGACATGCACAATACACTTCAGAGAACAATATTACTTAGCATATTTCCGCATTATTATGGAATACTTTTTGGCATACCTTTTACGCTCCCTCTCTCCCTAAGTATGCGCTGTCGTAAAACTTTAATCGTAAATATGCATTAGCCCTCTCCCAACAGGAGGACCCTATAAATACCAGAATAATGGGGTGGGGGGGCTTACTTTCTTACCTTAGATAGTGAGAGGAAGAGGGGGGGGGTCTTTAAATTTTCGTGAGGCACGTCTGTCTGTCTACCTTGTGGTAAAGTTTTTTTTACTGTTGTAGGAGTAGGGGTGAGGAGGAAAGGGAGGGGGTGGGGGGGGGTCTTAGAATACCAGGTGTCGCCAGTTAATGACCAGGCGATGTCAACTTTTTTGTTGATGTCTTTTTTTGGGCCTCCCCGCGCCCCTTCGTTTCCAGCAGTGCTTAGAACGTTAGACATAACACTTGCTTCATCAGTATTAGGAATTCCAACCCTTTATGTTCCATCAGTGTGTACACTTGCTTCATCAGTATTAGGAATTCCATACTTATTTTTAAAAGATGAGTGTTTCACAGCCTTAATGAATGAAACAGGAGCTACTGTAGACGCTTGTGGTTTGTGTTGTAGCCTGTCCTGCCCATCCCGTAGTCATCCTCTCTGATGGGCGAGAAGTGACACAATACTTCCCATTTAGGTGCTGTGTCAACACGAGCGCACCGGAAGGTATCACTTACAAACAACTGTAAGCAAATTTTGAATACAATTTTTTGTCGTCGGTGGTGTTCGAAGCCGGGACCTTCCGCATGGGCAAGCAAGTTTCATCAGTGTTTACACTTGCTTCATCAGTATTAGGAATTTCAAACTCTTTTGTTCCATCAGTGTTTATTCTAAACAGTTGTTTGATTTGTTTTCAGAAAATAGTATTACCATTATTTTATGTCAAACGACACCTTTCTGGTAGTCAAGTGGTTATCGCGCTAGTCTGGTAATCCAGGTAGCGTAGGGACCCGTTGGTTCGAATCCCACCCAGTGCATGAAATTTTCCTCATATATTTTAGTTTGTAACCACATAATAATAAGACTCTGAGGGTTAGGTGGTAGAAAATGCTTTGAGCATTAACCTCGCCTGTTGGTTGGTTACCTTCCACTAAAGAGTGTTATTTTTATTATTTCTCTCCTTGGACAGATAAACTTTTCAAACGTGAAGGATCGAAGAGTTCCGAAAGGAAAGGGATGGTTTCTGAATTTTCAAGATAAAACTTGTTTTAAAGTAGGTTTTTCCAGGGAGAGGGTTGCTTGACATTCTTCTCTTGTTTGATGGGAATTTTTATTTATTTAAATTCACCAAGTTGCGGAGTGTATAATAAAAGCCAGTTAGTTAATGGCAGCCTCCTTGTTCCCCCTTCTCTACCCTTCCCCTCTTCTTTACTTTTCTTATCCTCTAGAAAGGAAAGTATTCATACCGTTCTTATCCTATTTACTTTCTTTATCCTTTAGAAGTGAAAGTATAGTCTTACCCTCTTTATCCTCTAGAAAGGAAAGTATTCTTCTCCTATGTATGGAAAGTAAAGTAACGTAATCGCCCAAAATTTACTTTCCTTATCCTCTAGAACGGAAAGAATTCTTATCCTATGGAAATTAAAGTAATTTAATCGCCCAAAATTTACTTTCCTTATCCTCAGTTGTCTTACACTTCTTATCCTATGGAAAGTAAAGTAACGAAATCACCCAAAAATTGTCCCTGTTGCTAAATTACTCTTTAAAGTCTTTAATATTCAGGTCATTCCTTTCGAGACGATGATTTCGCCGTCCATTCGCTGGAAACTTGTTAAACCAGCTACTCAAATTAACCTCACCCTGTCTGGGTTGGAATGGGAATAGCGGCATTTTAACTTTTTTATCACTCTTTCTCAAAACCAGATTCTCCTATAAAAAAAGGTCAAAATAATTTGACATTGTTTGAACTCGAACCACCAGCCTCCCGATCACGGGTCCGCCGCCTTAACAATGGTGTTCGTGAGTTGGAAATTTTCAAATAGAAACAGGAAACTCCTAATTACAGCACACCGTATTTTTATTTCCGAGAAATTTTTAATTCTACTAGAAATCGGAACAGAATCTAGAATCTAGAATGTAAAAAAAAACGTTATTCTTCCAAATAAATCAAATTTGAAGAAAATCGATGTAGCGGTTTTAGAAATACAAGTGGTTTAGTATAAAAAATTAAAATTGCCACGTGCGTTCAATGTGAACCAATCACGAGGAAGTCTTGTGTCCATAATTGGCAGTGTATTTTTGCTTCTGCTTGCTTACACTGGGACTCTCTTTTTTCCACCATAATTATTATAGGTTTTATTGCGGGAAAAATTCCGCTATCCCTAATCCTGTTATGAACTTGTGAACAGCCATTGTTATGGCCTGGTAATCATGGCGAAATTATTGTTTAATAGCATGAAACACGCGTGGAGGCTTATTATTCGCCTATTTTTTGCAATTTCTCCTATTTTTATTGAACTCGTAAACCGGGCGCTATCCCTTGCATTAAATGCCGTACATACATAATAATTTCTGTTGTAATGATCGCTATTCAGAGTAGCCATACAGGGTGACTGAAATATTTGTTGGATTTTAGAATTTTTTGTTTCCAATACAGTCCAACCTTGTTTTAACCTGGATAAAAGAGAAAAAATCCTGGTCAAATAAATTTACCTCTTTTTAAGGGAAAATAACCTCCATAAAAAAGAAATCTGGATATAAGAGAAAAACAATCCAGTCCCTTGAGTTCTCTTAGATCCAGGTTCGAGACATTTGACTGTATGAGATATCGTTATAATTGTGACAACAAATCGTGATTGGTTCAAATTTATACCATATTTACAAGGTAATTTTTTTACCGACCTCTGCCGCTCGAGCCGTTAAAGCGCTAGTCTGTTAATCCAGGTATCATAGGGATTCGTTGGTTCGAATCCCACCCAATGCACGAATTTTCTCTCATTAATTTGAGTTTGTGACCACTTAATAATAAGACTCTGAGGGTTAGGTGGTAGAGAATGCTTTAAGCATTAACCTCGGCTGGTGGTTACTTTCCACTGAAGATTATTATTATTATCGTCCAAAAAACTTTTTTTCTCGGTGGTAACGTAAAATTTGAGAGAGCTTTTTTTTCTTTTTTCTGAACATAATAAATTGAGAAGCTGAGGAGCTCGTCGTATGACGTCATCACGTCAGTGCCAGCACATGTATATTATTTTTCTCTAGCCGCGGGTCTCGTGCTGTCGAGAGCATGCTAGCATGAGCATGAACATGATAGCCGTCTTCTCTGCCGAGGCAACTTTTCCTTGCATAGTCTTCAGTGCTTTTGATACGCTTTTCTCATCGGAGAGGGAGGGAGTTTTTCAGTCTCTCTTTCTCTCGCTCGCTTTCTACCTCCTATTTTTATTCCTCCCTTATACTTTTATCTCCTTTCCCCTCTCTCCTACTTTCATTTATCCTCCCCTCTCTTTCATTCCTATTTATATACTCCTTCTCTCCTTTATCTTCCCTCTCTTTGTCTATGTCTCTCCCTCTCTCTTTCTGTTATCTGCTTTTATATCCTTTCTTCCTCTTTCTTTACTTTCTTCTATCTCCTGTTTCTTTCTTGCTCCCTCTTCTCTCTCTCTCTCTTTTATCTCTTATTTTTTTATGTATCTCTCTCTCACTCTCCCTCTTAGTCCTTATCTCATATATGCTTTTTTCTCTTTTCTCTCTCATCTATTCGCCTCTCCTTTCTGTCACTTTCTTTTTTCCTCTCCTCTTTTTTTCTCTCTCTCTCTTTTATCTTTTTTCATACGTATCTCTCTCTCTCTCCCTCTTAGTCCTTCTATCATGTATGTTTTTATCTCTTTTCTCTCTCTCATCTCCTCTCCTTTATCTCACTTTCTTTATCCCCCCTCTCTCCCCCCTTCTCCACTCACTCTACTCTCCCCCCACTTACTTTCTCCTCCTCCACTCACTCTCTTCTCCCCTCCCCCCTCACTCTCTTCTCCCCTCCCCCTCACTCTCTTCCTCCCCCCCTCGCTCTCTTGCCTCCCCCTCACTCTCTTCCTCCTCCCCTCCCCCCTCACTCTCTCGTGTGTACATTGTTAGCAGCCCGTCCACCTGTCTGTGGCAGAACTGTAGGTAGCGTGACGGTACACGTGTGTTCAAAGTTCAGTGGGAACCCTACCCTACCGCACTAGTTAGCAAGAGGTTTAGGTTCAACCTCTGAGGAGGTGACATTGCTGTCCAGTGTGGTGGTACGTTGGATATTAATAAATCATGAGGAAAAACTAGTAGTTTCTTGTATGATTAAGGAGCATTGGTATTTAATGTTTTATGTAATATTTTATGGAACTAGGATTCTTTAAATTTCACTCTAATGACCACGGTCAAATAGGTGAAACTTAGCCGACCTCAGTAGTAAAGTAGCTTGAACGATAAGGCGGTGGACTTGTAACCTGGAGGTCGGTGGTTCAAGTCCCGGTTTAGTAAAGTCAGTTTGAGTAGTTGTGATTAACTTAAGTATGATTTTTTTATTTATATAAAAATAAGATGGAGAAGGGGCATGTTTATTTTTCTTCTCAAGTTTACGGAGTTAAGGCTCCATTGTAACTTTATGTTGATGGGAAATAAACTACGGAGAGTGAAAATAAGAAGAGCCTCACTTAAATAATGAAGACGATGAAGATTGAATGAAGGGGATGAAGAAATATTGAAGGGGATGAAGAAATAATTAAGGGAATGAAGAAATAATGAAGGGGATGAAGAAATAATGAAGGGGATGAAAAAGAATGAAGGGGATAAAGAAATAATGAAGGGGATGAAGAAATAATGAAAAGGATGAAGGGGATGAAGAAATAATGAAGGGATGAAGAAATAATGAAGGGGATGAAGAAGAATGAAGGGGATAAGAAAGTATGAAGCTTCTAACAAGACTAGAAAAAGAGAAACCGTTTATAATAATAAGAAACTGAAGAAAGTTGTGCTGCTATTAAAATTAATTGGTTTGAGAGAATTTTGTGAAATTAATCATAACGAAATGAATAAAAGTGAGAAGTTTTAGGAAAAGCTCTTTTGGAAAATGTCTGTCTTGTGTATGTATTACAATAATTCTTAGGTGGTTTTTTGAATCCGTTTGTCGACGAGTGTATTGTGAGGGATTTTGAGTGGCGTTGAGGCTTGCACAGGAATGAGAGATACTCTTTGTTGGATTGTAACAAGATTACAAGAAGTCTTCTTGCTGAAAATTTTACGTGCTATTATTTGGTGCTGCTTTGTGAAAATATGTACAGTAGTAGGGACTTATACATATTTTCCGTGATATATTGTGTTGTATGTAATTGTGAAAGATAAATAAATTAGTATCATCAAGACACGTGTATAGATAAATTGAAGCCCGTGTCTTGAATTTTTATGTTTTTGTAGAAATAATTCCAACATTGTGATAATAATCTCTTTAATCCAGTTTTCTTTTATCCAGGTTTGACTGTATTTATAAGGAAATAATTATTTAATAATAAATTAAATAAAAAAAATCATTGAGTCAGAAGCTTTCGCTGCTATGTTTTGAAATTCCTTGGTCAACTTCATTTATGGTCGCTCTAAAAATGAAGTTTACTCCCATTGATGATTATTTCACCATATTGGGCTAATAGAACATAGAACCGTGTTTTTTAATGCGTCTCTAGGGGCCAGGCCATAAATTTTCTCATTCGATAAAATATTTGCCAACAACCTCCCCAAAATTTATAAATAACAATTTAATTATTCATTACAATAATTTCCCAACTAATTAGAATTTAAATTTTGCATCATTCTCCCCACAGGTTTCTAGTTGATTTATTTTTATATATATTATGTATAGTTTTATCGATTGTGGTAACTGAGTTCTACTTTATGAGGCTCATTATGTAAAACTTACCTACTAAACGTGTTCCAACACCAATGTAGTTTAGTTTGGGGTTTTTTTTATGTTCATGTGCTTGTAAAAAAAGTTATCATATTTGTGTTAATCATTTTCGTGATATCACAACTACTTAAACTCGCTTTACTAGGTCGGTGGTTCTACGCTGAAACCGGGGCTTGAACCACCGACCTCCAGGTCACAAGTCTGCCGCCTTATCGATCAAGCTACTGAGGTTGTTTGTGCTTGTTCCTATTATATAATAGGAACAAGCACAAACATAATAGGGGTGGGTGATCGCCTCCCTAGAAATCTCAAATCGTCCCCAGGGGGGCGATATCGCTCCCGTTGAGAATCGCTGGTTTAAGCTATGTAAGTTTTACCGTTCCAGAGATACATATTCAGCAATCAGTAAATGAACTGAGTGAGTTAGTTTTTTTAAAACGTTTTTATGTTTGTGTTATGTGCAAATATTAAGATAAATATTGAGTTGTATTTGTTCATTTCTTCTTATTCAATAATACTCTCGACTGGTTCAAGTTTTCTTAACGTCCTCACAATACAACCGTGTTGCTTTTGGCTTTGAATGCCTACTTGATCTCGGGATGATGTCATTTCTGCTTGGTACATATCTTCCTGTCACCTTGGAAGTTTGAACAGTAATGATGTTGTAGAAAGAAGTTACAACTTGGTGTTTTGAATGGTAAGTATAAATATTCCACTTGTGGTAGTGAGTATGTTGATAATATTGATAATAACATCAGCAATGATACTGTAGAAAGAAGCTACAACTTGGTGTTTTGAATGGAGGTTACAAAACATCTGGTAGTAGTTAGCAGGCGCGGCCGGTGCTGAGGAGCTGCGGAACTGCAGCACCCCCAGACAAAAAAGAGAGGACTTTCTCAAGTCCTAGCTCGTACACAATGGAAATAATGAAACCTTTCTAGAATAATGAGTGCAGAATTAATATGATTGGCATATTAAACAAACAAAAAACTTTTTAGATACTGAAAGAGGTACTTTAGAAATCCTATTCAAGTCCGATTTATGTTGCACCCCAAAACATTTTCCCACTGTCCGCGCCTGGCAGTGAACGTGTTGATAATATTGAGAATAACATCAGCAATGATATTGAACGTCTTCTCAACATTGAGTCATGTTCGCGCCAGAAAGAATGATGCCCTAGTCAAACCTTGCGAGGAAGATCATGTTAACCATCATTTAGAAAAGAAAGAATTATTTACAGATCGTGATGTTGATTGCAAATCTTGTTGCAAGAGATCGAATTGGGTCTAGCTATGAACGAAAAGATAGTGAACATTTGGCATTGATCTCTATCAGTACACTTATGATTGTATTATAGAATGTTCAATTAGTAGTCCAGGAGTTTTGGAGAAGACTTCTAGACCAAGCAAATTAGACATAAATGCTTTCCAAAAATGTGGTATTTCCAACTTGGACAGTCACACCTATCTGTTGCATTAAGTGTGCTAATAGCTATTTCATACATGACG
The DNA here is from genome assembly GCA_024516035.1 of Bactericera cockerelli. Classification (NCBI taxonomy): domain Eukaryota; kingdom Metazoa; phylum Arthropoda; class Insecta; order Hemiptera; family Triozidae; genus Bactericera; species Bactericera cockerelli. The sequence continues at coordinate 6,290,763 of CM044957.1, forward strand.
ATAGTTTTTTAAAAAAAGATAAGTGTTTCACAGCCTTTTTATTTCGTAGCCATGAAACAGAAGCTACTGTAGACGCTTTCACCCTTGTCGTCTGTGTTGTTTAATTGAAATCTTCCATGGTGACTTCTGATGATATTTTTTGAAAGGTTTCTTTCATTTAATTTAAAATTAAAATAATATTTTTTTTTCTTCAATTTAATACTATAACAAGTGACCAAGCTGAACGAAAATGATTGAAAATAGCATGTGAACCGTAATTCATATGGCTCTTTCTTTGTGGCGTTCTTCACACCTCGGCCGAGGTGTTTGGTTCAACTTTTTTGTAGAACAATTTGTTTACTAAGTAGTTCTTTTAGATTTTGAGCACTCTCCTTATCTGTCTTTCTCCCCACTCTACTTCTCTCTCACACCCCTAGCTCCTTGCATTTCCCCCTCTCTCCTGTTCCTATCTTGAGGTGGTTGATAAATTTGTCCAAAAAATGAGTGTGTGTTGTTTATCACCCTCCCATCCAAGTTTCTCGCCCTTCCTCCCTTAGTGACCTTTTTCACTCCCTAAGTGACCTTTTTCCCCCACCCATCCAGCAGGGATAATCAGAAGTACATATTATATGTTAATTAAGACCATAAATATAAATTTATTTGTAGAAAATTTAAATAAACATTTATAACATGAAATATTAGATTTGACCGACTCCCATCCCCTTCTTGTATTTATGTTTATCGTTCGGCAGAGGAGCTCGGATCCCTTTGGGTCCCCTCATGTGTTGTGTGAATGGATGTGGCGTGTTGGTGGTTCATCATGATTCATTGCTCAGTGGTCGAGGCGTTTAGGGCCAAATAATTAAACATAAAAGTAATCAGCAGGCGCGGGCGGTGCTAAGGAGCTGCGGAACTGCAGCACCACCAGACGAAAAAGAGAGGATTTTCTCAAGTCCTAGCTCGTACACAGTGAAAATTATCACACATTTCCAGAATGCTTAATTATTATGATTGACATGGTAAACAAACTCAAACTCTTTAGATACTGAAGAGATTTCCACATTTTATAGTATAGTATAGTAGTGTTTTATTTCGACTATCGGCTTGAGACAAGAAGTCCCATTACGCTAACAGTTTTATGTGTTTATGTGGCAACACCCCCAAAACATTTTCCGACCGGCCGCGCCTGAATGGGAGTGAGATAGAGGCACAACAGGAGTGAAAGGGCTTGAGGAGAACTCTACCCTCTCACTCACCCCTCCAGGTATCTCCAGGAAGGGACCCAGTTTATAAATTCAGGACGAAATAAATTTGTAATGATTGTGATTATTATCATGAGAATATTTTTGTTTCCAAAACCTCCTGCCTTGGTTTTAACGATAAATATTTGTGCTCGAAAGTTTGTTGGAGTGAAATTTTCATTTTTTAATCAAATTAAAAACTTTCTCCCCTATACATACATATACAAAATTATACATACACATACAGTTTTCACTCGAAGGGCTCCTTATACACGCGTGGTTCAGATTTGAATTCCAGAACCTTGGGGTATTTTGTGTCAACATGTTTTTTTTTTCTTATTTTTTTTTTTTTCTCTCGTTTCAAACAGCCTTTTTTGTATTTAAGTAACTGTGGATAAGTATGGCCTTGTTCTTATGTACTTAAATATTAATAATATAAGGGTTGGGTGGAAGAGATTGTCATAGGCAATAATCCCGCCCTTTAGTTAGGACATATGTATATATTTTGTTTGTTTTTTTTTATATTATTAATATTGTCAATTTTTTTATATTTAATTTTTACCATTATTTGTCTGTATATACGTTCTACTAATAAAGAGTTTCTAAATAAATAAATAAAAAGTATTAACATTATTGTACCCTTCTACATGTAACCATGTTTGTACCTTGAATCCCATTGAAATTGAAATAAATATATCATACGATAATAATAAGTATGGCCTTGAGCAAAAATATGTTTGTTTCTACGCTAAATTAGTCTACATAAAATGTGGCAATCTCTTCCACCCAGCCCTTTTTTTTCGAATCCCACCCCATGCATGTGGAGTGTAGACCCTTCTTTTTATTATTATCTGCTGAACTGGTTGTAGGGTTTTTTTTGTGTGAATAGTGTGCTCCAACCGGGAATTGAACTCAGGATCTCTGGACTACGAGCAGTAGTCACAACCGTTACACCATGGAGGCTCGGATGTCCAAATCTTAATTTAAACTGCTGGAATAATTGGACTTTTATAGTTCTAAGCGGTAGCACAAAAGAATGACTAGGTGCATTGGTAGTCAAGTGGTTAAGGCGCTAGTCTGGTAATCCAGGTAGTGTGGGGATCCGTTGGTTCGAATCAGGCCCGCTTTACCGAATAGGCACAGAACGCACGTGCCGAGGACGCTAGGCAATGGGCATTTTTGGGGGGGCGCAAAAAAATGGGAAAACAAAATTTCGGTGGTTGTATCTGCATGCACCATTTATTGCGCCACAGTAATAAACCGACCTCAGTAACTGGATAGATAAGGCGGCGGACTTGTAAGCTGGAGGTCGGTGGTTCAAGTCCGGGTTTCAGCGTAAATTTAGTAAAGCGAGTTTGAGTAGATGTGATTAAATCACACCCGCGCTCGTGGTTGTGATAAAAAACTAAAATCCTATCCAACTTTACTGGTTAATATAGGTAATATAGCTTAAAATAAAATAAAATTAATTACTAGCATTAAATTGAATTTAAAATTTAAATTTGAGGTGTTAAAGAGAATGGTAGCTTTCCTGATCTTGCTAGGTCCACTACCCTTCCCGGAGGATCCGAAAAGATATCCACACCCCCATCACTGGCTTCGTTCCACAATTTTTTAACACTTACAACGGCTGTATGTTCATCTTTGTTGGTTCTGAATTTTTTAATGCAAAATAATTTCTTTTCACGGGTATTTGTAATTGGTACTCTTGTTTAATTCGTTTATTATTTCCACGGTTGTGCCTAGGGCCCCGGCAGGGTGTAAAACGGGCCTGTTAGGTGGTAGAAAATGCTTTAAGCATTAAGCTCGCTTGGTAGTTACTAAAGAGTATTGTTATTTTTTTCTCTCTTGAAGCACTTTAACTATGGCTTCAACCCTGTCGTTCTTTAAACCTAAAGTTTTAAAATTAGCTTTAGTGACGAGATTTAGCTGAATATTAGCTACGACTGCTACGAGACGTGTTTAGTTAATGACATCATATGCACAAAAGGGATAGTCATTGGCACATCGGACACATGGGCACACAGGTCTTCAATCCCGACGCCCCATGAATACTAATATGCATTTTAATGAGCCGTATAGAAAAGAGCACGGGAGAGTGCAGGGTAGTAAAGGTGCCGTTTCCATTAAAATAGGGTAGCCGGTCCAGAGAATGGACAGTTGGACACTCGGTCCACTCCGGGGGGTTCTTTTTCTTCAATAATTTCAAAAAGAAATTTATTTATTTTTACATATTATTTCATCTAGTTTTATGAAAAAAACGGGATTTTTTTTTCTTTCAAAAATTTCTAAAAGAAATTTATTTATTTTTACATATCATTTTCATCTAATTTTATGAAAAACGGGATTTTTTTCCTCTCAAAATTTTCAAAAAGAAATTTATTTATTTTTAAATATCATTTTCATCTTAAATAATTTTATAAAAAGTAGCTTTATTTACTAATTGAATCAACATTAAAAAAACATGGATTATTATTATTTCAATTAATAAATGTACGAAAAAGTTTCTGAGAAGTAATAACAGAGAGACTGACGGACACAAATCCAAAGCCGTATTTTTCTTTCTAACCAAAGTGGATTCAACTGGAATAAAATGGACACGAACTGGAAGCAAGTCATTTTTCTTTTTAAATAGGAAAAATCTTCTTCCAGTTTGGTTAACCAAAATGGATTTATAAAATTCTTGCTTCCATTTATTTTGATAAGTTAAGTCCATTGTTTATCTTTATAAGTACCAAAACGCATTTTTCTTTCATGAATAAATATTTGGGGAAATATTTGGGGAAATATTTGGAGTAAAATGGAAATATTTGGAAATACCTGGAAAAAAAAAATATCCTAAAGAAAAATACACCTCAAGATTGCTCAGGAGGTGAATATTTTGGAATAAGTTTTTTTTTAAATCGTTTTTAAGAATAATAACTCTAACTGTCCAGTGACAGGCTTGTGTTCATTAGTTCGACAGGTTACCCTATTTCGCCGTAGGAAAAGGCCATTTTTCGTGATCTCTCTTCCATATTGAAAAAAAACTTTTGTCGGCGAGGAAAAAGTCTATTTTGATATTCATGGTGCATAAGCTGCTTGTTAAGCGATGTTCTTGTGTCGGGACTCGGGAACTCGGGAGTGACAACAAAGCTTTCGCTTGACCTGCCGTGTCTGCCGGCGAGCATTGCATGTCGCGGGCGAACCGTCGGCGATACAGTTTTCAGGTAATAGAAAGTAAAATTGTGTGTTTCAGAGCATTTTTAATTTCCTGTAACAATACTTTCTAGGCCTGTGAGTTATAGAAACTAGAAAGAATTGTTTTTTTTTACTTTCTATTGCCTATAAGGTATAAAAAGTATTGTAATTGGTCACTTTTTTACAAATTGAGCTGGTAACATTTCTGGTTTTTCTTCGGAATTCAGCTGATAACATTTTTTGGACGTCGAATTAGACTCTCCAGTGGATCCCTATACGCTATCCGTATTAACTTCCAGACTAGCGCCTTATCCACTCGAGTCACTGGACTAGCAATGCTACTGCACTCCCTGGACCACCAGACTAGCGCCTTAACCACTCGAGTCACTGGACTAGCAGTGCTCCTGCACTACCTGGACCACCAGACTAGCGCCTTAACCACTCGAGTCACTGGACTAGCAATGCTCCTGCGCTACCTAGACCACCAGACTAGCGCCTTAACCACTCGAGTCACTTAACTAGCAATGCTCCTGCGCTACCTGGACCACCAGACTAGCGCCTTAACCACTCGAGTCACTGGACTAGCAATGCTCCTGCGCTACCTGGAGCACTAGACTAGCGCCTTAACCACTCGAGTCACTGGACTAGCAATGCTCCTGCGCTACCTGGACCACCAGACTAGCGCCTTAACCACTCGAGTCACTGGACTAGCAATGCTCCTGCGCTACCTAGACCACCAGACTAGCGCCTTAACCACTCGAGTCACTTAACTAGCAATGCTCCTGCGCTACCTGGACCACCAGACTAGCGCCTTAACCACTCGAGTCACTTAACTAGCAATGCTCCTGCGCTACCTGGACCACCAGACTAGCGCCTTAACCACCACGACCGCATGACCTTGACCACCCATGCACTGTTGAGCAAGAGATGTATTATTATTATGAAACTGTTTATTAATAGGACATAGAATACAAAATTTAGAACAATATAAATAAGAAAAGAAAAGGTAAACATATATAAAATATGTACAGATGTCCTACCTAAAGAGCGGGGTTATTGCCTATGGCAATCTCTTCCACCCAACCCTTGTAATACTGTTGTTTGGTACTGTTCGGTCACAGTGACTCATGGCATCTCTTCCCACAGGACAATGTCAGATCTCCCCATCCCCCCTCTCTACCTTATATCCCTCCCATTTTCAATTAATTTTCCTTCACGTCATTTGATGAATGTTGAACATCACATCAACACAATTTTTTTTATACTATCCATACTTCATAATAATAATGTTCGCACACTTTTTTTGCTGCCCCATCAGCACCAATATTCAAATTAATTCTTGTATTAATTTTTATTTTTATTTATTGTATGGCTTTACTACACATCTCAGAAGACATAAATATGTAATACACTTGATCAGGAAATCTGTTGGCAGTGATTGTCTGATCGCCAAAATTTTCAAGGAGGCGTACTAACATTTTACCCCCTTGTATTAATAACAATAGAAGTCTTCAGTGGAACGTAACCACCAGGCGATGTTGATGCTTAAAGCATTTTCTATCACCTAACCGTCAGAGTCGTAATATTATGTGAGATTCAAATAAATGAGGAAAAATTCATGCACTGTGTGAGATTCGAACCAATGGATCAGTAGGAGGAGGAAGAAAAGGAGCAGGTGGAGGAGGTAGAGGAGGTAGAGGAGAAGGGGGAGGAGGTAGAGAAGGAGGCGGAGAAAGAAGAGGAGGAGGCGGAGAAAGAAGAGAAGGAGGCGGAGAAAGAAGAGAAGGAGGCGGAGAAAGAAGAGAAGGAGGCGGAGAAAGAAGAGAAGGAGGCGGAGAAAGAAGAGAAGGAGGAGGAGGTAGAGGAAGAGAAGAAGGCGGAGAAAGAAAAGAAGGAGGCGGATAAAGAAAAGAAGGAGGATGAGGTAAAGGAAGAGAAGGAGGCGGAGAAGGTAGAGGAAGAGAAAGAGGCGGAGAAAGAAGAGAAGGAGGCGGAGAAAGAAAAGAAGGAGGAGGAGGTAGAGGAAGAGAAGAAGGCGGAGAAAGAAAAGAAGGAGGCGGAGAAAGAAAAGAAGGAGGAGGAGGTAGAGAAAGAGAAGGAGGTAGAGAAAGAGAAGGAGGCGGAGAAAGAAAAGAAGGAGGAGGAGGTAGAGGAAGTGAAGGAGGCGGAGAAAGAAAAGAAGGAGGAGGAGGTAGAGGAGGAGGGGGTAGAGGAGATGGAGGAGGTGGATAAGGAGAAGAAGGTGGAGAAAGAAGAGGAGGAGAAGGAGGCGGAGAAAGAAAAGAAGAAGGAGGAAGAGGTAGAGGAGGAGGGGGGGAGGAAGTAGAGCCATTGCCTCGTGGCAATTTGATACAGAGCAGGCAGCGTATATTACCCTCTAGTTATGTATCGGGACTGAAAAAATGCATGAAATGGAAATTGGGAAAGCGAGACTTTCAATTTGTCTTTCGAGAAGAAAAAGTTCAAAAGAGTTGTTGTTGCTCTTGTGCTTTGAAATAATTGGAAATGAATCTGCTGCGTTCACCCCCAACCCTCCTACCTCCCACTCTCTCTCTCTCTTCCCTCCCTCTCCTCTTTCTCTCTTCTCCCTCCCTCTCTCTTTCTCTCTTCTCCCTCCCTCTCTCTTTCTCTCTCCTCCCTCCATCTCTCTTTATCTCTCCTCCCTCCCTCTCTCATTCTCTCTCTCTCGCTCTTAGTGTGTAATTTTCCCTGCCTTGCTCTTCCAAATCCCTCTCTCTCTCCCTCCTTCACCCTCCCTCTCTCTTTATCTCTCCCTCCAACTCTCTCTCTTAGTGTGTAATATTCCGGTTCGAATCCCGGCTGGAGCGTAAAATTCTTACCTAGTATTTCCGTACCCGCAATGGCGTAAAGTGCCCTGAAGTAATACGAAAGCGTTTCCGGGGCACAATTGCATTTTTAAATTGAAAAAAAAACTCACCTGTAGATTGATTTGTAGCAAGCTTTCGACAGAGGTTTCGGGAGTGAAATGCCTCGTCAACCTCATTATGATTTCACTAGAAATATAGGATACGGAAAGTTCAGTACGTCAATTATGAGCTCCTCTTGGAGGTGGGCGGGGGAGGGCCCACCTCCTGTGCAGATAACGTCAGCTTTCTATTAGCTTTCTATTTCCTGTGAATATTGGATTCACACGGCGACGAACACATTAGCCCAGTCAAAATATACCATGCACTGTCTAGCCTAAGACTAGTTATAGGAATAATAAGTTGATCAAATGATTTACAGTCAAGCTCACAACCAAAAATACTAACGATCAATATTGCATTAATCAAGAAATTGTCACATCAATTTCTCTATACTTTAATATGACATATATACAGGGTGTCCCACAAAACTTGGACACCTCAAATTACTCGGCCCTGAAAGAGTTTTTGAAAAAATAAAAAATATAGGGTACATGTGCTAATTATGCGGTTTCAATTATGATTTTTTTTTTTATACAGGGTGGTTCAAAAGTCAGAAATTGAGGTGTCAACTTTCGATTTTTAAATGGATCGACCTGAATTTTATTTGATAATTTTACTTCTAAATGATTCCTGAGTACTTTTTTAAACAAAAATATTACATACAGGGTGGTTTTTTTTCGACCAATTTTTTTTTCTAAATCTTGAATAACTCAAGTTCGGTTAATTTTTTCGATAACAAGAATAGAATGTGTTTGTGTAATGAATACACGCACTTTCAATTGGCATTAAAAATTTTTATACAGGGTGGTTCACAAGTGAAATAATGACTTGATTTTTTTTAAAACCGAGTTTTTTTAATTTTTTATTTAGGATTAATAATTCTCGTCTAATTTTACACATTTTTCGTTAGTCATATCGAAAAACAAAACTAAAGTGTTGTACAGGGTGAGACATAATTTTTTTGTAACACCCTGTATATGGGCAGTCAAAAAGACGCAAAATTAAATATGAAGACTAAATATGCAAGAAAAACTTTGATTTTTAATTAAACTAAAAAGTTATGGTGTTTTAACTAATATTGTCGCAGGGACCACCCTGTAGATATTTTCTTAAACTATCATGTAGGTACTCTAAGTTGTATAAAATTCAACGAACACTTCGAATCATGTGGGAAAAACAAGTAAAAAACACGAATTTGAAGCCATTTTCAATTTGGTGTCCACACTGAATGATTTTAAAACTTGAAATAAAAAGTAGGTAGGTGTAGACACAAAATTGAGCATGGCTTTTTGAATTCATTTTTTTTCTTTCAGATTTGGACTCCTCGTTGAATTTTAGACAGTTTCGACTACCCATATGATGGTTTAAAAAAATATCTACAGGGTGGTCCATGCGACAATATTAGTTAAAACACCATAACTTTTTAGTTTAATTAAAAATCAAAGTTTTTCTCGCATATTTAGTCTTTATATTTAATTTTGCGTCTCTTTGACTGCCCATATACAGGGTGTTACAAAAAAATTATGTCTCACCCTGTACAACACTTTAGTTTTGTTTTTCGATATGACTAACAAAAAATGTGTAAAATTAGGTTAGAATTATTAATTCCAAATAAAAAATTAAAAAAACTCAGTTTTAAAAAAAATCAAGTCATTATTTCACTTGTGAACCATCCTGTATAAAAAAAATTGATGCCAATTGAAAGAGCGTGTTTTCATTACACAAACACATTCTATTCTTTTTATCGAAAAAATTAACCGAACTTGAGTTATTCAAGATTTAGAAAAAAAATTGGTCGAAAAAAAACCACCCTGTATGTAATATTTTTGTTTAAAAAAGTACTCAGGAATCATTTAGAAGTAAAATTATCAAATAAAATTCAGGTCGATCCATTTAAAAATCGAAAGTTGACACCTCAATTTCTGACTTTTGAACCACCCTGTATAAAAAAAAATTCATAATTGAAACCGCTTAATTAGCACATGTACCCTATATTTTTTTATTTTTCAAAAACTCTTTCAGGGGCCGAGTAATTTGAGGTGTCCAAGTTTGGTGGGACACCCTGTATATGGTTGAAGTTTTTACTATTTATAATCAATCAATTATATTACCCTTCAATGGGCATTGATAAATACGATATTGACATAATGATCATCTACAGGGATTCTAGGGATTTATTTTCCAAAAGTATTGATCATAATGTCATTGATTATCACATCAATAATCAGTTGATTTAACGCTATTCAGAGCATCACCTTATTTTAGTGTGATTGATAAACGCACCCTAAATTTTCAGCCTTTGAGTTGTATCCTAAAATACATTCCCGGATGAGACGTGTCAACTCACATCAGACATCTACTAACTAATCAGTATTGAGCCTTTGACTTGTAACACCCTTTATAATATACATTCCCGGATGAGACGTGTCAACTCACATCAGACATCTACTTACTAATTAGTATTGAGCCTTTGACTTGCAACACCCTGTATAATGTACATTTCCGGATGAGACGTGTCAACTGACATCAGACTACTACTTACTAATGAGTACTGAGCCTTTGACTTGTAACACCCTGTATAATATACATTCCCGGATGAGACGTGTCAATTGACATCAGCATACTAACTTACCTAATGAGTATTGAGCCTTTCACTCCCCACATAGATTAGGTGAATTATGGTTTCACCTATCCGAATGTGACTTTTCCGGACTCAAGATGATGAACCCTCGATCTCTTCAGAATTACCAGTACCTACAGTGCATTGTTAGTCAAGTGGTTAAGGCAAAAAAAATTCTTGAAAATAAATAAATAATTATTATAGGATTTAACGTCGCTTTTAACTGCATGGTCATATTACGACGGGGATGTTAGCCTCCGTTCGCAGGAAACTCACAAGCTTGCTACCCACATTGACATCCCCCAGCCTGGGTTGGGCCGGAATGCCATCATCACGAAGTCTTCACCTCGCTGGACGTTGCTTCACTTACGTAGTCCTACGAGAACCGGTGCATTCAACGCGCCATCGACGGACGCTTGCTAGATAAAGATCTACATGCATTGGTCGTATAAAATATTTCGTGTATTTATAATGAAATTTTTATCATAATCTATCATCGTAAAATTGATATTGAATAAAATTGTTGACTAGATTTTTTCTGAAATTTAATTTGTTTCGTCAAAATGACAAGAGACGGGGCAATTTCCCAGTTAGCGTCGTTCCTTAGTACAAAGAGCAAGGCAAGCTCTTTAGCTGGCAAAGTTTACGATCCTGCATGACAATCCTGAAGTATATCCCTCCATCTCTCTCCGAGCACCTTTAATCTCGATGAAGGTAAAAAAAGGTTCACGACGGTAAAAAAGAGAACAAAAAAAAAATTAATTTCTTCTGTCAAAGGAAAAATATTAAATATTATAAACCCTCATCACAACATCACATGTGAGTTTACAAGATATAAAAGTTTGTTGTGATCTGGTTAAAGAAAATGAAAATTGAAAGATTAGAATGAGGGATTAAATGCTGAGAGGAGTAAAGTAAAGAGATAAAATGATAAGAGAATAAAAAAATGATGGGAGGGGAAATGTAAAGTGATAAAATGATGAAAGAGGAAATGGTTGGAGATAAAATGATGAGAGAGGAAATGTAAAGAGATAAAATGATGAGAGAGGCAATGGTTGAAGATAAAATGATGAGAGGGGAAATGTAAAGAGATAAAATGACGAGAGGGGAAATGTAAAGAGATGAAATGATGAGAGGGGAAATGTAAAGAGATAAAATGACGAGAGGGGAAATGTAAAGAAATAAAATGATAAGAGGGGAAATGTAAAGAGATAAAATGATGAGAGGGGGAATGTAAAGAGATAAAATGAAGAGATGGGAAATGTAAAGAGATGAAATGATGAGAGGGCAAATGTAAAGAGATAAAATGATGTGAGAGGAAATGGTTCTAGATAAAGTGATGAGAGGGGAAAATGTAAAGAGATAAAATGATAAGAGGGGAAATGTAAAGAGATAAAATGATGAGAGGGGAAATGTAAAGAAATAATAAAGTTGAGAGGGGGAGTTAAGGTATAAATTGACTAAAAATAAGAAAAACTTTAAAAATTCATGCTTGTCAAAATCTAACCCTTTTTCTCGGTACCGGAGAGCCAATGCTTTCATCTTGACCGATCCAGCCCAGACATGGACCAGCTAATTCTCGGGAATCTTGCGCCAAGGAGCTCTCTCCCTCCTTACAAGGAGCTAAACGTTTGTTTTGGCTTCTTTCAAAAATGCGTCGGGGCTTCGTGCGCTTCCCCGGAAAAACTTTTCATCTCCTCTTGTTGCATTATTTATTTTCAATCTTTCACGTACACTTTTAATCCCCGACGAAAAGTTTTGCCTTTTCTGTGCACCTCACCACCACCTTAAACCCACAGAAAACTTTCTGGACCAAAAGTTTATCCGAACTCTCCTTACTCAGCAAGCGGGAGAAAAATGAAAAGATCATTTTCGGCGTAAACAAAGAAAAGGGACCCGAAGTCCTTGCAAGATCTCGCCCGAACTCCGAGAAGTTATGAACAAAGGACTCAAAGGCGAAGGAGGCCACAGAAGAAGTTTGGACTTGGAGAGTCATAAAGTTAAGTACAGTTTCTTTGTTGTCGCCCACCTGACCAACGCAGAAACGTAAATACATTAATCCAGTCGATTCTGCTAGATATAAGAGAACAATTTCCCGGTTCAACTTACCAGTTTATGAGGGAGAAGAACCTGGATATAAGAGAACTATTTCCAGGTTCAACTTACCAGTTTATCAGGGAAGATAACCTCTTTGTAAAAAGAACATGGATATAAGAGAACAATTTCCAGTTTCAACTTACCAGTTTATCAGGGAAAATAACCTCTTAGTAAGAAAACCTGGATATAAGAGAACAATTTCCAGGTTCAACTTACCAGTTTATCAGGGAAAATAACCTCTTTGTAAGAAAAGCTGCATATAAGAGAACAATTTCCAGTTCCAAATTACCAGTTTATCAGGGAGAAGAACCTGGATATAAGAGAAAAATTTCCAGGTTCAACTTACCAGTTTATCAGGGAAGATAACCTCTTTGTAAGAAGAACATGGATATAAGAGAACAATTTCCAGGTTCAACTTACCAGTTTATCAGGGAAAATAACCTCTTAGTAAGAAAACCTGGATATAAGAGAACAATTTCCAGGTTCAACTTACCAGTTTATCAGGAAAAATAACCTCTTTGTAAGAAAACCTGCATATAAGAGAACAATTTCCAGGTTCAACTTACCAGTTTATCAGGGAAAATAACCTCTTTGTAAGAAAACCTGGATATAAGAGAACAATTTCCAGGTTCAACTTACCAGTTTATCAGGAAAAATAACCTCTTTGTAAGAAAACCTGCATATAAGAGAACAATTTCCAGGTTCAACTTACCAGTTTATCAGGGAAAATAACCTCTTTGTAAGAAAACCTGGTCACTGGATATAAGAGAACAATTTCGAGGTTCAACTTACCAGTTAATCAGGAAATATATCCTCTTTGTAAGAAAACCCGGATACATGAGAGAAAAGAATTCGGTATCTTGAGTTCTCTTTTATCTGGACTGTAATGGAACTTTTAAACCTGGCGATCTCGCAAGAAAGTGTTTTTTTTAGGCATGAAGTGATTCATAAAATTCGGTTCCGAACACGGTAGCTTATTGGAAGATTTGACTTTTAATGGGTGGAAATCCTACACCCGAAGTAGAGGTACCTAGAGTGTCTTTGAAAGATTTTTCCCTAATCCTTGGAAAAAAATTATCTATGTTGCTTACCATAGTCTTTAAGTTTTAGGAAAAATACTTTATTCGTGCGTTGGGAACCCTACGCTACCAAGATAGCCTGATAACCACTTGACCACAAATTGTTGTCATTGAGCTTTTTATACACTCTATTTAATTTAGAATACAATAAATGTATAGCAACATTCCGAAAAGCTAAACTGAGGTGGCGGAAATTTTCTTTCCACCAATTTCCAATTTCACCTCCCTCGCCCATGCCAGCCCCCCTGAATTAGCCATCACTTTCAGTTTTCTCTGTCATCTCGTCAAATATTTGCCAGCCATGCCACCACCTTGCCCTCACCGCACGCTGAGTCAATACCGTGCGAACGGGGGAACTTTCAAAGTCACCGGGCGAGGTGATCAATCGTGTCGACGGCAAATATTGGATCTTGCGGCCGCTCTCGTGACGCCCCCGCGCTGTCGAGAGTATCAGAACTCGACCCCCATCCGTCTCATTATTAGAACTTGACCCGCTTTGTGCTTTTGATTATTTGTTTTCCATCTTGGAACTGTCAAAAGATAATCTGAGCTTTTTTAGATTTTTTTTTCTCGTTTGATATTTGTACAAACCTTTTTCTACTGTCTATTAGCTCCTGTGCTGTTTATTTGTTTAATTTCTATCTTGGAAACGTCAAATGAAAAATTGAACTCTTTTACTTCCTGGTTCATAGCTGTGTCTTTAGTTTGATCAGAAGTATTGTGTCCGTTTTTGGATTGAACTGAAATTTGTTGAGAACGTTCTATGAAATATGCTAAAGCTCCGATATTTTTTATAAATCAAAAGAAAAAGGATCAATTTTTTTTCTTCTTTTTTACTGAAGGCCTACCTGTCATTAGCTACCCTTGATGTGTGATATATCTTTTATGTATTCTATTTATCATTCTCGCTCCAGCTGACCAATACCATCTCTGAAGTAATGAGTTTTGTTCTTACATAGTGCAGCATTGAGCTTCATAAGTTGTAAAAAAAAGAGAAATAAAAATCATGTTTATGATACTTTCAATGTCCTAGCAAAACTGATGATCATGATGGTCGGATAGATGAAAATAACGAGAAGTATTCTAATGAAGAAGAAAAAAATGATGCTCAAAAACATTTTGAAAGCTCCTTAATGGTGTTGAAAACTATTGAGATGATTCAAACCCTCTTCAGATGGTAAAAAAAAAACAGAAGAAATGAAATCAACACAACACTTCCCTTTCTACTGCTCTTTTTAATATATTTAGATATTATTATTACTACTAGGGTGAAAAATAAGCGTACTAGGGGTACAGTGAAAGTGGGGACTCTGGCAAAAAAGCTTCAAGGGAGTAGATTGAGATGGTTTAAACCCCTTTCAGAGTAAACACGGAATAAATAAAATCAACACTACACTTCCCAAGTTCCTATTCTACTGATGCATATTATTTATCATTATTATTATTATTACTAGTTTACTACTATCACTAACTAGGGTCAGAAATGAGTGTATGTATTAACTAGAGGAACAGTGAACATGTGCCTCTGTCAAAGAGAATACAAGAGAGTTGTCTGAGATGGTTTGGACATGAAGAGCAAAGATATGAAGAGTAAGAGAATAGAAGAAAACAGACGGTAAAAGAAAGAGGGGGAGACCAAAAATGAGATGGAGAGACAATGTTGAAGAAGATCTAAGAGAGAAAGTGGAGAAAAAAAGACAGACGCATTCAACAGAAAGATGGTAAGGAAGGATTCATGGAGCAAACAGACGCCAAAGAAATAAGAGAGTTTTCCTAAAATGGTTTGGACATGAAGAGCAAGAAGATAAGAAGAGTAAGAAAATAGACGGTTAAAAAAGAGGATGAGACCGAAGATGAGATGGAGAGACAAAGTTGAGGAAGACTTTTTTTGTTTAAAAAAAAAAGGTAGATGTGCCCCGAAACCACTTTCGCATTACTTCTTTACATCCATGCCATTCCGGAAAGGAAAACACTCGGTCAGAATTTTGCGCTCCGGCCGGGATTCGTACCCGAAACCTCCCGTTCATCAACCAATGCTCTTAATTACTGAGCCACGGAGGTTGGCAAAGAAAGAAAAAGTGGAGCAAAGAAGACGCACTAAATCGAAAGACCTGAAGAGAAGCGTTCACGGAGCAAATGCTGACCCTAAGTGAAGTTTTGGGAAAAAGCAAAGAAGAAGAAGATACTATTATTGTTATTTTCATGATGAGTTATTTCATCTCGTTTATTTTCTGCGTCAATTAGATGTTCAAGACACGAGGATGGTGAACCACTTACGTTCAAATAGGGTCAAGAAGGGATTATAGTGTATAGTGTACTCAAATGAAGTACGGAAAAGGAAATTCGTTTGTTGTACAATCGACGGAACAAAGGGTTATACAGGGTGGAGCACAACTCTTAGGGCGGAATTAATAGACGTTTTTGTAAAACCTCTGTGGCGTTAAGTCACGGATTGCGTACTGTGTAAGATAGGGAAAACCGACGCTTAGCAGCAACTTAAGTTATCGATGTTATCTATTAATTTCGCCTTTAGTAACGTGAATGAAAATCTAAGGGCGGAAATAATAGTCGTTTCTGTAATACCTCTATGGAGTCTAGATTTTGCGTCTTGTGTCTTAGATGGGGAGAATTAATGCAGCCAAGTCATGACACTCATGGCTCAAGATCTCGATCGAGGTGATTCCAGCCCAACCCAGGCTGTGTGAGGTTAATATGGGTAGCAGGTTTGTGAGTTTCCAGCGAATGGGTAAACAGCTCTGATATGACCATGCAGTTGAAAGGGACGTTAAAGGCAAAATTAAAAGCGATGATTTTGTTTATTAATTTAGGCCTTGTCCTAATGAGGACGTTAAATCAAATATAATCGTTCGTTTTAGGAAAAGCATCCAGCCGTAAAACATGTGCCACAAACAACCAACCTCAACCATGAGGTTGAACAATGCCGACCCCAAGTAGGATTGGGAAAAGGCAAAGTGAAAGGCGAAGAAGTCTTTTCAGAAGACGAAACATGATCCTCAACAGCGGCAGCGCGCATATGGAATAACTAGCGGGCTGCACCCGCTTCGCCAAGCCATCACACACACCACACCCACACACCACATACACACACTTCACACACCCATCCACACACACACATCCACATCCACATCCACACACACACCCACCCAAACACACCCACACACACACAACACACCCATACACATCACACACACATACACACACCCATCCACACACACACACCACACACACCCATTCACCCACACACACCCACCCACACACACACACACACAACCACACACACACAACACAACACACACAAACCACACACACACACATCACCACACACATACACATCACCACACACACACACACACACACACACACACACACATCACCACACACACACACACACACACACACATCACCACACACACACACACACACACACACACATACACACACACACACACACACGCAGTCATCATCGCTGTAAATTTCAAAATCCCGAGCCAAATCTATCATAGCGGATATTGATAATGTAGCAAACTGGCCCATATTTCGAGAACGGTTTGTCAGAATATGGCAACAAAGGGCTCAAATAAAATCATGTGATGTTCTCAGATAGTTTTTACAATAAAAATATAGGTCCTCGCGATAACTTTTAAGTTCCGTGCTGAAATCTGTAAAAAAACGGGAAAAGTCTGAAAAAATGGTCGAAATTTCGAACATTCTGGCTTCTATCTCGAGAACGGTACGTCAGAATGTGGCCTTATATGATTAAAATGAAAGCTAGTTTTGTTTAATGTGTTATTAAATAATAAAAAATATAGGTCCTCGCGACAAATTTTAAGTTCCGCGCTGGAATCTGCTAAAAAACGTGAAAAGTCTGAAAAAAAGGTCGAAATTTCGAACATTCTGGCTTATATCTCCAGAACGGTACGTCAGAATGTGGTCTAAATTGAATTAAATGAAAGCTAATTTTGTCTAATGTGTTATTAAATAATAAAAAATATAGGTCCTCGCGATAGATTTCAAGTTCCAGGGCAAAGACTGTCTTAAAATCGGTCCCTTCCTCAAGGAAATACTTGAGGAAGGTCATAACTCAAGGATGGTTTGGAATTTCGGACTTTTGATAATTTTCCTGGTATTTTCCGGCAATTTTACTTGGGGTCATCTTATTTATTTATTTATTTATTTATTATATTTTTTTGTACAAATTATACATTTTTGTATGTGTACAACGTCAAGGGTACTTAAAATTAAATATAAATATAATATGTATAATTGTATATATAAAAATAATAATAGGTGTATGCATAATATATTATAGAATTAGAAGAATAGCTGGGAGAGGAGGAGGATAGAATAATGATGGTGGTGGTGATGATGATGATGAGGGTGGTGGTCATGATGATGGTGGTGCTGATGGTAATGGTGGTGGTAGTAGTGGTGGTGATGATGATGATGATTTTAATGAAAATTATAATGATGATGACAGCAAGGACAGAAGAGGGTGGACTCATCTCAGGCTATCCTGGAAACTCCTCAAATGAATAAGGAGCTAGCACAAGTAAATGTTCTTTGAGGGCATTTTTGAATAGCATGATGTTTTGAAGTTCTTTTATGGACGGAGGAATTTTGTTAAATAGTGTTATGCCCTCTTTCAAGAATGATTTGTCCATAACTTTACTTGTTACAAATTTATCCCTATTCCTCGTATTGTAGTTGTGCACATTACTGTGCTTGAGGAGGCTTGGAGATAACTTGTGTATCAAGACACAAGAGTCCAGAATAACCTGAGCATAGAATGTTAGGATTCCCTGCTCCCTAAAGATAGGTTTGCAGGAAACCCTCCAACCAAGTCCAAATATGGTTCTCATCAATTTTTCGTCAATTTTTCATCAATTTTTCGCTATCTCTTACAGTTTCGCCTAAACAATTCCGGACACACAAAGATACAAAGCCCGTCCATATTTCTCATTTATATATAGAGATTATCCTGTCGTGATAATTATTCCACGATTTCCACAACACATGGGTCTGTACTAGGGTTGCCAGATCATTTCCAGCCCAAAACGGGACAAGAGACCTAAAACGTCCAAAAAAACGGGATTTTGGATGAAAATACGGGACAAGCCCTTTTTAACACCCCCCCCCCCCCCCCACATCCTGCAATGTTCGGAAGAAAGAAAAAAGCTTTATTTTTAAAAACAACTTTTTACTATTCAGATTTATTTATTACTTCTCATATTTTTGATTAGACTGTATTTTTTTGACAAAATCTTTTTTACCATTGAGATATTGGTAAAATTCTCCATCCTCTCTCTCTCTCTCTCTCACTCTCCTGTCTGTACTCTGATTTTAGTATGATATACATCCCCCAAAAATACACTTCGTGTGCAAAAGACGCCAAGAAAATAACAATCCTTCTCAAATAGAATTACCTTGAAAATGATTGCCTAAAAAGGAACTGATATCAAATGAAGGCCAAGTTCTTGTAAACTAGATATTATCTGGCCACAAAAGAGTCTCAAGTACAGAAATTAAGCTGACAATTGGATATGATATTTCCCATTTTTCTGCTTTTTCACAACACTAAAATTTAACATTAAAAATCTTGGCAAGTTTGAAACATCAAAAAATTGCTTTGAACTTGCCAAGATTTTTAATGTTAAATTTTAGTGTTGTGAAAAAGCAGAAAAATGGGAAATATCATATCCAATTGTCAGCTTAATTTCTGTACTTGAGACTCTTTTGTGGCCAGATAATATCCAGTTTACAAGAACTTGGCCTTCATTTGATATCAGTTCCTTTTTAGGCAATCATTTTCAAGGTAATTCTATTTGAGAAGGATTGTTATTTTCTTGGCGTCTTTTGCACACGAAGTGTATTTTTGGGGGATATCAGGTATTTTTGGTTGGTTACATTGTTACCCATTTGCTAAATTCAACACATGAAATAAAGTAGAATTTATTTTTATGAAAATATTCATGGCTTTTTTTTCTATCTCACCATCTCTTTACTACGGCCCAATATTTCTAAAATATTAAGGTATTTCAACTTTTGATTTTTTGAGATTAGATCCTTTTTTATGAATAACTCTCAAACGCTTCAATCTGCTTCATTTTATCAAATTTCGGACATTTACTTTTGGTTAATACAACTTGTTTTAATTTTCATTTAACTAGCAATAGAATCAGTTATTTTGAAAAGGGTTTAAGTCACAAAAAGTAAACTTTTGGAAAACTAAAAAAAACTATTTATTTGGAAAATATAAAACATGGCATATTTTTCTTCTTCGTGTAATGATTAATTAGGCTAAAAGACATTATGTAACTGATCTACAAACGTTTCAGTGACATACTTTTCAAGTAAATTTTAGTTTTATAGGCTGGACTTATGTCCTAACTGAAATAAACACGAAAATAGGTAAATCCGTTAACCAAACATGCATATTATTTACCATTTTAGGTTTGGTCAACCACAAACCACATATTTTATGTCAATTCTGAGACAATTTAGGCTAGTATTTTAACACTTTGATCCCATGAATACCATATATGACCCTCAACTGACATTTCACAAAGGACATGAGTACCATATATGGTACTCACCCAAAATTTCACTGTAGACTTGTGTACTCTATATGGTATTCACGACCTTCCTTTTCTTGGAAGACATGAGTACTCCCTATGGTATTCGTTTCTATGTGTATCTCATAGGGAACAGGTTCTTGTGGTCCATGGGAGCAATGTATGAGTGTTGGGTTCTGAAATTTGTGGTCCCTCGTGCTCACTCGCCGATCCCAGCTCTGGGGCTCAAAGTGTTAAGGATAAGGTAAAAAGAAAATCATCTTCAAATTTCAAGTATTAATAATAATAATAATGCTTTTTCTTTGTGTTATTATGTCACAATTTTAGTGGGTAGCGCAGAATCATAAGACTTTACCACTTTAATTTACAAGATCTTGTATTATTTTTTTGCCTAAGATTCTGTTACTGGTC
Source organism: Bactericera cockerelli (assembly GCA_024516035.1). Lineage (NCBI taxonomy): Eukaryota > Metazoa > Arthropoda > Insecta > Hemiptera > Triozidae > Bactericera > Bactericera cockerelli. The sequence goes on from CM044957.1 coordinate 6,310,890, forward strand.
GCTGCTTTACATTAAAGCAGCTACTCATTTTTCCTCACGAGGTATGAGTGGACCCCGAACATCCAAGTACAGAGCAGAAAAAATCATCCCCCGCTGGGAATCGAACCCAGGTCACCATGTGTGCAATGCCTAGCGCGCTAACTCGCTCTCCCACAGTGACTACTTATACTTACTAATGCTGCGAAGAGGTCTTGTGCTTCACCACAAATAAATCATACAATAACACAAATCATTGGCGCATTTAACTAAATAAACTGACCTTAAACTGAATAAAAAAATAAACTGAACAATTCTGATGGTATCAACACTATGAGTCATTTCGAAAAGGGATTTAGTCACGGACAAGATATTTGACTCGCTATAACTTCCTTATGACTGATCGGATTTGTGTCTTTCTCGATGTGTCATAACGATGCGTCTAGGTCCATAGAAATTGGACTTAAACCCTTTTCAAAATAACTGATTCAATTATTTTCAAAGGGTTTTGATTGGAGCGATCAAAATTCAGGAGCTTAGAAATGATCTATTTTTGTTTATCTTATTTCATTTACATAGTATCCCAACTACCTGCATACCGAATAAAATAATTTGTTTATACCCAAAATAACGATATCCGAGGTTAATGTTTACTAGCAAGCTTCTTTGAAACACTTTAGGATCATGATGATAACAACATGACCCTCTATTTTTTTTTTTTTTTTTATCTTTATTCGCACCCTAGTCCGAGTTCGAGAAAGAGAAAAATACATTCTCAAGATCTCAAGGTAGATTTGTAAATCTAGAGCCACAGCACATTTCCCCTCTTTAGTATCCTTACTCGGCACCATAGGGGAGGTTCATATGGCAAGCTACATCTCGTCTACTATGCTCATTTTTCGTCACGAGGTATGAGTGAATGAGTGATTCGCACCCCGAACACTCAAGTACAGAGCATTTCAAATAAAAATTCTACCCAGTTAACGGAATATTTTACATCTATTGTTTGATACAACACGTGCTGGACTGGTTTGACTGGTACAACAAAAGAAAAGAGTTTTATTTGTCTTTTTTGCAAGAAAGGTTCAATGTATTACGTAGGTACCCTTTCGTTAGTGTCTAGGTACCTGCATGTAAAGTCAAACCTATTTTTTCGAACCGTAACTTCTTACAAGATATAGGTGATTTTCTTGGAATTGTTTTTACAACTATACCCATTTAGGTATGTATGTATTGTGTATTATGTATTCTTTGTGTCATTATCAAATTCCCATTAAGGTTCTAGGTCAACACAAGAGATCAAGAGAACCGGAATCGCTTATGTGCACACAATAATATTGTAACCAAATTAACTATACATTTTTTGTCGATTCTGGGGTTTGAAGCCTTCCTGACTGGGTAGCGAGGATCTCACCTGCTAAGAGTATAACATGAATTTTCTGTAAGTTGGCCAAATTGTTACACAACTCAAATTGATGAGTCACGGCTAGCAAGCCTGTGCAACATGTTATTTGTAAATAAAACTTGATCAAACATGTTTAATAATAATAATAATAATAACATACTAAAACTAGAGATGACTTTTGCCACACCTAATTAGGTGCCATCGACAGCGCGTTGAATACATCAATTTTATTCTCGTAGGATCACCAATGTTAAGCAAAGTCTAGCGAAGTGAAGACTTTATGATGCTGGCTATCTGGCCCAACCCATGCTGGGTGAGGTTAATGTGAGTAGCAGGTTTGTCAGTTTCCTGCTAATGGAGGGTAGTACCCCCGTCGTGATATGCAGTTGAAAGCGAAGTTAAACCCATATTAAAATTATTTTAATGGAGGACCTACCTAACTAGGTACCTACCTACTACCTACCTACAATTATTTTAGTTTTGTATCCTTATAATCCTTATAAAAAGCCTTATAATATCTTTAATTGAATAATTCACTCACCCACATCTTAAAAATTAAAAAAAAAAACTAACTACCTAGTTGAAAAATAGTAGTAGGTACATCTATAATATCTAAGAACCTAATGAAGGTCGATGAAAGAAAGATATGACACCCTACAGTTCAGCAATCAATCGATACCTTAATTTTATTTCATTTACGAGTGTGGTATCCCGATACTGTGAGCTCCGAAACTCGGAGAAGACACTCTAATCCAAAATATGTTGTGCGCTACCAATGACTTAAGGAGCTTGTAACTCAAAAACCGTAAATTTTTCGAATATAGCTATTCTGACGAGGAATCATCTGCCAAAACTCAAGAATATGTCCTGAAAGTTTCAGCTCGATACAATATAGCCTTAATAGCGATTCATGTGATTACGTGAAGAGAGGTCGGTGAACGTCAAAAATCAACAAAAATGTTATAACTCATAAATGGTTATAATTATATAAAAATTACATAGAATTAAAAAAGCTGTAAATTAATCAAACCTTTAATATACTAAGTTTCAGCTTTCTATCATTTGCCACATTCGAGATATAGGCGATACCGCCAAAGCGCCGCCGAGTGACCGCGGAAGTTTTTTTTTGTTAAAAACCTCGAGCTGCAAGTATTATGAACTCATAAACAAAATGGCATAGCAGAAACTTGAACCATATGCCCGTGGTAAGGCGAATGCGGAAAAAAAAAAAAAAAAAATGAGACCAAAGTATGAATCTTTTACTAATATTAGGGGTGTTCGTAAAAGCGGTTAGGAGTATCAGAAAAATATAAAATAAAAAGTAGTATTCTTCTATTCGACGAGAAAAACACGAATATGAAGAAAAAAATATAAAAAGTTTTGTCTAAGTAGGTCAAAATTACAAAAGAAAATACATACAAACTCGGTTTAGCGTAAGTATAGCACGCTCGTTTTGTTTTTCTTGGCGTTGCAAAACTAGCGTTTTGCTTGATACCTACTGTATTGTATCAATTTATTATCACCTAAATTACCAGAGGAGATGGTGAAACTGGGGAAAATACGGGACACGCGTGTCCCGTACGGGACATTTTGAAAAGTGCCCAAAATACGGGACGTCCCGGGAAATACGGGACGTCTGGCAACCCTAGTCTGTACATTCACTTCACGCGACTAGCTGTTCTTCATATCACACTTCTGGCTGTTGCAGATGAGAGCTCATTTCAATATTTCTTTTGATCTGCGCACAACAACAACAGTAGTGCAGAGATTAATCAACAACAACACAAAGTGAACTAGAGCTCATTTCAATATTTCTTTTAATGAATCTCCTTCTGATTTGCCCACAACAACAGCAGTGCTGTGTGATAAAACAACAACACACAAGTGTGGAAAGAAGTGTGTTTTCTGTTTTGAATCTGTCTGGTCGTCATTTCTTTTTTTTTTTTTTCTTCTGAAACAACAAATAGTTTTTAATTTATGATAATTGCTGACGTGTGCGTGCCAGCAACTGTTATGGCAATAACAATGACTTGCAGTGTTTGTAGGATGCTGGGGCTTTCGAGTAAGACGGTCGAAGTGAATGCCCTAACCCGGGAGCCCACTGAGTGCAACAGTTTGTCTGGCAACATTGCGCAACATTTCATGCTCCTCTCCTTCTTAAGGATCAAATGTGATCCATCTGAGATATTGCACTGGTTGTCAAGTGGTTAAGGCGCTAATCTTGTATTCCAATGTATGAATGTTTCCTCATTTATTTGAGTAAATGACCACATAATAAAAAGACTCTGAGGATTAGGTGGTTTTATTGATGGAAGCATTTTTTTTAAATATATACAGGGTGAGCATAAAGTCTCACCCCACCCCCCGTATCTCGAGAATGGCTGAAAATAAAAGAAAACGCAAAAACCCGTATTCTTTCATTTTTAGGGGGATTAATTTTCAGCCAAAAAAAATTTGACTACACGGCCCCAGTCAGGCTGGGCATGGACCAACTTTAAAATCTTAAATAGAATGGTATGTCTTGTGGCATATTGTTTTAAAGGTCTTATTGAGAGAAGTTCATTACAACAAATTTCAGTGAGCTACAACTTACCGCTCTCGGGATACAGGGTCGGACGTCCTGCGTAATATCCATATATTTTGACCTATAACTCGTTGACCGTAAATTCCAGAAAAATGAAATTTGTTGATAATAACTCCTTATGGCAAGAACTTTCGAACAAGTTAAAATTGGATTTGTTTTTTCGTTAAATTTTTTCGGACTTTTCGTCCGAGTGGCTGACGAAACCGACCAGAAACCAATATCAAAAGAGTATGTCGAGTTATAATTTTTTCGAAAGGGCTTGTCATAAGGAGTTATTATCAACAAATTTTATTTTTCTATAATTTACGGTTAACGAGTTATAGGTCAAAATATATGGATATTACGCAGGACGTTCGACCCTGTATCACAAGAACGGTAAGTTGTAGCTCACTGAAATTTGTTGTAATGAACTTTTCTCTATGAGACCTTTAAAACAATATGTCACAAGACATACCATTCTATTTGAGATTTTAAAGTTGGACCATGCCCAGCCTGACGGGGGCCGTGTAGGCAAAATTTTTTTGGCTGAAAATTAATCCTCCTAAAAATTAAGGCATACGGGTTTTTGCGTTTTCTTTTATTTTTAGCCATTCTCGAGATACGGGGGGTGGGGTGAGACTTTATGCTCACCCTGTATATGTATAATCAACTATGTGAGGATTATACAACAAGGTAGGAAAGCTCATGTTTACTTGACGGCATCTCAGAACTCGTGAAGATGGAAGCCTAATAGAACCCACATTACCGCGGTGACTACCCTATGCCATTAAATTAAATGTAATGGATTCGGTCATGGGTTTACGAGAAGGATGTTGGCTATGCTAGAGATTTCACGCAGATAGTTATTAAAAAGTGAAGCCAAGAATGTAAACATGGAGCTCTCAGCGGAAGACAAGTTTGGTTTTGATGTATTAATTAGACATGAGCGATGTATGGGGACGTTGATAGTATTTCCGTAGTGACTTATGTCGCTGTGGTGTGGTCTCCTATGTATGAAGGCTCTTATGCCGCTGTGGTGTGGTCTATGTATGAAGGCTCCTGTGCCGCCGTGTTGTGGTCTCTATATGAGTGAATGAAAGTGAATTGCTGCCGGTAGAAAGTGATTCGTTTAGTTCATGTTGTTAATAAAAATAGTATTAACAACATGTATGTATGATTTTATTTGTGGTGAAGCACAAGGCCTGTTCACAATTTTTGTGGGTAGCACAGCATTACTAACAGCCTCCTGTACTTTGCGAATTCTATTACATCAGTTTCTTTTTACTCTGGTAATGCCGCCACTGGTCGTTACTCATACAAGTAACTACTCATTTTCCCTCACGAGGTATGAGTGGACCACGAACATCCAAGTACAGAGCAGAAAACCGATATTTATAGGAGTGATCGTAATCCACGTATTATTTCTGATAGTAGAATCAATCTTGGATATAAGAGAAACCTCTGTGAGAACAATAACCCCGCCCTTTAGGTAGGAAATTAGCTTCATTCTCTTTTTTGTTCTTGTTTCTTTGCTCAATCTATTAATTTTTTTCTTTATAATTTCATTGTATTTTACTGTATATATTTTTGTCCTACCTAATAAAGCATACTATAATAATAATAACTATTCCCAGGTCAAATTTACATCTCTTCTAGGGAAAATAAACTCTTCATAAGAGAATCCTGAATATCAGAGAGAAAAATTCCGGTGCTCTGAGTTCTCTTATATCCAGGTTCGACTGTATAGCATATGTCTGATAGTAAAAAAAAATCCGTGTTTTTTTTTGTCCGTCAGTAAATTCCATGTTCGAACTGTAGATTTGCCAACAATCGATTCTTTCAATATAAACCTGTGTTCAAATTGGTGAGACAACGTGGTATCCATGTCTAATACGTGATCGCTCATCGACAAGCAATAGGTGATTATGTGTGTTGAAATTACACAAAGTTGCACCACTGTGGTGTGCCATCACGGCGAGCATTGTCTTTCATCAGATTGAATTGAGTGGATCCTCAGGGTTGCGAGTGACGACCTCTGGGTTGGCAGCTGGAGGTGACCTCTTGCCCTGTTGAGAATTTGGGCTTTGATGTGGCCTACATAAGTTCGTAAGAGGCAGAGTTGGATCAGTATTAGTCAGTATAAACAGAAATCAGTTTGGTTTTTGGATGATTAGGACAGAATAAGAGATACAATTTAAGTCTTTTTTTTTAAAAACCTGGTTGCAGGGTTTCAAATGAAACACCATACAATTCATACTGCGATCTAGTGAGATCTATTGAGACTTTTATATGACAGGATTCTCCTTCAAGAGGCTCTTCCACCCAACCAACAAATTTACTATACTATATCAAATTTACTATATTTATTCAAACCCAGAGTGGTCACCATTGCATGTCCTCTCCACGCTGGACGTTGCTTAACTTCGGTGATCGGAAGAGAACTGTTGTTTTCAACGTGTCATCTCCGCTGACTAATGTATTGTTATTACGAAATGGACAAACCCCTGTTCCTTGGTTTGGAAGTTAAGCCGAAGACCTGAGAAGGGTGCGCTATGGATCGCAACTTTCACCCGACAAGCACTAGTCTCTCCTGACATGATTGTCTCCTGATGTAAACCACTCATTAGTAATTTCTTCTCTTGTGACACATCGAATCAAACGAATGTCTCAAAATCAGGCCCGACCACAAGAAGGCTGCGGAACCGGAATGCTTTTCGCTATGATATTTTCCTAATTTAATTCAACCAGCTGGGAAAAATATATACGGACAGTCCATATATGGTTTAGAATAAAAACAAAAAACCCACCTCAGTAGCTTGATCGATAAGGCGGCGGACTTGTAACTTGGAGGTCGGCGGTTCAAGTCCCGGTTTCAGCGTAGACTTAGTAAAGCGAGTGTGAGTAGTTGTGATTTCACGAAAGTGATTTACACAAGTTTAATATGATAACTTCAACTAACTAATTTATCTTTGACCATTTTTAAAAAAAATATTAGTGTTTCACAGCCGTTTTTAGTTCGTAGACATGAAACAGGAGCTACTGTAGACGCTTGTGGTCTGTGTTGTAGTCCCCATCCCGTAGTATGCCTTCTCTCTGATGGGCGAGAAGTGACACAGTACTTCCCATCTAGGTGCTGGGTCAACACGAGCGCACCGGAAGGTATCTCATACAAACAATTGTAACCAAATTAAGAATACAATTTTTTGTCGGCACGGGGGATCGAACCCGGGACCTTCCGCATAACAAGCGAGTGCTTAACCACTGAGCTAATCGCGCGCTCATTATAATAGATATTTATTTTAATGTAATACTTATGAGATAAAGTCTGGTTGGGCAATTATAAACAGGGAGTAAACCAGCAGTCTGATGGCTGGGCGTCTATAAACAGGGAGTAGACCAGCAGTCTGACTGGGGGACTATAAACAGGGAGTAGACCAGCAGTCTGGCTGGCTGGTCTACTCCCTTATTAATCTTATTTGATCTTGTCATATTCAATATTATCTTATCTTATCTAGACTGATTGTGACCCTGACTCGGGTCCTGTGGAAGTTACAATCTTGTGTTGGCTATGGAAACAAAACAACTGATGTCCCGGGTGTAATTATGACGGAGATGTGCCTTGAGTACACACCAGCCATTACCTGGCCATCAGTTCTTACGGTGAGACTTACCTTGACCACTTGCACTGCCTCATTAACCACTTAGCCAGCTTCGGAGTCGAGGAAATGTCGAATCAATTATAAGAATTTTACATGATGACTGCCGGTGTTACTTGATCGTCTCTATTGTAAATTTATATCCCATTTGCTGGTTTTATCTATGCAGTTGTTGTGGCGAATTTAACGGTATACAGGGTAGAACAAATGTGTTTACAAGGAAGACATGGGCGTCTTTATTGTAAAATTATATCGCATTGCTAGTTTATCTATGCATTTGTTGTTCTGGCGAATTTAACGGTATACACTTATACAGGGGAGAACAAATGTGTTTACAAGGAAGACATGTATGTATTGTATCATTCATGTCTTTCTTGTGGCGTTAGTAGTCATGCCGTCTGACTGATAATCCAGAGGTCGCGTATTAGAAACCCAGCCGGAACATGACAAGTTATCCTCCCATTTGGGATTTTGACCACATAATAATAAGTATAAGAAGTGATTTATGTAGACTTTCAGCACAAGACAGGTAGTCCCATTATGCCAATAGTTTTAACAAAGCACCTCTTTATTTATGTGAGTATAAATACATTTTGAGTATAAATACATAACTAATACATAAATACGTCTTACTGCTGGAATGATGGGAAAACTAATATCATGACTTCAGTTCTCGATTTTGTCTTTTAATTTCGCGCTTATTCTAAGCATGAGTGTATTTACTGTGAACGTGAAAACGCATGCAATACAATTTTGTGTCTTCTGAAAATTAAAGCCAAATCTCAGCATGCTCCCTTCAGGGTGGAAAGTTTAATCTTGCACAAATTAATTTACGTTTGTACGTACATCTGAATAAAATGGTTTATACTTTCTATTTTATTAATTATAATTATAATAATTTTATTTTATATCTTAGAAGCCAAATAAAAATGGCTGAGGATGGGTCCTTCTGTAAAAAAAATATATGAAAAATAAAACAAATGATTTATTCATTTTTAATGTTCCTATCATTTTTGTTACAGGTGAGTGCCGATTTGTATTGAAAAAATAGAACAGTTAGGAGGAAACATGCATCGTCATTCTTGGCGAATCTTAATCAGGTAAGATTTTTATAGGTACATCAGACGTGGTCGGTGGGATAGCGCACGAATAGCTCAGTGGTCAAGAACTCGCTTGCCATACGGAAGGTCTCGGGTTCGAATCTTTGCGCCGACAAAAATTTGGTTAAAATTTGTATTCTAAATTTGGTTACAGTTGTTTGTAAGGGATACCTTCCGGTGCGCTCGTGTTGACCCAGCACTTAAAAGGGAAGTATTGTGTCACTTATCGCCCATCAGAGCGGAGGCATACTACGGGATGGGCAGGCTACAACTCAGACCACAAGCGTCTACAGTAGCTCCTGTTTCATTCATGGCTACGAAATAAAAAAGGCTGTGAAACAATGTTTTGGAGGTGCTGCAATATAAACTGGGCTGAAATGGGATTTATAGAGTCGCTCTTTGATTATCTAGAATTACAGTTTGTTTACCATGCCAATCATAATAATTATGCATTAATTATTCTAGAAATGTGTGATCGTTTTCGTTGTGTACTAGCTAGGAGTCGAGAAAATCCTGTTTTCTTTGTCTGGGGGTGCAGCACTTCCGCAGCTTCTTAGTTTACTGCTTTTCTTTAAGTTTACTGCTTGTGTATTTTTATCCAGGACATCAGCATACCAATACCCAGGTACATGATGTATGTATTTTCTTAACAAAGAGGCAGCAGTTAGCTCAATGAACATGAAACAGTTCAAAGGTCAGGATATGCTTGAGCCAAGTATAGTGTTGATGAGGCTTTGTTCTGCGCTAAGTATAAACTAAGTATAAGTATAAACGCTAAGTATACAGTTAGGTGCAAAAGTGATTCAATAAATTTAGATGTCCTCAATAACTTGATTTTACTTAATGGTGTAATAGGTAAATTAATACAGATTTTTATTGAATGATGTAACATGTTGTTTCCAACAAATAAACAATTTTATTTACAATGAAAATGAAAGAACAAAAATAATAATATTGATAATTAACAGAAAAATATTTGGATCACTTTTGCTCCGATCACTTTCCCCCAGGGAAAGTGGCCTCAGTATTTTGTCCAGAGTCCTCTGGCATTTTTCACTGCTTGAATCCTCTTCGGCATACTCATGGCTAGTTTTTCACAGTAGTCAATTGGAATATTGTACCATGTTTGTTGCACACGCTCCCAAAGTATCTTCAAATTTGATGGAGGTGAATCATAATCCTTCACAAGTTGTGTCTTCAAATATGACCACAGATTTTCAATTGGATTTACATCAGGACTCTGTGCAGGGTGTTCTAGGATTGAAAATTTTTGTTCACCTAACCAGCTCTTCACTATTTTAGCTGTATGTTTGGGGTCGTTATCATGCTGGAACACAACTTCTTCATTGGGACAAGGCATAAAGTCAACTGTTTCACTCACTTGAGTCTTGAGAATGTCTAGGTACATCTCTTTATTCATGTTACCATCAATTTTGCGTATTGGCCCCACTCCATGTGCACTAAAACAGCCCCAAACTTTGATGTTTCCACCCCCATGTTTCACAGTCTGGATAAAATCTCTAGGTTGGGGGGTCTCACCACTTCTTTTCCAAGCCCATTGCCGTCCGTCAGTGTGATATCGGTTGATTTTTGACTCATCGGACCATATTACATTCTTCCATTTCTCAACGGACCAATCCTCGTAGGTCTTGGTGAATTTCTTTCTTCTTTCAATATTCTTCTTACTCAGAAGTGGTTTTTTCTTTTTCTCGATTGCGTTGAAATGAGACCTTTTCAGTGCTCGAGCTATTGTCCACTTGCTAACACTGACACCAGTATCACTTCTGAGGGCTTCAGCAGCTTCAGGTGCAGCTGTGGTCCGACCTGTGATGACATATCTAACAAGCCTCTTGTGATCTTGAGCTGTGAGCTTTCTTGGTCGCCCTTCTTTCGGCTTCTGAGGTACATCTTTGTGCAGCTGCCGAATTCTTTGCACTGTGGCATAACTGAGGTTCAACTTTTTTGCAATTTCACGGTTAGATAAGCCTTGTATTAGGTAATATCTCACACTTTCACTAAAAATAGATATTTTTGATTTCATCGCGACAAGAGATGTTATGGAACTGAATTTTTCGAAGAATGTACAAGACAAAGGTCGTAAAGTAACTGGCCGAAAAAAATAATTCAAGAAATTCACCTCTTCGTGATAAATTTTTGGGTTCTGACGAAAGTTGCAAAAGTGATCCACTCGGACATCGAATGAAATTCATTTTTCTATTTTTATTTATTGACTTTTTCCTACTTTAGTTTTTGCTAAATATGTCTAAAGAATACGACATTTATATACATAAAAAAACTGCATTCATTTAGGTACACAAACAAAAGATATAATTACATGTTCACAGAATCGAAATTTATTGTATCACTTTTGCACCTAACTGTATATTTTCACTGGATTACCTATGCTTAGTTTCGGTATGGAGAACAAAGATTCTCGATCTACCAACCTCAGTAGCTTCATCGATAAGGCGGCGGACTTGTAAAAATCATCCCTGAAGAGATCACAGAGGGCTAAATTGAAATTTCCGCACAGGGAAGGATACGCGTCCCTTTCTAGGAGTTTATTACAGACGCTCTGGTGGTGGAAACGACGTGTCATCATGTATGTACTGTACATATACTTATAGCGAAAACCCGACACTTTGTCGGCGTTGAGGTTATTGTCTGTGGCTGAGGTCCTATTTGAAATTTGTAAAATTCCTTTCTTAGTTCGCAAATACCAATAACAAATACCCCCTAAAAGTATAACAGATATTGTACTTCAAGATATTAATGAAAAAACTGTAAAATGAAATTAAATACATTCCTTCCTTCCAACCAAAAGGGGAGACTCAGTGCCCAATTGTGTAAATTGGTCTAGCCATTTCGGAGTTCTGTTCATTATGGATTATGAATGAATGATTTTTTCTCGCCCTCTCGTCGTCAAGAGAGAAAAAAAACGTCGCTTTCAACTGCATTGTCATATCACGATAATTGTAATTGATTTTTATTCACTAATTCGCTAAACTAATTATTTAATATTTTAAATAATTTTATAGATGTTTACTGTACAACAAAGGTTTATAACAAAATTTAATTTTGTTTCACTTGGATTTGCACTTGCCAAGGCAATGTGTATGAGATCAGCCGTCTATTTATACCCGATGGTGTCCTCAGCAGATGACATAACCACTTGCACATCTGAGTTCTTCATCTCCTGAGCAGGCGACTATTGCTCGGGTCTGTCTTCTCTAGATTAGCCAGTGAGAACTAATTGAAATAGTCTGATTAGCACCGGTAGTCAAGTGGTTAAGGCGCTAGTCTGGTAATTCATGTAGCGTAGGGATCCGTTGGTTCAAATCCCTCCCAGTGCATGATTTTTTCCTCATTAATTTGAGTTTGTGACCACATAATAATAAGACTCTGACGGTTAGGTGGTAGAAAATGCTTTAAGCATTAACCTCGCCTGGTGGTTACCTTACACTAAAGAGTGTTATTATTACTATAGCAATCAGGCGCGGCCGGTGCTATGGAGCTGCGGAACTGCAGCAACCCTGACGAAAAAAAAAGAGAGGATATTCTCAATTGTTAGCTCGTACACATTGAAAATAATCACAAATTTCTATAATAATTGCATAATTATTTAATTGGCATGGTAAACAAACTCAAACTTTAAAAAAGCTACTTTATAAAGCCAATTTTAGTTCGGTTTATGTGGCAGCAACCGCAAAACATTTTCCAACGGGCCGTGCCTGCTAGCAATGTTATACCAGGACTTTTATCATTGCTACTCATCATTAGTTGGGTTCCTCCACTATTCACTTAGGGACCATCGATTATACTCCTCAGTAAAAAAATTAAAGTTGATTAATAAAAAAAACATAAGTTAACCCAGGGACGAAACCGACCTCAGTCGCTTGATCGATAAAGTGGCGGACTTGTAACCTGCAGGTCGGTGGTTTGAGTACCAAGTTGGGTAAAAATATAGCCATGTTAGTTTGACTTATTGTGATTTGCACGTCTGTGATAAACAGAATTATGATAACTTTCAACTTCTTATACGAAGGCCGGAGGAGTGTGACCAAGCCAAAATATTGGTTCTTTTAGGTATATAAACATTATTAACATGATGAAGCACTCTCTCAGTCTAATGTTGGTCTTATGTACCTACTCCTTAAGTGCGCCCCTAGGATGACATTAATATTAACGGGTGTATTTTTAAACTCAAATCACTCGGCTGTGCAGAGTGTGGCGCAGATGCAGAAAAGCACATGCTGGAATTTATGTGATGAAGTGGCATAACAGGTGTTTTTTCTGCGGGGAAAACCTATAGTGTATAAATATATGAAGAAGTACTAGTATTATCTATGTATGTAATTATGTAGTACATACTATGTACAGAGCACGGAGATATCAGACCCCGGCATGTTTACATAATTATGTACCTGATGATCGATGCAATTGACTTTTTTGTAAAAAAAAAAAAAAAAAAAAAAAAAAAAAAAAAAAAAAAAAGATTGAATCCATTTATATGGTGAACTATGCTTTTTTTTAAACTGAGCTTCATTTTGTACCCTTATATTAAATTGTTTGTTTTAAAAAATAATACATAATGACATAACTGTTTGAAATGTACGCTGTACCTCTATGGGCAACCCAGTAGATGGGCACTTCACAGTAAATATTTTTGTTTCTCCATGGCATGGCAGAGTGAGTTAGCGCGCTAGGCATTGCACGCATGGTGACCTGGGTTCGATTTCCAGCGGGGTAGGATTTTTTCTGCTCTGTACTTGGATGTTCGGGGTTCACTCATACCTCGTGAGGAAAAATGAGTAGTTACTTGTATGAGTAACGACCAGTGGCGGTATTACCAGAGTAAAAAGAAATTAATGTAATAGAATTCGAAAAGTACAGGAGGCTCTTAGTAATGCTGCGCTACCCACAAAAATTGTGAAGAGGCCTTGTGCTTCACCACAAATAAAATCAGACATACATACATACATATTTTTTTTCTCTCCCAGCCAAACTCGTACACCCACTATCCAACTTATTATTATTATTATTTATATTTTTATTGGTAAACCACATGATACATACATAGGACATGAAATAAAAAAGAACACAATAGAATATGAAGTGAACCAAGGGGCGAGGTTAAAGCCTATGGCTTTCTCTTCCACCGAACCCCATTTCGGTGGAAGCTGAGCATTTCCATATTGTGCCTTTTAATCAACTCCCCATCTCTTCGGCATGCTTCCTATAGCCTCATGTTATCTGCATGTATCTCTTTAGAATATGAACTATCTCGGTATGCATATCATCTCCCGTGCGGTGTGTCGCTATCTCATACGCTCCTCTGGTATGATGGATTGCCTTCGAGTTAGTTGCCCAGCGCATTATCAACACCGCCGTCTTCATATTATATGTACGGTCCCAAGTGTGCGCTCCCAATTTGATTGATAGATTTTAACGCGGTGAGTAAGGGGGGATGGGTTCGCCCGATGAGATGCGACGCTTTAGGTGCTGTATTTTGTTTTGCAGCGATCGTTGAAGTTAAGTGACGTCCAGCGTGTTGAGGACATGGATTGGTTGGTGGTGTTTCACAAAAATACACACCAGTTGTTAATTTACAGGCGAACCTGGATGTAAGAGAACTGGATATTAGAGAACAATTTCGAGGTTATATTTACCTTTCTGTACAAGCGAAAATAAGAGACAAGAAAAGAAAGAGAGGAAGACCGCACATCAAATGGGAAGATGCAATACTAAAATTAAGTGGTCCAAAATGGACAAGGATGGCACAAGATAGAGAGAGATGGAAGAATCCAGCTGCTAATGGTGGTAAAAGTCCTGTTGTGATATGAGCATTGGTATACTCAAGTATAGTTAACGCGCTAGTCTGTCATTCCAGGTGGCGTAGGGATCCGTTGGTTCGATTCCCACTCAGTGCATGCATTTTTCCTTTATAATTTGAGTTAGTGACCAAATAATAATGAGGATTTGGTGATAGAAATTGCTTTGTGCATTAACCTCGCCTGGTGGTTACTTTCCACTAATGAGTGTTATTATTATTATTATTATGACCATGTGGTTAAAGACTGAATTACTGATTCAGAGACTCTCTGAGTATAGATAAGAGGTTATTTATCGATCGTATGGCACTATTCTTATAATATGTATGTCAGCCAACTGTGTTAGTTCTCTAGCGTTATCACTTATCATATACTTGGATAGGTCATGAAGTATTTTCATCTGATGATGCCGAAGGAAATGATTTGCCACCGCGTGAAGACACGTGGCTTGTTCAAGGTGTACGAGGATCTGTGAAAGAACAATGGGGAGCTTAAGTTACGAGCAGGTAATGCATCAGGTACATTAAAAGCTGAGATCCCTGACTGACGTGTCAAGGGATCACAGGGCCAGCCTCCGCGCCGTGGCGAAACGGTTACGTCTACTGCCCGTGGTCCAAAGATCCTGAGTTTGAATCCCGTTTGGAGCCGACTTTTCACACAGAAAATTCTGTTCCCTCCGAACACGTGAGGCTGGCCTGTCCGCCCCTACTTAGTCTGGTACGATTTCCAGCGAATGGAGAGTAAAACCCCCGTTTCGAGTATGTCAAATCAGGACGTTAAAACCAAATCGAATCAATGGACTTGAAAGGAGCCTAGACATTGGATCTGATATACGAGGTATATGTGCCTATCTCACGGACACGGATTAATTATTATTATTATTTACGAGCAGGTAATGCAGGAACATAAGGAGCTCCTGAATCACCACTCCACGGATCACCGGGCCAACATACATGGTAGGAAATAGTCATCGTGGCCGATCCAGCGTCCGTGGCGTAACGGCTGTGACTCCTGCCCGTAGTCCAGAGATCCTGAGTTCGATTCCCGGTAGGAGCAGACTTTTCGCACAGAAAATTCTGTTCCCTCCGAACATGTGAAGCTAGCAATTCCGGCTCTACCCAGGCTGGGTAAGGTTAATTCGGGTAGCTGGTACGATTCCCAGCGAATGGAGGGTAAAACCTCCGTCCTGTCTACCTCTAGTCAGGACGTTAAAACCAAATAGAATCCAAAGCACATGAAAGGAGCCTAGATATTGGATCTGGGCGTCCATATAATCCTCCCACCACCGTGATTTAGGTATCAATACCTATCTCACGTAAACAAAATTATTATTATTATTCTTGTGGCCGATGATTTTTTTTTCTTAATTGTATACTGTAAATTACTTTGTCCTCCTAATAAAGATTTATATAATAAAAATAAAATAATAATAACTAGGAGATGACGCGATGGATGAGCTAATCAGGATCCAGCATAATCACCGAGAATAGGCCATGTGGTGTTTTCCTATCAGGCCACCCGTTAATGACGAAGTGTACGGGGGTCAGGGGGGGGCAGGCGGGCACGGCGGGGGGGGATTACTGATAGCACACCGACAACGAACAGACAATTCCAGACACTGAGAGATAATGAAACTACCGCATACTATGTCGTATACATGGAAGATACTCCAGCATACCAACTCGTATTGAAGATACGACGTACCGGGCCATGACTATGCCAGTGTGCCAGTAGTCAGTTGTGGGGCGTCTTTGGAAGATCGCACTAAGTGAAGAGATATAGTCGAATTATAGTGGTGCCTTCTCTATAGTTTGCGTGCTTTTTTCGCCAGTAATTATTGAACACGTGGTTTTCTCCACCGCCGCGCCGGTGAAATATAGTATATGCTCGTCTTATGGTGTGCGCGTCGAAAACGATTGAAATAATAAAATCGGGGAAATAAATTATTTAGAAAACGAAAAAAAAAAAAAAAAAAAAAAATTGAATAAATATTTTTCTTGAATTTCTTGTTTTTAATTAGTTTTTTTTTTAAATAATAATATGTGGAAAAAGTATCACTGACGGAGACGGATTTAATTATTGCTCGCTTTTGGAAACGATTTTGCTGATTTCTCTCGCCACTGTTTGATGTCCCTTCATCAGCCTCGCGACTCGTTTTCTCAGCTTGTGTTTTGTGTACGTTGTAATTTCACCCGAAAAAAATTGTTCGATTTTTTTTTTAATTTTCAACTGTGTTGATTTTTTCAAAGTGTTTTTTTTTTTGTTCTCACAATTGTGATGTGCTCTTTTTTGTGCTCTTCTTGTGCTGAGTTTTGATATCAACGGTACCTAGTGGTGGGTGTGCAAAAGTCCGGTGGACCCCGATATTGGATATAACTCTCTCGCCTTTGGACGTCTTGGTGTAAGTAACTCGCAATGTTTTTGCCGTCTTCTGAGTGAAATTTGAAAGCTCACCTGCCAATGTTTTTTTTTCTGTAGACAATATTTGTTTTTCCCTAGCCCGGTATAAAAGTTTGCAATGCAAGGATTATTTTGTTCACTACCAGAAAGGATTCCGAATTGTGTGTCCTTATTTGTTTAATATTTCTTCTAACGTGACCAGTTTTAAGGGTATATGTTCGTACTAGAGAATGGCTGTAAAACGCATAGAAGTGTCAATCCACACACCACTAGAGTTGTAAAACTGGCAAAGTTAGAGGAAATTTGGTACAAGGAAGGATACAAAATAGAGAACTATGAAAAAAAAACCTCCAACAGTTGGAGGGTAAAACTTTCGTCCTGATAAACTTATTGCAGGAACAACAGGCATTGAAAAACTCATACCAAAAAAGCATCACTGGAAATGTAAGGAGCCTAGACATTAGATCTGGGGCGCCCATATAATCCTTTCAGACCTCCGATTTTAAAATTTCGGCCCCAAAGCTAGTTGCCAGTTCGGCCCCTAAGCTCAAGTGCACTGGTATAGTCAAGTGGTTAACGCGATAGTCTGGTAAAAGTGGTTAACGCGATAGTCTGGTAAACCAGGTAGGGTAGGGATTGGTTCGAATCCCACCCAGTGCATGCATTTTTTCTCATTAATTTGATTTTGTGACCTCGTAATAATAATAAGACTCTAAGGTTTAGGTGGTAGAAGTTGCTTTTGAGAATTAACCTCGCCTGGTGGTTACCTTCCACTAAAAAGTGTTATTATTATTATTTTTTGTTCCTCTTCCTTAAAAAATAATAATTGTTCCATCTGGTTGTCCGTAACTTATGTATGCCGGTGCTGATGTGTGAGTACTGTTACTGGTGCTAAGATCACATGTGAGTGTGCTGGTAAGAATTTCTAGTCCGGTAAGTTTACGGTGTCCTAATTAATTCCGGTGATGGGAAATGTTTTTATTTTTAGTCTGAATACGTGGTACAGCTTTGTGAGTATGCTGGTTTTGCCCTGGTTCACACTCCTCTGATGCTTTCAGTTGTAGTTTACTACAGATATAAATATTTAAACCTGCCTGTAAATCAACAGATTGCCATACGACAAAGGATACTTTATAACATTAAAAAATAATATACTAATTAAACATTAACATTTCTTGACAAGTTTCCAATCATTTTAATCTTCAATAATAATTAATGTTGTGATGTTGATTGTTGAGATTTTCTTTTTATCCGTACAAGATCTTAGAATTGCAATAGAGAAGCGTACAGTGTGGTGCAATATTATTTTCATGACTTTTTGAGGGATGTTAAATCAGATTACTACAGATATAAATAAGTAAATAGATATGCATTGGCCTATTGTATTAACCGAATCCGAGTAGTTAAAAATTTATACTTCTTACTCGACATTTTGGTTCTTGTCCCCACCTCTTCAAATTCTGTAGTTAATTGACCAGGCTAATATTAATATTTTCCTAAAAACCTACACTGGTGTTTGATGCAAATTTTCCCCTTCTACAAAAAATATCAGTGAACTGTGCCGTACTATCTCATCATCCCCATCATAGGTTACATAAAGAGAATGATGACTGATTCCAGTAATGACGCGACTCCACAACATGTGATCTACCGTCACCATCTGTAATTTGCAGAATGCATGTTCGACATACGAGCGTGTTATTTCGCATACATGATGTAATATTAATAATGTGCAATTGTGCATTCACTCTTTTCTGCAATGCATTTCCCCACCCTCGCGCCCTTCTGAACAATAGGCCATGCCTGTCTGTCCGGCGGAGTTAATCTCATTGCGTCGGATATATTCAAATTCCACATGGATCACAGAGGAGGGGGGGGATTTCAGGTGAAATCCACAAGCCCTCCTATACAGGGTGTCCCGAGTTTTTTTTTGCTGTTGAGATTTTCAGAATCAATTCTAGGGGTCATTCTGAGACTACGCTAATCTCGGCTCATTTTTCGAAAAATTTCGTCTAACGGAGATACGAACAAAATGATAATTCAGTTTTGAATGCGTAATCATCACCCTTCAAAACCCCACCTTAGGCACTCCTCAAACCCCCACCGTAAAAATCACCCCTCAAAAGCCCCACCCCTCATAGGAATCGCCCGTCCACACCCATGCTTCCCCGTATGATACCATCAAAGCTCGTCCATTACACCAAGCTTACACAATGAACATTTGAACAATTACTCTCTCTCTCTCGCTGTGGTACAAAAGCTGAAACATAATCGCTCAATCAGTACAGAATTTTCAAACATGGAAATAATATGTTCGAATCTTTAAAGGTTTCCTCGCGAGTCAGAGAAATGAAAAATCCACTGCCTCTGAGGGACACATAACTTCCTCGTACTCACAAGATATTTCAAAAAAAATATTGTCTAAAAAAAAACACCCTGAACATCAAAGTCTGTGTCTGGCTGGGGGATCATAAACATTGAGTAGACCAGCAGTCTGGCTGGGGGACTACAAACAGGGAGTAGACCAGCAGTCTGGCTGGGGGACTATAAATAGGGAGTAGACCAGCAGTCTGGCTGGGGGACTATAAACAGGCCGTAGACCAGCATGGGCTTGGTTCTGGGGGCCCTTGTCAATAATTAGCCTACTTGTAAAGACAGTGGTAGAAGCGCTGAGTCATTCCTCCACTGTCTGGCTACCATCGTTCACGATGACGACCCCCTAGGATGATGAACAATTAACCGAGTTTCTAGTCAAAATATTGGTAGAAATGTTTTTTTTCTTCTAAAGTCTCAACGCTGCAAAAAGACTACTATAGAGTAAAGAGAATTTGGAGGGACTTGATTTTTCCTCCCGAATAAAAAGGGGCGTCATCAACAGACGCAATCAGTTGAGATTTTTTTCGAAACAAAACATTCACAATGTCCACCCACATTTTTCCTATTACAATAATATAATAATAACACTCTTTAGTAGAAGTAACCACTAGGCGAGGTTAATGCTGAAAGCAATTTCAACCACCTGACCATCAGATTATTATGTGTCCACAAACTCAAATAAATGAGGAAAAGTTCATGCAATGGGTGGGATTCGAACCAACGGATCCCTACGCTACCTAGATTACCATGAACTTTATTGGTGGAATAGAAGGAGGAGAGGACTCTTCCACTAATCCGCTTACTCAGCTTACTTACCTCTGGGCAGGAGAGTAAGTCCCGACCCCATCGCAGTGTCGATATCTATTATCTCTTGTCTGAACGTAAATTATATCCATCAATATTAAAGAAGGGAGAGCTGCTGTTTAATTTCATTATTAATGTCTCGGAGATAAAGAGCTAGTTATTGGTGATATTATACTATTACGTCACAATTTTTAGTGGGTAGCATCGACAATACAAGAACTATTGCTTATGTATCATACACTCACCGGCAGAATTAACCGACCTTTTCCTGTTTTTTCCATTTGACTCCATGTATTTCCGTACGGTCTAAATTTGACTTAACTATTTTTGTACATAAAATTTTCAAGGTATTTTTCTCTAGATAGAAAACCAACAGTACGGAGGTTGCACTGAGCAGAAAAAAACATGTTTAACCTTTCCAGTCATCAAAGTTTTATACATTAATTTAAAAAATGTTCTTTCTATGGAGTATAAATTTCCATACCGTTTGTTTTCTATCAAAATAAAAGTGACTGATTGAGTTAAACATGTTTCTTCTGGTCAGTATTGACCTCCGTACTGTTGGTTTTCTATCGAAAGAAAAATACCTAGAAAATTTTATCTACAAAAAAAGTTAAGTTAAATTTAGACCGTACGGAAATACATGGAGTCAAATGGAAAAACAGGAAGTGGTCGGTTAATTGTGCCGGTGAGTGTATATCGAAACTACCGTTATATTCCAATATCGATATCGTAATGCCGCCAATGGTCGTTGCCCACTCTAAAGCTACCTCAATTGTCCTCACAAGGCTAGGATAGGCCCGGACATCCACAGTACAGAGCCGAAAAAAATCCGGACCCCGCCGGGATTCGAACCCGGTGCACCTGGAGTGCAAGCCGAGCATGCTATCGCTTTATTATTATCTGACCTAGTTGTAGGGTTTTCAAGAAAACCTCCTAATCAGTTTTATTGTGACAACTTGATTCTGTTGGTTTTAACGTCCTGAGATGAGAGAGTCAGGACGGGTCTTTTACCCTCCATTCGTTGGGAATTGTACCAGCTACCCACATGACTTAACTCTTTGCGGCACAGCTCGGATTTTTTTTAATAACCTTTCCGGCACGGTGGTCCCCAGAAAGACCACTTGGAAAATGTACCTTACTGCACGGTGGTCCATATGAGAACTGTCTTTAGTATCGTCTCAGCACGCTTCACTCAGCCAGGGACCACTCAAGCTTCTTCCTATTGGATAAAAGTTTTCGGCCAGCGTCGATGGCATGTTGAATACACCGGTTCCCTTCAGAACACCGAAGTTAAGCGACATCCAGCGAGGTTAGGACTTGGATGGGTGACCATTCAAATTCTAATTCTCGTGACGCTGGCTTTTCCCGGCCCCACTCAGGCTGGGTGAGGTCAATGTGAGTAGCAGGTTTGTGAGTTTCCTGCGAATGGAGGGTAAAACCCCCGTCGTGATATGACCATGGCAGTTGAAAGCGACGTTAAACCCCACAAAAAAAAAAACTAAAAAAAAAAAAAAAAAGTTTTCGGCTGTAGTCGGACATTGTCGTAGCTTTCACAGGGCACAACAAGTCAGGAGGGCCCGTGCAGTAAGGGTCCCAATTTATGTGGTCCTCCTTGGGACCACCGTGCCGCAAAGAGTTTCCAGCTTGGGTAGGGGCGGCGGAAATAGCCAGCATCACGAGGATTCGAATTTGAATGGTCACCCATCCAAGTCCTAGCCTCGCTGAATGTTGCAGCAAATGGAGAAGTGAACCTACCTCGTGATATGACAATGCAGTTGTTAAACCGGTAACCCCAAAGAGAAAAAAAAGATTAAATGGGTCAAACCCCTCTTGAGAAAAAAGAAATTTCATCATGTGCATATAGGTTGCATCTGTGACTGCTATTTGGTACATCTGCGAACACAAAGTTACTGACTGAATGACACTTGAAAAAATTATGTCTTTCTTGACTTGGCCTCTAAAAAAGTGAAATCTAATTTGTATCCCGAATTTAAGAAAAACTATGTTGACCTAAAACTATGTTTAAGTCTTTTCTTCGTTAGGCCTGACATACATAGAGAAGGAGAATAATACTTTTAATAATAATCATAGTCAGTAATGATAAAAATAACAACACTGAATATTTTTATTTAAGTGGCAAGATGTCTTCAATTTGAAGCTTTACAATACGGACACCACCAGGCCATTATTCATATTTCTGTTCTCTTGCCAAGTGCTTGTTCGAAGGGAAACATTGCGGAAAAAACACACATTATGGCCCTGCTCCCCCCTATTAATTAATTTTTATTATTGTAGAAAAAAATCTTTCATTATAAGCGACGTATGGTGTTCTTGATGCCTCTCTTGAGTGGTGCGACTACGTCCAGTGTTTTATTTTTGACTTCCAAAACCATTGAACTGGTCGCTATTTAATTTGTTGTTAATCAGTGATAAAAGCTACACTGTATTCTTATGGTCTTTACCTCTCTCTAGTTTGTGATAGAGACTTGTTAGGGTATAAAGCAATAAACTTTTCTTTTTTTTTTTTTTTCAACTAGGACTTTTAACACCACTGGGGACTCTGAGATCAAGGTCATTTGAGCCGTTTTTGAGAGTTCTTAACACTGACTATTTCATAGTGAATAGGACCAAATCATAAAAAATATAATACAAGAAATCTAAAGGAGATAAGTCGGACTGTCAACCTACCATAGCGAACCATACATAATATATATTATCTCGTATCTTCATTAAAATCCCATTTTCTGTTTTGGCCCTTAAAAAGTTCATGTAATTTATCTGCAGTACTGGCGTAGGCCGCATACATAAGTCGAATGACTGCCTTTTTACGAGTTCAAACAACGGATAACAGACTATATTATGATACGTTACATTGACTTTGATACTTATGTATTTGACAAATTAGCTATGGGAGATGATTTTCAAAGAGAGAGGAAAAACATTTCCTTAAATGATATACCTTCAAGTAGAAAGCCTCTGTCAAGTCGGGATTATTGCTGTCCTTCTCTAAAGAAATCGTTCGTAAAAAGCTCCTGTATTTAAATTACGGACAACATGTAAAATGAAATTTTTGAAGCCAGCATTGAGTATGTGTCAGATATATTTTGTGTGTACAATTTTAGATGGAAGAATAAAAGTGAAAGTTGCCTGTCCTGTCCTCTCGATCATTTTTTTTTTTTTTACTGTTCATTTGCGTGTGAATTTCCATCAAATGGAGGGTCAAACCATCGTCTTGAAGATTATAGAGACGTCGAGCAAATACAAAAAGTTATATTCTTGAAAGACCTAGGAATTCATGGATGACGGACGTAAGCGTATAGATACAACATTGGAGTGCACTAGAAATAGGAAATGTTCCTACACAATTATGATACCGACGTAGAAAGAAAAAAAGACACAGAAGACTATCAGCCGATTTATGGACAGATTATAACTGAGCAATGTCTCAAGCAAGGTATTGTCCATGTCCAATAATATTAGGAAATCATGCTTGAAAAAATGCTCAGACGGCGTTTCCTGTTTCAGCATGCGTGATCCCTGACTTTCTTGTAATCAATAGCTAAATTTCTGAAGCTCACAGAAGAGGCAGAATATCTGAGATAGAAACAAAATACATGTAGATACTCGACTTGTGTCACTTGGCTTTTCAGAAGAGGAAAAATGAGGCGATGTATTTCTTCTCTCAATTGAGAACTTGAGAAGTTTGTTGTTTCAAAGAGCAGAAAATGTCAAATGAAATGTCCGTACTGTAAGTAAATTTTAAGCCCACCTTCTCCTTTCCAGCATTTATTGGAATGATGGCAAGGCAGGTGGGTTTATATGTATTTGAAATGAAGAAAGTGAACAGAAAGGTTTTATGTTGCAGTATATCATTCTTAAAGTACATATTATTGAGAGTTCTCTTACATGAATGTTTGCAAAGAGAAAAGAGTGTTTCTGCCATGTTTTATGAGCATATTAAAACGTTTCACTATCCAATATGTTACACAAATGTGGTGGTGACATACATAATATTATGTTGAAAAGAAAAATCTCTTTTATTCTCCGAACATGAATTTTACATTTATGTAATTAAGAAATCTAGAGCAAGTTCAAAGAAGTCGTCGATAATTAACTAACAACCATCCCACGCAATTGAAATTTTATTTTATAATCAGTCAAAAGAGAACATAATATTTGATGTTAAATGTTCCGCGCCGCGACCCAAACACAGTCACTTGTCTTTCTGTTAATTTGTATCGGCTCCTAACTCTAACAATATTACGCATTCAAAGACGTCCGTTATGTGTCATTTGGCGGCACTTTGCCTACTTGGTTGTTTTTAAATCAAATATACTTGTCATATAGTACATTCTAGATGAATAGTATGCCAAATCGATGCACCCTACTGTAAACTCAAGGCATTGCCCTTCCTAACTCTAGTATAGACTTCAGTCATTGCTCTACATTAAAAGTTTTAACACTTCTACCAGTCTGCATCTAAGACTTTCCCCTACATGTATTTTACAATTTTGAAAATGGTCTAAGTAAAAATTGACTTATCCAATTAATGGAGTTTAATCGTTTCGTAGTAGGGAAAAGTGTATGCAGAAGAAGAATTTCATGGATGAAAAACTTGAGAACATGGTTCGTCCAGAGAAGAACACAAATCTTCCGAAATCAAAATCAAAATAGCCAACATCCGAACTGCATAAGCACCATAAGAAGAAGAAAATTCTACTAGGAAACCATCGCATCGTCTTAGGTTGCTTGGTGGCTGCGTTGAAAAATTGAATACCATAATATTATTATTACGTTCTAGCATGTATCGAATGTAGTGTTTGCCTCCTGTGTTGGCTGTGTTGAATATGGATTACCGACAGTGCTGACACAAGCATTTTTTCAAACGATATAATATATTTCATTCAACGAGTCTTCTTTCCTCAGTGTGCTCATTACTGATGCCACATTCCCTCTTTGTACCGCGAAACTCACTCTTTGACGGAAGTACTCCCCTGCACGTCTCTCTTTCGTTTCAAGTACCAGAGACTTGGAAATAGAATTAAATAGTTCCAAGGCATCTGGTCCAAAAGATCCGAAGCATTGCTTTGCTTCAGACTCAGGCCAGTGTTGTTACTTCCTGTTCTGTCAGAATATTCTGTTTTCCCTCGGCTTCGTCTTAAGAAACTTTCATGTGCATCAACTTTTGTGTCCTCTCTTGTTTTGAATCAGGATTACTGACTATGCTGCATTGCTACAGACTTAGCCCAGGCTAAGTCAAGCATTGCTACAGACTTAGCCCAGGCTAAGTCAAGCATTGCTACAGACTTAGCCCAGTGTTGTTACTTCCTGTCCTTTGGAGTGCCGTCAGGATATTCTATGTTTTATCCTTCCTATACACTTACAAAAAATTGCACATATATGTAGGTACAATTATTACACAAGTTGAGGCACCAATATTCTTTTAAGGCTTCGCCTGCAAAATGCTATCTTGTTATCGAGATATCAGTCTGCTTTCCGGTTGTTTTCTGCCAACGGCAACGTGGCAAAACCCTTGCGTGAGCAGCTTCCGAGCTGTCGTTGATAAGGACTTTGTCAGATCATCAAAAAGAAATTCTGTACTATATTTTCATGGTACACAAATGGTCATTCATGATATAGTAGTACGTTTAGCTGTTGCAAACTTGTCTTGTCTTGCACTTTACAAGTATAAATGCGACCTCAGTAGCTTGATCGATAAGGTGGCGGACTTGTAATCTGATGGTCAGTGGTTGAAGTCCCAAGTTTAGCATAAATTTAGTAAAGCGAGTTTGAGTAGTTGTGATATCACATTTGTGATCACCACAGATATGATACAAATTCAAGTATTTTGTTTCATGTTACTTTTTTATGAGTCATTAAAAATTATATCATTGACGGTCAAAATTTGGACAGTATATGTTTTGTTAGAGGTGATAATGTATTCCGATTTGAAATCATTAACAACATGAATCACCCTAAAACTGACGCTGATAGTTTCACAGGATCTTCAAGACCTCCGTCATTTCGAAGTTCCTTATCGAGAACCTGATAAAATCTAGGGGAAATAAATGCTATGATGAATGTTGTGTCTACGCATATAACTTTCATGTATGACAGTGTTACATGACACATGCTTTGATTATATTGCACTAGATAATATGCTGTTTCGCAAGTTTTCACATATCTTTCCTGGAGGTTGATTGTTCCTGGATGAACTTTTCGTATTGAGTGTAAATCTTGTATATTGTTTTATTTTATTGAAAACAAAAACTCTTGAAAAAGTTGTCAACAACAGAACTTACATCACTTTTCAGACACCTAAAAATACATGCTGTCAAAAGGAAAAAGAGTTTGTTACATTTTGCGTTCCACTAATTCTGTCCACCAGTGTACATCTAGGAGCTTCAGATGCATTAGGAACTTGAGTTTCCGACCCCACTGTCAAGAGTTTTGATACATGCGTAAAGTTTTGGACCCCTGCTAGAATGTCACTTTCAGTCGAATGCAGATATGTATTTCAAATTCATTGCTGACAGCGGGAATGGCCTCATCCTGTCTTGAGATATTTCATCTTGAGGTATCTCCCCCCTCTCTCTGTGTTATGAACTTACGCAGAATGGTCCATCCGGGACTTTTCGACATGTTTCATCTCTCTCTTGTAGATTTGCATATATTGCAATTTACATTAAGACACATCGTGATGTGTATTCTCTCTATTATCTGTGTCTGACTTTCCGGAGTATCTTTGTTTCCTATTTGTTGTTGTTGGTGTTTTTGTTGTTGTGGTAGTGTAGGTAGTTCTCGCTGCCTACGATGGCGCTAGTTCAATTGTTCAATTTAAGAAAATTGTTCACACACCTATTCCTGGCGCCTGGCGTGGCCTGCAATATTTATCTGATGGATTTCATGAAGGGCCATCTATGGTGGGGACTATTGGTTTCTCTATCTCTTTCAAGACCCTATTAAAAGCTCCCTGCCTTTTTCCTGTAGATACTTTCACTGTTAGGCTTGTATTGTACACTTTGCCATGGTAAATTTTCTTCTTTCCGGAGGACCCTGGCCCTTTTCCAGAAGGTTTAGTTTCATTTAGATGACTGTTCTCGCATGTTCATTGTACATACTTATAAAACAGGTATAGTGTTTACATGAAAAAAAGGATTAATCTTAAGATAAGCTAGACTGTCCCTCAACTCCAACTTGAGGCTGGCTTACCTTAAATTTAGTCCTGATGATGTAATTCTATTTGTAATTCTATTTAGTCCTGATGATTCGGCCCTAAGATGTAATTCTAATTTTCCTGGTAGCCCCCTTTCTCAACACAGTTTTTTTTTTAACTTTGAGAAAGGGTACCATAAAATCATTTTAAAATCTTATAATTGTAATAAATAAATGGAAAATTAAAAAAAAAAAAATCCTCGTTATATGTTCGCGGAATATAATAGATGTTTTAGATTTATTCATTTTTTGAAATTATATTTCTTCTTCGGTAACCATACGGACTGGTGACGTCTCATGACTGGTCCAAACGTCTCCTACATGCATATTATTTATCCCCGACTCAACACAATGATGAAGCGACTCGGGCATCACTTGTCCACGTCATTTCACCCGTGCAGTTGTTAATATAACCCTTCCCTCGCCCCCGCCTCGCTCGGGCCGCGGGTGTTGACAAATTCGATGGCCGTGTGCCAGTCGGAAAGGGTCATTGTAATTTATATGCACTCAGGATTTGCGTTCAAGTGACGAGCGAGCGGCAAGTTTAGATTCGAAATTTTCTACATGAAGCGTAAAATGATCGTGTAATGTGTCTCAAATCTGCCGTTGGATTGCTTTTTTCCACGGGCCAACTGCACGGAGACATTTGATAATGTGTTTTCACGGGTGGAGCATATTAATGGGGGTTTCTTTATGAGTGTTACACGAGAGTTCGTGAAGTATTTATTCGAATTTCTCTCGCTATTGGACATTGAATTTGAATAGTTTTTTATATGTACTAGGAAGAGATTCACTTAATTTTTTGTCATGTGTAAAATTGAAAATCTTCACTTGTATATAGCTAATGTTTCGAGTTGCGGCCTAAAATGGTACATTTTTACATACGACCAAGAAAATTTAGATTCAATATTTTTATATTAACATTTATTTTTTTAATCTACGGGTAAAAAACACTCATTATACTATGTAACATATTAGAATTGTCTTGCTTCAGAATGTAATGAGGTTCCAGCTAGTCTAAGATAATGCTAGATTGCTCGATGTTGATTACTGTGTCATGCTAATGTTACTCACAGACTCTCCATTGTAATTCCAGTAGGCCAGCCTAGAGGTCACTCTACCATTGTAGCGTGAACTTTCTCATAGGTCTAAGGTTACTTCCAAGTCCAGTATACCGGCAGGAATCAGGAACCGTCCTCACTCGCCGGAACTTGGAGTATAAAGTTGCTGCAATGTGTTCTCTTGCGATTTCGACCCTTCTAACTGTTGTTGTTGTAGCCAGCTTGGCTACAGCTGGAGGGGTGAGTGATGGCCTCCAGCCGACTTTTTTCAAAGTTGCCTTGTCCTGAACCACATATTTCTATGTGCGATTAACCATCATGAGGACTTTGACTTTTCTTTATCTTCAAACCTAACTAGGAGTTCTAACTGTTCGGTTCATATTATCTGCTTCTTCCGTGGTTAAGCTTGTAGTTGCATCTTCTTCAATGAAGTCAATTTTATTATTTTTCATAGCAATTAGCTAGAGTTTATTATGTCTTTGTTAATCTACATACATAGTTGCAGTTTCTTCAATGAAAAGGTTAGGTTCCTCCTCAGTTGAAGTGGTCGGCAAGGTCAGCACCCAGAACTTGCTGGCGATTTGCTCAACCGTAGACAGGCAGGTTCCTCAAGAGGAAATGGTTTATTTCTACAACAACTCATTCATACTTGTACTAGCGCATGCGCCCTCTTCGCCAAGTCATCACACACATACACACACACACTGAACAAGGTGTAATTCTGTGGCTGAAAACAACAGATTGGCTGAGTTCAGTCAGGCAGGTTTGCAAAAAGTCAGTCAAGCTTACATACATTGCAGGATTGAGATCCTTTTCTGCTGGAGTACATTCATACCTCACGTAGAAATCTGAGTGTTGAGGAAAAGTCTTGTGTATGCATTTTTTTTTTTTTTTTGAAAAATAGCTAAATAAAATAGTGGGTGGATGTCCTGTTAATATATGTGTGCATGCTTCCTTACAGTCACTAACAGGAGATTCACCCACTATTATGGGCAGTTACATAATAGTCCAGGCCAACTGGCCAACCAAACAAAAAACAGCTCTAATACCGGAAAATGAGCACACAATTAGCTCAATGGTATGATACTTACCGTCATGCGGAAGGTGCCGGTGTCTAACCCCAGAGATCGTATTGGGCCACCACTCACCCATCAGAGGGGAGGCATTCTACAGGATGGGCAAGTTACATTACAGACCACAAGCGTCTACAGTAGCTGCTGTTTCATGGCTACGAAATAGTAAAGTCTGTGAAACACACATCTTAGAGGAAAATCTTACAAAGCTGTAAGAAATATTTTCTGTTTTTCGAAATATCTTGACATTCTTGACGTGAATGGAACAGACTCTTGTTTAACGAACTATGTTTTCATCCGAACTTGATCGTTGTTAGTTCAAACTTGGGTTGCGAATTTGCAGGTAAGAATAGCAGCAAGTTTCGCGTTTGCAATATGAAAGTTTTTCGCGTACAGAACTCTGTTAGCGGCCTATTTGATTCAAAACACTCAAGTCTGGCTCAAGTTCCAACAAGTTTTTTTCTCATTTCTTTCCGTCTTACTGAATGAGTGCTTCCGAGTTTTTGTACAGGTAAACGTATATTGGGAGTCGAGAGTTAAGTGTGTAATTCTGGTTAGCTAGATATCTATCAAGAAACGCAAAATCCTATATCAAGAACTCATTCTTCGCTGCTGGTTAGCTAGATATCTATCAAGAAACGCAAAATCCTATATCAAGAACCCATTCTTCGCGGTGACAAATATAACATGCAATATACTGCCGTGGAGGGCAAAATTCAAGGATTTTTTTTTTTTTAATGTCTGTTTATAGGTGTATATGTTTATAAATAAAGCTACAACTACAAGTTGTGAAACATATTCAATAAAAAAATTCAAGGAAAGAGATCTATTAGAAGACCCAAGAACTTGTGGATGAATGATATGAGACGTTGGAATAGACTTTCAATGGTTCAGATTACTCAGAAGCTAAAATCAAGAGATGAAACTGCAATCATGATCAATAGTGCTGCGGCCTTTACGTATGTAGAACTATTGCACCCCTCCGGAAATACCAACCTCACGTGTTCTTTTTTTTTTAAGTGGGGTTTAACGTCGCTTTCAACTGCCATGGTCATATCACGACGGGGGTTTTACCCTCCATTCGCAGGAAACTCATAAACCTGCTACTCACATTGACCTCACCCAGCCTGAGTGGGGCCGGGGAAAGCCAGCGTCACGAGAATTAGAATTTGAATGGTCACCCATCCAAGTCTTAACCTCGCTGGATGTCGCTTAACTTCGGTGTTCTGAAGGGAACCGGTGTATTCAACATGCCATCGACGCTGGCTACGTGTTCTTTACATGATTACATGGGAGGTTACAAGTAGTAGTCAAAGGAAGTTGAGTAATGGTTGTGTCGCTGTTGTGACTGGCTTCTTGCACCTTTGCTGTTAAGACTTGCTTTATTTCACAATTACGAATTGAGACGATAAAAAACAAAACATCTCTTGATTCTCTTGTAAAACAATGACTTTTTTTACTTGGCGATATTTTAAACTTTTTGAAACTATATACAGGGTCTTCATAAAGTCTCACCCAGGCCTAGGTTTCTCGAAAACGACTCAGAATATCAAAAAACGCAAAAACCCGTATTCCTTTATATTTAGGGGGATTGATTTTCAGCCAAAAAAATTTTGCCTACACGGCCCCAGTCAGGCTGGGCATGGACCAACTTTAAAATCTTAAATAGAATGGTATGTCTTGTGGCATATTGTTTTAAAGGTCTTATTGAGAGAAGTTCATTACAACAAATTTCAGTAAACTTCGACTTACCGTTCTTGAGATACAGGGTCGGACGTCCTGCGTAATATCCATATATTTTGACCTATAACTCGATAACCGTAAATTATGGAGAAAATTTTTCTTGTAAATAATAACTCCTTATGATGAGACTTTTCGAACAAATTATAACTCGACATACTCTGTTGATGTTAGTTTCTGGTCGGTTTCGTCAGCCAGCCGGACGAACAGTCGAAAAAAATGTAACGAAAAAACAAATCAAATTTTAACTTGTTCGAAAGTTCTTGCTATAAGGAGTTATTATTATCAAAAAAAAATTTCTCCATAATTTACGGTTAACGAGTTATAGGTCAAAATATAGGGATATTACGCAGGACGTCCGACCCTGTATCTCGAGAACGGTAAGTCGAAGTTTACTGAAATTTGTTGTAATGAACTTCTCTCAATAAGACCTTTAAAACAATATGCCAGAAGACATACCATTCTATTTAAGATTTTAAAGTTGGTCCATGCCCAGCCTGACTGGGGCCGTGTAGGCAAAATTTTTTTGGCTGAAAATCAATCCCCCTAAATATAAAGGAATACGGGTTTTTGCGTTTTTTGATATTCTGAGTCGTTTTCGAGAAACCTAGGCCTGGGTGAGACTTTATGAAGACCCTGTATACGAGTTGCATTGTCTTATCTTCTGTCAAAATCAAGTCTCATTCTGACCATCTTTTCTATAGAGACCTTTAGTTGAACATGAAGTGTCTCTTGATTCTCTTGGCAAACATTGACTTTTTTACGTGGCAATTTTTTAAATTTTTGAGACCATAGGCTTTGTCTTGTCTCCTGTCAAAATCAAGTCTTATTCTGGCCATCTTTTCTAATAGAGACCTAAAGGATTTCGCATGCGAGAAAGCTATCCCGGTGCCGGATAAAAATTATGTTATTCAGCTATTATTTACTGCGTTGCGTTCACCACTCGAACGTCTCGAACTTTTCTAAGATTTAACTTCAAAAAGCTAACTATGTATAAGTTTTTCGTCGTTCCGCTTTTGTGTACAGCTTTCAGTCCCCTCCCCCCTATTAAGCAAACTCGTGGTAGAACATGGCAAGAACTGCAAGTCAACATGAGTAGTTTTCTGGATTTTCTATTTTTCTAGAGAAGTCTGAGTGAGCACTGGAGAAGAAAACTCGCCGAGATTATTGTGTGGAAACTCGACGTTGTTTATTGAATGAAGTTGATGAACGACTTTGGTGAAGTACACGGAATAACAGCTCTTGAGATGTGTGCTGTAATGTACGTCCGTTTGTAACTGTGTATGTAGAAAATCATAAGCAAATTGTGTTCGGAGACTATTTTAGCAGGGAGACAGCAAAATTTTCACTGAATGTGTAGAAATGATTATTTTTTGTGAATCATTAGCAGTCTCTGCCACCAAACCCTAAATGATGGGATTCGTTCCTCATAGCTGTTTTTTCGGAGAGCCCACATGGAAAAGTAAAACAACCTCCTCCCGAACTTGATAAAAAAAAAAAATCGGGCAGAAGCCCCCCCCCACTTTCCCAATTCTTCCCGCACATTAAATTTTCAAAGACTTTCTCCCGTCTAATATATTTGAATGACTTCGGGAATTGGTGGGAGGAAATGATTTCCCTGAGGGATGAAGTTTTTTTTTCGGGGATTTCCGCCGTCGACTCTTTTTCCCGCAGTTTTTACCTGATTTTGTATTCATTCAGAATCTATTGCGCGTATCTGGCGTGTGCTCCCTGTGTGGCTTTACAGAAGTCTCAATTTGCTTTCGTCAGCACGAGCAAACATTGATTTAGAACATTCTCTGGGTGTGTTTTAATATCACAACAGAAAATGACGTATTAAATTTATTGAATTTTAAAGACAAGAAATGTGTCTTTTGGCTTTGATCAAGCCTTCAAGGTGTCCCAATAAAAGGAATTTTAGGAGAAAATAAACAAATTTAGGAAGAATTTTTTATTTCATTTTCGAATGCATGATTTAGTGAAACAATGTGTAATTTTGTTGCCAAGTAATTTGTCAAAAACAAATAAATAATTTGTAATGAATGAAAAATAAATTGGTATTGATGTGTTTGATATGTAAATGTACACGAGGCAACCTGGCTGAATCAACATGATTTGCATGAATTTAGCATGAATTGATTAGTTTTCGCGTGCAATTTGCAAACTAATTATTATTATTATTTGTGTGTGTGTGAAAGAGAAGGGTTTTTTTGTAATGTATGTATTTAATTTTAATTTGTTATACATGATTTAATAAAAATCTAATGCAGAAAATGAAAAGGATGCGAAAGAAACAAAATTTGTATTTTTCATGTCACTTTCCTGAAGTTAATCGAAGGGCCAAATTATAAATTGGGATTACAGCAAAGATAAGGAAAGACCGATTCCACCAAGATAAAGTCTTCCCGTATCCTCTCGTTGTAAACCTGTTTTATAATTTTGTACCAACATTCTTTACCATCCCTTCTGAAGATTTGCGATCAGCCGGTTTGCTAATATAATGTTATCGACCAATGGACATATACATGTTGTTACATAATGTTCAATATCAACAATTCTGCCTGTCGCAAATTCAGCCCCGGAAATGTGAAATCAATCATCAATCTCATCATAATTGACGCATCAATTCATAAGTCGGTCAAGACTAGAGATTCTTGCCAATGATAGTCAAGGTTCATGTAGGCACCAGTGGTAGTCCTGCTACTAGACTAGTGGTAGCTTTTCCAGACTAGCACGCACCAGTGCTAATCTTGCCACCGGTTTTTTCAAATGAGCAATCTAATGTCCTGGATTGATAATAAATTCGTATAAAGCCAGCCACCCAAGCAGGCAACATCAAATTTGAAAGATCGCTGAATTTTTAAATACCTACTAAATTTTAAGAAATATTTTTTATATATATATAATATATACTGATATTATCAGTTTAAAATGCATTATTAGGACACACTACACAAACACCATACACTACACACTGGACACGGAAGAAGCCCAGAGCAATGGTTCTGGGCGTCCAAAGGGTTCACCCATATCAATCCTTCCACCACCCTGACATCAGACATGGACACGTAAAGTAAGTATGTTCTGGAAGATTCTTCTGCGTTCCCTTTACCACCGACCTCAGTAGCTTCATAGATAGGGTGACGGGCGGACTTGTAACCTGAGGGTCGGTTGTTCGAGTCCCAAGTATTGGAAAATAATTAGGAAGGCCAGTTTAGATCTAAATAGAGGTGGTCACAATAGATTTAAATAGAGGTCGGTGTGATAGTTCATGCTTCTCTTGTGGAACTCCAACCAGTCTATAATAAAATACGAGTTTCAGTCATTGTGACAGTACGGAGCCCAAGATTTTCCAGTTGACCCTGAACATGAACATCTCTTGGAACGTCCATCATATTTTACATAACGCATGTTCCTGTCTATACTCGAGTTATTCTTAACAGACCGAACTCCGAACGTTGGTTGCCGAAACAAAATAGTTGTGCCATATGACCTGGCCTTTCACATCATCACAACATCTTCCACTTGAATGAAAGAAGATGAGTATACATAAATATGATATCATATAAAGCGTGAATTATATAATACAGTCTGACCTTCGTGGTTTTTTTAAATTCACGAAATCTCAATCATATTCAATAAAAGTATAAATGGAAAAAGAGAACAATTATTTTTGATGGCTGAATATGCCAGCAGTGAATTACGTCTATTATAATTATCATGTTCTGTCTGTTTGATGGCTATGATGGTTCTTTTTTCATTATAGTGGTTAAAATCAGCAGTATGATCATCCTCATGGTAATAATCAGCAATCTGGTCACAACGATGGTAACCGATGGTTATTTCCAGCAGTGTGATCATTACAATGGTTAATCCCTGTAGTGTGATCATTATAATTAATATAATTTCCTGTGTTTCGATAATGGTAATGATTATTTTAGGCAATGTGCTCATTGTAATAGTCATTCCCAGCAGTATGATCATTTTGATGGTCGCTCGGTGATTCCCATGAATTTCGTTACTTTAGGTCGAATTTCAGTTTCTTTTAGCCGTGAACTTTGACCTGCATAGCTATTTTATTCCGAGGGGCGGTCCTGCATGATTGGAGATGCATTGTTGATGCTTTATGCATTTATCATCAGAATGCATGTGTGCATGCAATCCGATGTTTAGCCTCATGCAGGATAACGAGATGAGAATCGGATGTTCTAGAAGGGAATAATTGGTTCCTATAGGAAGATTATTTACATTGGTGGTCAAGTTCTGTTCATCTAGCGTGGGGTTCCGTTGGTTCGCATCCCACCCGATGCATTGGAGAAACAGTTGGACCTGGATAATATATAAGACAACGATTTCCAGTTTCAATTTTAAGGGAAAGTAACCTATTTATTAGAGAAACCTGGATTAAAGACAAATTAATGCTGGTCTCTTGAGTTGTCTTATGTACAGGACCGACTGCATTTGATCATACACATGTCAATTATTTATGAACCGTCTCTTCTATCAATGTCATACTAGTTGGTACTATAGTACATACTATTGCTAGTCTTCATACTACAAGTACTGTTGCTGTAAGTCTTTATACTAGAATTGCTCAAAGTACTTTTTCGAGAGTGATCTTGAAGTCGGGAGTGATCATCAGGACCTTGACATGTTGTAGGAGATGAGTGTTTGGGTACTATGGGTACTGCACTGGTAGTGACGTGGTTAACGCTCTAGTCTGGTAATCCAGGTAGCGTAGGGATCCGTTGGTTCGAATCCCACCCAATGCATGAATTTTTCCTCATTAATTTGATTTGAGTTTGTGAATACATAATAATAAAACTTTGAGGGTTAAGTGGTAGAAAATGCTTTGAGCATTAACCTCGTCTGGTGGTTACCATCCACTAAAGAGTGATATTATTATTAGTGGCAGCGTAGGGGTGTGTGAGTTGCGGTGTGTGTTGGGGTACCTTATACAGTAACGAGATGAAGGATTTCATATGAACCCTGCTGGTTTGTGGTGTACTGAGTGGTGGGTGTAGGGTGTATGAGATGCTGTGGGGTCCTACAGGTAACGAGATGTAGGATTTCATATGAACCTCCCCTTTGTGTACTAGTGGTGGTGTAGGGGTGTATGAGATGCGTGTTGGGGTACCTACAGGTAATGAGATGTAGGATTTCATATGAACCTCCCCTTTGACGCCGAGTAAGGATATCAAAGAGAGGAAATTTTGCGGTGGCTCTCGGTTTACAGAAAAAAACACTTACGATTTCTAATATTAAAATTTATCGGAAGTAGAAAAGACCCTGCACGTCTGATAGAGGAGATCCAAGGTGGATTTCCTTGATTTTTTTTTTGTGTGACAGAACCAAGCTACACAAAAACATAAATATGATGAGTAGTTGAAGACATCTACTTCTACACCCTGTATTAGACGGCGAAGAACATCAGAGATGTGCTTTCCCTGCTCAAAAAGACAAAATTTTATGCTGTAATATTGAATTTGGCCACCGTCGACATAGGGCCAAATTATGAAAATATCTAGGATTTGATAACCCAAGCAACTATCACTTAACAGCTGTTATAAATGCACTGTGATTAGTTGAAATTCACGCCAGAGGGCGTGTAAAGGGGTATAGTTTGGGATTTAGGATGAGTTCATACAATCCTGTTCCATTATTCGGGCCATAGACAAAGCTACGGAATGATGATAATTACTTGAACCCATGCAACTCCACCCTGTATTGGACGGCAAAGAAAATCAGAGATGTGCTTTCCCTGCCCCGTACAGCCCTGGTGGAGGAGTAGATGTATTCACCGTAGAACTGTACATGCTGTTATTATTTTTTAAATGAGAAATAATTCCTCCGGTTGCGATCCCCTGTTATGAATAGCAAAGTTAATTGCCCCCAGGTAAATTCAAATAATATAATATTAATAAAAAGTTTAAATAGAAAAGAGGAAAGTAAGGTAGACGCTCCCTGGGATTCGCTTATCCTTGAAGATTTTTTTGTTGAATTTTTATTGACAGGGTGGGTTGTGTGAATAAAGAAAACTTTTCACTTACCTGTAGTGTTCATTTTTCTTCTCCGCCTCGCTGGGAGACACACTAGTCTGTCCCGTTAGCTTAGTGCCAAAATTTAGTTGATTCATCTCTAAATCGCAGCATATAAATAATATTTACTTCAGTGTGTCAATTATAATCAATGGCAGGTGGTTTATTTAATGAGTTTCAGCAGGTCATAGGTCAAGACTCAAGGACCTACAGAATATTCACACCAATGTAAGCCGCACAGTGTGATTTCATCTCATCTGGAATCTGTTCTGTCGACCAAAATATTGTGACGTAATTTATTAATTCAGCCTCTAGGCTCAGGCTCACTTTGTCATTTGACCATAATATATAGTTCTGATGAAAAAAAAAGTTAAAGTTAAAAGTTATCATATTTGTGTGAATCACTTTCGTGATATCACAACTACTCAAACTCGCTTTACTAAATCTACGCTGAAACCGGGACTTGAACCACCGACCTCCAGGTTTCAAGTTCGCTGCCTTATCGATCAAGCAACTGAGGTCGGTGATAAAAAAAAAAAAACTAAAAATCGTCGGCTAGAAGGTAAAACTGACCAAGTGACAGTTGGTCATTTCTCGATTTTTCGTTACTCTGGTCGGAAATTAAACTAACAATTGGCGAAAAATCATAAGTTCGGTAGTATTCAAACATATGCGCGGTAACAATTTTCACCTGAAAGTCTGGTGGAGATTTCAATGACCAAATGGAGATGGTCCAAATGCAGATGGTCAGTTTTACCTTAATATATGTATAGTCCGACTTCAAGGACGGTCTGGTTTATCTTGATATAATCCATTTTTTGTCCCTATAAGTTCGAAACTATCTTCTCTAATGTAAAATTCTATAGTTGGTCTCTAATTTTTCTGTTTCTCTATCTGTTGCAGGTAAGTGTTTCATTTTGAGTTCGAAGGTCAGAGAGTCCGGATTTTTGTCCCGGTACCTGTTTGGTAAGCACTGATGCGCTTCCTTTAGGAACCCCTGGCCATAGTTTGGGAAGCACTGACTCTGGCATTTATTTTACGTTCAATTTGAATATCTTGAAAAGGATAAGTAGGAAGTAATATACCTTCTTTGGTGGTGGCCTTTATAAAATAACCAGAAAGGTTTTCTTTGCTTGCTGTAAAGAAGAGGATTTTTTTTTTCTTCCTTTTTTTTTGTGTACTTGTGTATGTGTAGGTATCTATAGATTTCGGCCGGAATTACCTATTGTGTTGATTTTTGTAAAATAAATAAACGTAGTATGTTCTTTCTGTTATAATATCACAGTTTTAGTGAGTAGCACAGAATTATCAGCGAATTTTAAGAAGTTATCGTCCCTCTAATCGAATTATAATTCTAACATTGCTGTTGTTGTACAGCGTATACCCTCAAGTTGGATTTTCGTGCATGTTGTGAGAAAATTCAACTTGAGGGATGGTTTTGATTTCACATTGTTGTAATCCTATTTTATAATTCGGCCCTAAAGAGTCTCTTCAAGTTTTTTTTTTTTTGTTTCGGTGCCATACTCTGTAATTTTATTCTCTAATCATTAAGGAAATATGCATGCATTTTATTAAAATATTCATGCATATTAGGGTATAGGGTAGAGTAGAATGAAATGTAGAAAGACAAGTAAGTTATGCAATACCTGGAGTCATGACGTTTTATTATTTCCAAGTACTGCTTTCATAAGCATTTGTCAATCTTCGTCATAATGCTCCTGTTGAATGATATACGGTGCAGCATCTCAAGACTTCTGGTTTTCTTTTACTTCCTAATTACCTGGAGAGAAAGAAATGTTTTCTAGTTTTTTTTTTTTAATTTAAGCTCAGTAGCTTGATAGATAAGGCGGCGGACTTGTAACCTGGAGGTCGGTGATTCAAGTGCCGGTTTCAGTGTAGATTTAGTAAAGCGAGTGTGAGTAGTTGTGGTATCACGGAAGTGATTGACACAAAAATATGATATGAAAAAAATTGTTGAGCTGGTAACATTTCTGGACGAATCTGGTGGGACGCTAACCAATGGATCCCTTCCTACGCTACCGAAATCACTAGATCAATTGTGTGTGTTGTTAGGTTTATCGATTTACATATTTTTTAAATACCAATTTCTAACATATTTGGTATTTTCCTATAGGACAACGGGTTGAATTTTCTTCAATAATGAGATCTGAGTATAATTGAACGAGTAAAAAAAGTGACTGAGATTAAAAAAAAAAAACCACACAACAACAAAAAAGTTTCTTGATTTTATTGTAATAGAAAGATGTGTACACCAACTTTTTTTTAAAATTTCAAAGAATTCTTTTTTGTATGCAGAGATAGCTGAATGCAAGAGAGTGAGTGGGGTTGCCTCCGTAGAATCATTCATGTACCGTCAGTGTAATCAAATTAAGAATGAGAATATAGGGAGCTGCAGGTATGAGGAATCAAGGAAATTGGAAAACAGGGGAGTGAGACAATTTTGTGAAAATTAAATAGAGAGAGAGAAAAAGAGAAAAAGATAAAAGACAAAAAGAAAGAGAGAGAAAAAGAGAGCGAGCGTGCGATTAGCTCAGTGGTTAAGCACTCGGTTGCATTCTTATTTTTTTTTTTTAATAAGGTAAGTGTGCCCCGGAACCGCTTTCGCATTACTTCAGGGCACTTTACCTTTACATCCATGCCATTCCGGAAACGGACAGCTCCTGTTTCATGGCTACGAAATAAAAAAGGCTGTGAAAAAATCATTAATTTGGTTACAATTGTTTGTAAGGGGTACCTTCCGGTGCGCTCGTGTTGACCCAGCACCCAAACGAGAAGTATTGTGTCACTTCTCGCCCATCAGAGGGGAAGCATACTACGGGATGGGTAGGCTACAACACAGAACACAAGCGTCTACAGTAGCTCCTGTTTCATGGCTAATACGAAATAAAAAAGGCTGTGAAACACTCATCTTTAAAAAAAAAAATAAGAGACAGAGAGAAATTTAAGTAATATTTTGTCCGTAAAGAAATACATAGAGTCAATTGGAAAAACAGCATATGTCCGGTTAATTCTGCGGGTGAGTGTATAGAAAGCCGTGTATACCTGGGACTCGAATGTATCGGCTCCTTCATTCCGCTCAGTGCCCATGTACACAGGGGTGCCACTCTCACATCCTCTGAAAGCCTTCAACTTAATTTCAGCACCTATGATTTTTATCTCTCTCTCGCCGCTCGGGCGGAACTCGTAAAACCCTCTTGTAATAAGCTCCCCCCCCGGATGGGGGGCGGGGCAAGGAGGTTGTGTAGGACCATAAAACTTTCCGGTGCAGGTATGCGATGAGCTACCCGCACAATAGAGAGAGCGAAGAAAATTGGTTTTACCCTTCCGCCCTCTCCCCTTCCACTCTGCCTTTGTGGAAACAACAAAGGGCACACAGTTTTACTACTGTCAAGGTGTCTTGAGTCAAGAAAAAAGGGAATGTTATCAATTTTATTCCCGTTCTCTCTCTCTCTTATCTTTTCTCCTACATCCCTCCTTCCCTCTCCCTCT
This sequence comes from Bactericera cockerelli, assembly GCA_024516035.1. Taxonomy (NCBI): domain Eukaryota; kingdom Metazoa; phylum Arthropoda; class Insecta; order Hemiptera; family Triozidae; genus Bactericera; species Bactericera cockerelli. Next base: position 6,351,641 of record CM044957.1, read on the forward strand.
TTCTTTCTTCCCCCTATCTTTCTCTGCCTCTCCCTCTCCCTCTATCTCTCTTTTCCTACCTCTCACTCTATCACTCTCTCTTTTCCTCACCTATATCTTTCTCTCTCTCTCTCTCTCCTCTCTCTCTCTCTCTCTCTCTCTTGCCTCTTTCTTTGTGTCCCCCTATCTCTCTCTGCCTCTCTCTTTCCTACCCCTTACTCTATCTCTCTCTCCCTCTCTTTTCCTACCCCTCACTCTATCTCTCTCTGCCTCACCGTCCCTCTCTCTCTTTCTCCACCACCGTCCTGGGTGGTGGGTGTAAGAAAGCAGTCTAATTGAAAATAAATAGAAAATAATATCAGAAATTACACTCACTCACTCACTCACTCTGTGTGTCTCCTTCAGTCTTTTATCTCGAGAACGTACACTCGATAGGTAAACACGGCGACATCCTCGCGGGTGTGTTTGCGAAGATCACAACGGAAAGAGCCACTTCTTCTCCCGCGGTGTTAAAATAATACGGAAAATAGATATTCACTGATCTATCTACTAATTGATGAAGAAATTTAATATCGACGAGATAACTTCGTCAGCAGATTAAGAGCGATATTAATAGACAAATTCCTATAGGTCAAGTCATTGCTAAGCGTCGGGTTTTCCCTATCTATCTGTCCCGGTCTGTCCCGGTAGCTCAGTGGTAAAGGCGGCACTCTGTGAATCCAGAGATTCCAGAGGTTGAAACACCGACCTCCAGGTTGCAAGTCCGACGCGACGCCTTATCGATCATGCTACTGAGGTCGGTTATAACTTATAGAAAATAGAAAGTAAAAAGTGACCGATTACAATACTTCCTATGCCTCACAGGAAATAGAAAGCAAAAAATTTCTGACCGGTCATTCATAATTATATATGTCAAGACCATTAACAAAAAAAATTCTTAATCCTATAGAAAGCCGGCGCGAAGAAGAGACACTACTACTAATAATAATAATAATAACACTCTTTAGTGGAAGGTAACCACCAGGCGAGGTTAATGCTCAGAGCATTTTCTACCACCTTTAATCCCTCAGAGTTTTATAATTATGTGGTCACAAACTCAAATTAATGAGGAAAAATTCGTACACTTGGTGGGATTCGAACCAACGGACCCCTGCGCTACCTGGATTACCAGACTGGCGCGTTAACCACTTGACTACCAGTGCACTACTGAGACAATAATAGTCGTGCGCTGAACTTGCGAAGAAAAGAAGGACGAAGCTGAAAAGTAATTTTAAAATGATGTATTGAGGTTGGGGCATTAGGAGGGAGGAGTTGGGGAGGGGGGGGGGGTAATGATGATAGGAATTAATCTACACAACGCACTCTCCTGTGAATGAGAAGGGGGAGGAATGGGGGGAAGGGAGAGGAGAGAGAGTAGAAGTGAGGCATGAAGAGAGAGGAAAATTATACTGAGGGAGAGAGCTAGAGTAGAAATAAGGGATTCAGAGAGAAGAGACTTGTATAGAGTGATAAAGAATGAGAGGGAAAAGAAATCAGGGAGAGAAAGAGAGTGAGAGAGAGAAGGGAGGAAGAAAGAGAGAGGAGAGGGATACATACAAGATGAGAGGGTTGGAGCTGAGTGGGAGGAAAACAGAGAGAGAGAGAGAGAGAGAGGCCAGGTTGCTGACGAAGAAGAAAAACAAATCTTGCAAAAATTTACATATTTTAAAATTTGAAAATAAATTTCAGTAATAACATTTACAGGAAAATGAGGAGAGAGAAAGAAAGAAAAAGAGAGAGATTTCAAATGAGGAAGAGTGATAACTCAAGTCTCAAAGAGGTTTTTCTATTGCACCGTAAAGACATTGTTTACCCGAAATATATCCTCTACTGTCCAGTTAGAGGGTGAAAATCTGATTATCTGCTGAATATAGCACTATTTGGTGTACCCAGAGAAATAGAATCAGATGCCAATAAAAAAAAAGCTGAGCTACCCACTAGAGATGTGGCATAATGATACAAAGAAACCACTTACTAATATTATTATTAGTGGTCAAGATGCTGGTCTTGTGATCCAGGTAGTGTGGGGATCCGTTGGTTTGAATCCCACGCAAAGCTAGAAGTCGAAATGGTTAAGCTGCTAGTCTGGAAATCCAGGTAGCGTTAGCGTAGGGATTCGGTTCGGATCCCAACCAGTCCATAGATTCCTCATTTCTTTGAGAAATTTTCTACACGACAACAGCACGAAAACAGCTCCTAGAAATAAAGGGATTCTCCGGTACAATTCAGGCAGTAGATATAAATAAATGCTTATTAGTAATATTATTATATTTCTGTATTATCATATTTCTGCTGTTGACAGAACGAATGTTGTCTCGCCATTGAAAGGGAAATCGTTAAACATCGACGCGGCGGTTAATGCAGTTATTGCCGTTAATGCGGTTATTATAGTTTTCCGCTTCGTAAAGTATGGTTCCTCCTGTTGTTGAATGCATGAGTGTGCGGATTTCCATTGTGTCGAGGGCCGTTAATAATTTGTTGAAATCAAATGCAGAAACACGGCGAGCTCTTCCCTGGAAATTTCCTCCAAACAGACCGGAAATTCCTAGAAATATTGTGCGTCCAGGCCGACCTCAGTAGCTTCATCGATAAGCCGGCGGACTTGTAACCTGGAAGACGATGGTTCAAGCCTCGGTGTCAGCGCTGATTTCCTCATAGTTCCTGAAAAATCCCTCCAAACCGACCGGAAATTCCAAGAAATATTATGCGCCCAGGCCAGGCCTCAGTAGCTTGATCGATAAGGCGGCGGACTTGTAACCTGGAGGTCGATGGTTCAAGTCCCGGGATCAGCGTAGATTTAGTAAAGCGAGTTGGAGTAGTTGTGACATCACGAAAGTGATTAACAGAAATATGATACCTTTTTTTTTTTTACTTTACTGTGCGTCCAGGGAGATAAGTCTGAAGGGGATTTTTTTACTTTCTATCATTGCTGAAATTTCTTTGAGAAACCAGCCAGTTTGTCTTAGTAGATTTTTTTCCCAATTTTATAAAAAGGAAAGTAGTTGTCATATTATTTGTGTTAATCACTTTCGTGACATCACAACTACTCAAACTCGGTTTATTAAATCCACGCTGAAATCGGGACTTGAACCACTGACCTCCAGGTTACAAGTCCGTCGTCTTATCGATCAAGCTACTGAGGTCGGCTAAGGAAAGTATTGAATGTAATTTTCAACAGCATGTTCAAATCATAACGGGGGTCGATAGTCAATTTATTAATATGAAATTCTTGAAACATTACATTTTTTCTTACATTGTTTCTTGTAGATTTGGTTGATTTTTCTTCTATTATTTTAAAAGACTAGTTTTTCGTAATCTAAGTAGCGTGGGATTCCGTTGGTTTGAATCCCATACAATGCATGCATTTTTCCTCTTGAATTCGAGTCTTTGACCACATAAAAATGGCACCAACACAACTCTCGGAATAAAAGGGACTCTTAAGTCCCAATCAGTTAGATTGAATAAGCGTCTATATTTATTTTTATTAGCTCAGTGAATGGCTGTTCATATAGAGTAAAAAAGAGATATACCTATATGTAACTAATGCTTTTATGAGTTTTCAAGTGAAACGTTTGTAGAAAAACTATCGAATCGTGTTATTCTTGAGAACGTGTCTATCCCACGAAACGAACAGTGATTAATCATCTTCGTTCTTTTTATTTTTACCTATTATTATTATTATTCTTTTCGTCGGAACACCCGCTGCCCGCCCGCCACATTAGCCTCCACGGCAGTCGAAATCTTGCCAAACTCTTACCTACCGTTAATTACTGTACAGGAGGCCTCACCAGATTGGTGAATTCAAGTGATCTATTTATTTCTAAATATGAGTGTTTCACAGCCTTTTTTATTTCGTAGCTATGGAGCAGGAGAGCTACTGTAGACGCTTGTGGTCTGTGTTTTAGCGTGCCCATCCCGTAGTATACCTGCCCTTCTGATGGGCGAGAAGTGACACAATACTTCCCATTTAGATAATGAGTCAACAGGGTATCCCTTACAAACAACTACATTATTATAACCAAATTTAGAATATTTTTTTGTCAGCTCGGGGTATCGAACACGGGACCTTCCGCATGGCAAGCGAGTGAATAACCAATGTCTACAACCTCAGGATTCTCTTGTGTCTTTTCATATATTGTATATTAATTTGTAATCATCTGTTAGTCCTTCTTAATGTCCTTATGAATAAAGTGTAAAATAATAATGATGATTTAAAATAATCGACTATGCCCATCTCCGATTGACGCTGGAGACATCCGCTCACATTTGAAACCACCCTGTCATTTTTCGGTTGATACTTTGCGAATCTGAGTGTGCGATTGTGCAAAAAAAATTAAGGTCATTTATCATTCTAATCCTCTCGTTAATTGTCATTACACTCATTATGAGCCCGGGTATGTTGTGTATGTAGTTGGCGTTGCCATTATTATCTTAATAGCTTCTTTTTTTTCATTTCTTTTTGTTTTGTTTATAATTTGAATATATGGCGTTTCTAAGTTGCCATTATTATCTAAATAGCTCCTTTTTTTTCTCTTCTCATTTCTTTTTACTTCCGAGAAATTTCTAATATTAGAAATCGGAAGTATTGTGTTCGTTTTTGTAAAAAAAAATATTTTTTTGCTCTGATTTCAATTTTTTTCATATTTCTGGACGTTTCATATTTCATAACCTACTGAGTAAATTTGGTTTTGTGTCGGTCTGTCTGTCTGTCTGATAAAACGATTCCTTGTAACGCGCAAATCTCGGAAACTACTCGACCGATTTTAATGAAATTTTGCACACATCTAGGAGACATTCTGTAGATGGTCCCATTTTATATTCATCGAATTCGTACTAGCGGCTCTGGGTGAAAGAGACCATGCGCCTGACCACTAACTTTTTACTTAAATGCTTATATCTCGTGAACGGTACACCCGATTTTGATGAAATTTTGTATGTATATGCATATTATTGTTTTACACAGGCTTTTTATATTTTCTTTTTAATTTATTATAATTTGACTCTGATATTTAAGAAAATCCAAAATTTTGGACAATAAAGTCAAAAAATAAGAACCACGACTTGCCGATACAGAATTTTTTGTAGAATCTAGAATGTAGAAAAAACGGTTTTCTACCATATAAAACAAATTTGAAGACAATCGGTTCAGCCGTTTTGGAGATACAAGTAATTTAGTATAAAAACTCAAAATTCGCACGTGTTCACAATGTGAAACAATCACGAGGAAGTATTGTGTCCATAATTGGCAGTGTTTTTGTTTTTAATTTGAATACTTATGACCTTTATAAGTATAGTTAGCTGCGTTGTTCTCTTGCCATCATGATTATTATCTGAATAGTTTTTTTTTTCATTAAGTTATAGAGTGGATAGAGTTTATTTTTTTTTTGTCTCTTATCAATTTGAATATAGTGGCAGTAGTGGCGTGACTGATAAGATAGGTCTGATAAGCGCGACACAATAATATCTAGGGCGAATTTCCATTGAATTACTTCCGAGCCTATGTGAAGGGATACATGTCTCGTGATTTTTTTTTTTGCGGGGGAGTTTCTGAGATTTCTTGATTTTGATTACTCAGAAACCGTATGAGAGATAATAATAATATAATCTTATTTATACTGCCCGACTAGGACTAATGAGTCCAATATTTGGACTCATTAGCCCAAAGAGACCATTCGTGCTTACGGTAGGAAATTTCGCACTTCACCGTGATTCGAACCCACCTTGACTTAACCACGAGAACTTTTCCCAACTTCAGTAATCGGTTGAGAACAGTAGCCCGATCCAGGAAGCACTCTCCACTCTCAAATCCCCGAATCTCCATTTCAACCGTCACACAACGCACTCTGATTTTTTTTTTTTTTTTTTAATTTTTTTTTATTATATTTATATATATATATATTTTTTTTTTTCTTTCAATTTTTAACAACTTTCAATTACCATCATTCCTGCTCCATCTTCACATTCAACACCCCACTCTCTGATCACATTCAACGCACTCTGATTGGTTGTTGCGTTCAAATTAAGCAATCAGAGTGTGGAGAGTGAAGAGTGAGTGATCAAATTAGTGAAGAGTGATCAAATTATGAGAGTGGAGAGTGTTTCTGGAGCGAGCTACTGGTGTATTCAACTTGCCATCTCCGTTGGCCTTGTTTGGCTATTGAAAATCTAGCCATGTTCGGGACCTTTTGGGCCCTGAATGGTCCTTGAGGATTTCGGTCTTCAAGTTCAATATACCAGTTCATCTCTGTCCTAATGAAGTTCACTCCAACGGACCCCTTAATAACGACAGTGACTGCTCCTACTTGAAGATACGAGTTGATTTGAAGCAACAACAACAAACGTCGTTTTATTGTCAAATTGTAGAGAGCAATCAACCAGCTATCTTGAGTTGATAAAACTTTTGTACACAGGAGGTAACGCACAAACGTCGAGTTTGTTGAAGACTTGAGATACTTGTGGCTTTGATTTAATGAAGGGTAGGCTGAATCAGTCCCGCAAGGACTGATTGAAAAAACACGAGATTGGGTTGGGTGGAAGAGGTTGCCATAACCCCGCCCTTTAGTTAGGACATGATTTTTTAGTTTACTTGTTTCTAGGACTAAAGAATTCCATTTTGCTAAAGAATTGAAAAATAATATAATCGCCTCATTAAAAACTAACAAACAATACAGAACGATAAGTTACAATAATGGCTCTATGAAATAGCCTTGCCAACCAATGCCAAAAAAAATAAATAATACAATACATTATTGGAGTACTAAGATTATTTTACAATTACAGAAAGATTAATGTTACACTATTATTTTATAATTTAAACGATTTACATAACTGTCGGTCGAATTTCACCTGTGGTCACTTTCATCGCCCACCCTGTACTTCTCTCTTATGTTTACCATGGCCGCAAAGGCAAAGAGAAATGTGTTTTATTATTTAAATGGTTAATTAACAGACTGAACAACATGGTGATATCTGTGGACGGGGGAGACACTCTGTCTCTCTCTCTCTCTCCCCTCTCTCTCCTTCCCCCCCCCCCCAACAAACACTCAGGCCACCCCTCCCCCCCCCGCCCCTTCCGTTTGGTCAGTCTAGTTTTCCAATTTTATTATTAATGATAGCGATGGCGATCATTTGCAAGAGAGAGTGGGGGTGGAGGGGGGAGGGGGCGACTAACTAATTATTTTGGGGACTCAACCGCAGGAGAACAAAACTAGCCCCCTTTTTCGACCCCCCACACCCCCATCTCAACCATGAAGGGCTCGCCCCCCCCCTCTCCCCCACCCCCCTAAAGCCACGACACTGCAATTTGACTTGATGTGGTCGATGTGGTGAAGGCGCCCATTCGGGGGATCCAGGTAGCGCGGAGGGCTTGGGTTCGAATCCCACCAAATGCACGGAAATTTCCTCGTCTGTTTGAGAATTTGAACTCAAACTAGAATGATGCCTAAACGTTCTGATGGAATAGTAGGACTCTTCAGTCCTAGTCTGGCAGTATTCACAGTATATACATAATTAGTGTATTATTATTTTTTTCTACTTCCTAGACGATTAAATCAAACACCTCGGTCGAGTTGTGAAGAACGCCTATACAAAGCAAGAGACAGCACGGCAGAGTGTAAGGTAACGGATCATCAATACCTACATATTTACAAATGATTTAGGTTGGCTTCAACCATATTAATGTAATATTGACGCTTAGGAATTTATTAATTGATGTCCGAAGGTATATGGATGAACATGAACAGTGCTCTCAGTTTTGACTTTTGATGTCATTTTCTACGTGAACTTCGATCATTTCGAGGGATTCAGGCGAGTTTAATGATTCCTAATTTATGATTGAAGATTACCTGTGGTATTACCTTGAAGTAATTCACAGATAACTTTTCCGGTGAAAATAATGCATGTAATCTTTCAATAGAAATGAAATTAAAAAAAATTAACATCAAGATCCTGCTGAAGAAACGCGACTCTAGTCCTTATCGGACAGAATAAATGAGTCTCTTTTTTTCGACTCGTCTCACCAGCGGAGGTGATTCAGAGAACCGACCCGCATCTCCTACTGAACTACTTACTCACCGAGTCAGTGCTTCTTTAATTACTCATACGGTAGTTCGCAACGAGTGAGCAGGAATTACACCATGGCCGCAACCCATAACGTACATTTAGCCAATCTCCGCACCGTGGTGTAACGATTGTGACGACTGCTTGTGTTTTAGAGATCATGAGTTCGATCCTAGGTTTGAGCAGAATTTTTTGATTTTCGATAGTCATCGAGTAATGAACACATTAGGTGCATTTCCGGCCATACCAAGCCTGGCGGAAGAAAATTTAGCTGATAAGATTCTCAGTGATAATAGTGGACGGTATAACCCCGTCTTGAATAGCTGTTGCGGTCAGAAGTTCTAGATGCCTCAGGTCCAAATTCGGGACCAAGGAATGGCGTATAGTTATTACTTGTACAAGGAGAGATAGAGTAGAGAAAAGAGGGAGGGTACGCGTAGAAATTTGACTGAGATGGGTTGGAAAATTGGGACGAGAAATGTTAACTATTTGAACAGGAGATTTAGATGGTCCAAATTCGGGACCAAGGAATGGCCTATAGCTATTACTTGTACAAGGAGAGATAGAGTAGAGAAAAGAGGGAGGGTACGCGTAGAAATTTGACTGAGATGGGTTGGAAAATTGGGACAAGAAATGTTAACTATTTGAACAGGAAAATTGAGAAACTTGAGGTAAGTGGAAGGAGAAAAACAGGGAGGCCCAAGCTTCTTAGGTGGAGAGATAAAGTAGAGAAGGATTTGAGAGAGAAGGGTTGGGAGAGGAAGTCCGAAGCTTAGGTGGGGAGATAAAGTAGAGGAGGATTTGAGAGGGAAGGGTTGGAAGAGGGAGGCCCAAGCTTAGGTGGAGAGATAAAGTAGAGGAAGATTTGAGAGAGAAGGGTTGGAAGAGAGAGGACGCCTAGACAGAAACAAGTGGAGAACAAGACTTTATCAAAACATCACAGACCCCAAGTAGGTTTGGTAGAGGTAGAGTGAGAGGAGAAGATAACATTTAACTTCCTTTCTCCTGTTCATGTTTTCTGTGTGTTACACTTTCTTTTCGCTTCGTCACATACAGGGTGACTAACAACAGTCGAGTGTGGATCTAAGAGGAACCTGGATATAAGAGAACTGGATACGAGAGAATACAAGGATACAAGTCAGGGTAGCCTGCAGTTTCGTAAGGGTTTGATGGCTTAAAAAGAAAAAGTCCAAGTCCTTACGATGGTTGATCGCACATATAATTACGTGGTTCAGGACGAGCTAATTTTGAAATGGAGTTGCCGAGAGACCTTCATTCCCCCTCCAGCTCTAGCCAAGATTGCCACAACAACAACAACATTAATTATACACTACACATTTTAATCTAAATGAGGTGGTTAAAATTCGCGTTACTGCAACACCACCCACTACGAAGAAAGGAAAACACTCAACTTATATACAAAGAGATATATTCAAAGCATACACAATAATAATTATGGCTGTGTGTGTGTGTGTGTGTTTTTCATTTATCTTATTTTCCTATCTCAATCGCCGCCGGCTCACTTTGTGCTAAATAAATATTAAGTTTGGGGGTGGGGGGGGGGCGTTCCGCCCACACCCGCTGTATTGTTTTTTAAGCACATGTATATGTGGCTCAGCATGTAGCGCCGTATATGGTTTCCGTATAAACACCTGTACCCCTTGTGGGCACCCCCCCCCCATCCCACCCTGCCTCAGTCTATTTTCATTGTATTAAGAGAAAGTATGTATATGAGTGTGTGCCGATGTTATTATTTAAAAGTTTCAGGTGAAAATACTTTGTTTTAACAACCCGAGCGGAATGGTTCGCATTTTCTTAGTAATGGTGAATATACTGATACAGATGGTATAGCAGTATGTAGATGTAGGTATAGCAGTTAACATTATTATTTGTTCAACATACATATCTTTAAGGCTAACTTATTTTACACCGCTTTGAAAACTTTGCAGTTGGTAAATTTACCGTTTTTTTTCCGTACGTATGTCTGTCCCGGTAGCTCAGTGGTAAAGGCGGCACTCTGTGAAGCCAAAGATTCGAGAGGTCGCGGGTTCGAAACCCAGCCGGGATTTCCTCCCATTCGGGATTTTTACCACATAATAATACGTTTGGGCTGGCTGCTGGAATAATGGGACTTAATAGTCCAAATCGGGCAGTATAAATAAGGCGATATTATTATTATTACGTATCGTATCGTTGGCTAATGGTATAAAGCTTGATTCTTTGAAACCTGGCTTGGCGGATGATAGTATGCCAATTTTTTCCCAATTCAATTAATTTGTCCTCTTTTTTTCTCTTTCTGACGATTTTTCCTAACTTATGTGGTCACACCACAGAAGAGTTAGGTGGTGGAAAATGCTTTGAAAATTAACCTCGGCTGGTGGTTACCTTCCACTAAAGAGTTAAAGTCACGGGTCACCTTCCACTACAGAGAATTTTTTTGAGGTACTTCAGGGCACTTTTACCTTACATATATGCCATTTCGAAAACGGAAAAACTCGTTTGGAATTTTCCGCTCCGGCCGGGATTCGAACTCGCAACCTCCGGGTCAGCAACCAATGCTCTTAACCACTGAGCCACGGAGAGAGTATTTATTAGATATTATTGAATTTGAGCTCAAGCCAACTACGCTAACCACTCGACTATGCTGAGGTTGAGCTGTGTTTCTGGTCGTAGCTAACAGAGCAATGCTCAAAGCAAACCACTATCAGTCACCAATTAGCAAGTGAGCTGAGGGTACCACATAAATCCAGGAGATGACGAGTGCTAAACAGTACATGGACAAGACAAATAAAACCTCTGTACGGTGGTGATAATATTGGTCATATACAGTATGTCGTAAGTCCTAGCCTAGATGTGTTTAGTTTCTACTTTTACAGTCGAATTTGGATATAAAAGCCAGGGGACAGAGTGGAAATTCTATTACAAAGAGGTTCGTAATATAGTCAGTTCTTTTTTCTTTTCTTGTCTTCTTTTTTAAAAAAAGAAAAAATTGGAATCTGGAATCATCATTGCATAATTATTATGATTGGCATGGTAAACAAGCTGAAACACTTTAGATACTGAAAGAGCGACTATGTAAATCCCATTTTAGTCCGGTTTATGTGACAGCTACCGAAAACATTTTCCCAATGGCCGCGCATGGTCTAGTCTCTAGTGCGAAGTCGAAATCCAGTTTCGAGGATCGGAAGTGATTCTTTTTTTCTCGGAGACAGTCGTTTACCATCTGACACTTAGACTGTCATTTCACGTACTCTATAGGCGAGAAAAATCATGCTATGGGTGAGATTCGAACCAACGGGTTTCCATCCACCTGGATTATTAGAGTAGCGCCTTGACGCTTGAACATCGCGAGAGCTAATACAAGGAATGGAGACAATTACAGTTAGTAATTACAGAATTTAAATTGAAAGTATTGTGTCACTTTTCGACCATTAGAGGGGAGGCATACTACGGGATGGGCAGGCTACAACACTGGCCACAAGCGTCTACTGTAGCTGATCTTTCATAGTTACAAAATACCAAAGGCCTTAAAAGTTTCAAAGGCACATGTTTTCCATATTTTTTTTTTTTTTGATTTGCAGGCAACATTACTGCAAAATAAATTAATTTCAAACTGTAGAAATCGATCCCAGACTCCCACCATACCTACAAACCCTGTATACGGATAGTGTTTGCGCTGAATAAACACATCTCGCTCAACCCCAGGACACACACACACACACATGTACACACACATGCACACACACACAGAGATTGGGTGGCATGACGCTAGAGCCCGAGGCTACTCATTTTCCCATTTGAACAACAATTACACACACCTCTATGTTTTGTGATGCGTTCTCGATAATCATTTGATAGGGAAATGTAAACAAAATTCATTGAATACATAATATATTATTTGTATAGTTTGTGTTCTATGGGAGACTTCAATGAAATTCTAAGGGTATCTCGGATGAAAACCGATTGAAAATCTTCCCTTCTACAACCATGGTGTTTAGTATTAGGTGCCAAACAAACACCTTTTTACCAAAGGTGTTTTATTGGCTCTTCCTGGACCACATATTCCTATGTGCGATCAACCCTTACGTAATAAACAAAAGTCATCCTGTACTTGGGTTATCAGCGCCTTTGCCTAAACCGGTCGAATGTCTTATGATTGGTAATGGACGGCAAACGGTGTCCCGGCTCTTTTTTTTCTTTTTTTTTTTGTTGAAAAAATCCAATTAATCTCATAAAAGGGCTCGTTGATTGATTGGCCACTTATCACGCTGGTCAGCACAGGACCTAGGAACAGGGGCATGCAGAACACAGGACCTAGGAGAAGGGGCATGCAGAACACAGGACCTAGGAGAAGGGGCATGCAGAACACAGGACCTAGGAGAAGGGGCATGCAGAACACAGGACCTAGGGGAAGGGGCATGCAGAACACAGGATCTAGGGGAAGGGGCATGCAGAACACAGGACCTAGGGGAAGGGGCATGCAGAACACAGGACCTAGGGGAAGGGGCATGCAGAACACAGGACCTAGGGGAAAGGGCATGCAGAACACAGGACCTAGGGGAAGGTGTATGCAGAACACAGGGGAAGGGACATGCAGAACACAGGATCTAGGGGAAGGGGCATGCAGAACACAGGACCTAGGAGAAGGGGCATGCAGAACACAGGATCTAGGGGAAGGGGCATGCAGAACACAGGACCTAGGAGAAGGGGCATGCAGAACACAGGACCTAGGAGAAGGGGCATGCAGAACACAGGACCTAGGAGAAGGGGCATGCAGAACACAGGATCTAGGGGAAGGGGCATGCAGAACACAGGACCTAGGAGAAGGGGCATGCAGAACACAGGACCTAGGAGAAGGGGCATGCAGAACACAGGACCTAGGAGAAGGGGCATGCAGAACACAGGACCTAGGAGAAGGGGCATGCAGAACACAGGACCTAGGAGAAGGGCATGCAGAACACAGGATCTAGGGGAAGGGGCATGCAGAACACAGGACCTAGAGAAGGGGCATGCAGAACACAGGATCTAGGGGAAGGGGCATGCAGAACACAGGACCTAGGAGAAGGGGCATGCAGAACACAGGACCTAGGAGAAGGGGCATGCAGAACACAGGACCTAGGAGAAGGGGCATGCAGAACACAGGACCTAGGAGAAGGGGCATGCAGAACACAGGATCTAGGGGAAGGGGCATGCAGAACACAGGACCTAGGAGAAGGGGCATGCAGAACACAGGACCTAGGAGAAGGGGCATGCAGAACACAGGACCTAGGAGAAGGGGCATGCAGAACACAGGATCTAGGGGAAGGGGCATGCAGAACACAGGACCTAGGAGAAGGGGCATGCAGAACACAGGACCTAGGAGAAGGGGCATGCAGAACACAGGACCTAGGAGAAGGGGCATGCAGAACACAGGACCTAGGAGAAGGGGCATGCAGAACACAGGACCTAGGAGAAGGGGCATGCAGAACACAGGACCTAGGAGAAGGGGCATGCAGAACACAGGATCTAGGGGAAGGGGCATGCAGAACACAGGACCTAGGAGAAGGGGCATGCAGAACACAGGACCTAGGAGAAGGGGCATGCAGAACACAGGACCTAGGAGAAGGGGCATGCAGAACACAGGATCTAGGGGAAGGGGCATGCAGAACACAGGACCTAGGAGAAGGGGCATGCAGAACACAGGACCTAGGAGAAGGGGCATGCAGAACACAGGACCTAGGAGAAGGGGCATGCAGAACACAGGACCTAGGAGAAGGGGCATGCAGAACACAGGACCTAGGAGAAGGGGCATGCAGAACACAGGATCTAGGGGAAGGGGCATGCAGAACACAGGACCTAGGAGAAGGGGCATGCAGAACACAGGATCTAGGGGAAGGGGCATGCAGAACACAGGACCTAGGAGAAGGGGCATGCAGAACACAGGACCTAGGAGAAGGGGCATGCAGAACACAGGACCTAGGAGAAGGGGCATGCAGAACACAGGACCTAGGAGAAGGGGCATGCAGAACACAGGATCTAGGGGAAGGGGCATGCAGAACACAGGACCTAGGAGAAGGGGCATGCAGAACACAGGACCTAGGAGAAGGGGCATGCAGAACACAGGACCTAGGAGAAGGGGCATGCAGAACACAGGATCTAGGGAAGGGGCATGCAGAACACAGGACCTAGGAGAAGGGGCATGCAGAACACAGGACCTAGGAGAAGGGGCATGCAGAACACAGGACCTAGGAGAAGGGGCATGCAGAACACAGGATCTAGGGGAAGGGGCATGCAGAACACAGAATCTAGGGGAAGGGGCATGCAGAACACAGGACCTAGGAGAAGGGGCATGCAGAACACAGGACCTAGGAGAAGGGGCATGCAGAACACAGGACCTAGGAGAAGGGGCATGCAGAACACAGGACCTAGGAGAAGGGGCATGCAGAACACAGGACCTAGGAGAAGGGGCATGCAGAACACAGGATCTAGGGGAAGGGGCATGCAGAACACAGGATCAAGGGGAAGGGGCATGCAGAACACAGGACCTAGGAGAAGGGGCATGCAGAACACAGGACCTAGGAGAAGGGGCATGCAGAACACAGGACCTAGGGGAAGGGGCATGCAGAACACAGGATCTAGGGAAGGGGCATGCAGAACACAGGACCTAGGGGAAGGGGCATGCAGAACACAGGACCTAGGAGAAGGGGCATGCAGAACACAGGACCTAGGGGAAGGGGCATGCAGAACACAGGACCTAGGGGAAGGGGCATGCAGAACACAGGACCTAGGGGAAGGGGCATGCAGAACACAGGATCTAGGGGAAGGGGCATGCAGAACACAGGACCTAGGAGAAGGGGCATGCAGAACACAGGACCTAGGAGAAGGGGCATGCAGAACACAGGACCTAGGAGAAGGGGCATGCAGAACACAGGATCTAGGGGAAGGGGCATGCAGAACACAGAATCTAGGGGAAGGGGCATGCAGAACACAGGACCTAGGAGAAGGGGCATGCAGAACACAGGACCTAGGAGAAGGGGCATGCAGAACACAGGACCTAGGAGAAGGGGCATGCAGAACACAGGACCTAGGAGAAGGGGCATGCAGAACACAGGACCTAGGAGAAGGGGCATGCAGAACACAGGATCTAGGGGAAGGGGCATGCAGAACACAGGATCAAGGGGAAGGGGCATGCAGAACACAGGACCTAGGAGAAGGGGCATGCAGAACACAGGACCTAGGAGAAGGGGCATGCAGAACACAGGACCTAGGGGAAGGGGCATGCAGAACACAGGATCTAGGGGAAGGGGCATGCAGAACACAGGACCTAGGGGAAGGGGCATGCAGAACACAGGACCTAGGAGAAGGGGCATGCAGAACACAGGACCTAGGGGAAGGGGCATGCAGAACACAGGACCTAGGGGAAGGGGCATGCAGAACACAGGACCTAGGGGAAGGGGCATGCAGGTGAATTTTAATTAATCCTCGACGGCCTCTTGACTTCTTGGACGTTGTGTCCTGACCCACCTTTCAGGTGAAATCTGTACCTTCCCCTCTCTCTCTCTCTCTCTCTCTCTCCTCTCTCTCTCTCTCTCTCTCTCTCTCTCTCTCTCTCTCTCTTATTAAGATTCATTATCCACAAGTTAAGATTCATCCATAGTTATTATATGTATAATTTAATACCTACTGTATTTTTTGCACACCCAAAATAAAATATATTCTTATATCTAAATACGAGGTCTGTCCCGAAAGTTCGTATAAAAGTGTTCTGGGAAGGCTGGAAAGCTAAGTGGGGATGCCAGGTGGGCTGCGTCCCCTTCTATAACATCTAAACAATGCTCAGTGTGCGCCCAACCGCCGTACAAAAAGAACTGTTTCGTCCCGGTACCTGTGAAGTGACCCCTCTCTCTACCACTCGTCGGCGTCGGAGATCTCAGTCATTCAAGAACAGCGCGTCATCATCAAATTTCTCGCGAAACTCGGCAAGAATGGCCGCGAAATTTTTAGTGATCTCAACCAAGTTTATGGAGATGATGTTTTCAAGGAACCAACAGTCTACAAGTGGTTGAAAAGTTTTCGTGAGGGCCGCGAAAGTCTCGAAGATGACCCTCGGTCAGGACGTCCTTCCACTTCCAGCACTTCTGACAATGTGGAAAGAATTCGATCTTGTGTCCTGCGGGACCGTCGTTTAACCGTCAGACAGGTGGCTGAAGAGCTTTCTTTGAGCAAAACAACTATTTGGCGCGAGAGGGGCGGTGGATCCTCCACCACGACAATGCCCCCGCTCACACCCCCTCGTTGTGCATGAGTTTCTGACTGACAATTCGATCATAGCGACTGAACATCCCCCTTATTCACCGGATTTGGCATCTTGTGACTTCTTTTTAATCCCAAAAACAAAATTGGTGCTTCAAGGGCGGCATTTGGGGGACGTTGAGGCCATGAAAACAGCAACGACGAGTCAGCTGAGAAGCCTTCAAACTGAGGACTTTTAAGGAGCCTTCAAACAGTGGAAATGGTTATGGCAGAAGTGCATTGTGTCCCAGCGAGAGTATTTTGAAGGAGACAAAATTGAATTACCCGATTAATTGTAAAATAAAAATTTTATCTCATTTTTATACGAACTTTCGGGACAGACCTCGTAGAAAGGAGCCCACCTCCAAATAAGGTAGACGTATCTTAGGAGGTGCCAATATTATTGTAATAAACATGAATATATAAAATAAAGAACCAATTTAAATTCAAATTCTCTCTCCTCCTTTCTCTCTTTCTCTCTTTCTCTCTCTCTCTTATTCTCTCTCTCTCTCTCTCTTATTCTCTCTCCTCCTTTCTCTTTCTCTCTTATTCTTTCTCCTCCTCTTTCTCTCTCTCCTCCTTTCCCCTCTCTCTTTCACTTTCTCTTGAGTTCTTTCTCTCTCTTCGTCTCCTCTCTTTCCAATCTCCCTCTCTTCCTCTCACCTCTCACTCTTTCTCTGTTATCTCTTTCTCTCCATCTCTCTCTCTCTCTCTTTCTCTCTCCGCTCTCTCTCTCTCTCTCTCTCTCTTCAGATTTTTCTCTTCTCTCTGCTCCACCCTCTCTTTGTCTATATCTCTTCCTATAACTAGTGTCCCTCCTCTGTTCTCTCTCTCTCTTCCCGTCTCTGCTGTATCAACCCCTTTCTCTTACTATCTGTTCCTCCTCTCTCCCTCTCCCCTTCTTACTTTCAGCTAAATCACATATAATAATAATAATAATAATATTGCCTTATTTATACTGCCCGATTAGGACTATTATATAAGTCCCATTATTCCAGCAGTAAGCCCAAGACGTATTATTATGTGGTAAAAATCCCAAATGGGATGATAACTTGTCATGTCCCGGCTGGGTTTCGAACCCACGACCTCTGGAACCTGTGGATTCACAGAGTGCCGCCTTTACCACTGATCTATCCTCTCTTATTTAAAACGGATGTGTCCGGATGTCTCTTTCCTCTTATCTTTTCCTCCTCTTCTCCTCTGTTGTATCTCGCCTTCTCTTCCTCTCGGCTTTGCCACCTCTTTCTCTCTCTCTCACCTTCTCCCTCCTTGTACCTAACCTCTCCTCTACAACTCTCCCACCCCCCTCTCTCCTGTACCTTTCTGTCAGGTAAATTTAATTAGAAATTATTATCTAAGTTTTTTATCGTCTGAAAATAATAAAATGATCTCACACAAAAAAAAATGTATCATTATGAACGCGTGAATGAGTAAGAGAGAGAGACAGAGAAGAAAAAAATCCGTGGTCGGTTAGGAACGGAAGCGTAATTAAATATGATAAAAAAATATAAATATAATCATAAAATTATATAAACACTCGGATAAAAACCATGTTCCTGTGACGTCGTTCAGAGGGAATAAATAGGGGAGGATTGATAAAAATGATAACGATTTTTTAATTAAAAAAGAATCTTCTATGGGTATTTGATATCTATTAATTGGTTTTAATTTTCATTCGCTTTACTTCCGAGCACAGCGTTTAGGCGTCGGACGTATTGTGCTCGTTTTGTGTAGAAAAAAATTGTTTTCAAATATTGCTCGGAAAAAAAATTCTCTGAATTAAAAAAAGAATCATATACTTTTTTTGTTTGATAACGGTCAACGATGGTGTCCTATCCTGATGGTAAAATAATATCCAGGGTTGTAGAGATCTAGGAATAGGGAGCCCAGAGGTCACTTGTCGCAGTTGTCGAAGATTTGATGGAATATCTATAATATATTTCTTTTTTTCCAATTTGGTGTTATATATTGGTGTTATAGTTCCATCCAAACACGCGAGGCTGGCATTTCCGGCCCTACCCAGGCTGGGTGAGGTTAATGTGGGTAGCTGGTACGATTCCCAGCGAATGGAGGGTAAAACCCCCGTTATAATCCAGGACGTAAATCAAATAGAATCGTTGGCGTTAGGAAGGGCATCCAGCCGTAAAAAATGTGCCAAAACCAATCAACCTCAACCATGAGGTTGAACAACGTCGACCCTGCTTGAGCGGGATAAGACAGAGTAAAAGAAGAAGAAAAGAATTATCTACTGCGAACTCAGCTTGTACGCAATGACTCGGGTTTTTTTCCCAGCAGGGTCACAGTTTTTTTTTTTTTTTGCTTTTATTTTACGGGATTTACTCAAATACATTGTGAGGAAAAATGAGTAGCCATTTGTATGTATCGAGACATAGACCAATTGCTCTTACTTTTTGAATAAGTTAAGTTTAAGTAAATCTTAAAGTGGATGATTTGTTGTATTTATGTTGCCCAACTTGTGAGATGTTGTGAATATCACTCAAGCCCCCCTCCCACGGTTTGATGCTCCATTATTTCCTCCCAGTTTATTATATCCTCCTCTCTCTCGCTGTCTACCCATTTTTTCCTCTCCCCCCTTACTCCCAATCCCCTCACTCGCTCTCTCCCAGTTTCTTCCTCTCTCTCTCCCCTCCCTCTTCTACATCTATTACTCTCCTCTTTTTTTTTCTCACCCTCTACATCTCCCACTCTCCTCTCTTTCTCTCTCAGCCTCCTCTATATATCTCCCTGCCACTCCCCTCTCTCACCGTCCTCTATATATCTCCCTCCTTCGCACTCCCCTCGCTCTACCCCTCCTTCTCTCTCTCTCTCTCCTGTTCCCCCCTAATTCTTTCCTGTTTCCACATCAAGAACAAGATGATGATGTTCGGGCGACAATTCCGCCTTGCCGAAAGCCAGGGTCTCAGGTGCTGACGAAGGCGCAAACCGTACAAAATTATTACTTAAACCACTTAGCATTCTCCTGTGCGAGTTTTGAATGATGTGCCTCAAATATACCCAGGAGAGCGTTCGTCCCCTGTCGCTCTTTCTCCTCCTCCTAATTCTCCTGCTCCTCCTCTCTCTCTCTCTTTCTCCCTCCATCCATCATTATGTTATTTTTCATCTCTTTGATAGCCTTTTTTATTTTCTCTTTTCCACACTATTTGGTTCTCTCGCGAAAAAACTGGCCAAAGTCATCATCACTCATCGTCATTCTCAAACACCAAAAAAATGTTTCAATCGTTCATTAATTGCGGATCCAGAAAGATTTAAAGTGACGAAATCACGTAGCAAGGTGGGCAGAAATCAACCGACAGAGTACCTGTCATATTGCCTTAACCACTTGACCTACATAATGTAGCGCCTTAACCACGCGACCTAGATAATCTAGCGCCTTGACCACGACGTAACCATCAATGCACGAGGGAAGATTATAAACATCGGACGAAACTTTGCGAAGAAGATAGCGAAAGTTAGAACAACTGGTTATAGATATAGAGGAAAGGTAAAGAGAACGGAGGGGGGCATCGGGAATCATTTCGGGAAGTTTGAAGGAAAGGTTGAAAACTGAAAACAAAAGATGAGGAGAAGATGGGTCAAAGCAAAGGTTAATGAAGATAAATTATACATGAGAGACCCCGCTAGATGGGGGGCACATTACCCTCTCATATTCCGTCCATTATCTTGCCTTTGTCTTCATCAGGCCGGGGATCTAACGCCTGGCATGGGACAGCAGGATCCAATATAAATTAGTCCCTCCGCCTATCCAGCCCTTGTGTGTTCGGCATCTCCTTTCTGTGGGATCCCCTTTATGATATTTTCTATTTTTATAATGTAATATTGACAATTACCTGTCTGTCATTTTTGTTTAATTTTATCTCAATTTATTTAGATTTTTTGTACTGCTTTCTTTTGTAAAATGGGCATTTCCCCCGTCGATTAAGTAAAAAAAAATTAAGTTCTTTATTAGATCTAAAAAGACATGCCTACCCGCTATGATGTCTCCCAATCCTTTAAACTTACAGAAGTTCGCTGAATCACATCTTCTTTTCGGAATACTTTTTACCTTCAAATTGAACTCTTTGTTTTATAATTCTTCCAACTGCCAAGGCTTTTTTTTTTTTTAAGTGGGGTTTAACGTCGCTTTCAACTGCCATGGTCATATCACGACGGTCCAAGGCTTTAAAGTGACTGAAGTTAGCTGAGTGACATCTTTATATGATCCTTTTTCCATTCAAAGTGCTTCCTAATTCTTCAAAGTACCATGGGATTAAACTGAATATAAGACTTTTGCTGAACGACTACCTCATCATATCTCTTAGGTTGAAAACTCGATGCCCAGATTTCTACACAATTTAAAGGCTCGAAACTGACTAAAGTTTGCAGAATGACGTGTTCTTTCTTTTCTTTCGGTGATTTCATTTCCATTCAAAGCAGAGAGACGCTTTGTCTGCTAATTCTTCGCAATGAAAGGATAGCTGTTTTCGTCCGGTTGAGTTGACCGCAGTGGAAGTTCGCTGCTAGGGCTTTTAACTGACTGAAAATTCAGAGGGGGGAGGGGGAAATCCCATGTTAATTTGTGTCCTGATATATCTTTCGCCAGTCATGGCAGTTTCATGTTCATTTAGGAGGAACACAGAGCACACATACACACACAAAAAAAGTTTCACATTTCGAAATTGGAAAAAGCTTAGAGCTTTGTTTTTTGAATTCGTGAAAAAAAAAAGATCAAAGGGCTATTCGTTCGGGCTTTTGTTCTCTTGTATTTAAAGTCAAAAGCTGACCCGCCCCCCTTCTCTCACCGTTTTTTATCTTCTAATTTCAGCAAAGCTGAGCTGCCCCCCCCCCTCTCTCTCTCTCGATTCATGTATCTCTGATGTATTGATATTATAATTAATAAACTTTCAATTGGTTCTATGTATATCCCCGAGGACTCTATTGAAACTTTAATCAACCCCCGGGTTGTATTCTTTGGTAGTTTGGTCAAAATGTAGATGTGGAAATGTAATGGGTATGTTCAGATATTCATGTACAGTTTCTTATTCCTTCAGTTACTCCTCTGTTTATACTAAGTAAAATAGAGAGGCTAGTTGATGACATGGACATTCAGAACTATGTATAGTTTAAAAAAAAAATTTTATCATATTTGTACTAATCACTCTAGTGATATCACAACTACTCAAACTCGCTTCACTAAATCTACGCTGAAACCGGGACTTGAACCAACGACCGGTAGAACTGTGTATTACCTGCAGATGAGTGTAAAAAAAGGAGATTATTATTCAATTTCGAAAAAACCGACCAAAAACAATACTTTCTATACCTTATATGTAATGGAAAGTAAAAAACAACGCTTTTCTTCCACTGCCCATTCAAAATTCGAGACAAAACATTGCGGAAAGTTACGAAACAAAAATGTTGCACTCAGTGATGTCACGGCTCAAGTGAATGTGATATACGTGATATTGTGATATACGAGTATGTGTGAGATAATTAACTGAATTCCACTAAATTTGTGTCACTAAATATACGAGTATCTGTGGGATAATCTACTAAATCTGTGAGATAACTGACCAATAATAAATGCTGCGAATTATTTTGTTCATCTCTTGAGAAGACTCATTTGTGGTCAATGTGGTGGTTATTAGATCAGATCTGTGGCCTGGTCTACTCCTAATTATCCAATATAAATAGACTATCGATTCGAAGTAGTTCATAGTATCTTGTTGAGTGTGTTAAGGCCATGTTAGTCACAGCAGTGACGTCACAATTACTCAAACCTGACTTACTTATATTTCGCCGTACTTGGGACTCGAACCACCGACCACCTGGTTTTAACGCTTCGAAGAACTACTTACCTTTGCATTGTAAACAAGGTAATTTCTATTCTATATTCTAGTGAAGGAATATTTTATTTTAGTGATTATGGAATTTAGCGAAGATTTTCATTGTAATAATTAGAAATAATAATATATTATTTTCATTGGTTTCTTGATATATCACAGGTTTTGTTGTCGTTGTTGTTGTAACCAATATGGCTAAAGGGGGTCTCCAGCCAACTTTAGTTGGCTCGTCCTTAACCAACCTTATGTCCCTAACCATCAACCATTAAACCCTTGCAAGAACTGCAAGCCGACTTGTTAGGTTGTAATAGGTCATCCCTTTCTTTTAGTCACCGGGGTTTCGTTGAAAGTGTTGAAACAAATCTGAAAAGTTAATTATTCATATATTTTTAAAATCAAGCAATGGAATCATGAAGTACTCATCAACCCACCTTCCTTAAAGTTTTCATGGCTTGGACTCGAACTGCGAACCGCCAGATTACGAGTCCGCGGATTTAACCATCCAGCTTCAGAGGTCAGTCGAAAGCGAAAACAATGAGCACAGTAATAATAGTGCTGACTTTGAGACCTCTTTCATCACTAACAGGGGAGAAGAATAGCGACACACATTTCACATACAATTACCTATTTTCAGCATCAAGTTTTTCAGCTAATCCTCTCCTCCCTCCCTTCTCTCTCTTCCCTCCCTCCTCTCTCCTCCTTCCCTCCCTCCTTACCTGCTTGCCATTTAGAGCTTGAAAATTACAGTCCAAGTGTCAAATACAATTTCACAATACTCTCTCTCTTTCCTACCCTGCTCAGCATTTCCTCTCTCTTTCTCCGTCTATCTAATCTATTTCCTCATTCACTCTCTCCCTCTCTCTCTCTCCCTCTCTTTCTCTCTCTCCCTCTCTTTCTCTCTCTCTCTCTCTCTCTCTCCCTCCCTCCCTCTCTCCCTCCCCTTCTCTCTATCTTTCCACGTCTATTTTAATCAATTCCCTTCTCCCTCCACCCTTCCTCTCTCTCCTTTTCTTCTCAAAGTCCCGAGCACTTGTTCGCCATCAATAAACGCCCAAAACTTTCACGGCTCCTGCTCGAAACACAATTGTTGGTGGAGGGCAGCCTTTCCAACAACAACAACAGCAGAAAAATTCGCGCTCGTTGTCGAAATAGACCTGTGTTGTTGTTGTGATAAATTATTTAGTCTTTGTCTGCTGTTGTTCACAACAACAACATCATTAATAACTCCTGGAATTGTTGTATCCTGGAAATGAAATAGTCGAGATACCTGCTCTCCGCTCTGGGTGGGAGGGGGGTTGGGGGGGGGGGGGGGGTATCGTGCTGTCCGGTATTTCGATGGCGATGGTTTTCATCTGTGATGACGGACGGATTCGTGTTGCAGCCCCCTTCCTTGTTTACAATCAGGTTCGAAACAGAAACATATGAAAAGTCACTTTTACATGTCCATCAAGAATTTTTTTTGAAAGCTTGATTGTTCAAGGATGCGGGAAAATGATCACCATCACCACCCTTGGTGTAACTTTATTTAATGTTGTTGTATATAATTTTTACTTCCGAGAAATTTCTAATATTAGAAATCGGAAAGGTTAGGTTAGGTTAGGTTAGGTTTGTTTTGATTTCAATTTTTTTCATATTTCTCTACGTTTCATAACCTCATGAGCAACTTTGGTTTTGTGTCGGTTTGTGTCTCTGTCGGTCTGTTAAAAATATTCCTTGTAACGCACAAATCTCGGAAACTACTCAAGGGATTTCGATGATATTTTGTACATAATATAGGAGACGTTCTGTAGACGGTCCCATTTTAAATTCATCAACCTTGCACTAACGGTTCTTGGTGAAAGAGACCATGCGCCTGACCACTAACTTTTTACTTAAATGCTTATATCTCGTGAACGGTACACCACATTTTCATTAAATTTTGTATCTATATGAATATTATCGTTATACACATAGGACATTTATAATTATTGTTTAATTAATTATGATAAAGCTCTGATATTTAAGAAAATCCAAAAAAAATTGACAAATGAGTTAAAAAATGCATGCGCGGATATAGCCCTCTTGTACTGGGGGGGCACAATCGCACAATATACCTAACTAGTAAGCCGCTTCGCAAGCCTATCGCACGCACACACACACACACACACACACACACACACACACTTACACACACACACACACACACACACACACACACACACCACACACACACAGACACACACACACACACACACACACACACACACACACACACACACACACACACACACAAATATCAATATTTTTCGTGTCACCCATCCATTTCTTGTCCTTAGTGGAGCTCAAGAATGGCTCATCAGAATTTCGCGATCAATATGTCAAATGAAGACTCCAACCCTTGCAAAAACATTCTCGCTTTGAGTTGATAGGTCGTCAGGACAAATTTCGAGAAAAATGTCATTCAGGTCCAAAAACGTAAATACTTTTTGTTTACCCGTCCATTTTAT
This sequence comes from Bactericera cockerelli, assembly GCA_024516035.1. Lineage (NCBI taxonomy): Eukaryota > Metazoa > Arthropoda > Insecta > Hemiptera > Triozidae > Bactericera > Bactericera cockerelli. Next base: position 6,376,314 of record CM044957.1, read on the forward strand.
GTTCTTAATCAACGTACCTCAAAAACGGCTCATTAGAATTTCGTGATTGGTATCTCAAATGAAAACTTGAACTTTTGTTTAAAACTTTCTCTTTTTGAGTTGATACGCCGCCGCCGTGGCGCCGTCACGATAAATTTTGAGAAAAAAAATTTAATTTCGGTCGAAAAATGTGATTTTTTTGTGTCACCCATTTATTTTTTGTTCTTACCCCGTGTAGCTGAACTCTAGAGATAAGAGATATATTCCCTGATCCAAAGGGACCTATAGGTAAAATTTCAGGTTTCTCGGACAATCTGTGTGGATTTGACAACATTATTATTTAGTTATTTCTTATTGGTCTTAGAATTGGGAATTATTTTGGGTCCCGTGCCCCCCTAGCTTATTGAGATCTTTTTTTTTACGGGATTAGTCTTAGAATTGGGAATTATTTTGGGTCCCGTGCCCCCCTAACTTATTGAGATCTTTTTTTGTTAACGGAATTAGTCTTAGAATTGGGAATTATTTTGGGTCCCGTGCCCCCTAACTTATTTACATCTTCTTTTGAACTGGATTAGTTTTAGAATTGGGAATTATTTTCGGTCCCGTGTCCCCCTAACTTATTGAGATCTTTTTTTTACGGGATTAGTCTTAGAATTGGGAAATATTTTGGAGCCCGTGCCCCCCTAACTCATTTTTTATACGGGATTAGTTATAATGAAATTTGAGAAAAACAGCTTACCGAAAAAATCTGGGGGGGCACGTGCCCCCCGTGCCCCCCCCTATATCCGCGCATGAAAAAATGAGGTCTTCCATATTTTGCTGATACAGAATTTTTTGTAGAATCTAAAAAACATATTTGAAGAAAATTGGTTAAGCTGTTTTTTTTATTTTATTTTATATTTATTTTTTTGAGATACTTATTTTGGAGATACACGTGATTTAGTATAAAATCTCTTAATTGCCACGTGTATACAATGTGAAACAATCACGAGGAAGTATTGTGTCCATAATTGGCAGTGTTTTTTATATTGTAATGAACTTGATATTTTATGCTCAACGTGCCATCGACGCTAGTGGATATTTAGAATGACATGAAGTAAGTTCCTTCCTGCCTTTCCTATCTATTGGGTAATGGAGCTGATAATTGTCGTTGTCTGGGGGGGCAGAGTTTATTCCATTATCTGCCACTTAATTATTCGTTTTCCAATTAGGCGCGTTTTAACTTTTATAAAAGCTCACTTTACCCGGCAGAGTTAAAGCGCCTAAAAAAAGCTCACTTTCTGGCTAAGTACTGGTGGAAAAGTCTAGACTTGTGGCTACGGGATGAATATTTCAGCAGCTCTACGGTACGTCGTTTCGACGGCACGGCGCGGCGGCGGCGGCGTAAAATAGATTACTCTAAAGTAATTCTCAGAATTTCGTAGGACTGAATTTTTATTTGCATGAATATTTTACCAGCTCGGCAAAGCCACTTTGGTGGCTTCAGCGCACAAATATCAAAAATACATTACGGAGAAGTCCTTCGAAGTGTTTTACACTTACCAACATTTTCGCCGGCCCCCCACCACCCCACCTCCCCGCCACCCGTGATTTGAGACTCGACAATTGAGAAGTTTTCCTGAGATTTCCGAGCAATTCTTGCTGATGGCTTAATGCGTCTGACGTTTCGAGGAAATGTAGGTCTTGCTGAAATCTTGCCAGCGTCAGGCCACATTAAGCCGTCGGGGATTTTACCGCTCACCTCACAAGACTCGCAACTTCTTGCACTCTCCTCAGACGAACATATACGTCACTCTCGTCAGTACTCTTTACTCTCTCTCTCTTTCTCCATTACTCTCACTTCATCTCGCTCTCTTTTTCTCTCTCTCTCTCTCTCTTTCTCTCTCCCTCTCCTTTACTCTCACTTCATCTCTCTCCCTCTCTCATACTCTCACTCCATCTCTCTCTCTCACACACACACACACACACACACACACACACACACTCACTTTCTCTCTCTCTCTCTCTCCCTCCCTCCCTCCCTCCCTTTCCTCTCTCCCTCCCTTCCGTCTCTATATCCCTCCCCTCTCTCTCTCTTTCCTCCCTCCCATCTCTCTGTCTCTCTCTCTCTGTCACTTTCTCTCCTTCTTGAACCTTTTCATATAAAACTCAAAATGGGAGAAAATTAGTCGATATAACGGGCGATCCCAGATCAAAAATCCACCTGAAACAGCGTCTCAGCCTGGCGGTGCAGAAGGAAAATTCGGCAAGTATGCTTTCGGCTCTTTCCTCAACTGATTTTGTACCTACAATCTGTAATTTTACTATTGTTTTACGTACCTTACATTTCTATCTTGAATAAATATATATTATACATATTTATCTGACTATGAGAGGTTTTCTGTTACCAGTACCTCCGTAGCGTAACAGTTGTGACTACTGCCTGTAGTCCAGAGATCCTGAGATCAATCCTCGGTCGGAGGAGACTTTTCACACAGAAAATTCTGTTCACTCCGTACATGTGAGGCTGGCACTTCCGGCCCTACCCAGGCTGGATGCGGTTAATGTTGATAGCTGGTACGATTCCCAGCGAATGGAGGGTAAAACCTCTGTCCTAATCTAGGACGTTAAATCAAATAGAGTCATTGGCGTTAGGAAGGGCATCCAGCATTAAAAAATTGCCAAAACCAACCAACCTAACCCATGAGGTTGAACAACGTCGACCCTGCTTGAGCGGGATAAGACAGAGTAAAAGAAGAAGAAGAAGTACCACAGCCAAAACGGTATATGGATAAATATTGTTCAGTGGCAGAGAAAGCCTAAGGGCATTAACTTCGCCCCGGATTACAAGACAATAATTGTACATTTAAATTTAAATATCTTTTTTTCTCTATTTTATTTTGTAAATACTGTTATTTTTTTATCTCTCAATATTGTTGATTGTTATGTATAAAAAAATAAAGTGTAAATAAATAAATTGTATACATACTTCCTAACTAAAGGACAGGGTTATTGCTCATGGCAATCTCTTCCACCCAACCCTTCCGATTCTGACCCAGGGTCCTGGAAGAAGAGATTGCCACAGGCAATAACCCCGCCCTTTAGGTAGGACATTATTGTTATTTTCTTTTTTTCTTTGTTACTTATTTATTTTTTCATTGTTTGTTAGTTTTTTTTTTTTTTTTTTTTTTTTTTTCCTTATTTTATACTGTTACCATTGTACTTTGTCCTCCTAATAAAGCAGTAAAAAAAAAATCTCGGGTCTAATCCTCCTCTCTTGCTCTGCTTGTGTTGCAGGTACGTGCATATAAATGATGGACATGTTGACCTGTCCCATCCTCTTGCATAGCAATCCGCTGGCGCTGTACGCCACTGGCACCCCGATTGCTATGAAGGTAAGGATTCATTCGGGTATTTTTAAGAGAATTGTTATCAGTAAGAAATATTTCTAACATTTCTAATAGTTAGCCCATTTGAAAGTTACAAGTGCACTGATAAACTGTACCTCATTCCGATTCTTTAATCAATTAAAAATGTCGAAAAAAAAAGACGAGAGACGTTTTTTTTATGTCGCTTCCAACTGCATGGTTATGTCACAGCAGGGGTTTTACCCTCCAATTGCTTGAAACTCACAAACCAGCGAATTCACCGACCTCAGCCCGAGTGGGGCCGGGAATATCAAGCATCATGCACCGAATTTGCATGGTCAGTTAGTCACCCATCTCAGTCATAGCCTCGCCGAACATTCATTAACTTGAGTGACAGGACGAGAACTGGTGTATTCAATACACCATGTATTGTATTGAATAAACCAGTCATGGCGTCAGCGCCATGACTGGTTTATTCAATACTGGTGTTTCATGACTGGTGTTTTATTAATATGTATCAGGAGTTTTTTTATTTCAAATTAACAAACCAATACCAATTCTATGAATGAATAATTTCCTTTATTTTGACATCAGTTGGTAATAATCCTAAAGAAGTATACTGGCTGGCCACAGTAAAATTCCCCTTTGATTGTCCAGGGAAAAAGAAAATAAAATTATCAAGTTCGGTTTTCGACTGAAATATAAATAACTTCTTATTACCTACTATGTATTTGAATTTTATGTTGAAATTTTTTTTGAACAAATACGAAAATCCACTAAATAAACTGGAAACGTTCCATGTAATAATACGAAACATTATGAAACTAATTATGAAACAGGATTAGATTAATATATCTTGACACTACCCCTTAACTCGCCCTCTAGTGCGGGAATTTCGATCTATCGCACCGTACTATAGCCTGAGTTAAGAGATAGTATATGTTCTCTGAATCTTTATACGAGAGTAGAAAATAAAATATGTTTTTATACATGCTATTACTTTAGATTATTTAAGAGAGAGGTTAGATTAATCTAATCCTCTTTCATAATTCAGCCCTGAGTGTTAAAAAAAATATTATCTATTTATTACTTTTTTCCTCTATTTTCTTTTGTTCCAAATTATTGTTAGTTATTGCTGGAGATTATGGTTGTAGGTAGTAATACTTGCAACCTCACCTCCAGTGTATAGACATAATATGTGAAGAAAAAAAAATACAGTAAAATATTTTTTTTTTAATATTATACAGTGAGAAAAAAAAATAGTGAATAATGAAACAATTCCAGCAAGTTGATTATTACAGAAAGGCGGGCACGTTTTCCTGCCTGAAATTTTAATCGCGTCTCATCAACTTTCGAATTAATCATAATGACATTTTCTTTTGTGTGTGTGTGTAGGTATTTTTTTTTAATACCTGTGTGTATGTCCTGGTCATTGTAATAACGTGTAGAAATTGTACGTGAGTTAAGTGTCTCGAATGGAAAGGCTGTGTTAGAGAATAGACAATTGGCTCTCATAATCCCCCCACCTTTTGTATGAAATAATCGGGTGTGTGAACTTCACGCGACTTTCTAGTACAATTGAGGGAGTTTTTACTTTCTATTAGGTACGTGAAATGTATATTAAGTATTGTTTTTTGTGTCATAAAACAATTGATTAAAAAAAACGAGCACAATACTTCCGATTTCTAATTTTAGAAATTTCTCGGAAGTAAAAGGCGTGATATGGAAAAATGTGGGAGACAAAATGTGATGGAGAGAGAGAGAGGGGAGTGAGAGAGATGGGAGAGAGAGAAACAATACTTTCTTTACCTCATAGGTAATAGAAAGTAAAAAAAGAGACAGAATAAAAAGAGAGATAGAGATTGGGTTTTAAAACCATGTTGGTTGAAGAAAGGCTGTTCAAAATGCAGCGCACGACATAATTGGTTCCCGGGCCCTTTTGGTACCTCTAGGGGGATTATGACAATTCCCTCATGAGGAAAACTGAGGTGAATGAAGGGATTAGGAAATGTAATTGTGATTATATACGTTTAGATAGTTTAGAATATAAGTACACTTAGGGGTTTTATTCGTTTAGAGAAGGTACATACATAGAAAATGGAGGTACCTACATAAATATATCCATGATTACTTACAGTCTACACGTATAAAAGGAAAGATTATGTGTGCCTCTCAGAAGACATTTCTTCTTTTACTGGCTAAATCTTCTCTCAGCATAAGATTCTCTAGAAGGTGCATGTAAGCAGAACTCCGATTACACACGTTTAAGAAATATAAGTATTAGTACAGAATTCTGATTGCACATTCGAAAGATATTCGTTTTTGAAATTGAACCAACCTAGCTGTGGGATGGAAATAGATTGCCCGGATTTCAGTATAACAGAGGACTAAGGATATAAGCATTAAGTATATACGAATATACTTATTTATATATCTCTTCCCTTGAATCCTGTCTTCAGATTTACTAAGGACCAAGGATATTGTTGCAGTATCAATAGGCAAGTGGATTAGAGGTTATTATTATTTAAATCTATATTGATAGGACATAATATATGTACAAATAAGTAATTTTATAAAAATGAAATTACAAAATTGAGAACAATTTATGTAAATAAGAAAAAAAAAGATAAATAACATAGATAAAATATATACAGATGCCCTAACTAAAGGGCGGGGTACTTGCCTATGGCAATCTCTTCCACCCAACCCTTTAATTAGGGTTGCGGTTTCGATTCAGGGCGGGGTAGAATGTTTTTCTGTTCTTAACTTGGATGTTACAGAGGCTACTCATACCTAGTGAGAGAAATATTTGTATGGGTTTGGACTCCCATACAAAGGAATCATTGGTTCGAATCCCGAATGCTTGAATTATTGCTGACGAGGACAGGACTGATGAAAATTCGAACGGTCAAACCTTCGTGATCCTGGCTATTTACTCCCCCGTCTTGCACGACTTCGATTTATGATTTTATTTGTGGTGAAGCACAAGGCTTCTTCACAGCTTTTGTGGGTAACACAGCATTACTAAGAGCCTCCTTCACTTTCCATTAATTCTATTACATTAACTTATTTTTACTCTGGTAATGCCGCCACTGGTCATTACTCATACATGTAACTACTTACTTTTCCTTACGAGGTATGAGTGCACCCCGAACATGTTAAAATAGAGCAGAAATCTTCCTGCCCGCTGGGGATCGAATCCAGGTCACCACAATGCGTGCAATGCCTAGCGCGCTAACTCACTCGCCGACGGTGACTACTAGGTAAATCGAGCACAATATTTCCCACATATTCTGAGGCAAGATTAAAGGACATTCACTTTTTTAATTTAATGAATTAGTAAGAAAAATTCAGAGACACTTAGGGAACCGATAAAAGTTCTCAGACAAATGATAAAAGGAAAATTTCAGTGGGCAATTTGAGAATAAAAGAGGTGGGGGAAGAGGGGCACCATTTAAGATCTCAATCGTTTCCTCATATACGCACCGCTTCACTCCGAGAGGAAAGTGGGGGGGAAGGGGAAGGGGGGGTAAGATTATCAAGTTAGTGGAGGAGAAGAGATGGAGGATGGCAACCAGTTGGAAATCAGGGGGGGGGGGGAGGGAGGGTAGGGGCGGGGGCAACAAGTTAGCAAACACTCAAAAGTTTTGATTGTGTGGTAAGTGTAATTTAATTTCGGTACAAAATTTTCAACGAGAAAAACCGTTCTAATGTTCGCCGAGGTGGAACTAATGCCTCCTCCCTCCCTCCCTGCCTCTCCTCCCCTAACCCTTCTCTCCTACTGTACTCCCCCTCGTACGCCCCCCCCCTGGATTTTTTTCATTTCTCTCACTTTGTGTGAAATCCTCCTGAGTGTTTTTGTTGTGGGACTTCTTTCTCTTATTTCATTGTTTCTTTCTGCCTTTCTCCCTCCCTCCCTCTCTCTTTCTCAGGTTTTTTGTGTAAAAAAAAAAAATTCACCCCCCCCCCTAACTCTTCAACTTTCACATAGAAAAGCTTTGTACTGGGAATTTTCGAGGATTTCGCCCCCCCCCCCCCCCCCCCCCCCCCTCCCCTCCCTCCTCTCCTCTCCTCTCTCCTCTCTCTCTCTCTCTCTCTCTCTCTCTCTCTCTCCTCTCTCTCTCTCTCTCTCTCTCTCTCTCTCTCTCTCTCTCTCTCTTCTCTCACCCCCTCACCCCCTCCTGTGGTGGAAGATAATCCTCCAGAATTTCCAGCTTGAACTCGAAAATCACGCAGTTTTCAGCAGATGTACCCATAGCGTGTCTCTTGATGTCTTATGTCAATCCGAGTAGTCCTTCTCACATCTTCTATCTTCTGGTGTGTCTTCACAGCGTTTATTTTATTTATTTATTTTTTTGCCTTACTTCTCATTCCCAGCTGGTTCATTTGCGACGGGGGTTTTACCCTCTATTCGCTGAAAAATTACCAACCAAGTTCCTGTGTCGTTCAAAAAGTTGCAAGTATTTTTTCACTTTAAAATTTAGACTCATAGAATGTGATACAATTTGAAAAGTTAGTGGTAAAATTCATAATATGTCTTTTAGGAAACTGACCTCAGTAGCTTGATCAATATGGCGCCGGACATGTAGTTCAAGTAGCGTAGGGATTCGTTGGTTCGAATCCCACCCAGTGGATGAATTTTTCCTCGTTAATTTGAGTTTGTGACCACATAATATTAAGACTCTGAGGGTTAGATGGTAGAAAGTGCTTTGAGAATCAACCTCGCCTGGTTTACACCTTCCACGGAAGAGTGTTTATTATTATTGTTATAAAATATGAAGTTCACTCAAGTTCATTTGTCTGAATTTTTAGATTGTAAACTAAATTTCTAAAGAGCTTGTAACCAGCTACCCGCCACCTTAAACCTGATAATGTGGTGTAGCTGGTTTTATACGATAGAAGACTGGCCTTCACCCCAGAGATTCAGGATGACCTTTTTTCTATCTAGCTGGGATTCGAACCCTGTCATAGTGCGTGCAAGACTAGTGCGCTACGTCACTCTTTCACGGAATACAATAATAATATAGCCTTATTAATACTGTCCGATGAGGACTATTAAGTCCCACTATTCCAGCAGTAAGCCCAAGACATATTATTATGTGGTAAAAATCCCAAATGGGAGGATGGAGCGTCGAATCAAAAAAATTGTTAGACCATTTGGGAAAGAAATTGATTGGAATTACGGGTGATCCCTGTTCCAATCATCAAACACCTCGGCCGAGGTGTGAAGAACGCCTATACAAAGAAAGAGACAGCCCGGCAGAGTGTAAGGTTACGGAAAACATAGTTCCCATGCATCTCATGTACTTTCAGCCAGCGAAAAGTGCAACATAAATTTCAAAAATAGCAATTTTTATTTCAGAAATGGACTCTACGTTGAAAAATAAATTGATTTGACTTTTTGTTTGACTTCCTAGGCCAACGGGAACCCTATTTTCGAGACCCCCCAACAATCGTGAAAGACATGAAAAGATTCATAATTTTTTTTTTTTTTTTTTTTCCGTTTTTTTTTTTCATACGGATCCTTTGAGACCCGACTTCGTGTCTTTAACTTGGCACTGAAGATTAAGTGAGGTGTCTAAAGTGATCAAGATATAATGGAGATGAGCCCGGACCAAAAAAAAAGTCTACATTATAAGCGGGCGGCCCATTTGGGCGGCCTCGGGTTTTGGGAGCCCAAATCGGGAATTGAAGGATAATACTAGTCTTAAGTGGTATCAAATGAAAGATCTTGATGAGCAGATACCGAATCAATTGATTTTATTCCTTCATCCGGACCACTGGGTGGTACCTGGTGGCCTTTTCATTTTCTTTGGCGGGTAGGTACCTTCGAATCCTTCTTAGTGGTCAGATCTTGGCCAGTATGTATTTTTCGAGATGACCTCGCTCTCTCTGTGCAAAATTTTAATGTTTAAGTTTCCAAGTATTAATTTAGTTAGCTCATTTTCTGCCCTCGTTTCTTCAGAAGACAACTTTGTCTATTGGTAGCATGCTCGATCTGTCACCCTGTCAGCACGGGTTCGAATCCTGGCGGGGGCGAAATTTTTTAGCTCTATTTTTTCAATTTGGGCTTAACGTTATTTTGTTTTTCCGATCTTTATATTTGATCTTCATGACGACACCATTACCCTCGCGAGGAAAATAGTAGTAGTTGCAGAATTGGGCAATGACCTGTGGCGGCATTACGAAATTAATTTTGGACAATCATCGGTAGCATACAAAGCTGGCACGACACGATGACTTGGTTTCGATCCCCTTCAGGCCAGTTTTTTTTTTTTTCTCTGTTCATCATGTCCGGGGTACACTCATACCTCGTGAGGTACTTACTTACTTTACTTTCCGTGTCCTCTTCGTTCCTCGGTCAAATTTTGTACTTCCAATACTCTGAAACATTTAGGGCTTTTTTGTTTGCCTGAAGTAGGTCATCCAGTGTGCAGGGGTTTTCTAGTAGACGACATACTAGAAGATGTTCATGTGTTTGGACTTCCCCACATTCACATTTATCATTTTCTTCGTATCCCCACAGTTTCATATTGTACTTGCAGCATGATACTCCAGATCTTAGACGATTTAGGGTCTTCCAGTTTACATAGGGCTGATCTGATCCTGTGGGCAACTCTTCTTTAAGCGGAAGTAAGGGTTGGTGTACCTGTTGGTTCCATAGATGTATTTTTCTATCATTTGCTGAAGTGGTGGTCAATGGTTTTGTAGTTTGCAGAAAACTTTTTCTTGATTTCAGTCGAACAGGTTGTATACTATGATTGTGTAGGGGATGTCGATCATCAAAAAGTTGTTTGTGTCTTTCAACCTCTGCAGCGACTATTCTTCTAATGTTTGGTGGGGATATCCCTGCTAGATAGTAAATCACCACCGCATTGTCTCCTGCATTTTTACCTGAATTTTTACCTACATAGTTTGGGCCTAGCATAAAAATTATAATCGAAACACCTAATAGGCATCTTTGATATAGACCTGAGGCATGGCCTTCTTTATATTTACCTAACCCTACTATAAACCCGAGGCATTGCCTTCTATGTATTATCCCTAAATCTACTATATTCCTGAGGCATGGCCTTCTATGTATTTTACCTAACACTACTATACACTCAAGGCATTGCCTTTCATTAGTTAGGGATTTTGAAGATTTCCTTTTAAAAAGCTGATTCTTATATAAAAATGTTAATTTTTTAGTTTCCATTTTCTTAATTACCCAATGTAAAAAAGCATGGTCTTATTTCTGCGAGAGATATTTGTGGTGACCCCTGCAACAAGCCGGAGAGAATTCGGGTAAGAAAAGGTCAACGGGAGAGAACTCATTACCTCACCTTGATATGGTGATTACAGATTAATTTCTTTGGCATTTGTAAATCCAGGTGTTTTAGTGTCCCTCATGGGAGCTCCGAGGTCTATTTAGCATTGAAAGATAAACCTTACATAGGTACCTATGCTAAAACTATAATTATCTTTAAAAAAAAAAAAAAAAAAAAAAAAAATGGAATATGAGACAACTTGGTAAATCCACATTTTCCCAGCTTATTTACTTTTGTTATTCATAATGTTTCAGTAGTGTATGAGCCTATATTTTCATACAAAAAGAACTGATATCCCCCAAAAACACCACTTCGTGGTTAAAAAAAGAAGAACGCCTCACTGAATAGAATGATTATAATTAGCGAAAAATACATGATATCAAATTGAGAACACCTTTACCACCTCTCTTTCTATTTCTCTGCACTCCTCTCTGAATTTATTCCTCTTATGTTTATCTTTCTTTATCCTTTATAGGGGTCATTCCAAACTTGATTTCTCTTTAAATTTACTTGTTGAACGGCAATAAAAAATGGCGGTCGCGGTGTAATTTTTTCGATTCGAATCAAATAAGTTCAGAAAAATCATACTGCGACCGGCATTTTTTATTGCCGTTCAAGAAGTAAATTTAAAGAGAAATCAAGTTTGGAATGACCCCTATAAAGGATAAAGAAAGATAAACATAAGAGGAATAAATTCAGAGAGGAGTGCAGAGAAATAGAAAGAGAGGTGGTAAAGGTGTTCTCAATTTGATATCATGTATTTTTCGCTAATTATAATCATTCTATTCAGTGAGGCGTTCTTCTTTTTTTAACCACGAAGTGGTGTTTTTGGGGGTTTTCTTTACCAAAAAATTGGTCTGGCCATTCAAAGAGGAAATGCTTCTTGCATCCTCGGTTCCCTTCCGGAAGGACGGTCCCTGGGACAAGTTTTTTTATATTTATAATAAAACTAAAAAAATTGTACTGCTCTGCAATACGTTTTGACCTGGAGGTCGGTGGTTCAAGTCCCAAGTTAAGTAAGAGAATGCCGTTGGCGTAAGCATTAAAAAAAAAAAAAAAAAAAAAATGGGAGGATAACTTGTCATGTCCCGGCTCGGTTTCAAACCAGCGACCTCTTTTATCTCTGGATTCACAGAGTGCCGCCTTTACCACTGAGCTACCGGGACAGACACTATAATATTGAGCTCATGATGTAATGGATGTACAGAGGCACGATCAAGTCTCGGAGTCGGAGACGCTCATATGTACTTATGCAGTAGATATGCATACATAATTATGTACGAGGCACATACGTATAATCGTATATCGTAACGTGCTCATATATGGTTCATATAACAGGAATAGAGGAGGAGTCGTAAGACCCAGCAAAGGCTCAAATGCGCCTTGTAATAGGAAAATAGACAACCAGCAGGACCGATTTCAGGAGAGGCAACTAGGGCACTGAGGAAAAAATAATCCTTCTTAGCTAGTAAGTTATCCTTAAACGAGGATGGAATAATGCACGCACACTAAGACATCGATACAAGTTACATTGTTACATTGTAATAATGAAGTGAGTAATATACTAATTTAAGTATGTAACATCCTTATATTTTAACATTTTTTCAAGGATGAATGTCCAGGATAATTTTTTTTCTCAGTGGGGTTGCAAGATATTTGTCAGATCTGAAAAAAATACTCATATAGGAACAACGAAAAGTTTGTATTGAAAAGTTGTCAGATCTGAAAAAAATACTCATATAAGAACAAATGGAACAATGAAAAGTTTGTATAATTTAAAAAGAAATAACTAAAAAAAAATCGAAAGAATTTTTTTTTTTAAAGTGGTCAAAATTTCGCCACTGGAGAACCCATAAAAGACCTAGGTAGTACTAGGCAAAGCCCTCTTAGCTGCCGGGCCTGACGCAAGCTCAGCAAAGTCCTCGGCCTTCATTCTCATAAGTCTCCCGGTTAAAAACAGCTAAAATTTTATACCCACTATATCTATTCCATGCTGTTTTTCTTCGCTATCCTTCCCTTCCTCTCTCTCTCCTCCCTCCCTCTTTCTCTCTCCTTCTCTCTCCTCCTCCTTCTCTCTCCCCCCCCTCCTTTTTCTCTCTTTCTCTCTCTCCCTCCTCCTCTCCCCCTCCCTATCTCTCTCTCCCCCTCCTTCCTCTCCTCCTCCCTTCTCTCTCTCTCTCTCTCTCTCTCTCTCTTCCCTCTTCCTCTTCCTCCTCCTATCTCTCTCTCTCTCTCCTCCTTCCCTCTTCCTCCTCCCTCTCTCTCTCTCTCTCTCCCTCCTTCCCTCTTCCTCCTCCCTATCTCTCTCTCTCTCCCTCCTTCCCTCTTCCTTCCTCCCTATCTCTCTCTCTCTCCTCCCTCCTTCCCTCTTCCTCCTCCTTCTCTCTCTCCTTCCCTCCTTCCCTCTTCCTCCCTCCCCCCTCTCTTTTTCAGCTTGGGGGAGGGAGTTTCTTGTATGTGTTTGCTGCATTGCACTCTCGCAAGACACATAGGCCAGTGTCGTAAGGGCACCTTGAATGCAGCGGTTCTCGTAGGATCACTGAAGTTGTGCAACGTCCAACGAAATGAAGACTTCGTGTCTCTGGCGTTCCGGCTCCACCCAGGCTGGGTGAGCTTAATGTGGGTAGCAGATTTGGGTAACATCACCTCGTCTTGATATGGAGTACAATACTCTGTTTATCCTGCAAGAATGAGACTGAAGAGTTCCTTTACTCTCACAGATAATACCATGTAGTTGAAAGCGAGCGACTAAAAAGAAAAGTGCAACATATTATTTGTATTGAGAAAACGATGATATGCATATCAATTTTCAACCATCAACCACTGAAAAAATTCCTTGTAAATATATTTTATTTTTAATTTTATTTTTATTGATGCTTTACCTTACGGTGTATACAATTTTCTTATATCTAGTCTTAAAACTAAATATAATAAGTATATATAGCTTCTATAAAACACGTGCTTATCCCTAGTTTCTTAAAAACTTCCACTTTTTGATTCATCGAAGTTGAATGGTATGAATGGTGGTGCGACTATCACTCCAGCGAAAAATATGATTTTTCCAACTAGATGAGAATCCTGTTCTGGCGAGACGCATGTTGCTTTGATGTTTGCGATGAGACGAGACGAAACTTATAATTGGACTTATCTTTAATCAAATGAGAATTTTTAAACTTTGCCAGGATTGTGCTGCTCTCAAAAGAACATTTTTTTTTCTTACGAAAGGAATCGTTGATAAGTTTTTAAATTTACTTCTTATTTTTTTCTACTTCTCTCCGGAAGTTTGTCAATAGACTTTGCGCGTGCGCGCTTTTCGTTCGCGCCAGTTCCCGAATTAATTAAATCGTGTCGTTATACACAGTCTGAGAGCTTTCAGTAATATTGTTGGAACAGACAAATTTGTTGTATTTTAAACAATTTTGAGCATGGACTGTTTTGGTCCAGTGGCGCCGACTTTCGGCCCGAAAGGATGTATGGCAATGCCTCATTGTGTAGCGTAGGGTGGGGAAACTTAAAATTATAAGGCCATGCCTCGGCCCGTAACTCGGGGGCAGCCCTCGTTTTCGCTGACGACGCGTTGGACGCCAAGAATAGTCGATCCTCTCTGCTCCCGCTCTCTTGTTAGTCGACTCTGTACATTACAAAACTTACAACACTCATTTTCCAACTTTTTTGAAAGTAAAAAATTACGAGAAAGATAGAGAGTTTGAAAGATAATATGACTTTCTGTCTCTCTCTCTTTCCCCCTCCTCCCTTCGCTGATTAGAATTCAACTGTTCCATTGACTTAATTAAAAAGCAAATTGTTTTATGTTTTTTATCTGCACTCTGAAACTCGGAAGAGGAAAGAAAATGAGTTCTTCTCTCCGCGGGTCGCCGGGAGAAAGAGAGAGAGAGATGATGTCTCCTTATTGTAGAGAGAGAGAGAGAGAGATGATGTCTCCTTATAGTAGAGAAAGAGAGAGATGATGTCTCCTTGTTGTAGAGAAAGAGAGAGATGATGTCTCCTTGTTGTAGAGAAAGAGAGAGAGAATGATGTTCCTTGTAGTAGAGAAAGAGAGAGATGATGTCTCCTTGTAGAGAAAGAAAGAGATAGAGAGACGATGTCTCCTTGTTAGTAGAGAGAGAAAGAGAATGATGTCTCCTTGTAGTAGAGAGAGAAAGAGAGATGATGTCTCCTTGTAGTAGAGAAAGAAAGAGAGAATGATGTCTCCTTGTAGTGGAGAGAGAAAGAGAGGATGATGGTCTCCTTGCTGTAGTGAAAAAAAGAGAGAGATGATGTCCCTTTTAGTAGAGAGGAGAGAGAAAAGAAGAAGGGCAAAGAAGGTAGGAAGATATATGTAATTTGTTCTTGTATAGGCGGGGGAGGAGGGAGAGAGAGAGAAGCGAGAGGAGGAGGAGGAGGCGTGGTGTAACTCTTTTAGGGGAGTGGATCTGTCTGGAGGGTCTCTACAAGTAGCCCTAGAGGTGAGAATTTCTCTACTTTTAGCTGTAGGGGGATGGGCTTTTTGCAGGGAAGTAGGAAGGAGGAGGACTTTCTCTACTTGTAACTTTAGGCGTGCGGGTATATCTCTATGGGGGTGGGAGTATTTACTCTACATGTAGCTGTAGGGGGCGGAAGGGGGATTCTCAATGGGGTGGGGGGAGGGGGAAGATTTACTCTACTGGTAGCAGCGGGGGGCGGTTTTCTAATTTAGTTGTAGAGAGCGCGAGTGCGTCACGGGTGACATCACTCCCTGGCACAGGCAGAAGCTCCCGTGAACAGTCAGTCGGAGGGAGACAGCACCGCTTTCAGTTTTATGACCACGTCCCCGACTCGTAAAAAGCAAAATCAGATTGTTTTTTTATGGGTGCAAGTTTCTCTAATGGGTTTAGTACACATTTCAGATTAGCGAAGGCTTGAGGCATCAAAATCTGTTTTTGTGAGGTACCTGCCACGTCGTTCCGTTTACAAGGGCCGAATTATTAAACAGGATTAAATTAAAGAGGAGACAGACTGTCCCTTTTAAGCTGGGCAGTAGCAGATTGCAAATGGTTGACATTCCGACTTGAGAAAACGTCCTGGCTTATCTTAAATTTAATCCTGTTTTATATAAAATCCCTCATTGTTTCAGTGAGAAATTTGGCCATAAAATGCTCATTTTTTAAGAAGTTTTTTTTTTCTTGAATCGTTAACAGGATACTAAGAGTATTATTTATTATAATGCACTCCTGTATATGGCCATGCCCTCTTGGGCTTGTCCATCGTCTTAGTGCCCAACTTTTCTGTCCGTCTCCACAATTATCTGTAGGTATTACTTCCGAGAAATTTCTAATATTAGAAATCGGAAGTATTTTTTTTAATGTGCCATCAGGTATTTTGCATTTCTTTCCACTCTAGCAAAGTAATTTTATTACCTTTGTCCCTCTTCTCTCTCTCACACTCCCTCCCTACTTCTCGCTCTCTCTCTGTCTCTCTTCTTCCTTCCCTCCTCCCCTTACGAGAGCATCCCCTTGTTTAAATATTTAAAATTTGATTTGGACTCCGACGTTTGACAAAGTAGAAGCATTAGCCGCTGCTCATCCATCCGGCTGCTTCGTCCTTGAATTCATCTTCCGGGGAACATTCTCTGCAATGACGCACACATGGATTCCGTCAATATTCCGAGAGGTAAATAAGGGTAGGGTGGAAGAGATTGCCACAGGCAATCACCCTGCCCTTTAGTTAGGACATATATTATTTATTTGTTTTTTTTTATTTTTACTTCTCTTATATTGTATATTAATTTGTAATTATCTGTGTTTTATATAATATGTCCAATTTAATAAAGTGTTTAATAATAATAAATCTGAGTAAGGATGATCACGACAGTTTAGAGACTTTTAACGTGACAGATAGAGTTGGTGTTAAGTGGCAGAGAATGCCCAAGGCATTAATTTCGACCCGTATTGAAAAAACATACAAGTAGCGTAGTGATCCGTTGGTTCAAATCTACACAGTGCATAATTTTTTCCTTATTAATTTGTGACCACATAAAAAACAATTATTTTGAAAAATTAATTTCAAATTAATTAGTTTTATTTTTGTTATCATGGTAATCCAAGTAGCGTAGGGATCCGTGGGTTCGAATCCTACCCAGTGCATAATTTATTCCTCATTAATTTGTGACCACATACATAATGAGACTGTGAGGGTTAGGTGGTAGAAAATACTTTGAGCATTAACCTCGTCCGGTGGTTATCTTCCACTGAAGTGTGTTATTATATTATTATTGACTATGTAGCTGAAACCTTGCTCGTGGCTGGCTACCTATTTGCATATCAACGTGAGGCTATTATTTTAACGTTTGTCACATTGCATAGTTACATAAATTTGAGGCGCTCATAAGCCAGTGTCGTAATGGCACCTTGAATGCACCGGTTCTCGTAGGATCACCGAAGTTCAGCAACGTCCGGCGAGGTGAAGACTTCGTGATTCTGGCATTCCGGCCCAACCCAAGCTGGGTGAGGTTAATGGGGGATGGCAGGTTTGTGAGTTTCCTGCGAATGGAGGGTAACACCCTCGTCTTGATATTATCATGCAGTTGAAAGCGACGTTCAAACCAAAAAAAAGGCGCTCACAAAATTGTTTTGCTAACAGATGTGTTGTAGGTCTTTTTGCTTTGGTTTCAGTGAAGCTCTGTTGACAGAATAATGATATCTAGAGACGGGAACAAAATGACAACCAAGACCAGGGTTTGAATTGCAATGATCACCCATGCAAGTCCTAACCTCGCTGGACGTTGCTTAACTTCAGTGACTGAATGACACTGGCTGGGACTTAGTTTAAAGTAACATTCAAATGCTCTCTGTCATCGAAAGCCACATCTGAGCCGTTCGCAAAAAGAATTATTGACACCACCCTGGTTCTCGTGACACACAGAATAGAGAGGGGGGGGGGGGGGGGAGAAATCTGTTCGGAAAAGTATATATTTTAGTATGAGAAGCTGAAGTGCAGGGTAATAGGGGAGGAAGGGAGGGAGAAGGTGAGGAGGAAGAAGGAAGGTATGTAGAGAAGAAGAGAGAGGGAGGAAGGGATGTAGGCTAAAGGGTGGAAAAGGGAAGAGAGAAAGGCAGGGAGTTGAGAGAAAGGGTGAAAAGAGAGACGAGTAAGAGAAGGGAAGAAATGTAGGGTAAAGGGGGGGAGAGAGAGGGAGGGATGTAGGGTAAAATGGGGGGAGAGAGAGAGAGGGATGTAGTGGAAGGGTGAGCCTAATGGGGATGATAAATGATGTCTATGATGCGGCTTATTAATTGTCACCGCCATTTTTACCTCCATCCACCGTCATATTTCTTTTTTAGCTCGTTTTTCGATAAGCTCTCTCTATCCCTATCTACGTCTCCTCTCTCTATTTCTGTCGCACTCTCTCTTTAGATTTCTCCTTTTGTACCGTCTTCTTCTTATTTATTGTGTGTCTTTTTCGCATACCTGAGTAACCATTCCTTATATTCCCTTCTCTCTATCTTTCTTTCCCCTTCTATTTCTCTCTCTCTCTCTTCTATTTCTAAAGATTTCATTTTTGAAATGTAGAAGTTCGTTTCTCTTTTCTTGCTCGCTGCTGGATGTCCTACTCCCTCTCTCTTTTTTCTCTCTCTCCCTCTCTCTCTCTAGCTCTCTGTGCCAGATCTTCATGATTAATCGACGCTCACATTCTTCGCAGCTTCTTAGTTTTGGTGGTTTTTGTATTTGTATGGTCTTAGTGGTTGGTGTACAAGTGTTTTGTTGAGATGAGCAGCGAGCCTTGCTAAGATTTTTTTTCAAATTAAAGTATGCCTGTTTTTAATATTGTTGTATGAAACAACAATAATCTGTAAAACAACATAGTACCATGTTGAAAACACCTCAAATTTGTCTGTATCAAGCTGTAGGGTAGGCCTATACCCAGGGTCTTGGATCGAGGGTATAGGCCAGGGTCCTTGTTGTGGCCGCATTCTTACTGCTAGCTACTGGAATAGTATGGTATTGACCAGTGGTTTATTTAGTCTGTCATTTATTAGTCATGGGGCTAAATTATGAAACAGGATTGAAGTTAAGATAAACCAGACATGTTTTGCCCTAACTTTAATCCTTTTCTATAGTTTGGCCCCTTGTTGGACAGTTTAAATAAGTCCGCCTTATTTATACAGCCACTACCTCAATTCAGAGTTTCAACCATTCACTATATTCCGAGTTGAGAGACAGTCTGGCTTATATCTTTACTTTTAATTTTGGATTATTTTTACCTACTTTTAATTTGGGATTATCTTTACTTTTAATTTGGGTTTATCTGTCTGTCCCGGTAGCTCAGTGTTAAAGGCGGCACTCTGTGAATCCAGAAGTTCCAGAGGTCGTGGGTTCGAAACCCAGCCGGGACATGGCAAGTTATCCTCCCATTTGGGATTTTTACCACATAATAATATGTCTTGGGCTTACTGCTGGAATAATGGGACTTTGATAGTCCTTATCGGGCAGTATAAATAAGGCGATATTATTATTATTATCTTTACTTTACGACGGACGTAGGTACCTCAAAACAGATTTCGATCCCTCGAGCCTCTCTGTAGCATATATACTATGTATATAAGCGTTTGGATGTTGCTAGATTTTAGTCTAGCTTAAATTTTGGGCGCGGCGCCTGTCGAGACTTATCCGCTACCCCAACAAGTGTGTGTTTTGGCCCTAATGTTTTGGTTTTTGACTTTATATGATGTGTTATGTAAGAGTTTGTGTTTGTTTTCTTAATATTACTTGTTCAAATGATATTTGGAATCAAGGTATGAAAGGCTGTTAGTAGTATGGCGTATTGTTATTTAGTATATGTATTGTATGGGTATATGCGTTCATGTTCCTATGTTTGTGTTAATTTTATTTAATTGGATTTGGAGGGTAATGTGTGAGTGTCAGGTCCTAATAGATCTTATTTCTCCCTCGAGCCTGCTCTATAATTTGGCCCAAGGTTGTTAATGTGGTTGTATAATTCGGCCCTTAATCGGACAGTAAGGCACTGTCACTTGCTATATTTACCTTTTTTGTGCCCCGGAACCGCTTTCGCATTACTTCAGGGGGCACTTTACCTTTACATCCATGCCATTACGGAAACGGAAAATTTCGATCAGAAATTTCCGCTCCGGCCGGGATTCGAACCCGTAACCTCCGTGTCAGTAACCAATGCTCTTAACCACTGAGCCACGGAGGTGCTCTATTTATCCTGCCTAATACAGAGAGACGAGCCTCGCCTGATGGTAATTCAGTCTGCAAGAAGCGTTCGCTTCCTCTTTGCCGCTCTCGTTATTTTGTATTTCCGAGCTCGCTGATGCGTGCAATCTTGATAGGAGAGCAGGCTAAGGGAGGATAAAGTCAACTTTCCGGTGGCACATCAGGTAAGTCAAAGGCCCGGGCCAGACAGTGTGACGGCCTGAACGCGGGGCGACGGACCCAATCAGGCGTGCGAAAGAAAAAAGTCGGGGCCCTTTAACTTCCGCGTCGCTCCGCTGTCAGTAGGAAATGTGTCTCTCGGATTTTTCTATTCGGCAGCTGAACGTCACTTTTTACTTTCTTTATACTTTAGGAAAGTAATGGAATCACCCAATCTTTTTTAAAATATCTGTTTTTTCTACGTAATAATTTGAATCAATGGTATTTGAAATACAAGTTGTGCTTTATTTAAGGCCACATTATGAAACAGGATTGATGTTATGCTAAGGCCTGAGCCTGACACTCCCTCAAGTCGGAGTTTCAACCAATCACAGCGTACTTTAGCCCAAGTAAAGGAATGGTGTCCAGTTAGATGAAATCTGATACTGTTCTATAATTTGGCCCTTGGACTTTCGGCTCGAACCAAGCAGTCCCATTACAGCTAGAGTTGGTTCGCATCCCATCCATTGCATGGATTCTCTGAAATTATCTTTTTGTCAGTGAAAATGTTTTATTAGTTAATTTCCAAGTGTTTTTGTAAGTCAAGATCATGAATTCATTAATGCTCGATTATACGAATCTTGAAAAACACGAAACCGGGGAACGTTTGTTCCAAATGTTCCCAATCCTCGGTTTCGTGTTTTTCAAGATTCGTAGAACCGAGCATAATTGTTACTTCCGAGAAATTTCTCGCAAATAATAATTAGAAACTAATATTAGAAATCGGAAGTATTTCCAATCCTTCCGTTAACTAAGGATATTGTAATATGCTTCGATTGCGGTGATATAAGATTTACCCTAGTTTTTATGTAGGTCCGGTAGAGTGCAAACAGACTCTCGCGATGAAAGGGCCACACTTGTGCTGCCTTCATGCAATGTTGGATTTAAGACTCTCGTTGCTTTCTCGGTCGCAAGCAGACACCTCCTCGACCTTTGCAGAAGCAACAGACCTCGCATTCGACAGCGTTCTATCCCTTCTTCCAGACTATTATCTAGTGAACGGCGGGCGATCGTCATTTCCAGTTATCGAGATTTCGATTTTTTTTTTTTTTATTAAGATGAGTGTTTCACAGCCTTTTTATTTCATAGCCATGAAACACGAGCTACTGTAGACGCTTGTGGTCTGTGTTGTAGCCTGCCCATCCCGTAATATGCCTCCCCTCTGATGGGCGAGAAGTGATACAATACTTCCCAATTAGGTGCTGGGTCAACACGAGCGCACCGGAAGGTATCCCTTACAAACAAATGTAACCAAATTAAGAATTCAAATTTTTGTCGGCACGGGGGATCGAACCCGGGAACTGCCGCATGGCAAGCGAGTGCTTAAACACTGAGCTAATAAGATAAGAGCTAATCGCTCTTATCGCGAGATTAGCTTATCGCGGATAAGGAGAGAAGTTCAACCAGGGTCGCAGAATTCTTTCGAGTTAAGGGGATTTTCGACCTATCGGTATTTCGAGTTAGCAAGATTCTACTGTTTAGTTATATTTTCGTTCCGTCAATTTTGTTCTCTTACGAATGCTTTTCACCTACTTATTCCATCTTTCACCTACTTAATATATGTCCTTACCTCAATAAGTATTAACTTTGCCCAGGATTTAGAAGTCAAAATTGCTACTATAATTAAAAATAATCTGGTTCTATATTTCTTTTTTGTATATATTTTTAAGTTTTTTTTCCTTGTAATTTATTGTTGATTGTTTTGTATAAAAATAAAATGTCAATAGATAAATAAATCGACAAAGTGGCGGACTCGTAACTTTGAGACTGGGGTTCGAGTCCTTAGCACGGCTAAATTTAGTAAGACGATTTTGTGCGATTCGACACCACAAATATGTTCAACACAAATTGAATAACCAACCTACGAACGCCTGCTTACTTTCATGAGTCTGCAATGTGTCATGTGTTTGTATATTATCTCTTAGATTTACATGAAGGTAAAATCAACAGATAGATGAGAAATTAGACTTAAAACATAAATATAAATGGGTAGTTACTTGTGTTACTATGTCACATTTTTTAATGGGTAACATCGGCATTACGATAACTATTGAATAATGAATACACCAATAACGGACATTGTTACATTTTGAATTTACTAACATACAACTAAACTTAATACTAAAATACAACTAAACTTAATATGTATTTATTTATGTACTACAAAAATAAACATCACAAGCTTTTATTTGAACCCTTATACACGACATATTCTGACCTAAAGCTCCCAGATATTAGTTACCTAAATATTAAATTTATCCTATAAAACAGGGTGCCTAACCTTTACAGAAGAAGATCTACTATAAAGTCTCAGATAATCAACGCGATCGACCCCCGCCCCCCTATTGATTCAATGTTAATTCTGGGCTTGTATACGTTAATGAAGAATTCAACCAAATTTTCAAGTTTCAAGAAGTCACGAAACCTCCTTTTAATTCTCAAGGAAGGAGATCTCGGATTTTCACTTGTGTGAGATGGTCAGATGCCAAAAAACCTCGTTCACAATCATTTTGTACTTTTGAGATCTAGACTTTTAGAACGTCATCCCTCTCTGGACGTGATCGACCCAAAATCACTCCGTGATCGACCGGTCAACCGCGATCGACTGGTTGGGCAGCCCTGCTATAAAATATACATTTAAGACCTGTTTGACTGCTGGAGTAAAGGGACTTTTCAGTCTTACCTCGGCAGTATAAACAAGGCATATTCTATTCTATTTTTTTTGGATTGTTCGACCTTATTTATCAGACCTCCTCGGTTTTTACCATCTTTTGATGATGTGATGACTATATTTTGTTTGTTTCTTGGAATGTCGGTCAGAAAACATCACAAGTTTTCATTTGAGGCTTGAAACACTGAATTTTGAAGTTTTGAAGTTAGAAATTTTGAAGAAAAAAAAGATTGCCCTGGTTTTCATTCAACCAAATTTCCCGGAATTTGAAATTTATCCTATGAACTTTATATTTTATTCGTTTTAAAGTCATTTATGAATAATATGACTTAAATTAGACTCTCATTCACTTTATTCTGACCTTCCTTTTGAATTTAATTGTTTTCGATTACCAAAACTTCTCTGAACCTAATTTTGATTAAGACTTCACTTTTTTACTTTACTTATCCTGCAGAAAAGAAAGTAATGGAATCAACCAATTTTTTTTTTCCTTTTCTTCAAATCTACATACTGCCGATTCAAAACAGACAGACAAACAGCAAGCTGCATGAATACATGTTTGACAAGGGAGACAACAATAACTAACGTGATACCTACCTTAAAATTCAGTGTTGGTTTTTCTTTGGTCGTTTTCTTGCTGCTGCACCCTGTACATGAGCGATTGTAATCATTCCACGATAGCTACACCGAAAGCTGTCCCTGTATCCGAATGGTTCTCAAACGCTAATGTAAAACAAACGATATCAGGGAAGTCGACAGGACTGTGGAGCTGACAATAATACATCTCCTCGTCCGTCTTCCCTTAATCCATTCAGAATATTAAAAGGATTAGCCTCGGAGCGGTGAGCTGGCCGGCAGGTCCCATGCGCCGCACAGGTAGAGTTATCCCCTCCCACCTGCGCGGCTCCGGTGCGCCTGCACGCACCGCTCTGGCAACTCGGGCTCGCGACTCCCACTTCAGTCGTGCGCTTACAGCTCTCCGGAGGTTCTTGTGTCTGCACCTCTGCTCTCAGTTCTACTTCGTCATATATTTCTACCTCGCTCTGAGTTTCGTCTCCTTCCGATTTTTTTTAAAACAATCTGTCCTAAAAAAAAAAAAACCTGTGTTTTTTCTAAGCAAATTAATCCTAAAGACGTACGCGTGTACCCGCCCGCAGTGAACCCAGTGCAATCTTACACATATCATACCTAATGTTAGTTTGATCTTTCACTTTTTTCTACTCTTCTCTTTCGACAATCAATCGTTGGCCTATTTATACCTTGTTTTTTTATCTCTTTAATCTACTTTTGAACTGATACTCGTTGACAATCATATCTCATTCTAATATTTTATTCGACTTGTTATACTCTCTCGCGACTATTTTTCTACTCTTCTCGCGTGGTCCCCCCTCTCGTCCGCTGTGTCCTCCTCAGCTTCACCATCACGTTCTACACGTCCTACCCTCCGTTTCCCTCTCCCTCACCCTTCTACTCGCTGCCCCCGTCGTCTCTCTCACTCTCCGCCACTAGTTGTCCGTTCTGCTACAGCCAGTGCTGCATCTGTCAGCTCTACCCGTCGACGTCCACTTCGCCGTTCTTGCCACCCCGCCGCCGCCGCTGCTCTAGCTGACGTCCATCTCGATTGTGAACCGCTACCCACTGAGTCCCCAGACTAGCGCGCTGCCCAGCACCCCGACGGTCACGTCCCATCACCCGCCGGCAACGGTCTCGTCATTTCGGCAACAACCGCCCGCTCAACCCGGCGTACATCTATCCACCGCAGCCACCGCGCGACAACTTTGTCTTCCTCCCCGACGAGCTATCCGCCGCCAAGCGCTACTCCGAGCTGCAGCTAGTGCTCCTGCAGGACCCCACCCTGTCCGCCCAAGCCGCCATCACGACGCCCACCATCGTGCCTGAGGACTCCGTTGAAATGGTAAATACACCCGCCACTTGTCCCGCTTTAACCCATAACCCAGTACCTCTGCGCCAGATACTTTTCACTCTCCTTATCCTGTAGAAAAGAAATAATCACCTAAGAATGTCGATAGTCAGTTTTGTTTAAAAGTACTTACAAAATTACGGAACAGTTTCAATCTCAACCGACAATGTTGTGGTACATCCTATGCATTGTGATTGAATCGATAGTCTTAACCATGACAATCACTTGTACAGCAGAACTAATCCAATAGCTTACAAACATATCTAAAGTTCTTCTACCCTTTTCCCCGCACATTTCAAATAACCTCACACCACACTGCATGCAATTACCTACCAATCACTAGACCCTAGACTTGGTCATTTGTTATTCTGTTTGTGAGCTGAACGCCCGAGGAGCCGAGGACACGAAACTGTGTCACCTGAACACAAAGTGTGTTTCAGTCATAAAAGGGAAATGAAGGACGGTAAAAAATGCTAAAAAGAAAGGCAAACAGAAGCCCAAGAAGACGAGGAACAAATGAAAAGTCAACACAAACTTTTGTCTCATGCCGGGTTTTTTACCTTTTCCGCCGGTTCGAAAAAAGGTTTTCCCTTCTTTTTTTATGTCGCTGCTTATCAAAGCATCTCTTGAGGAAACCTTATTTCCGTACACACCAGAGCGGTGCTGGGTTGTTGAATTTTTCAATATCGATGCTGTGAAAATTTCAAGTGTGCTCGCCTTGATGAAATTTATTACGAGGGGCTGAGGTGTTATTTTTTCAGTAAATAAGGTTTTGTGTGGAATACGTGTGGTTGGCTTATCAGGCGAAACCCAGGCCGGGTGAGGTTAGCTTGTAAGAATCTACATTGTTTGTACCCAAATGTATTGACAGATTTATATGAGAGTATATTGATTTTAAAAAAAATCTCAGCGATCGGAAGGTAAAAACCACCGTCGTGAATTACTCAAATCAGGACGTTGAAATCATATTAGAACCATGGGACATGACAGGTGTCTAGACATTGGATATAGGCGTCTATGGACTTCTACCCCCGTTTTTATTAAATAATTGCTGTGCTTATCTCATGGAAACGAATTATAATGGTTAATATATGAAGTTTTGACATGTTCAGGCTAAAGTATCGTAGGAAGTACATATGCATGTGCAAAATGAAAGATGCTTTCTCAGCAAACTTACAGATAGTGCAACACACCTTCATCGTGACCAATCCTTTCATTGAACAAGATAGAGTGCTGAGAAATAATTGGAAAATAAACACATTAATAATAGTGAGATGTTACTGAGATGATAGTTGTCAGATAAATTTATCAATCGTAGGCAAACAGGAACAACAGCTTTTATTAAGGTTTTACGGTGGCTACTTTCGGCAATTAGCCTGTGGTTTTTTACTTGAATTTTCTATTTTGGAAATCACTTCCTATCAAGTTCCTAGTTGTGTGCTGTTGGGCGAGATTATTGTTAAGTTCCACCCGTCCGCTAAATTGGACCAACGAACGTAGACGGAATATTTTGTCCAATGTGTCAATTCTCGCTGTAAAACTTTCTTGAGTCATTTTCAAGAGGACTTTTTCTGCCATTCAAATCAGTCAGCATGGATGTTGCAGTGGTGATGAATACACCAGTTTTGTCAGAACATCTGTCGAGCTCAGGAACTGGTGGGTGAACAGTCAAATTCAAATCCTTGTGATGTTGGCTATTCCCGACCCAACTCAGACTGAGTGAGATATCCAGCGAATGGAAGGTCCAACCCCCGTCATTAATACGAGTGGACCGCATTATGAAACGGGATTAGTAAATCTGAGCTGACCCATAGATTTTATCAGCTGACAGATAGGTATTCTAAACCAAGATTTTCTGCCACGAATGCTGGCTACAGCTTCGTTAAATAAGATCTGACGGATGTGTTAGTAGCGGACACGGAAATTAAAGTAAGATCCGTTACGCCATAGAAGTAATATACAGCTATATACAGCTACAAAGCCTGGCTTTGATATGACCTCTACAGTTGTTGTCGAAGTGAAAGTCAAGGGATAGTGTCCACGAAGATTAACA
The DNA here is from genome assembly GCA_024516035.1 of Bactericera cockerelli. Lineage (NCBI taxonomy): Eukaryota > Metazoa > Arthropoda > Insecta > Hemiptera > Triozidae > Bactericera > Bactericera cockerelli. The sequence continues at coordinate 6,403,006 of CM044957.1, forward strand.
CAAATCCTATTTCATAATTCGGCCTTTGAAACAGGAATGCGCTGGGGAGAGAATTCATGGCTTGCAGAGGAACACACGAAAACTTGCCATCCCCCTCCCCGTCGAGTTTCGCCTTCGCTGTAGTTAATTCTATGTTTCATCCATTAAGCCTGCTAAATTATTTATGCACTTTACAAGCGAGAGAGCGGGAGATACCTGGAAGAGCATCAGCCATTTCTCTTGGAGAAAAATGAGTGCAAAAGATTCAAGAAAGATGAGCATTTTTATTACATGGCCACAAGAGCGTCAGCAATTTCTCTTCGAGAATGGGTGCAAGAGATTCAGAAAAAATAAGTAATTTTTTTTATTACAAGGCCACAAAGAAATGGAACATTGAAAAAGTTTTGTTCTGAAAAGAATATGGAGGAGAAACACAGTACCTGACTTATCGTGTTCGCTGTCATATTTGTAAGAATACAGCGAGGGCAGACACCTGCTAGTGTTGCTTCAGGTTTGATGGAAATCTTGTAACTCAATGTCAGAGAGAACGGTAGCTGTAAGCAGGAAAGCCGTCTACAATACATTTCCTTTCAGTTTCCTTATCTCATAGGGTTGTTGTCAGAATGCCTGGTCGATTTGAGTGTTTGCGATCTTTATTAAAAGTGTTTTTAATAAAGCTACAATTATTCATGTTGTGAATGTTGATTAATAATTAAAATGGATAATTTCAGTAATAATCGTAAGGCTAGTGAGGGTTATTCTTGTTAAAGAGTCACTAGTCGAGTCGAATGTTGGCGATCGTCTAATTTTTAAAGGCCAACGAACAGTAATATGGAGATCAATATTTTATTTCTAACTAAAAAAACAATAATAACTTTAAGGAGAGAAAAAATGGTTCATTTTGTACAGCATCTTGTACTGGTGAACCAAGGACGCTGGCCGCATGGCCCTTTTGTATGTCTAATATGTCTATGGTAGAGACTTGTCTCGGGAAGATTGGTGTGCAGCCTGCACCTGACTTTTCCTGTACTTTCTACCTTACTTCTTGCATAACAATGTTCATTTCTTTGCACCCATCACTCAATCAAAAATATTATTCTTAAAATACTCAAGTTTATGTACTTTATTGCATTAAGTGTAATATAGTAATTATTTATTAATTAATTAATATTCAGATTCATATAAAAGGGCCGAATTGATGAAGCAGAATTAATTTAAGATGGGCCCTAGACCATCCCTCAAATCGGAGTTTCAACCAATCACAGCGCACAATAGCCCTAGTTACGGGATAATGTGGCTTATCTTAAATTTAATCCTGTTTTATTTTTTTCCGCTGTCCTCATCATACTGCCCACGACACTCTCGCCTTATTTCCAACTTGGACAGCCAAACTGATCCGTTGCATCAAATATATTTTTTGTTGTTGTTGAACTTTATACTCTGTTGTTGTAGGTAGTTAAGTACTTCAGTAGTATACACCCGAGAGCGCAGTGGGTAGTCTCCTCTTGAGAAATCTCTCTGGTAATTTCCTCGCCCCTTTTCCCCCGTGCAGCTTTCAAGAAAAAGGAAAGCTTAATTAAAGCGTCGTAATGTTGTTTGTATTGACAGGTCATTTGTTCCTCTTCCGCCGACCGGGGTGAGATGCTAAACGCTGTGAGTGCTTATTGAGTTGCTGGCCCGACGAGTGCTTGGCAAACATTGCTTGTGTTGTTCTGTGAGGGTGGGCTTTGGGGGGCAGGCGATCGGGGGGTGATATATCTTCGAGTGGTGGAATTGTTGTTCCTTGCGGTACTCCTAGTCTTCAAGGACATCTTGTCGAATGCGTTTCCTGTATCTATCAGTCAAAATAGAAAAGTGTAACCAGTATGGCTTGGGAGGGGAGTGATGGTCTCTAGCCAACTTTAGTGTGTTGGCTCGTCCTGAACCATATATGTATTTTCTTATCTGTTTTATAGTCCTCGAGCGATGGACTGGTCTTCTCCCTGTTTCACGTCCCCCAGAAGACACAAGTTAATAGATGTTCAATGATACATGAATATCGGAAGATACCTGGCCAGGTGTTTTGAGCTGATTAGCTCTCTTCCTTGGAGACTTCCTATTTCTTAGTTCCGATTTCTTATTTACAGAATTATTGTTTACATAGGTGAATTATTGACAGATTCATGTGTTGCAGGCAATATCTATATCCAACCCTTACAAATTATTTTCAACTGACCAGATGAAATATTCATACCATTTTAAGTTTTCTTCTACTACATATTTGTCAAAACAGAAAAGTCAATTCTATACAATACTTACATTTCTACATACATTTCAGATGCTACCTCACTTCTATTCTACTCCTAGTATGCTTTCTCTCTCTCTCTCTCTCTGTACTATAGTCACTTCCCATGTATTGTATACTGATAACTGGTACACATTCTCAGACTATCAGTAGTGTAGACCACTGCACTTGTACCTCCTTGGTATTAGTATGCTCTCTCTCTAGTGCTACAGTCACTTCTCGGTTGGTTGACCCGATCTCTCTCGTTCCGGTTCTGACCTCCCGGTTCACGCTTTGGTCACGACTGGTATCCACTGTATCCAGCGCTGGTACCTCTGGTGCTCTGGCCTCACTCACAAGTCTACCAAGTCCTCAGGTGGGAACATCTCGAGATAGCTTAGATTGGTAGAGCTGCCTATACTATCAAGTCCTCAAGTGGGAACATCTCGAGATAGCTTAGATTGGTAGAGCTGCCTATATATACCAAGTCCTCAGGTGGGAACATCTCGAGATAGCTTAGATTGGTAGAGCTGCCTATAATACCAAGTCCTCAGGTGGGAACATCTCGAGATAGCTTAGATTGGTACTTTTGGTAGAGCTGCTCGCACACTGCAGGATTTACCAAAAAACAGAACATTAATACAGGTGGATCCTGGACTACTTTTGATATATATTTGAAGTAATTTATCAGCTGCATCTTGTGTAGAAAGGGACATTTCGAGCGCATCTGATTGTGTGTAATCTGATTCATCATCAGACCTATTTAAGACCAAAAGCTTTTGTTAATTCTTACCGTGAAATAAGAACCATTCAAACGATTCGATACCTAGGGGCTACCATGGTTTTAATCATCCGGAGTGAAAACTCAATCCCCTCTTTGGGACTCGAAACACCAACCTCCAGGTTATCATTTGTTCACGTGACAAGTTGGAAGCATTACGAGTTTTCTACAACTTACGTATTCCTCCATGGCTCATACAATACTGGAAATGAACAAGACAGTATTACTATCAGTGTTATCTCTGTTGTGATTGGTACAGTTCTCCAGCAGTAATAATAATCTCCGGGCAGTGATGCACTTGGAACTTGGACTCACAAGTCAAGGACAGCGAGTCGAGTCCAACCACGGCACGGCGATCCTTCCTGCATTCCTCTCTTACTTCTCCTTTTTTTTCTCTCTCTTTCTCTTTTCTCTCTCTCAATCTTTTTTTTCTCTCACTTTTTTTTCTCTCTTTTTTTTTTTCTCTCTTTCTTTTTTTCTCTCTCTCTTTCTTTTTCTTTTTTTTCTCTCTCACTCTTTCCTTCTTTCTCTATTTTTCTTCTCTTTCTCCCTCTCTCATACAGTGGTGTGAAAATCCTTCCTTATCGCCAAATTTGACACCAAGAGAAACCTTTGAGAAATTTTTTACTCGAAAATATTTCCCAAGTTATGAGAAAAATTAAATGATCACTGAGGGAGTCAGTGGATTTTACATTTAAAAATACAAATCATTAAACTATTTTTTTTTAACCAGGGTTTAACGTCGCTTTCGTCTTCATGGTCATATCACGACGGGGGTATCCCTCCATACGCAGGAAACTCTGAAAACCTGGTAACCACATTAACCTTATCCAGCCTGAGTTAGCCCGAAAGTGTTCACCTCGCTGGACGTTGCTTAACTTCGGTGATCCTACGAGAACCGATGCTTTTCAACGCGCCATCAACGCTCGTTAAACTAATGACAGATTTTAATCATGCCAAATAAACAAGGTGATTTCCATTGAAATGTAGACCATACTCTGAACGTACCGTGAGTGTATCGTTTTTGTATCGAGTGAAATTTTCCAAAATAAATTTATTATTTTAAACGAAAATGGCGTACGAAAAAATCAAATTAACCGCGGATTTATTCGATTCCAGAAATTTTAAGCCCACGGATTTTTTCCTTTTATTCTATAGGAGGTGTTTCAATAGAATTTAATGAATTCGACGTGTTGTATTTTATGATATCATTATTATGACTCTAATTTTAATTAAATTAATGAGATATATTGGGACGCACAGCTTTCATGTGGTGATGGTGGTGGTGTCACTCGTGCCCCTCAGGCGAACGTTTATTTATTTTAGCCCTGGTCAGGCGGGGCTGAGGGTTAAGGGTCTGACAGCGGAGTGACAGATGACGGGTCCCGTGGAATAATATTATAAATAAACCAGCTAAAACTTTGACGCCGTTGAGTTTTTTGCTGGTAGCCACTTCGCGTGCTATTTGGAATTTATGGTCTAAAAAAAACTTTTATGTCTAAAAAATTGCTTCCTAGAACGAACCTGAATAACAAAAGGAGACTTTGTACTAAATCATTTGGAGTTATTTTGTTCAGCCGTTTTGGGGTGCTGTCAAAATTTACTGATGTGTATGTAAGATGACAAAAAATCCAGGTCTTTTGCAGGGTTCAAACTAACCAATCCGCATGCATTCTGATGAGTACTAGAGAAGCTATAGTTTGAGTAATTGTGATAGCACATCGTGATTAACACAAATATGATAACTTTTCCTTTCCTACACTAAAGACGTTTGGCTCTTGTGACCGCTGTAGGGCACATATTTGAATGTGGTTGTGCTTGGTTGTGGTTTTTACTTCACATAATGTAAAATTTCACCACTGGATTTCAACGGTAACATCGCGATGTTACCTGTAAAATAGTGTAAAATTACACCACTTACCGGACTAGTTATGTCTTGGCGAGCGAAGGGACTGGAAATTATGTTTTAGAAATTTTCAAGAACAAACTATGTCTGCTGTTCAAGTCTTTATGTTAAACCAAAATGATTTTTAACTTACATTCTAAATCCAAAATGTATTTTTTTCTGCATTATGAGAAAATCTTGATAAAAATATAATGTGAAATGTAGTTACTCTCATCAACTCTCAGTCCCGCTAATGTGATTCAAGATTGAGTTTAGAGGAGTCTCATACTCGTACCTACTTCTTAAACTACCTGACCAGAATAAGTAGCCAAAAATTGCTTAAATTAGTTGAGAAAAAAAAAAAAAATTACCAGATCAATCTGACAAAATCGTAGGTTCCGTAATTATATAGACTTTATTTTTCAGTTGAATTCAGAAAAGCGAGACGAGTAATATACAGGGTGGTCCTGAAAGAAGTGATCAGATTTCTAATACGTCAAAATAAGGGCAAATTAATACACTAATTCTATTTCTCAAGTCATTGCTAAGCGTCGGATTTCCCTACCTTACACAGTACGCAATCGGTGACTTAGTGCCACGGAGTTAATACAAAAACGTCTATTAATTCCCCCCTAAGTGTTTTTTTTTTTCACAGTAAACAGTTTCAAAATATAGTTTCAATTTGATCAATCGTACATTGAACCTCTTTCAAGTTTGGTACAGTAAAGTTAGTAAAGTATCTACACAATGCACCAATAATTTTTTGTACATAACTTGAAAGTGGACCCCAGTCATCCCAATTGCACAGTAAATATTTTCTAACCAAATGGGCTTCGAACCTTGGTCACCGAGCTTGCTAGTCCAGGAGTTCATTATGTCTGTCCTGTTATAGCTCAGTGGTCAAGGCATCTGAGTGGTTATCCAGAGGTCGCGGGTTCGAAACCCAGCCGGCACATGAAAAGCCTATTCTCCCATTTAAGATTTCGACCACATAATTATACGTCTTGGTCTTACTAGTCCTAATTGGGCAATATAAATAATGCGAAATTATTGTTTTACTGTTGTATGGAGGACCAGGTAGAAAGTTATTTACTTGGGATGGGATCAGAGCACATCCTTTCACCATCTCATTGACCAACCAAGCGAACGGAAAATATTTATGCGTCCTATTATACAAACGTATCAATTACGTCCAATATTTATGCGCACTGTCATACATGGCATAAATATATTTTATGTGTTATATTTGTGCCTCGTACTATACTTAGGTAGATATGTATTTCGCTCAATATCTATGCTTTCTTTTACTCGTATTTGTATACTAAATATTATTATATTTTACGTATCTACTATATTTTATGACTTCTACTATACTTCGGTGTCTATTTTGTCCAATATATATACGTTCTGTTGTACGTAGATAATATTATCTAGGTAATTATGTATGTTGTATGATCTGATACCCGGAGATACATTCTGATAGTAATCAGGTATGTTCTGATACCCGGAGATACATTCTGATAGTTATCTTCAATCTCGGTTTCCACTTCCAATCTGCATTATTCATTCGCAATAGTTTTTTATACGCCATGATGAACAATCATTATTTTAGCGTCCCAAGTCATAATACTGGATGAATGGTTTACTTTATTTTTGGTTTTCTCTAGGACCGTAATACAGTTATTATACTTTACAAGACAAGATTACCATGTACCGTACAGAAATACAATATTATTTTAAGAAAATAAAAATTTACATACAGGGTGTCCCAGTTGTCCCACCAAAGTTGGACACCTAAAATTACTCGGCTTCTGATGGATTTTTTATTTTTCAAAAACTCCATCAGGGGCCGAGTACTTTCAGGTGTCCAACTTTGGTGGGACACCCTGTATTTTTCAATGAGAAATGTAAACAACTCTTGCAGGATTCCCACAATTTTCGACAGTCTGGCGCAGCTCTCGTACCCAGAAGTCACGGTGCTCGCGTGAAAATTTGAAATAATTAATTTTATTTCTAAATAATACGATGTTCCACCTTGTATAGCAGTGAATCTTAGCATCGGCTGGCTGGGCCTCTATAATTACCAGAGTCTTGTACTCTCCACTGGGTTGCCATCAGTAACCCAACCAGAAGACAGGAAGTGCGTTATTATAGTAGTATCAGTCATCAGCAATATTATTAGTATCAGCAATATCTTCGTTCCTATATTAAGAACATTCTAGTAAGAACTACAGGAACAGATATGAAAAAGTCAATGTACATCACTAGTGAAGACTATTTGTACACTACTAGGAAATCACCAATATCTTCGTTCCTATTAAGAACACTCTAGTAAGAACTACAGGAACAGTTATTAAAAAGTCAATGTACATCAAACTATTTGTACACTACTATTAGGAAATCACCAATATCTTCGTTCCTATTAAGAACACTATAGTACGAACTACAGGAACAGATATTAAAAAGTCAATGTACATCACTTAGTGAAGACTATTTGTCTTCGTTCCTATTAAGAACACTAGTAATCACTAAAGGAACAAAAAAAATTCGAGCACCAGAAATTTTGCACAAGATTTTCGAAGTTGCAAACTTAGGAATATGTTACTGGTATATATCCCTACAATATACCAAAAATGCGTGTCAATTCTTTTTCTACTAACGTCAGAATTCGATTGAAATATTCTTTTTCTACACACGCCAGAATTCGATTGCTAGAGCCAGTCTCTCTCTGCTCAATATCTGTCTCATCTGTCTGTAGTACAAAAGAATGGACATGGGGGCTTTTTGCTAAATAAATAAAGCTTACGTTTTAGTTACCATAAAAAACAGAAGTGGAAACAAAAAATCCAGCGTCTCGAACAGGAAAGTGATAAAAAAATGGACCGTATACGTTCGCCTTCCTAGTTTATGTCCTCTCATATGAGAAAAAAAAGACATTTTTTAAAAGACTTTTAACATTGTCATTACGTTTTTTTTCTCTCCATACTTAAAGACCCGCTGTCGGGCCTGATAGTCATATTTCTTTCTACGATAAAGTTTTCGCCGATTCGTATTATGTAACATTTTTTTTTTTTTTACTTTGTATTACCTATAAGGTATAGAATGTATTGTGTTTCTCAACATTTTTATCGATGTATCTTTTACAGACAAACCTGATGTTTATTTTAAAGATAAAATGGTTTATTCTTGAAAAGTTGTCGTGGGTTTAAATGAGCCCACTGGGGATGAACTGGTTTCGCCTCATGTATTCAACGTGACATTGACGAGACGTCGGCTTTTTTTTTGTCGGAACGGGGGATCGAACCCGGGACCTTCTGCATGGCACGGGAGTGCTTAACCACTGAACTAATCACCTCCTCTGGGCACCCCGTGGTGGGGTGGCAAGGTGGTCCAGCCAAGTGCCCAAAGTAAATCTCCTCCGCTTTCTCTCCTGTGCCAAAACAAACCGAGATGAAAACCATCTTGCATTGTGTGCTTCACGCACACACACACACACCTCCCTAATATTACACATGGGAAAATCAATTCCAAAATTAACTTCGTGATAAATTGCCTCCCCCGCCTTCTTCCTATTCTCTCCCTCATCTTTTTCTCTCTCACATCACACTTTTTCCCTCTCTCTCCCCCCTCTCTCTTTCTTCCTCCCTCTCTCTCTTCCTCCCTCCCTCCCTCCCCCCCCCTCTCTCCTACTCGCTCTCTATCTCTCCTTCGTTGCCCCTATCTCTCTCTCCCCCCCCCTCTCTCTCTCTCCCCCCCCCTCTCTCTCTCTCTCTCTCTTCTTGCTCCCTCCCACCCTCTCTCTCTCGTGCGCGTTCGTCATTCTGATGAATCACGAGAAAATCACGAAATTCGTTTACAATTTACGATACAGTCTGTTCCGTAATCTGTGCAACATTGAAATCAAAAAGTCTTCTACGCGCCCCCCACTACAGTGTGGTCAGAATGTACAGGGTAGTCAGAATCTACATCAGGGTGTCAAGACACGTTCAATCGATTTAATGGCAAATTCGATGCTCCAAAAGGTTCAAAAATAAGGTTTTCCGCAGCATCTGAAGGATCAAAGAAGATTTATAGTGATTTATTGGAGGTACAAGTTATTTGGTTTTATAAAAAAAAACTTCAGAGATTATCGATTATGGAAAGTCAATATTTTTTTCACATCAAATGCATGCACAAATGTAATTTATTTAAAAAAAACGAACACAATACTTCCGATTTCTAATATTTGAAATTTATCTGAAGTAAATTACGCTTTAAATAAAACAATACTTTTATTACATGCAAAAAGAATATTTGACAATGAATCATGATAATGTCTCCCTATAACATTTGTATACATTCTGGAGACAAGAATTCCCATATCGCGCATAACTTACAATCCCATGCACTCACCCGAGATACCGAGAAATTAATTTACACCATTTTTTTTTTTTCATGAAAAATATTAACATATTTCATGAAAAATATTTACATTTTTATGTGATTTATTCAGTTATTTCTTGTGAGATTTAGTATCATTTATTATGTGTGACCGTAAGATATTACTATGTGCCCGTGCGTATTAGTATAGGTAATGTACTATGCATTTATACTCGTACAATTTACAAAATTCATTTTTCAATTATTATTTTTAATGAAATTTTTATCATATAAATTTTGTCTTGGTTCATGTGGTCCAGAATGCAGATGTATTGTTATCGTTTATGGTATCGAGGAATTTTATTTCCTCGGTTTATAGGAATTGATTGAGTTTACTATGATTTGGTGGTTGTTCATGTGTCAATATTTCAACTTACCACAAGCTATGTAGGTATGAAAGTGATAGAAGTGACATATATTTATATACTTGTTGTCCTAAGGATATGGATATAGAGGATGATACCTGAATTATACCTAAACAAATACAGAGTGTCCCATGAGTCTATTTTACGTACGTATACGTATCTTGAAGAGATAATACTTCGAATTTGACCTGTGCCCTAATAATGTGCAATTTTTAGTACAATACATGCGCAGACAATATTTAAAATGAAAGTTGTATATTAGATACCACCACATTACTGTGGTAAAAGTTCTATTCGGCACCAGAAGTGTATTTTATTGACCTGTACAGAGTTTTGTTTCCAACATGTGCAGACAAAATTTAAATTGAAGATTGGATATTTTGTGAACAGTGTCTCTCTCTCTAATGACGAGAAGAAAAAAAAAATATGTAAAAAAAATATCATAAACCAGAAACCAGTTGAGATTGGTTTCCGTGCGTGTGGTATCTGACTTGCGGTGAATCGCGATCAAAACCCTACCTTGCTTGGTTTTGTGTGCATTTGTAAGTTTTACCCGTGTTTTTTCTAATGTTTGTCTTGTTCTTGGTTTTCTAACAGACTCAATATCAGAATCGATAAGGCTCCAGATTACAATTACACATGGATAAGATCGATGCGTAATCTGGAGGTCAGTGGTTCGAGTCCCAAGTTAACCAAAACTTTAGTAAAGCGATTAAATTGTGATATCACGATTGTGATTAACACCAATATTATAACTTTTAACTTAACTACTTGGGTTTGTCTATTTGGCTTTGCATTTCTATATCCATGTGTATTTTTTTTCATTCTCCAAGTTGATTAGAATAAAAATACTTATTAGTTTTAAGAACTAGATTGTATTAATAAATTTAGTCCCCAGGGACTCTGTTTAATAATAATAATAATAAAAAAAATTCTCCAAGTTGATGAATGCTTTGACCGCACTAATGTTTCCATTTTCGACGACAAGCTAATGGAGAATTTTTTTTCTCAAGTAAACTGAGAGAATTAATTCTGTTTTCTTTGAGAGAACTCTGTCAGATTTGAGGTGAAATTCAGATAGGAAAACCCCCCGGCAAGGTAAAACAATTTTAAATTTTGAGCTTGCACAAACACACTTGTCGGGGACAATCTCTCAAGGGGAGAGAGAGAGGGAGGGAAAGAGAGGTAGGGAAAGAGAGGTAGGGTGAGAGAGAGAGATTGAGAGAAAGAGAGGGAGGGAGAGAGAAAGAGAGAGAGAGGGCGAGATTGAGAGGGAAAAGGAGAAAGAGAGAGGAAGGGAGAAGGAGAAGAGAGGGGAAGAGGAGAAGGGAGAAAGAGAGAGAGAGGGAGAAGAGAGAGAGAGGGAGAAAGAGAGAGAGAGGGAGAAAGAGAGAGAGGAGAGAAAGAGAGAGAGGAGAGAAAGAGAGAGAGGAGAGGAAAAGAGAGAGAGGAGAGAAAGAGAGAGAGGAGAGAAAGAGAGGAGAGAGAGAAAGAGAGAGAGGAGAGAAAGAGAGAGAGGAGAGAAAGAGAGAGAGGAGAGAAAGAGAGAGAGGAGAGAAAGAGAGAGAGGAGAGAAAGAGAGAGAGGAGAGAAAGAGAGAGAGGAGAGAAAGAGAGAGAGGAGAGAAAGAGAGAGAGGAGAGAAAGAGAGAGAGGAGAGAAAGAGAGAGAGGAGAGAAAGAGAGAGAGGAGAGAAAGAGAGAGAGGAGAGAAAGAGAGAGGAGAGAAAGAGAGAGAAGAGAGAAGGAGGAGGAGAGAAAGAGAGAGAGAGAGAAAGAGAGAGAGGAGAGAAAGAGAGAGAGAGAGTAAAGAAGAGATGAGAAGAGAGGAGAGGAGAGGGAGAAAATAAGAGAAAAAGAGAGAGGAGAAATGAAGGGAAGGGGAGAGACAGAAAGAGAGAGGGAGGGAGAAGGAGAAAGAGAGGGAGACAAAAAGAGAGAGAGAGAGAGGGAGCGGTGGTAATGCCTTCAGGTTATCTTCCCATGGCTTGATTTCCCTTGACAATTGCTGCCGACAGAAAGGAGAGAGACAGAAAGTGCTCGCAAGTTTTGCAGTCAGTGGAAGAAGTAACATTTATTTATTTTTTTCGTTGCATTTCCATCAGTCATTTCATATAAGTTTTTTTTTTTGGCTTAACATCCTTTTAACATCCAGGTCATTTTGGTTACTAATAATAATAATAATAAAACTCGTAACCACCAGGCGAGGTTAATGCTCAAAGCATTTTCTACCACTTAACCCTCAGAGTCTCATGATTATTATGTGGTCACAAACTCAAATTAATGTGGAAAAATGTATGCACTCCGCTAGTTTGGACTCTTTTTACATTATTTTCTTTTTTCATTTGATATACATACTTAAAAATTTAACGTTAAAAAAATTAGAAATTCGAGCGCAGGACTGGCTGCAGCCACACTGGCGCGTGCCAGGCTCCAAGCTTCTCTATAGAAAATAATGAGAGAAGAAGAAAAAAAAAAATCTTCAAATTTTCCCACATTATAATAAAACAACAGGATTTTTTTTCTCTCTGCAAATGTGGTTTAATGGACGGTACTTACGGTCTGCTTATGAAGGGTTCATTGAGCCGTGGATATATTTATTCAACGTACCACCATCCATGTTGTTGGAAAATAATTTGATTTCAGATATTATCGGGAGGGGGGGGGGGGGGGGGGGGGGGGGGGGTAGGTGCACTTAGGGCATTTTGGAAGGAGTACACAGGTGAATATAATACAAAATCGGGAAAATCCTGCTTTCCTCGTTCCCTCTCTCTCTCTTTATCTCTCTCTCTCTCTAACGCTCGTGTTCAAATCTCCGTAAATTTTTACCACCTCCCCTCTCTTGTCTCCCTCTTTTTCTCTCTCTCTCTCTCTCTCCCCCCCCCCCCCCCCCCCCCAGTAATTAGGGCAGCAGAGATTAAAACAAAACAAAAAAAAAACGTAAAACGGCCAGGTCCGCGGTACCGGACGTAATTAGCATTTGCTTCGCGAGCACATAATAAAATTATTGTAATGAGCTTTCCCCCCCCTCCGCCACCACCAGCCCCCCACACTCCAATTCCCCCCCCCCCCCGCCCCCATCAATGACCGGGGTGGGGGCCGGAAACGTCGGATTGTTATCCACTTGACAGAGCGGTAACATTTTTATACCCACAAATATTTGAAAACAAATCTACACATTATATTGTTTTATTGTTTTTAGCACATGAAAAATGTGAAGAAGATCTCCTTACAAAACATTTTTTAGTGTCACTTATGTGTAATATGTACACACAAAAGCTATGACCCATCTCTGTAGCTTGATCCATAAGATGGTGGTTCATATCCCGGATTTAATAAAGCAAGTTGTAATATCACGACAGTTTTTATAAAAGCTATATTTTTATGTATTACATATGATAAGCATTATACTTACACACGTGACGAGTGGCTTCGAGCCTCCACTGAACTTTGTAGAAACTCTATCTCACCTTTGTCTTCTGCCTCCACACTCTCTCTCACACTCACACACACCAAAATATACTCATCGACTAACTTAGTCCAACTGCACCACCCACCTATCTACTAACACATTCACTCATGATTCGTCCCCAATTTGAATGAAAAATATTTCAAATGCAAATATGTATAATATGAATAATTAAAACGCTTCCTCTCACCCAAGAAACTCACAAATGAGCATCCACTTATGGTCCCTCCTCCTTCTCCTTCTCCTCCTCATCCTTCCCTCCCTCCCTCCCTTCACAACTACTATAAATCTCACTCACCTACATTCTGTCTCTCTCTCTCTCTCTCTCTCTCTCTCTCTTCGCCCCCTCCCTGCCTAAATATCCATCTCACTCACTCGAACACAGATTTTTCCAACCCTCTTTCTCTACTTATTTATATCGCTTTTAATATGATACTAGCCAGCGTCGATGGCATGTTGAATACACCGCTTCCCTTCAGAACACCGAAGTTAAGCGACATCCAGCGAGGTTAAGACTTGGATGGGTGACCATTCAAATTCTAATTCTCGTGACGCTGGCTTTTCCCGGCCCCACTCAGGCTGGGTGAGGTCAATGTGAGTAGCAGGTTTGTGAGTTTCCTGCGAATGGAGGGTAAAACCCCCGTCGTGATATGACCATGGCAGTTGAAAGCGACGTTAAACCCCACTTAAAAAAAAAAAAAAAAAAAAAAAAAAAAAAAAATATGATATTACAGTTAATTAATAAATGAGAGGAGCCCACCTCCACAATAAGGTAGAATTATCTTTGGAGGTGTCATATAATGTAAATCAAAATTGTATTAAATAAAGAATAAAATCAAATCAATCAAAAAAAATCTCTTTATCTCTCTCTCTCCTTCTCTCTCTCTCCTTCTCTCTCTCTCTCTTTCTCTCCTTCTCTCTCTCTCTATCTCCTTCTCTCTCTCTCTCTCTCTCTCTCTCTCTCTCTCTCTCTCCTTCAGCCTCCCTCCTCCCATCGGAACTAATATATAATTACTAGCCGTTTGCCCGTGCTTTGCAACGGGACTCAAATTTACTAAGGCATGGCCGTACTGCTGGACAGCAATGCCTTTTTGAACTTTTTATAATTTTTCTGGACAAAGCGATAATGGTTTTGGGGGGGGTCAATTCTGAGACATTTTTCGCTATCTCTTACCGTTTTGGCTAAACAACTCCGGACAAACAAACAAACAAACAAACATACCTGAATCGGTACATGCAAAAACGACATCATTCCAAAAGAGTAAACTTTTGGAAAATCAAAAAAAACTTTCCCATTCATTTTTTGTCCATAAGAAAAAAAAGAAAAAATATGTAATCGTAAGGACTTACCAAAAGAAACCATTCTATATAATTTTTGGTCAGATATGTAGTGCCATTTCAAATAAATAGCCGTTCAAAGGTCGTGGAATGATGCTGTTTTTGCACATATCGAAAATATTATAAATAATAACACACGTACACTTCGAATTTTATTGTTATTTCAAACAAAAACAAAAAAATATGAATCATAAAAATTATATGTATAAAAAGAAATCTGGTGTAAACATCACACGACTTTCCTTATCCCCGAAAAGAAGTTGAACTCCGGCACTCGTGACTCAACGGTAACAGCTGCAAATCAATGCCAAATTCGTAATCAGCACCTCAAAATCATTGGATTTGATATGTCACAATCCCCATCTAGGATGAATAATAAAAAAGTTAAAAAAAGTTAGTCAAAGCGGGTCCCCCCCAAGATACCGGTAAATTTGGGCCGAGGTCCAAAAAGTTCAAGATATCAAAAAAATTATATGAAGAGACCCCTATTATTTTTTTAATCTAAGAAAATGTTGTTCTCTAACTTTTTTTGTATCTTTAATCAATTCATAGAAGCGGCGCTTGCGGGCAATATTTGCGGCCCTGCGGCCGCATTTTGCGGCCAATTTCAACCAAAAGTTTTGTGGTACGTTTGGTGTAAAAAATTGATTTTCATACCAAATTTCAAGTCTCTAGCTCTTAACGTTCTTGAGATATCCTGTTCACACACACACAGACAGGATACACCAATTAGCTACAGATTACATGCAAGAACCGCATCAATCCCGGATCTATGTCGTTCTTGCATGGAACGAAAATTATAGAAACGTGTTTATATAGGAAGGGAGTAGCAGAATGATTTGGTTTTGATATAAAATTGTGCGTTTACCTTCCGAGATCCAAAATCTATGAAAACCCCATTTTCCAAAAAATGTGATTGATGTCGTTTTTGCATGTACCGATTCACCTGTAGGTAGGTAGGTAGTCCTTTTTTCTGTTTTATATATAGAGATATAACTCGTTTATTCTTGCGTCTCCGCCTTTCTTCCCTTAGTATCCATCTCATTCAATCTTTAGCAGATTTTGCAACTGTGCCCGCCCCCTCCCCCTTCTCTCTCTCTCTCACACCCTCTCTTCCTCCCTCCATCCATCCCAATCTCAAAGGGAAATGTGTGTTCCCTTTGAAAATTTGACCTTCACAAGTTCTCAGGATTCTGTTCTAATGACATTAGATGTAGCCTCATTACTCATTAGTAAAGTGTTCCAGTTCATGGATTATCCTGGCATTTGGTCGCTGGCACGGGTAGCGGACATGGACCTATATTTGTTATTACTATTATTTTATTTTATAATCCCGGAGCTATCGGCACACTGAATGGAACGCGAGAAAAGAAGAAGAAGAAGGGAAAAAAATGCTTTTAAAATTTAAAGTTGGTAATTTACTTTTTTACATACATTAACACAAGAACTCCACATTAATGTGTGAGCGGTGGGGCCGGCGAGGCGGGGTGAGGGCGGGGGGAAAAAGACTTAAGCACTTTTTCTCTCATTGCTAAAAGCTCAGAAAGTTTTTTTTTTTCGCTCTCCTCCGTTATATAAAGTTGTTTCATTTTTACTTTTTTTATATGCTGAAAAAGTTAAATCCCTAATTCATGGAGGCAGTCATGGTGCATATATGATGAAAACTCCGCTGACTATGTCCGGTGCACTAAATGTAGGACATCGGTGCAAGAAGGGACGATGATGATGGTGGGATTGCAACAGAGATAAGCCAGACCTGACGTCAAGGTGGACTACAGTGCGCTGTGATTGGTTGGAACTCCGACTAATCTTAAATTCAATCCTCTTTTATAATTGAGAAACATTTGATTATTATTATTAAATATGTTAGATCAAGTTTTATTTACAATAGAAATTGAAATTAAGGGCCGTGCTAATGCCATCAACGGCATTCTCTTCCATGTATGATTCAAATCATAGAATACCAGCGCTATCTGGTTTGAAATATTTTTGAATAGGGTGAAAAAATAGTAATTTAGACACGTCAGCTGTTGTTAGTTAGTCACATTAATATCTAGGTTATATTAACTTCACCTATAGCCTGGGTTGGACCGGAAATGCCAGCCAGCCTAACGCGTTTGGAGGGAACAGAATTTTCTTCGAAAAGTCTCCTCCCGGGAACCGGGAATCGAACTCGGAATCTCTGGACGACGGGCAGTAGTCACAACCATTACGCCACGGAGGCTGGGTTAGGTTAGCTCTACTGTCAGCAGTGTCCTCTCGAGGTAGTGTCGCCCCACGCATTTCACAACCCTGACATAAACTTTGCGACTTCTTCCCGCTCGTCTGTCTCACTTCGCAAAGTTTTCTCTCACATGAAAGTTGCGTCTCTTTTTATGACGAGCGCCTGCTGACTATCAGGTGACTTGATTTCTAGCTCATCGCGAGGCAAACTTGGATGAATTAGAGGTGTAGTTATCCGCCGTCTCAGGAGAAGTACGAAAAATTGGAGGGAATGCCGTAGGCATTAGCACCGCCCTTGATCAAGATTTGTTTAATAATTTCAACTTTGGTTCTTGTAAATTGTATATACTAAATTTTGTAAATAAAACTTGATTAAATCTGTTTAATAATAATAGCCATGTTTGCCGGAGTAGAAGGGTGCACTGGTAGTCAAGTGGTTATCGCGGAAGTCTGGTAATCCACAGGTAGCGTAGAGATCCGTTGGTTCGAATCCCACCCGCAGGTAGGACTTGGATTGATGACCATTCAAACCTCATTTTTGTTGTTGCTCGCTCGACAACTATTAAAATCTAAGACCCAAGTCATTCGAAACGGGGGTTTTACCCTCCATTCACTGCAACCCACAAACCGGCTACCCACATTTACTTCACCCAGCCTGTGTTGGCAATGGAATTTGACTTTTGACAAATCGTTAGAAAATTTAACTCATTAATAACCAGACTGGTCATCATTATAATGTCCTATTTTTTCTCTCTGTTACAGGTAAATAACATGCATTCTAATCACGCTCGATTCTCATTCAAACAAATTGTGTTTCACCATTCAATAGTAAGTTGCATGTTGTTCAAACTCATCTCCTCTACTGAAATGGCTGATCCCTGTGGCGCTGAGTTCCGAACCGACACGATGTATGGCAATGCCTCATTATGTAGAGTAGGAGTAGTTAAAAATAAATATAGGGCAATGCCTCGGGCCGTAACTCGGGTTCAACCAGCCGATCCTGCCAGAACGATTTTTCGGTTCGTTTTGACCTCTAGTTTGCTGTCCTATCTAATTTCACACGATGCGGTTGGAGATTCCAGGCTGGGCTTTTGGTAGAATCGGCAGATCTAAAATGAAAAAACAATACCAATAACTATTAAACAACACTCAAACAATTCTAATGAAAATAAACCATCAGAGGGGGAGGAACAGTGCCAATGGTTGGGGTACTCTTTCAAGAAGTATTAAAAAATAAACAGGTATCATTTGATTGTTAATTCATTTAAGCTACAAACGCTATTAATAACTACTCTTCTCAACACTAAATAGGTTTAACTCTAATAAAACATTACAGAACTGGTAAAACTTGCGAAGAATCCAAAGTATATTACTAAATAAAAAGGAGTCATTGTCAGCGTCGATGGCCCGTTAAATGCACCGGTTCTCGTAGGATCACCGAAGTTAAGCAACGTCCAGAGGTGTGAAGACTTTGTGATGCTGGCCCACCCCAGTCTGGATGAGGTTACTGTGGGTAGCAGGTTTGTGAGTTTCTTCCGAATGTAGGGTATAACACCCCGTCGTGTTGTGACCATGCAGTTGAAAGCGACGGTAAACCCAAATTAAAAAAAAAGAAATAAAAAAAGGAATCATTTGATAATTGATAGTATGTACAACAGACTATTCCTCGAAGTCTAACTAGTGTTAACTCTAAACAAACAGCACGCAACTGGTGGCGTCGACTTCCGGAGATGAACAATGTAGGTACCTCCCCGCAGGCTGGGCAGGAGAGTGAGGAGGAGAAATCGATGGGAGCTTCGGCCGGGAGGGGGAGGGGGGGGGGGGACGTGCAACTAGTTGAAGACTTGTTGAGCGTCGGACGAGATCCTAGGAGGGATTAGGAGGGGAGGAATTAGGAGGGGGGGAATATCTACAGGTCCTGTCCTGTTGCTGGCTGCATGCCTACTTGTAGCGTCTTCGCGTCGCTTTTATTGTTGCTTGCGGCAGTGAGGGGTGGGGTCGTAGCGGTGGAATGGGTCGTGCGTGGAAGGGTGGACTAGGGCAGAGGGTTGTGGGGGCTTTGTGGAATGGGCAGGTTCGGGAGGATTACAGCCGTGGAATGGGATCGCGTCGCGGGGGGAGAACTGTAGCGGAGGGGTGGGAGACACAGGGTATGGTTGGCTTCGGGGGGATTACTGAGAGTGATTCGGCGGCTTCGCGGGGGAGATGTTTTGTCGTTTTAGGAAGAGGAGCGTTTGGGGAGATAAAAATTGCTGAGCTGTAGTTCCCTCGTTTTATCCGTTTTTATTTACTGTGATGGAGATTAAAGTGAGATGTAAGAGTTTTCTCTTCGCATTCGCATTATGTTCCCAGTAAGGAGCATTTGTTGTTTTCTAGTTCGGTGGGTTATGACTGTTATGAGTGGTACATTATTTTGGATTGTTGAAATTTTGTGAAGTATGAAGTTTTAGACTTAACTGGCAAACTTTGTTTAAATGTGTAAAATATGACCTCTAAGAGTATAGGTATGTCATTTGTGAGGATTCTATTTATTACTCATTACTCATTAGTAGTCACTAAACAACTATATTTCTAATGAACCCGGTATATTACGGTATACAACAGCCTTCTTTTATTAAGGACTTTATATTTTTTCATAAAATCACGTTTTAGTCGGTATATGAAACCTGGATATTCGAAACAATACATGTGGGTTTCATTAACGATACCAGAGAAAATTGTGTTTTATGCACACTTTCTGTAAAAATTCAAAACATAGCCGACTGAAGGCAAAATGAATAGCGGGCCAAGTATATGTATTATGTATAGATGAGTCTTCAGGCCTTCTCTGTATCAGAAAGTTCACTCGTCTTCAGAACAAAGCTTCACAATCTCGTCTCGCCTCCTTTCTCCGCGCAAAGCCATAAACTTTCAAAAAAGCCAAAGCAGCCAGCCAAACTCGTTGTACTCTCTGTGTCCGTGAATCGACCCAGGTCCCGTTAGTTGTGAGCCGAGCGCTGCCTGCCTGGTCGACACTCGCGCATACCGGGATAATAGCAGCTAGAGATCTCCTGGCAAGCATGACCTAGCCAAACAATGCGTTTTCAAGAGCTTCTAGCGGGCAGTGGCGGAGTTACTGTCGATATAGTGGGACCAGCTATCCTTCTAGACATAATAGGATGGTTTATTTTTTTTTTAAAATAAAGCAATGTAATACTATGGGATAGTAGCAGCTAGAGATCTCCAGGCAAGCATGACCTAGGCTAACAATGCGTTTCCAAAGCTTCTAGCAGGCAGTGGCGGAGTTACTGTTGATATAGTGGGACCACCTGTCCAATTTGAAATAAAATTGAAGGAGGAAAGCAGCTTTTTCTTTACGATTCCCACACCAATTGCATTGTAATAAAGATCATTCACTCGCTGAGAAACGCATCTCCAGCCACAACTGGTGCAATTGCTAAAAAAAAAACTGTGTTGAGCAATAAAAAACTACTGAGCGCGCGATTAGCTCAGTGGTTAAACACCCGCTTGCCATGCGGAAGGTCCCTGGTTCGATCCCCCGTGCCGCCAAAAAATTGTATTCTTAATTTGGTTACCTTCTGGTGCGCCCAGCACCTAATTGGGAAGTATTGTGTCACTTCTCGCCCATCAGAGGGGAGGCATACTACGGGGTAGGTAGGCTACAACACAGACCACAAGCGTCTACAGTAGCTCCTGTTTCATGGCTACGAAATAAAAACGGCTGTGAAACACTCATCTTTAAAATAAATAAAAAAGAAAAGAAAAAATGGTTAAACTATTAGTCCATGTAGGCGTGTAACCCTCGTAAATAGTATATGAGGATTAGGAGCAGTAGCAACACTAGTAGTAGTTAGAAGTTGCTGGATCGATATGGGCGGCGGACTTGTAACCTAGAGGTCGGTGGTTCGAGTCTCAAGTTTGGTAAAAATTAAGCAGTGTGTGAGTTTGACAAATTGTTACATCACGAATATCACTCTAATGATTAATACAAATTAGATTACTTTTTACTTTCCTTATCCTATAGAAATAAAAGTAATGGAATCACCCAAAAAAAAATCACTATGAGGAGTAGTGGAGGCAAAACTAGAAAACCCTGCGTTCTACGACACTCCGACAGGGGCATAGACCTCCTGATTGAATGGAGTTATCTCACCGAGAATGCACTTGCAGTATATGCAGTATTGCAGTGCAAGCTCTGTTCTATGCCAGTACATGCATAATGTTTCCTCAACCATAATCTCACCGTAGAAGAATTTGAATAATTCCTTGGAATTTTTATGAACATTCTTGCAAAAAAAAAATATGGAATTTTTTCTATAACCTAAAGTAGATACTTGTTTAATATAATATTTTGAAAAATATAGCCATATTGGAATTTTTATAGTTTTTTTAAGTAACAAAACCTGAAATTTTAACTACAAGAAATTTAACCCAATAGTTTTAACTAAAAGAATTTTGAAATATGTAGTATATTATAATTATTTGACCTGGTTGTAGGGTTTTCAGTGAAACCCTTACAATTAACACTGCGACTTTTTAATTAGATCTATTGTGACAGAAAATATAGTGAAATTTTCACAATTTTTGGGAGAAAAAAATAATAATATTCTTCTGACCTAATATAGGTAGTGTAGAGTGCTCTCATTTTTCTCTGCCAATCTTGGGACTCGAGCCAGTGGTCCCCGATTTATGAGACAGGTCCGCCTTGTCACCACTCCACCTGTGATGTATTGCTTTGGCGACCAATGCAGAATCTGTGACAGCGCTTACTTTTGGTCTACGAGCACCTATAGTCAATGAGTATTATGCACGAGATCGTTTGTATGGCTTATTGACCTATCACCGGGTTGATGTTGAGCTTTCGATGATGAACGGTGGATGACATTATAATGAAATGATATTTCGGTTTCACATTACGCCAAAGATAAAAAAAAAATACTTATTTTTAAGATGAAGGTTAGGCGTCATTCAAGAAGTCATCCGGGACACAATTTACCTTTAAAAAAATCTATAGTATTCTATGCTATATTGTGTCTAAGATGTGCTGTACTCGTAGATGTGTAATATCGACGGCACTTGTGTGGAGTACTTGTGATGTAAGAGGAAGAGTATGGAGTACCCACTTGTGGAAGATAAGAGAAAGCTGCTCTTCAAATTCTCTCCCCACGTTTTGTTTACTTTCGAATGAGGCGTATGGGAATTTGTTTTTCTTCCTTCTATCTCTCTACCTACCACTCCTTCCATCCCTCTCTCCCTCTTTCTCTCTCTCTCTCTCTCTCTTCCTCTTCCTCTCTCTCTCTCTCTCTCTCTCCCTCCCTTCCTCTCCCTCTCCCTCTACCTACCACTCCTTCCCTCCCTCTGTCCCTCTCCCTTTCTCTCTGTGCCTCCATCTCTATTCATCTTTCTGTCTTTCTTTCTTCATCACTCCTTCCTCTCCACTCTCTCTCCCTCTCTTCCTTCCTCTCTCTTCCTCTTCATTCCCTCTCCCTCTCTCTCTCTCTCTCCTCTTCTCTCCCTCTCTCTCCTCTTCTCCTTCTCTTTCTCCCATCCTCTCACTCTCTTCCCTCTCACTCTCCTCTCCTCCTCTCCTTCTCCTCTCTCTCCTCTCTTCTCTCTCCTTCTCCACTCCCTTCCTCTCACTCTCTCTCCCTCTCTTCCTTCCTCTCTCTTTCTTCTCATCACCTCTCCCTTCCTCTCTTCTCTCCTCTCTCTTCCTTCCTCTCTCTTTCTTCTCACTCCCTTCCTCTCACTCTCTCTCTCCTTCCTTCCATCCTCTCATCTTTCTTCTCTACTCCCTTCCTTCACTCTCCTCCCTCTCTCCTTCTCTCTCCTTCTCTTTTTCTCATCCTCCCTTCCTCTCACTCTCTCTCTCCCTCTCTTCCTTCCTCTCTCTTTCTTCTCACTCCCTTCCTCTCACTCTCATCTCTCCCTCTCTTCCTTCCTCTCTCTTTCTTCATCACTCCCTTCCTCTCACTCTCTCTCCCTCTCTTCCTTCCTCTCTCTTTCTATCCTCCCTCTCCTTCTCTCTCCTCTCTCTTCTCTCTCCTCTCTCTCCTCTCCTCTCCCTCTCTTCTCACTCTCCTTCACTCTCTCCCTCTCTCCTCTCTCTTCTCATCCTCCCTTCCTCTCACTCTCTCTCCCTCTCTTCCTTCTCTCTCTTCTTCATCACTCCCTTCCTCTCACTCTCTCTCCCTCTCTTCCTTCCTCTCTCTTTCTCTCTCACTCCCTTCCTCTCACTCTCTCTCCCTCTCTTCCTTCTCTCTTCTTCTTTCTTCATCACTCCCTTCCTCTCACTCTCTCTCCCTCTCTTCCTTCCTCTCTCTTTCTTCATCACTCCCTTCCTCTCACTCTCTCTCCCTCTCTTCCTTCCTCTCTCTTTCTTCTCACTCCCTTCCTCTCCTCTCTCTCCCTCTCTTCCTTCCTCTCTCTTTCTTCATCACTCCCTTCCTCTCACTCTCTCTCCCTCTCTTCCTTCCTCTCTCTTTCTTCATCACTCCCTTCCTCTCACTCTCTCTCCCTCTCTTCCTTCCTCTCTCTTTCTTCGTCACTCCCTTCCTTTCACTCTCTCTCCCTCTCTTCCTTCCTCTCTCTTTCTTCATCACTCCCTTCCTCTCACTCTCTCTCCCTCTCCTTCCTTCCTCTCTCTTTCTTCGTCACTCCCTTTCTCTCTCTCTCTCCCTCTCTTCCTTCCTCTCTCTCTCCTTTGTCACTCCTTCCTCTCTCCTCCCTCCCTCTCTCTCTCTCTCTCCGCTTTCCCTTCCTTCCTTTCTTTCTCTCTATCCTCTCCTTTTTCTTTCTACCTCTCTTTCTCTTATTATTTTGTGTTAATCACCATAACTCAAACCACCGAACTGCAGGGTACAAGTCCGCCGCCTTATGGATCCAGCTACTGAGGACGGTTAAGAAAAAGCCAATTTTCAAAAAATGTGGATAGGAAAAACAATATCATTGAAGTATAGCGGCCACATAAGATGTTTGTTACTTTGTGTGTACAATGTTCATATGTATATCATCAACGCCGCCGGCTCAAAATTGAAACTCTCATCTATGCAGTATCAGTATCGCCGTCAACGAAAGCAAATCAGCAAAAACACACCGCCAATGACGGACACATCACTTCCTCGTATTGCTCGTACAAGCCGTTTACATAGCAGATGTATTCTGAGATTTGTTTGTAAACAAAAAGACATGTTTCTTCGGAGCAAACAAGACCAATAATTATTGAAATGAGAGTAAGTCCCGAACCTGGGACCTTCCGCATGGCAAGCGAGTGCTCAACCACTGAGCTAATCGCCCGCTATAGGAATACATTTTCTTCAAGCAAAAGCAAAACCAAACAAGACCTCTGATTTCACTGGAAACACTCGGATGTAAACTCTCACTCATAAAAATTATGAACTCTGTGATAATGTTGCCTCCCACCTCACATCTCGAGCGGCCAGTTTTGAGCGTGGTCCAAATCTCGACGCGTTGTGTCTTTGCCAGCGATTGGGGGCTTTGGGCTTCCCAACATGATATTCCGCCGACACTTGACTGAGAATGTTTCTAACACATGGTGTGTGTGTGTGTTTGTGTTTGTGTGTGTGTGTGTGTGTGTGTGCGCGCGACTGTGTGTGTGTGAAAGAGAGAGAGAGTAAGAGAGAGAGAGAGTGAGAGTAAGAGAGAGAGAGAGAGAATAAGAGAGAGAGAGAGAGAATAAGAGAGAGAGAGAGATAGGTTGAGTGTGTGTTTGTAACATGTGGGTATGGAATAACAATAATAACATACATACTATGGGTATGAACGATTTTTATTCGAGATAATTAATTATCTTAATCACAATGAATTGAAAATCCACTTCATATATAAGAGTTCAATTTTTATCATCCTTAGCGATCACATAAGATACATAGATATCAGGTCAAAGGTATGTAGTCGAAGAAATATACAAAAGTAAACATAGATAGGCGGGACACATAGTAAGCACAAATGAGAAAAGATGGACAAAAATAGTGACAGAGTGGTACCCGAGAGAAGGAAAGAGAGGAAGAGGATATCCACTAACGAGATGGGACGACGCAATAATAAAAATAGCGATTAATACGTCATGGATGAGGAAAGCCCAAGACAGAGAAGGATGGCGGTCATGCGATCTGGAGAGACAAACTTTAGTGCTGATATCACAGATCCATACAGGGATAATGAAGATCAACCGGACGACGGCAGTGCGCTGGGTTAACTGTTCACTTATATTACCCTCACCCAGCCTCAGGCGAGTTGAAATACCAGCTGATCATGGATGTTAACGACACGACGGATGCATTCGAAAATCAGCAAGTTCGCCATTCTCAGCGTGCTGTCCTTTGCTTAACTTCAGTGTTTTGTTTGCTACATAGTTTTGATCTCAACTTGTATATGAACGTATTTTTTAGAAATATTAGTGTGTGCATGAGTCGCTAATTTCTGAGCTCTTAACTCTTTCTCTCTCTCTCTGTCTCTCTCTCTCTCTCTCTCTCTCTCTCTCTTTCGTCTAATTGTTAATTTGTTTTCACTGTGCTGGTGTGATGGTTTATCTATTGGTGCTTTTGCGACAGTCTAAATGGCTGGGTGAGGTTAATTAGAGTTGCCGGTTTGTGGGTTTACAGCGAATGGAGGGTGAAACCCACGTCGTGATATGACCATGCAGCTAAAAGCGACGTTAAACCCAATTTGAAAAAGAAAGAGCTACCTTGTTGACGGGCGCATGTATGTTGAAGCTGATGTTCATACAAAAGGCTAATGCCCCCAACCCAACACCCTCCTCGCCCTTGCATGATTTATAATCTCACCGAAAAGTCGTTTTCTTTCATATCGCGAAATTCGCACTAAGAATCCGCGATCTCAGCCCTGCCTCTGACTTTATTATTCGCGTCTCAGATCTTGCCAACATCAGCGCGTTTGATAAAGTGCTACATTATTTTCATTTTTATGATCGCCAACGTCTCATGAGATTGGCGACACATTTCATTGGGATAATGCGCCCCATAATCCGGCGTACAAACGTCAGAGCGATACATTATTGGCCCGAATATAACGCACATTACTTTTTTCGCCAGAAAATTGTGATGATTACATTAATTTATATATATTTGGTTTCCGAAATATTGTTGAACGCCATTGTACAATGTCGAAGAGAAGCGCACTCGAAGTCGTAAAGATTTTCTTTGAACGTAAACCCGAGATTCCGGCACTGTCGTCAAGCTTATCGCCGTCTTCAAGCGACATAGAGTGCATGGGAGTCAATTGAGAGAAGAATGGTTGATCAAATTTGAAATTAGCCGGTTCGGCCCAAAACAGGCTAAGTAAGGTTATTGTGTGTGTCTGGTTGGTGAATTTTCATCAATTGGAGCGTAAAACCCCTGTTTCGAATGACTCGGATGTTAAAGAGACGTTAGGTAGAAAAATAAATCTGATTTTTGTTCTTTGTAACACCTCAAATGAGCTTTTAAGTTTTAACTATCTAATCTTAATGTGGGTTATCAACGTATCATGTTTGTTTTAATCACTATGAATACCAAATGAGAGGATTTCAATCAAAGTTTATTTTTCAGGTGAAAATAGTACTCGAATAACACATCTATTCAAGGTTTTATATTTGATCCATGCTACTGACATGTGGTAGAGTTCCAAGCATGCATGCTGCATTGCCGCGTTTAACTATAACTTGACTTGAGTGAGAGTCTGTGACTTATTGATTTAAAACGTTTTATAATTCGGCCCTCCTAATATTCTCCACGCATAGGATACGAACCATGGAGTTCCTGGTTACGAGTCCCCTGCTCGAGCTACTGAGGAGGCTGGTCACAGGACGCGACCTTGCTGCATATTCCAGCGGCGGCCCCTGATGGTTCATGACCTGTAATGCTTCCATCAGGCCGCTATATAGACCTTTGGAATAAATTAAATCTTAAATGAACTCACCCCCTCCTACTCTCCTAGCACCCCCCCCCCCTCATTCTCCTTAACGTCGTTCTCATGTACTAACATTTTTAAAACACTTTATCTCCCCCTTGACACTCACTCCCTCTCTTTTTTATTTCTGTCCTCTCTGTCCTCTCTCTCTCTCTCTCTCTCTCTCTCTCTCTCTCTCTCTCTTTCAACCTCTACCCTTTCTCTCATCTCTCACTCTATTATCTCTGTCACTCCCTCTATATTATATCTCTACTCTCTCTGTCACTCCCTCTAGTATATCTCTACTCTCTCTGCGCTCTCTCTCCCCTCTGCCTGTCCCTCCCTCCCTCCATTATCTCTTCCCATCTTCCAAGGGTCATAATTTTGAATGAATTTTAAAACATTTCCTCTCCCTCTGTCCCGTGTGCCCAGCTTGTTTGTCCGAACACATCCATAAATGAAAATGACCTTTTTCCAAAGAGGAGGATGAGTAATTTGAGAATATACGAGGAAGAGACCTGGGGAAGAAAGAGGGAAGAGAAGGAGCAGGAGTATAATAGGATGAAGGAGGAAAAGATAGAGATAGAACAGAAGAAGAAAAAGGAGAAGCGGGAGTATAATAAGATGAAGGAAAAAGAATAGAAGGAAATGGAGGAGAAGAAAAAGAAAGAGAAAGAGGAGGATTATAATATTAGGATGAAAGAAGAAGAGATAGAGATGTATGAGAAGGAGATTGAGGAGACTAATGAGAAAGAGGGAGTATAATAGGACGAAGGAGGAAAAAAGATAGAGATGGATGAGAAGATGTTATATTAGGAGAAGAAAAACGGAGAAGAAACAGGAAGAGTTGAACATAAATATATCATATTGTACTCCAGCACTTATATGGATGTGAAAGAAAGAGAAGAAAGATTGAGGAGGAGAAGTAGTTAGAGGGAGAAGGAGGAGGAAAAAATGAACATTCATATATATCCTACTCCAGCAGATGGATGTGAAGTGAAAGAAGGAGAAGGATTTGAAGAAGAAGAAAAGTGGGAGAAGAAAAAGAAAGAGAAGAAATGGATGTGACAGAAGGAGAAGAAAGATTTAAGAAGAGAATAATTTGGTGGAGAGCAATAGTCAGTATCTCTCTCTCTCTCTCTGCTCTCTCTCTCCCCCTCTTCCTCTCCATTTCTCACTAACCCATTTTCTTTCCTCATCCTCCCCCGTCCTTCCCTCGAGTACTCATTTTTCCTCATTCTATTTTTACATATATGTATGAGCTGCAGAGTAACAAAATTCTTCCTCCACGACATCATTTTACCTCACATAATATCTCTCTCCGTTCGCATTAAATAATATAATCGGATTAGGGTGCTCAAAGTTGAAGGAACCCCCGAAGGGGAGGGGGGTGGGCTGCTACATCCCTTGGGAGGGAAGATTGTTGTGGGAGAGAGAGAGAGAGAGAGAGGGTGGGGCAGGAATGGTGAATCTTCTCTCCCACCCATTCTTTGGGTGATATTTTGTCAGGCACTCTCGTCTAAAAATCTGAAAAGATAATAATTATTCATCTCGTTAATTTTGGTTCTATGTCTATGTACATTGTACATACTCGTAAATTATATCAATGGCCTAGACATGATGACGCGACGATCAAAGAGATACCTGCGGTTTCGAAACACCGGTGTTTTTTTTTTAATTAATATTTCATTTAAAAAAATGATTCCATTACTTTCCTTTCTATAAGATAAGGAAAGTGAAAAAGAACAAAGTTTGTGATTATCACGAGAATGATGTCACAATGAGTGAATTCGGAACTTCATTATATGTATGTCCAAAGCTTCAGACTCGAAAAACGGACCTCCAAGTTGCAAGTCTTATCAATCGAACTAATCGAGTTGAATTAATTAATCTCTTTCTAGTATTTTCTTGAATCTGAGAACCACCAGGCGAGGTTAAATGCTCAAAGCATTTTCTACCATCTAACCCTCAGAGTCTTATTATTATGTGGATCCCTACGCTAATTGGATTACCAGACTAGTGCTTAAAATCGTTAACAATTGAAAATTTCAATTATTGAGTCTGTAAGCAGTGTTAAGCACACAAGTTTGAAAATTCAAGCGGTCGGTGATCAGTTTATTGATTTAAAAAAAAAAAATACCTCACTCACTGTCACCTTGGAATCCTTTCTGAATCTCAAACCTCGAGAATTCTAGTAGAAATTCTGAGATTCTAGTAAGAATATAATCTACTTCTCCATACAGTACATAAATTATTTTCCATTCTGGTTTCTCGTCTACCTTTAACAGTTCTGTAATCTGAATCTCTTTCTCTGCGAGAACCTGTTTACTGTTGCTTATGAGAGTCTTGAGTTTGGGAAATAGTTTCAGAGGTAACTACAATCGGGTAGGCCGAGTGAATAACCGTACCGTTCACTTGTTTTTCTTCGTCTCAGGGCCGAATTATGAAACAGGATTAAATATCTAGGATTTGTTAATCCAAGCCACTATCATCTAACACCTGATATAAATGCATGTCATCTAACATCTAATGAAAGAGAATGCCGTTGGCATTAGCACCGCCCTTGATCAAGTATTTTTTTTTATTATTAATTTCAATTTCTATGTAAATATTTTATGTACCACCTACTTTGTTGTAAATAAAACTTGATCTAACATGTTTAATAATAATAAATGCGCCTAAATATTCTGTCCCGGTAGCTCAGTGTCCTGGACACGGAAGGAGCCCAGAAAATGGCTTCTGGGCGTCCACAGGGGTTAATACCTTATCAATCCTTCCACCACCATGACACAATCATCATGGACACAATAATAAAAGTGGTAAATGCGCTGTAAATTCAGAGGTCGTGGGTTCGAAACCGAGCCGGGACATGACAAGTTATCCTCCCATTTTGGGATTTTCACCACATAATAATACGTCTTGGGCTTACTGCTGGGATAATGGGACTTAATAGTCCTAATCGGGCAGTATAAATAAGGCGACATTATTATTACAATATTATTAGTTCCTCGGTTGGTAACTTGGTCTCTAGTGTTGCACTTGTGATGTTGGTGTGGATGCAGCTGGATGCGCCTGGCTGCACTCCCTCAACTTGTGGCATTCAGTGTGTGACGGTAGTTGTGATGTGTCGGGATGTAATAGGATAGGTGTTCTGTTCCCGGCGATGCAGCGCTGTCGTGAAGTGCAACTTAGTGCATCATGTGAGGATACGAATTTGAGTAGTCACCCTTGGCGATCGCTGGCCGACCTGGACGTTGTTTAACTTGAGCGAATGATATCTGACGAGAACACTGTTTTTATTTTACAATTTTCAGCACTTTTTCTAAGTTTTTTTTTTACGATTTTCACTAGGTTATTTGACGAAAAAACATCTGGGTACAATTAATTTGTACACGTAAAATTACAAAGAGATGTGTCGTGAATTACTGAATACAATACTGATGAATGCTCTATCGACGCTGGCCGAAGTATCTTTTTACAGTCCGCACTGGGAGAGATTTTAATGCGAATGTTTTAACATGGTTTTGAACTTAACGTTAATTGTCACTGCGTTCATTCAATTAAAACTATGTTACGTGTAGTGCTTGTCTATCATCAGGTTAGCGAGATAACACGACTCTTGTTCATTTTGGGTTCAACGTCGCTTTCAATTACTTCAGGGCACATGCCATTCCGGAAAGGGAAAAAACTCGGTTAGAATTATCAGCTCCGGCCGGGATTCGCACCCGCAACTTCCGGGTCAGTAACCATTGCTCTCAACCTCTAAGCCACGGAGGTCGGCCTACTTTTTTCCAAAATATATATAAAAAATCAGAACCCAAATGATTTTAGGAAAAATCAATTTCATTTATTTATTACAAAGTAACATTTACTTACTTGTATACCTACTTACCCTTTCTCAGAGTTACTTCCTCTCTCCTTCAAACTTATTTTTGGTTCAAATTAAATTGCCTGCCGTTCCATCTCATGTTCAGCACATCAAATCCGAACTCTTTATGGCTCTCGTTGAACGTTTTCTGACTTGTTTACAGCGGGCTCTAATGAGTCAAAATTATAATAAGTGTTGTTGGATTAAGAATTTTTTGTTTCAATGCTTGGATGGAATTTTGGGACAGAACTCGAGTCTGAGAGTGCAATAAAAAATCGTATGCAGTTTAATAGCGGCTGGCTTGGAACCTCTTCAGTGTGTTCCGTTAAAAAGATTACATCAACCTTCTTCTTCTTTTACTCGGTCTTATCCCGCTCAAGCAGGGTCGACGTTGTTCAACCTCATGGTTGCGGTTGATTGGTCTTGGCACATTTTTTTCAGCCGGATGCCCTTCCTAACGCCAACGATTTTATTTGATTTAACGTCCTGGATTAGGGCGGGGGTTTTACCCTCGGTTAGCTGGGAATCGTACCAACTTCCCACATCAACCTCACCCAGCCTGGGTAGGGCCGGATTGAAAAAGATTACATCAATGAAGATCAGAACAATGTTTTAACTTTGAAATGGTTGGTAATTGAAATGGATTTAGGCCTTGGTTAGGGCAGTTTCTGCTGCTAGGGTGTCAGCTCTCCTCGTCCACAGCTGTTTGATCGAAATTATTCAAAATAATAAAGTGAACTCCATAAATCCACTCCATTCGATGGTTTCCATTCCCAATGATTTATCCCAGATCACCTCGAAATCCACCGCACTGTACCGTACCGCCTCTGTTGCTTCGGCATATTTGTACAGCTTGCGCCTTGCCTCCGATACTCCCAGCGGTCTCAACCTCTTGGAAACATATTCCACACATTTGAACAAACAGATTACGAGAGGAAAAAAAAAAAAAAAAACCCCCGTTGTCGTCGATAACAACGTAGCCCAGTTTTTTAGTACGGAAAACTGGAATAAGTGTCGCTTATATTTGCTCTGCTGCTCCCGCTATATGTTTTTTTTTTTTTTTTTTGATCTCTCGTTTGCTCTGGATTACATACATACGCGAGAGGGGAAATGCGCGCTTTCTGTGGGTGACACATTTTCTGATATGTCTTGCACAATAAGACGGATTTACGGCGGTTTACGGCGGATTAAAGCGCAGCGTGCATATGGGATGCTGACGGCTTATAGTTCTGTCTGTGGTTGTGGCCTTGCTTACGCGATGACCTTTTGACCGCGGGAGTAACCTGTCCCGGTAGCTCAGTGGTCGAAGAACCTGGTAAATCAGAGTTTGTGGGTTCGAAACCAAGCCGGGACATCAGAAGTTATTATTAAACATATTAGATTAAGTTTTATTTACATAGAATATATACATACATAGAAATTGACATTAATAAAACAAAAATTGATTAAGGGCGGTGCCAAAGCTAACGGTATTCTCTTCCGTTAAGGATCTTGAGCACTGAATAATACGTCTACGGGCTTACTGCTGAAATTATGGGACTCATTTAGTTTTAATAATTGAGCAGTAAAGTAAGGCATTTATCATGTAAAGCGTGCACGGAAAGTTTGTATGTAGAAGTTAAACTCTCTGGTGGTCGTGAGTTCAAATCCCATGGAGTGTAAAAGAGCCACGTTCCGAACGGTGAATGAATGATATTGAAGAGACGGGAGCCTCAACGCCCCAAAGTTAGAAAATTTTGGTAACTTAATCAAATTCTAAAGAATTCTTTGGTGATTCTTTGAGGATTTTGAAAATTTATTCGAATGCTTTATTCTTATATTTGGAATTCAAATCTCCTAAGAGCTTGCTTGCGTCGAAATTTTCTACCACTCTCAACAGGTTCGGTTGAATGTTCACATCTCTGCAACATTGGTGTTTGTTAGCACACCGAACACACACACAACACCAATAACAAACTCCTCTGAATGACGAAAATTCTATCTTTTTAATATAAATAAATACATTTTTCATCTCTCTCTCTCTCTACTCATCCTTCTTGACGTTTATGTTCACCTGATTTGTGTGTCAATGCTCGTGATATGTCAACAACGTGCGGATTTTTCACCATACATCAGATATTTTTTCCTCTTCCTCTCTCTCTCACACACACACACACACTCTCTGTCTCTCTCTCTTTCACACACACAGTCTCTCTTTCTCTCTCTGTCTCTCTCTCTTTCACACACACACAGTCTCTCTTTCTCTCCCCTCTCTCTCTCTCTCTCTCTCTCTCTCTCTCTCTCTCTCTCTCTCCCACACACACACACACACAATATCTCTCTCTCTCTCTCACACACACACACACACACACACTCTCTCTCTCACACACACACACACACACACACACACTCGCAAATCTTGCCTCATCCCCACACCACATATTGTATTTTCATGCAATGATCGAATTGATTGAATAATGCTTTGATGCGAGGGTGAAAGAGAGGAGGTAGGGGGTGGCTGAGATAAGAGAGGAGGGAAAGAAAGAGAAAGAATGAGAGAAAGAAAAGAAAGAGAGAGAGAGAGAGAGAGAGAGAGAGAGAGAGAGAGAGAGAGAGAGAGAGAACGAGAGGAGGGAAGGAGAGATACAGGTGGAAAGCTGGGAAGAGGGCTAAAGGAGGGTGGGTTGAAATGAGAAAGAGTAGAAGGAAAAGGAGGACGAAGAGAAAGAGGAAGAGAAAGAGGAAGAGAGAGGGAAAGAGAGATAGGTAGGTAGGAGAAAAAGAGAGAGATAGAGAGAGAATGAGAGAGAAAGAAAAGGAAGAGGAAGAAAGAAAGAGAAGAGAGGTAACAGGGACGGATCTACCCTTTTTGTTGCCCGGGACATAAGCTTAATAACAGCCAACAGAGGGCGCCTGGGTGTTCATACTGTTAGCCTGCGTGCGAGGCAGCCCCCTACCCTACATCCTACATGCGTCCCTGGGAGAAAGAAAGAGGATTAAATGAGGCTGGGTTGAGGGAACGAGGAGGAAGTGTGAGGAAAGCAGGAAGACAGAAGCTGATCCCTTGACAGGTTTGTGTTGACTATCACTACGTCTCCCCTGTTGCCTCAGGTCCCCCTAGTCTCCTGTACAGACTCCTGTTATCTCTGGGCAGGATCAGATGCATTGAGAACGGTGCGACTATTGCAATGTGGATGGAATTATTTGCGATGACAGTTTAGTCCTAAAGTGATATCACGCCGTCCACATGTATTGATACATTGGTAGTACAGTAGAACCTCGATTTTATGAACTCCCATTATATGAACTCGAAAAATCCATTTTTTTTTTTTTTTACATATTTTTTTACAATTGTTCAGCTCCTGCAGCTTAAAAAAATGCGAGATCTTGCTTTGGTTAAAAGGGCTAAAAAAATAAAGCAAACAAAGATCTCTGATTATTTTCAACCTCAGACAAAATAGAACCATTTGAACATGTTCTGTAATTTTAATGTTCATTTAAAATACACAAACACCTTTCTAAACCTTTAATATCGAAAATTTACCTTATTTTTATTGTTTTCTCTGTATTTTAAGGCAACCTCGATTTTATGAACTTTTAAATTGCACCTCGATTTTATGAACTAACCTTGGTCCCAATTAGTTCATAAAATCGAGGTTCTACTGTACGAGGAATTCGAAGGGACACGATCCAAATTTTCTCACTTTTCTATTTATACTGATTGAAACAGAGAGGTTAGTTGATGGCATGGATATTCAGAACTATTGCCTGCTGATGAGAGCAAATGAGCTCGAAACAGCTGTCCAGGTATGCTCTGATATTCATGTACAGTTTCTAGTACATTTTCTCACTTTTTTGTTTTATATTGATTATACTGAAAGAGATAATAATAGTAATATAAATTAATCCTACCAATCTCAGTAGCTTGATCGATTAGGCGGCGGACTTGTAAACTGGAGGTCACTGGTTCAATTCCCAAGAAAAGCATACATTTAGCAAAGCTAGTTAGAGTAGTTGCGATATCACTACTGTGAGCAACACAAATTTGACAACTGTTTTAAACTTTGGTTTTTTAATTCCATGTAATCAAGGTTTAAGTTCACAGTCTCCGTGGCGTAACGATTATAACTACTGCCCCTTTGTCCAGAGGTCTCGAGTTCGACTCCCGGTTGGGGCAGACTTTTCGAAGAAAATTCTGTACCCTCCAAACACGTGAGGCTGGCATTTCCGGTCCTACCCAGGCTGGGTGAGTTAAATGAGGGTAGCTGGTACGATTCCCAGCGAATGGAGGGTAAAACCCCCGTCCTGATTATCTATTTCATATCAGGACGTTTAAACCGAATAGAATCAACTAGTACCAATAGAACAGAGGCACGCTTCCTCTCGGTAGTGAGTTCTAACTAGGTCGCAGTGTTAATTGTGAGGGTTTTACTGAAAAACCCTGCAACCAGGTCAGATAATATAAAAAAATTCAAGTTGACGGTCATTGTCATTTTCAAGAGACGCTCCTGTTTAGAGACCATCAGAAGAATTGTGCGTAGCTCAACCCACAAACATTTAAGCATAAGTTTTTTTTTATTTAAATATTATGAATTAAGTAAACTGTCATTGTTATATATATTTGAACCATTTTACTTGTTATGTGTTAAATAAATAAAATAAACTACAAGCTGTGTACTAATGAAACAATTCCTTTTCCTCTGTTACAGGTAATGACTGATCTCTACATTTCCTATCCTTGATACCAAACTGAATTAGTGAGTATTTTATAATTATAATAATACTGTTAATGGAAGATAACCACCAGGCGAGGTTAATGCTCCAAGTATTTTCTACCACCTAACCCTCAGAGTCTTATTTAGGTCAGAAACTCAAATTGATGAGGAAATTTTTCTATGCATTGGGTGGGATTCGAACCAACGGATCCCTACGCTACCTGGATTACCAGACTAGCGCGTTAACTACTTGTTTACTAGTTCACATCTTAACTCTGTTGTACTTAGTGAGACTGTAGTACTTTAATTCTGTAGTATTACGTTCATAACGATTAATTACTGTAAAATAAGTTTATTTTTATTTCAACAAACCATAAAATATTTATATCTGTACCCCTAATATAAGAACTTGTGTTTTGTTTTTAGTGAATGCTAATTATCAAAAACAACTGTTTACCAGCCTCAAAAATAGTGTACATTTTGTTCGGTAAATTCCATAGTGGCGGAAATAGTCCAATATTCACGCCTTTCGTACCCATTGATTTTCATTTGAAGCTAATGAAATTATTGTTGAACCCGACGTTTTGGCCCTTGTGTGGTTGAAATAACTTTACGGCCAAACAATAACAACTAGGAGGGAAACCCTCTGAGACCACTTGAGTGCTTATTTAAGTGGCCTTTTTCCCTTCCTCTCCCTACCTCTCTCTTCCTGTATATATTCTCTCTCTCCCAACCTCTCTTTTTCTATACCTTATTCCTTCCCTTTTTTCTTCGTATTCCTTATTCCTACCTTTCACCATCCTTTCTCTCTCTCTCTCTCTCTCTCTCTTTCTTTTTTTTTGTTAGCATTAGCTTATAGGGGATGTAATTTTTATAACTATAAAAAAATAAACTATAAATAAATGATTTTTTTTTTATTAAATAAAATCTATCTCTCACGACGTTTCTTGTCCTCGCTGGACGTAGCTTTTAACTTTGGTGATCCTACGAGAACCGATGCATTCAACGCGCCCTCGACGCTGGCCTTTATTACTTTCCTTATCCTATTTTTCTTCGAGATATTATCAGAACGATATTGAAACTGAAACATTCGGATTGAAACTAAGCCGCCTTATTTTCCACGTTGATTCCGAGAAAGACAAATCAATACACATTCATAATATCAGCTCATCTTACACTGGAAGTTTCGAGAAAAATCCTCCCGTGTCTTGAGAACCTAGCAGAAGATTCGTGTTACAATAGGAGAGAGACTAGGAGAGAGAATATATGAGAACGAATTCGAGTCTAGCATTTCACTTCGGAGAAACACTCCCAGATGAGATGATGCATGCATACATAATATGTATACAAGATGATGTGTTCAGCCCAACCTCCCTGGTGTAACGGTCAGGACTACTGCCCGAGGTCTTGGGTTCGATTCTTGGTTTGGTCAGAAAATTCATTAAAAAATCCTGCTATCTTTTTTCTCATATCTATTTTTTATTGTATCATTGAAAAATAAATACAATAATTTGAGAAACTAATAAAGATATAAAATAATAAAAAAAGTAATGTTTAACAAAAAATAAATTTATTTATAGAGTCCATGTATGCTTATGCTTATAGCATGTGTTGGATTTCAATCAAGGCTGGGTGAGGTGAATGTGGGTAGGTAATTGGTACAAGTCTCAGCGATTTGATAGGTAAAACCCTTGAATAATTGAATAAATCATGTCAAAATGTTAAAACTAAAATAGAATATTGGGCATAGACAGCAGGAGTCTACAGACATTGGATCTGGGGTGTCCATAATATAATCCTTCCACCACCGTGAAATAGGTATCTGTGTCCATCCTACGGACACGAGATTATTACAGGTCACATTGGGGAGGAGTCTGTATCACATGACCACTTTCTCGTACCAAAAACGCCCGAAGTGAAATATTTTATTTAAATTTTTTATCATCGATCATTGAATTTCTGAAAATTCAAACCAACAGGCCCTGAAGGGTTTGGAATGGAATGGACCACCAGACGTATTTGAATGCCAGTACCATGTACTGACGAGTGGTTATTTCTACTAGTGGTTATTTCTAAATTATTTTCAATCATATATTGTGGAAAAAAGATGGAATACCGACTTCTGTAACACCTGGTTTTTATAGTTAAAAAAAAAAACCTGTTGAGAGTTTCACCAAAAATTTACATAGCTTCACCACACCGATGGATTTTATTTATGTTGTTGTTGTTGTTGTTGGTGTGTCAACTTTTCATGACCAGACAGCAATAAAATTATTGAATTTTTTGTGTACATATGTAAAGGTTGTGCGAAAGACATTGCCATTGGCAATAATCCCACCCTATAGTTAGAATCATGTTATTTTCTTTTATTTTTTGAATATGTTAAATCTACATTATTTCCAAATAAGCTATGAAGAAATAATATTATGTACAATATGCAATACCGATTGCATATATGCTACTCGTTTACAACTAGTACTATGGTTAATTTGGACAAGTATAAGTTGTGCTTTATTTAGACTGTCAGCGCGATACAGGTAGTCCCTCTATGCCAACAGTTCCTGTGGCCAACAAACATTTGTAACAATTTTTATAAATAAATAAAATACATTCAAATATGAATTGTACATGGTTGGTAAATAAATGTACATGGTAAATAAACATAAATTGTACATAAATTCCCACTTTTGACTGACTGACTCATACGTATATGTGAAATAAAGTATGAGTGAAAATTTCAAAAATCAAAACATTATTACACATTTCATCATCGCATCCAGGAGTGAGACAGCGGGTGGAAAGCTCGCTTCACTCCTGTGGCGGTGGCGCGGTGGTGATATGACGGCGGGATAATGGAGTGACAGGAGGGGCGGTGTCACATCTAGCGCCGTCGTCGGTAGGGATGAAATATGGGATTTTGATTTCAATTGTTGTTGGGAGCGGTGGGCGGGCCGGGGCGACATCTGTCATGTTGCCAGTCGGAGAGCGGCAAAGTAAGGCACGAAACAGGATAATGAAAATATTTCATAAAACCTTCATGATGCCTCCTAGTCTCTCTCTCTCGTCTGCCCCGCCCATCCGAGGGTGTGAAAGGCGTCTCACCCGCGGACCACCTCATCCCTCTCCTATACTTCTTTCCTCCCCACCTCCCTTATGTACCACTACCAACACCTCATTCTCCTCTCTCGTTCCCTCTACTCTTCCTCCTCCTCTTCTTCCTCCTCCTTCTTTTTCTCCTCCTCCTCCTCCTTTTACTCCTTCTACTTCTCCTCCTCCTCCTCCTCCTTCTCATCCTCCTCCTCCTTCTTCTCATCCTCCTCGTCCTCCTCCGCCTGCTCCTCTCTCTCTTTCTTTCTTTCTCTTTCCCTCTACTCCTGCTCCTCTTCTCTTTCTCTTTCCCTCTACTCCTCCTCCTCTTCTCTCTCTCTTTCCCTCTACTCCTCCTCCCCCTCCTCTCCCCCACCTCCCCTGACCTCATCCGTCAGTCACTATCATTATCATTTGGGATTGGAAAACTATTAGGGAATTCTCGAAAGTCACTAATAGGGCCGTCGGTAATGGCGTCTCGCTGACAGGGACTAATTAGGGTTGGGACTAGGACTGGAAGATTGATTTGTTCTGTTCCTGTCCATACAGTGGATCCTCTCACTAGAGTGATAGGTCTCTCCATGTAGCCAAATACATTAATTGGTGCATTGGTATGGAAGTATGGATATGGTTTCAGGCGCTAGTCTGGTAATCCAGGTAGTCTAGGGATCCGTTGGTTCGAATCTCACCCAGTGCATGAATTTTTCCTCCTATATTTGAGTTTGTGAACACATAATAATAAGCCACATAATAGTTCTATCTAATTGTTTTTTTTTTTTTTTTTTTTTTTTTTTTTTTTTTTTAATAGATATTCATGCTATAATTCTATAATGTACATACGGTATAATGAAAAAGACTATAAAAATATAAAATTAGGGATTCTTTTAATTATCATTTTTTGCTGAACGTCTCTTGAAAATGGATATTGACCGTTAACTTAGTTAGACCTAGATTGCGTGGGATTAATAATATTCGCAACACACGAGTCGGTGCGCGACGAATATCTCCTTAACGGAGTGTAACCATAAGAATAATAAAGAGAAGTAGAGGTCTTTAGTGGAAGGTAACCACCAGGCGAGGTTAATGAATGCTTAAAGCATTTTCTACCACCTAAACCTCAGAGTCTTATTATTATGTGGTCACATACTCATATTAACGAGGAAAAATTCATGCATTGAGTGGGATTCGAACCAACGGATCCCTACGCTACCTGGATTACCAGATTAGCTCCTTAACTACTTGACTAGTCCGTGACAGACCATTCAACGATATACCTACATTTATGTAGCAACGCATTTGTTGAATAGAGCTGTGATCTGGGTTAAGTAACGCTGAGAAAATATGTGCAGTTGTGATGTGCTGGGTGACGAAAAAAAGAGGAAGAGTCTCCGCGAGTCATTTACATGAATTATCATATATGCGCCGGTAAGAAAGAGAGAGTGAGAAAAGAAGAGAGACAGAGAAAAGAAGAGAGTGAGAGAAAAGAAGAGAGTGAGAGAAGAGAGTGAGAGAAAGAGAGTGAGAGAAAGAGAGAGAGAGAAAGAGAGAGAGAAAGATAGAAAAGAAGAGAGAGAGAGAGAAAAGAAGAGAGAGAGAGAGAGGGAGGGCTGCCGTGTCAGATACACCAGAGCTGAAAAGAAAAGAAGATTAGCTACAAAGTTTCAACAAAATCTTTTTTCAGCTCCTCTCTTTTACAAGAGAAAATTTCTTCCACCTTCTCTCTCTCTCTCTCTCTCTCTCTCTCTCTCTCTTCCATCTCTTTTACAGCATAAATTTACATCATCATAATATCTTACCATAAAATGTGCTTAGGTCTTTTTACCTTCGCCTCTCTCTCACACTCTCTCTCTCTCTCTCTCTCCCCCCTTCCTCTCTCCCTCTCCTTACTGACGTCTCTTATGATATGAAGAGAAATATAAATTTTCTATGGGAGAGAAGAAGGTGGAAGGGAGAAGAAGAGAGATAAGGAGAGGAGAGAGGAGAGAAGAGAGGAGAGAGAGAGAGAGAGAGAGAAAGAGAGAGAGAGAGAGAGGAGAGGGAGGGAGAGAGAGAGAGAAGAGAGGAGAGAGAGAGAGAGAGGAGAAAGAGAGAGAGAGAGAAAGAGAGAGAGAGAAGAAGTAGAGGGGGAAAAAGAAATGGCACATAAATGTATGCAGTAAAAATACATAAAATAAACTTGATAAACTTTCTCTTCAAAAAAAAATGGGGGAAAAAAATCTCGTTGGAACTGAGGAATGAATTACAGAAAGGTAGAGATGATGGAGGGAATGGCAGGGGTATAGAGAGTGGGTGAGAGTGAGAGGAGAGAGAGAGAGATGGAGGGGGAGAGAGTGAGTGAATGAATGGGAGATATTGAGATTAACAAAAAGAGATCGTTGGTTGAACTGAACAAGACACCATTTCTAACCCATCAGAGAATTACTTACTTACTTCTATGGCCACGCATACCTCAGTCGGTATTTGGCCTCACCAACAGTCTCCATCCATTTCCCTGGGTCTTGTTCCTTCTGGATTGTTCTTCCACATGCTGTCATATTGGTTGTTCTTCTTTTCTCAAAATATGTCCAGTCCATCCAATCGTTGCACTTTTGACTTCTCCAACTACAATCTGGTTCCTTATCAGAGAATTAGGCGAAGTAATTTCGTCAAGGGCTTTAAAAGTTAGTATTTGGATCCTACAAAGAATCAAAGAAAGAAGGAACTAACACTTTGGACGAATTGCAATTTTCTTTTTCGGAGAAAAAAAAATGCCCGAAATTCAGCTTTAGGCGGGATTCAAACCGGTGTCATTCGAACCAAAAGGCAGACGTCTTTTAGCTTGGAAGTTGCCGTATGTGTTAATAACAGCTTTGCAAAGCTCTACCATGTCTCGTAAGGCCGATGTCTTCTAGCTTGCAAGTTGGCGTATGTGTTAATAACAGCTTTGCGAAGCTCGTATGAACAAAGGCATACCGTTCCTCCCTTCTCTCTCTCTCTCCTCCCTCGCAAACTTGTATGATTGGCTCAAATGCTGTAATTTAATTAAGAAAACTGCACAAAAGAACCTACAAGGATGAAGAGAGTGGAGAGAGACTGGAAAGAGAGAGAAATAGAGGGATGAAGGAAGGAGGACGATGAGGTAAAGAAAAGAAGAGAGAGGGAATGTTGAGAAAAACTCTCATCTCGTAATTTCTCGAGTGTGATAAGAAACAAGACCTAGGTTGATGAGGCAGAGAAAGACTATCTTCCTCTCTCTCTCTTTTCCCCTTCCCATGCTAATAGTCTAGAATGGGAGGGAAGAGAGAGAGAAAATTAGAATCAGTATAAACAAAAAAGTGAGAAGTTGTACTAGATGTACATGAATATCAGAATTGGAGGGAGAGGAGATGTAAAGAGAGTGGGAGATAGAACCAGTATAAACAGAAAAGTGAGAAGTTGTACTAAATGTACAGGAGAGTCAGAATTTATCTGGACAGCTGTTTCGACCTATCTTGCTCCGATCAGCAGCTGATCCAGAAAATCAGCAGCATATAAGCTAAACACAGCTGTCTACCTATGTTCTGATGAGAGCAAAGTGTGTAGCCAGCTTAAGAGTGTTAAGTAATAATAATGATCTTTATTTTTTATCTTTTGTATAAGAGAGATGGAGAGAAAGAAAGAAAGAAAGAAAGAAAGAAGAAAGAAAGAAAGAAGAGAGAGAGAGAGAGAGATGGAGAGAAAATAGAAGACTACAGGAGGGATAGGGGAAGAAAGCAAAATCAAGACTTTCTTTCTCCAAGTGGGCAGAGGTTCTTAAAATTTCCAACGTGTGACTTGTGAAGACAGATGCAACCCCAGACAGACATGCCGGAAATTGTAAAGGCTTATGAGAAATTGGGCTTGTCAGCAGCAATTTAGCCAAAGAAATGTTTTGCAAAAGAAACGGAAAATAAGAAGGATAATAAAATATTAACCACTAAAATATTCATTCAACTTTCGTGTTTTCAAAACTTTTCTATCAATCAACTATGACCAAACAATTTAAAAAATTTTTTAATTTACATCAATATCAATCAATTAATAATACATACAATGAAAGACAAAATATTTACAAACAAAATATAGTAAAGTTTGATCAGGAGTGGTCATAAAGCCTCTGACTTTCTCTACCTTGATTAGATTCGTGAGAGAGCAGTTACAACTTACAATGATGTCATAATTTCTTATGTTTTGAAGAATTTATACAGCCATCCTCGTACAACGTCTCAATTTTCTGTTGTTACTGAACAAAATAGAGAGGTTTGCTAAAGACATGGATTCGGAGCTTTCTAAAGAGAGCTCACAAGCTCGAAACAGTACTCCAGGTATATCCTGATATTCATTTACGTCCAGTACAATTTCTCACATTTCCGTCTTCAATCCATGGTTGATGCATGAATTCCAAGCTTGTTGTATCACTCTACCAGATAGATACCTGGACCATGTGACAGTCAGCTCTTACTCGTATATTACAACTGACGGAAATTTGGCAAATTTGGTCAGCCACACTTTGCAACAAATGTTGAATACCGCCGTTTCGCACGGAGTTTTCAATTGAATCAAGTAACATTGAACAGCGGTATAGCGGCAGTAGCAAGGGCTGTATTATTTTCATAAAATTAATGAATTTCACCAGAGCCAAGCGGGGGAGACGTTAGATACAAGGCGCTACAGGGACCCGAGCCAAGTCTCTGTCATTCATGCTATTCATATGTGTTGTACACAATATCCTCGCTGTGTGAGTAGTCTCTGCCATTCATATGTTGTGTTGTACACAATATCCTCGCTGTCTGAGTAGTCTCTGCCATTCATATGTTGTGTTGTACAAAATATCCTCGCTGTCTAAGTAGTCTCTGCCATTCATATGTTGTGTTGTACACAATATCCTCGCTGTCTGAGTAGTCTCTGCCATTCATATGTTGTGTTGTACACAATATCCTCGCTGGCTGAGTAGTCTCTGCCATTTATATGTTGTGTTGTACACAATATCCTCGCTGTCTGTGTAGTCTCTGCCATTCATATGTTGTGTTGTACACAATATCCTCGCTGTCTGAGTAGTCTCTGCCATTCATATGTTGTGTTGTACACAATATCCTCGCTGTCTGAGTAGTCTCTGCCATTCATATGTTGTGTTGTACACAATATCCTCGCTGTCTGAGTAGTCTCTGCCATTCATATGTTGTGTTGTACACAATATCCTCGCTGTCTGTGTAGTCTCTGCCATCATATGTTGTGTTGTACACAATATCTCGCTGTCTGTGTAGTCTCTGCCATTCATGTTGTGTTGTACACAATATCCTCGCTGTCTGGTGTAGTTCTCTGCCATTCATATGTTGTGTTGTACACAATATCCTCGCTGTCTGTGTAGTCTCTGCCATTCATACGTTGTGTTGTACACAATATACCTCGCTG
The DNA here is from genome assembly GCA_024516035.1 of Bactericera cockerelli. Lineage (NCBI taxonomy): Eukaryota > Metazoa > Arthropoda > Insecta > Hemiptera > Triozidae > Bactericera > Bactericera cockerelli. Next base: position 6,446,693 of record CM044957.1, read on the forward strand.
TCTGAGTAGTCTCTGCCATCATATAGTTGTGTTGTACACAATATCCTCGCTGTCTGTGTAGTCTCTGCCATTCATATGTTGTGTTGTACACGATATCCTCGCTGTCTGAGTAGTCTCTGCCATTCATATGTTGTGTTGTACACGATATCCTCGCTGCTGTGTAGTCTCTGCCATTCATATGTTGTGTTGTACACAATATATCCTCGCCTGTCTTTGTGTAGTCTCTGCCATTCATATGTTGTGTTGTACACGATATCCTCGCTGTCTGTGTAGTCTCTGCCATTCATATGTTGTGTTGTACACAATATCCTCGCTGTCTGTGTAGTCTCTGCCATTCATATGTTGTGTTGTACCACAATATCCTCGCTGTCTGTGTAGTCTCTGCCATTCATATGTTGTGTTGTACACAATATCCTCGCTGTCTGAGTAGTCTCTGCCATTCATATGTTGTGTTGTACACAATATCTCGCTGGCTGAGTAGTCTCTGCCATTCATATGTTGTGTTGTACACAATATCCTCGCTGGCTGAGTATCTCTGCCATTCATATGTTGTGTTGTACACAATATCCTCAGCTGTCTGAGCAGTTTCTACCATTCATATGTTGTGTTGTACACAATATCCTCACTGTCTGTGTAGTCTCTGCCATTCATATGTATGTGTTGTAACAATATACTCGCTGGCTGAGTAGTCTCTGCCATTTATATAAATGTTAGTGTTTAAAATATCCTCGCTGTCTCAGTAGTCTCTGCCATTCATATGTTGTGTTGTACACGATATCCTCGCTGTCTGACTAGTAAATTATTATATTGTTGATTAATAAATAAATAAAATAAAGTTATCAAAGCCATCGTTGTTGTAAATAAATAATTCTCCACTGCAGGCAGGAAGGAAGGCTGTACGTATACTAGAATACTACCGTTGTAGATTTATTCAAACATATCCAGGAAACATTCTGAAACACATATCTTCGTAACTGTTTTTTAGTCATAAAATACATTTCAAAGACATCTCTCACTTAGTGGGTCTCTGGTGCTCTTGAACTATCAAGGTCCTGTGTGGGTGAACTGGAAATATCTATGCGTTTGTGATTCCGACCTGAGATGGAATCTTTTAGTCCAAATACCTTTCTCAATTATCAAATATTTATTTTGTTTTCAATTTTTTTTTTTTTTGTAAAAAAAAAAAAAAACTCCGTTCATTTAGTGTTTTCTGGGATGAACCTCATTATTCTCACAAATCTTATTAAAAAGTAAAATGTATGCTTGATATCTTGATATAATCCCGCTCGCATGACAAAACCGTTCAGAAATTTGAAGAGGCTGAGTGACGAATGTTTCTAGGAAAACTGTTCCAAAATTATAAACCCCGATGATAAAATGGTCGAAGCTATGTAAACAGCTGATTCAAGATCCTTTTGTGAAGTTTTTTTTCTAAACTTTTTTAAACGCATCATACACATAATGTTTTGTTCAGCTATAATAGTCGTAACATAAATACATATAGAACAAGAAGATACGTACACATAATAATCATTGCCTTCTTTAAAACCGCGGTCAAAGGCAAAAATGATAGACAAAACTGGTAGCAGTTAAGTCAGAACTAAGATTTGCCTATTTAAAATAATACTCAATATCTAGATAAGTTCACCAAAATGTGTATTAATTTCGCAATTAAACTCTTCTGTTAAAACCAGAAAACTTACCCATGTATCTCATCAACTGTGTTAAAAGGATCATGGTGGAAGAAAAGACGAATGAAGTGGTCTGAAAGATGTTGCTCGAGAGATGCAAGAAAGGATTTCTCTCAATTGAACGTGAAGAATCATGAGAACAGAGTAGAAGACTGTAATTTGCATCAGTGCTGGCGGAGTGATGAGTTTTTCTCGATGGTTGATCCAAAGAGGATGTCCGATGAGAACTTTTACTGCTTCCAGAACTCTTTGTATAACTCTGGAGGAGACCCCATTCAACTTTCTATGTTGTTGACATGTATGTCTGTGATGTTGTTTATCGACATGAGGATATAAAGAATATTTTGAAGTTGAGTTCTAACTCAGCTATTGCATTTATTAGACTGGGTTACGTTAGATTTCTTAAACTGAATGACAATATAAAATAAACCTTGTTTGAGACCGAGAAGAAACGACTCAGAAGAGGATTTCTTCTTTAAGAAGCAGTTTATATAGAATTTTATGGGAACTATGATTTAATCGTCTCTTACCAAGTCTAAAAAGAGTGATTACACGATTGCTTGTTGAATCTGATGTCTTTGAAACTCGTCCATTCTCGTCGAGAAATTTCTGCTGCGCAATTCACATGTTCACCAAATCCTCCACTGGTCAGAATTATCTGATGTGTCGAGATGAGAGCTCCATGCAACAAGTCCAGAGTCCAGATTCTCTCATGGAACTCAGAACCAGAAAGAGAAAAAGAGAGCGAGAGAGTCAGAAAGAGAGAGAAGACTACTCTTCGGTCGTGACAATGACCTTCATTCCTCTCTGTTGGCTTGGAATTCACTTCTCCTGTGGTCACGCTGGCTTGTCCAATGAACCTGCCCCCCTCCCATATCTCCAGAGTCCCCTCTCCTGGCTACACAGGTAATTAAGATTAACTCATCCATTCATTCACCTGGGAGCTCTCCGCTGCTCAACTACTCGAACATACCGGGGAGATGAGTAGCGCTCACGGAAACGCGTTTGCACGGTGGATTGGGCGTACGGGTTTGTTTGGAATTCTATAACGTGGAATGTAGATAGATGTGTTAGTGTTATAGATATGCACATGTCATGTTGTTGTTGTTAATATAGGTGTACTTGTAGATAGTACACCATTCTGATCATTGCCAATAATTAGTATTATACATTTAGAAATTGAACAAGTAGATAGCAGTAGACTATTCTGACCATTGTAGACTTGACAAATGTGTTAATCTTGCTATTCTTTAATCATTTCTCAAAAATCATTAAAATCATAATGACATACGGGTCGATGGCTTATCACATTATTCCCAAATTTCTTTGTATTAATTTGAAAACAGTTTGTTTGGCAGAATGTCCAATTTTTGTGTCGTGTTCGAATGTTTTTATTTATTTCTTTTCATCTATGATTGCGATGTACTTAATGTCTCACTCTAGGACGTGATAGCAAAATGTGAAGGTAAATTCCCAATTTCAAAGAAATGATCGTGATATTTTCAAAGAACTTTATTAGACAGTTAGACACAGTATTGATGTCAGATTATTCAAAGGATTTTCTGTAGTATCCCCTTGAAGATACAGTAATTTCAGACGTCTGAGTTATAGCTCGCCCATCACACAGTATGCCTTCGACTAATGGGGGTAGAGAAGACAGAATGTTGACTATTTCGATGCTTAGGAAACACTTTTATAGCATAAGGGACAAGATACCATGATGACTCGGTATCTTTTCCCAATTTTGAACCTCAATTTCATTCCGACATCAATTGGTTGACCAACCATCTCCAACCTAGAATCTTTCGCATGGATCTTCGATGTTCAATATGAATATGAATTCGATGGTCAACTACTATGCTTACGCGTAGTGTCCCAATGAGGGAACCCTATGACTCATTCATTCCGGTTCTGAACTATCCATACCTATCATCCACACTCTAGGCAAGTACGACGATCTTCATGGCGTAGGACGGAAATCAAATACCTCTTCCTGTCAACAATTTCAATTCGATTGTAGACTAGAATCATTAAGGCAATCCCTCACCCGAAAAATTGAATAGCTGAATGATTCTTCCATCCTGATCGTCTGTACGGTCTACAGAATCTATCTCGCTGCATATTCTTTTCTTGCGATTCTCAGATGAATGATGATGAAATGATGAGTCGACGATGCGAAATCACGCACTGAGTAAATGACACATTAACGGATCACTTTATCTCCTGTATTATTGTCAGTACATTCTTCGACCAATAAGAACAATTTTCTTCCAAAGATGTTACAGAACAATCAAAAAATAATCAAGTCGTTTTGAGTATTGTGAAAAAGCATTTAGAAGAAAAAATCCATGTATGAAGAGCGTCAAACTCGACGAGAACTAAGAGAAGTCAATGCCTGGACAAGCTTAGGTCTCCTCGTTTCATTTTAATTGGAAAGCTTCTTTTACGTGAATACAATAGATATTGAAAAGCAAGCAAGCAATCCTTCCAATAACAAATCAGAAGGTAGAAAGACAAGATAAGAATCTATGTCGAACGTAAAAAGATACAGGAGGTCCCGCAGAAAGTTTTACTTTACTGAGGAAACATTTATGACCATTAAGTTTTACATCTCTTGGCAGCTAAAATTTGTGGTGAACTACATACGAGTATGTTGGTTAGATAATGAAATATGAAATGAAATTGAGTATGCATGTATAAATTTGTTTTGGAGGAATGGTTAAAATTTTAGGCTCTTCCTGTTCGTACATTGTTTGGTTTTAACATTTTGGTTTAATGCTTTTTACTCTTAGCATAAACATGAAAAAATATGTAAAATACAAGGCAATGAGTGAAGCTTTATAAATTATTCTCCAATCTAAATTTTGTATTTGTAGGTGGATTTCATCACTTCTTCAACCTGCTAGTTACTCACTGTATGAAAGCGACATCACGTTGCGACCTTACTCACCCTGTATACGATCAATAGCTTTCGATTATTCAGGAGTTTATTTGAAACTTGTGAAGTAATTAGGAGAGGAAAAGACTCTTTTGGATTTTCATTGACACTGCGGCAGTGTTGTTCTTCTATACGTAGACATTGACAGGTAGTGCTTTGACAGAGGAAGTTCAAGTTCCTTCGTACAGCCGTGCTGCTGTTTTCAAACTTTCGCTCTAGTTCTTGTTTTGCGCGGTGTGGTGGCGGTAACACCGGATTGGTGCTGGTCTTTGCATTGGTTAAAAGGTGCAGCAAATCCAAAATATTTCGTATCTTCCAGATTGAATTCATTTGTGAGACTAGCTCATTTTCGAATAAAAATTTCCATGATCAAAAAGTCGCATTTCCTGTTTAGACATTTTGTGTACTAAAATCACAATTTACAAAATAAATATTTACCTACTACTTTCGTTGTGTCTTCCCACTGTATCTTATTTGTAATAGCTTTTTTGATTTTTGTATCGACTTTAAATGTTATACTTAAATTGAGAAAGTGTAGTTAGGCCTTAGTCTGTCCCTCACAGTGATGCAAGTCATTATTTGTGCTTCAAATTAGCCATAATGTCGCTTCTCTTTGTCCTCCCCATACGATTGAAGTTTCTGTTGTGGTTGAGGCACAAGCAGTAACAACAACAGATGGGATAAAGGTCCGCCGTCTAGTGTTTCATGTGGTGTAGATATATGTACTGATGATACATTGATATACCCGTCCGTGTCAACGTATCTTGTTACACCGCGTGTGATAGTGGCCCTGCTTTGTTCATTGATGAACTCTCGATTAGAATGTTTTCTTCGTCAGAAAATTAATTTGATTGTAAACACCAGGTGAACAATGGGCCTGCCTCAACATGATGTGTCTTGTGTGTCTCCTGATGAAAATGAGAATAACAACAGGAGCAATGCGTTTGTACCGGGAGCTGATTACGTATCGGAGGAACAATAGCTGAGGTAGAGGTACCTTCAGCTACAGAAGTCCTTGCTGCTATGCCTGCTCCTCTGTTACTTCAAATAGTTTTATCAGTGGAGAAAGGTTTAGGCTCATTACAGAGACCTATGTCAAAGAATTTTCTTCATTCCCCCCGCTCACAGGAATACGAAACAACTAGTCTTTTTCAACTCTTTTGTTTGTCTAGAAAAGGTCTAAATTTGTCATTGTCAATGAGATTTGAAGCAGCTTTGAGGTAGAGAGAGCTTCATCTGTTTTCGTATGAAAATTGCGTGTGAGAGGTAGCCTCATGTTATTTTATTTCCTAGTTGTGTGCTACTTGATCAAAAGCTCGTTTTTAAATAGAAGAAAGCTGAATAAACATCAGTGCACATGTATGGTGCTTTGTTTTTCTGTTGGAGCAGCAGGAACAAAGGGACCAATTATTAATATCGCCTGGGGAACGTTACCCTAGAAATAACATTCTCGCTCACTTGAAACTCGTGCGATGGAAAAGTATAAATACATATTTAATAACATTACGGTGCGGGAGCTGGGCGAGAGGAGAGTAACCTTTGCAAAGAGAGCAGCCATGTTTATTAGAGTCAGCAGGTATCCCTGGTGTAAGTAACAAATGAAACAATGAGGCCTTTTATTCAAAAGGAGAAAAAAAATCAGCATTGTGTGGTGAGCAATGAGAATGCTGAACCATTTTCAACGCTGGCTTTGTTCAACATGAGGAGCGAGTCTTCATGTTCGTTATGTATATCATGGGACATCACATTGAGTCAAATGTTCCAAATCTGCCATTTCTGCTGTCTGGGATCAGGAGAACAAGAAGCTGAAGGGATTTCAGTCAGTTTTCGCTAGTGTTTCTGTTTACCATATTTCTTGCGTGTATCATGGGACTTAAGATTGGGTTAGCTATCCTGAAACTGTGGTTGTAGTTACCTTAGACCTAGAATACAGAGGGGGGATGGTTGCTCCTTAATGTTTCTGAGGATATCATTCTGCACCTGGGGATACCATTAAAGCCCAGTGATTTGAATACATTTCCACTTCTCTTGATCTCTCTGTAACATTCACACATGGAGCATAGTATGCTCGATATTTTCCTTGCATTATCTCCGCTGTATTTACATATGCTTCCATGGAAAGCATTTTCACTTGTGTATTCGCGTTTCCAAGAAGGTAGATATTGAAAAGTCGATCCATCCTGGCTGCTTATTTGTTGAATAAATCCGCAACATACATTACGACAAGTGTATGGTAATGAAGCTTGAGAGAGCTGGAGCCAGGCAGAATGCTGTTCAGTTACATGTGAAGTCTAATGGAGTGGAAGTTCCACATTTCAACGTTCTGTGCTTCCTCCAAGCCTCCCTAACGATGGCTTTAACTTCTCTTGTTTTCGGGGAGATGTGTTTGTGAGGGCAGGAAGTTGACTTTGGGGATCAAGTCAGATTTCGAAATACAGTTTTGGGATTTAGACTCATGTTTAAGATAGAGAGCTACTTTCTCTCGTCGTTGGTGTTGTTTTTTTTTAAATAAATTTGGAGATTATTTTGGATTTAAGAAGAACAGTTTTTAAAGGATTTAGGGTCAAATTATAAATTTTGATTAGGCACACCAAAAAAAAAAGGCGAGAGTACACTTAAGGGACGGGTTTCCCTTATTGTTGATACTCCCGTCTCGAAAATTTTCTCCACATATTCAGTTAAGAGTTCTTTTCTTTCTCTTCCTGTTGATAAAAACGTAAACTGTGCTTTCTCGTTGTTTGAAATGGAAAACTTTACTTCGCGTCTTCTCGACAATATTGTGTTTCGTATTCATTTTCTCGACAAGTGTGTGCTTTTGTTCAGAACGTTGGTATTGGGTATGTATGTCCTGGTATTGAGTTTTGATTTCAAGAAATATCAGTACAAGGATTGCAGAGTTAGATTTTGGAACTTGAAGAAATTTCCGCTTGATGGATGTACTAGAAAATGGTATTACGAAACTTCAAGTAAAAAGAGTTGTAATGTTTGTGTTTTTCACTACTGTACTGGACCGATCATATCTTGTTATTATCATTAAATTCTTTATTAGACAACGGACATATTATGTACAGCGCAAATGACAATTACAAATAAATGAAAACAATAAAAAGGAGAAAAAAAAAAACAGATATCGCATGTCCTAACTAAAGGGTGGGGTTATTACCTATGGCAATCTCTTCCACCCAACTCTATTAATGCTCTCCGTGCTTCGATTTGAACCCCGACCTCCTGGTGACGATTCCTCTGCCCTATTGAGCGAGCTTCTAGGACCTGGTTGTCCGTATCCGTGGTGGAATTGCTCAGACTTCTGCTCAGTCTACTCCTGTTTTTCGGTTGGGTGGAAGAGCTCACAGTGTGAGAATCCTCCGTTAAGCCATAAAAAAAAGTGGTTGCTAGTTGAATTCCAGAATGTTTGAAATTTTCTATGAAAAAAATCTGAACTTCCTAGACCTAGCTTTACGTTTATTTCCTAGAATTAAGTTTATAATCTCCTACATGCTAAGTCTGGTAATCCAGGTAGCGTAGAGATCCGTTGGTTCGTATCCCACCTAGTGCATGAATTTTTCCTCATTAATTTGAGCTTGTGGCCACATAATAATAAGACAATGAGGGTTAAATGGTAGAAAATGCTTTAAGCATTAACCTCGCCTTCCCTCCAATAAAGAATGTTAATTACTATAATTGTTGGACTATTGTGTATAGTTGGTACCTACTCTTCATCTTACTTTCTATTGCAAACACTAACTAATATGAATTTGATTTGAGTTTAACATTTTTTATTTGAAGCTACACAATATTTTCTCTGGTGTGTACAATTTTACTGTACATACTGTATACAGTGTACATTAACTAGAAAAACGAATCATGTTTTTTTCCGCTTGTAGGCAGGTAGGTAGGTATGTATGTATTTATTTATGTTTGTCAGTGTACGTATATTGTCTATTCGCAAGCATTGGTTGTGTTGTGCATTGATTTCGACATCCCATTCTGTAATGGTACACGTTTCTTTTGTGCTGTCGTATTCTCATTGAGCGATTCAGTCCAGAGAGATCGGAATTCTTGCTAGTTCACGTCAAAATTAACAACACTGAGACCAAACGGCATGTCGGGCGTAATGCATACCTGCCTGTCTATCGAGGCATTACGCTCAGTGCCGTAGTTACATAATAGACCCTTATCTATTAATGATAGAAAAGATTTCACTGGCAATACAGAGGGGGAACAGTGCCTACATGAATATCAGAACATACCTGGACAGCTGTATCGAGCTTAATTGCTCTCATCAGCAGGTAATAGTTCTGGATATCCATGCCATCAACTAACCTCTCTATTTTAATCACTAATGCCTTCACTGTACTTGATGTGCTTTGTAAACGGTCAAACCACTTGAGGGCAGCAATGCTGAAAGGATTGTCTTTGTGCTAATAACATGAGTGATGTAACAGTTACTCGAACTGGAACCTCTAGGTTGCGAGTCCGCCGCCTTAACAATGGAGTTACTGAGGCCGAGTTGACCTATTATTCGTGGATGTCGAGTAATTAAGGCGTAAGAGACTGGTAATCCAGATATTTCAATCGAACTGAATTGAAAATGTTTTTGAATGAAGCAGAAAGAATAAGTCGAAATGGAAGAAACCATTCTAGAATGTCACAGCTTGGGTGAGAACCATCATTCAGTTATCACTCATTCGAACTGTGTAATTGAGAATTTGGGAGGTTTATCAGCAGGTTATAGTTCGGAATAGAAAAACGCCTCCTGAAGAGAAGGCGATCCCATCGCCTCTATGGAAAACATCTGCAATGTTTCCATGTGAAACATCACAGTCAAAATGTGCAAAAGAGGTCTTTTGAAAAAATTCCAAAACCCCAAAACTGTTTTCCCATCAGATAAATGATGAGCCCACTAAGGGACAATAGTGCCACGGGAAAGAGTTAGTTGGACAATCAAGTCCATCAAAACTTAAAACCTCTCCACTATGTGAACAGAAGAGACGTTTTGATCAAAGATCCGCTCCTGGTGTAACACCCTCTCAGGGATGCTTCAAACCCTCGAGAGAAGATACCTAAGTGAAAAAGAATAGAATAGTCTTTATTTGTTTGAGAATACATTACAATCGAGAAGAACATACAATTAATACATAATTTCCAAGTTCGACAAAATCAGTCCTCTCTCTAGTTTCAAAGGTAAAAGTGAAATATGTAATAATAATAAGAAGCGTACTGTGCCATGTGTGAACACCATGTAAACATTGGCTTTGATGTGGTTTCTTGCTCGACGTGGTCCAGCCCGTTGGATCGGATTCGCCACTCGGCTGGATTTCTTCTGGCAGTCCTCTGGTTCTGCTCCGCTCTCAGGCAAAAGAATTCAATGACCGCTATGCCAACAAGTCAAGGCCAACCAACCGGTCCTCTCTCTCTCTCTCTCACTCATACACACACTATCTACGTCTCTCTCTCTCTCTCCTCTCAGCATATCTATGTACTCCATTATTTTCCCGCTCATTCGTCGACGGTACCAAATCACGATTCTCCGGCGAATGTTTGGTTGTTGGTACTTCGGTTGCTCGCGGTACCTTGAGAAGAGTAATTGCAGTTGTTGCTGGTGGTGGTGTCGGTAAATTTGGGAAATCACGATTGGTATTTGTATGTATGTATGTAGAATTATTTATGTATCTGTCTAATGTTGGGGTACACGGCGTGCTCTTTGTCTGATGTTTCGGAACCCTGAGATTTTCGCTTGATGTTTTTCTTCTTATGTATGATGATAATCGCTATCATTGGTATCTTTATTATCTTCATCAATAAGTTCACGATTGGCACACTGGTAGTAAATTCGCTGCGGAAGATCCGCGGTTCGAATTCCAGAGCTGACAAAACATTTGTTTTCAAAATCTGGTTAAAGTTGTTAGAAAGGTACACCTTCCGGTGAGCTCGTGTTAGCACCGAAATGGGAAGTATTGTGTCACTCAATCGATAAGGCGCCGGACTCGTAAACTGTAGGTCGGTGTTTTGAGTCGCAAACAATACGCCAAAATATTAGCAGTATGATAATTTGACCACATAAATAATACTATTTGAAAAACTGCTGGCACAAAGGAACTCTTTAGTCTTGATCGGGCAGTATAAATATGCGGCTTTTCTTATTACATTTATGAATTGAAGCGTAATGTTTACTATGTATGTTTGTGTAGTTGTGTACATATTTACTAAGTTGTCTGCAGTAGTTGTACCTGAGCGACATACCGGTGCTTAGCTGCATTTCTCCTGTCTGTCTCTTAGTGACCTCAGCCAAGTTCTACCAGAATTGCAACAAGTAGTCTGTTTGCTGCAGCTGCTGTTAAAGAACGAAGTTTAAATTTGGTATGCCCCAGAGTTGCATTAACATGCTGACATTTCCGAATTCTTCAAATCATGTTCAATTTACTTATTAATCTTTTTCATTTTCTGTCCTCGGATATAGAAATAAAATTGCATCAATTTTGACCAGATTTTGCGCGGAAGTATTTTCTTGTGAATAACTTAATTTTTTGCAATTTCATTGCTTCTGTTTTAATGTCTTCAAAAAACAAAACCCCTTTTATAATAATTATACACTCCATTTGTTGGAAACTTACAAAGTAGCCCTCACCGAGTCTCAACTTCAATCGGGCGGGGTACAGCTTTTGTTGGGACATCCCTCACGTGATTAATAAAAATATGATAGATTTATTGCTTTGAAAGCTCCGACAACCCTGTCTTCACTGAAACTCACAGCTTCTTCCTGGACTAGTATTCTCTCTGTCTCTCTCTAATGTATTGCTTTGCCCTTGACCTGCGATCACCTTCTGTCATTCCGACTAGATCTATGTACGCTATGTTGGTATATATGTCTAATACGTGTAAGGTATGTGTGCCTAATGTATGTATGAAATGTCTAGCGCTGCGGTAATTTGGTTCGGTTGGGTTCTCGGCGCGCTCTCAACTTTGGCTCATTACTAACTTTGGTTACATTCGGAATTCGGAGAGGGTTATATTTCTATGTAGTGTATGAGAGAGATCTTGGTGCAGCGGTTGTCAACCTTCGCTAGTTGCTTTCCCTGGAACTTGCAAATTTCCTTTTGTTTCGCTCAGTTAGCGCTCTTCGGAATCGAGGTCAATTGAGGACGGGGTTTTATCATTCATTCGCTGTGACTCACACAGCGTGACCAACATTAACCTCAGCCAGACTTTGTAGGACCGGGAATAGCCAGCACCACGAGGAAACGATGGTCACCCTTTAAAGTCCTAACATCGCTGAACGTTGCTGAGTTTCAATGACGGAACGAGAAATGGTGTATTCAACGTGCCATGAACGCTGACCCTACTGGTCTGAGATTCGTTTATCCTGCCTACACGTTGGGAATCACCCTCCCAAAACTACTCCTAAGCTATAGCTCATGTCAGCTAAAGCCAAATATCATACACTAGACCAGGCGAGCTAGAATAGGTTTTGGTTTTGTGGTTCAACTTGCCCGCCCGCTTGCATAGAAAGTCGATTTTTTGTGGTCGAGTCTCCTTTGCCATCGCGCTGAGCATTATTACTTTGAATTTTAATTCTAGGAGAATGGTACATTATTAGATGGTAATGATTAGGTTTTTTTTGGTTCTTCACATCCATCAAATTCTTTCATAAGTTTCCATTAGATGTCTTGGAAAAAGTACGTCTTGGATGGTTCATCAAGTCTTTCACAGGTTAGATTAAGCATGATTAATACACGAGATTCCGGCAGTTAAGCAACGTCACATATGGCGGAGACATGGATTGGTGCCGGTTTTTGAATACTTTAAACGCAAACAAGTTGCCTGAATGAATTTCCTCAGGAATATTTTTTTTGTGTTTGTTCCATTGCGATTTTCTTATGTATTTTTCCAGTCCTCCAGTGGTTAATAATCCTCTCGTAAATTGATAATATTCAAAACACAACTCGACATAATTGACATCTATTTCTAGCTCTTTGGACTACTACAGGCAGTAGTTCCTGAATATCCATCCCTTCAACTAACTAACCTAATATGAAACAGGAAGAGTGTGAAGTTGCTCTCATCAACACGTACAACTCTTTCCTTGTCCATCATAACGTCGTTAGCGTCTCGTCCTTTTCAGTCTGGTTATCAAAAGACAAAATGGATGACGGAGGGGAGGTGATGGTGGTGGATGAGGGAGGTGTGGACTCGAGCTGGTGTTGGAGGAGGGAGGTGTTGACTTGAGCTGGTGGTGTTTTGTAGGTGTGTTGTGTGACAGGACAAAGGCGAGGAGGTGATGTTGTGGGGAAGAGGTAGATGTTGTGGGGAGGAGCAAGGTTTGGAATTGAGGAGGTGTTGTGTGAGAGGAGCACAGGAGGGGGGCGAAGGAAGTGTGTAATGGGAGGAAGGGTTCGAGAGGGAAGGATTTTTCAAAGGAATTAGGGGGAGCGGAAGGGTTTCCCCAAGAAAACAAGGGAAGGATTTCCAGAAGGATAGGAAGGTGTGAGAGGAGGGAGAGGAAAGAGATCTGCAGTGGGAAGTAGAAAGAAGAGAGGGGAAGGTTTTCGAAGGATGTAAAGGGTAGAAAGGGAAAGGGGTTCCCGGAGTAACACAGGGAAGGATTTCCAGGAGGATGGCAAGGTGTGAGGGGCGGGACAGGATGTATTTGCCATGCTGTTTCTTTTCATTTCCTCCGCCTCCCCCCCATCTCTCTCTCCCCCCCCCCCCCCCGCATCACCACGCCCTCTGCTTCGTATCTCTCATTCGTCTCTCTCCTCCATCACATTTCCTACTCCTCTTCTATTTTCTTCCCACCTCCTATTCTTCTCTATCTTCTCTCCGCCGCCCTCTTTTGAAAACTTCCGTGCTGCCTTATTAAGCTTTCACAATTACGACCATGTCTTGCTGGTTGTTAGTCTATGTTATCTTCTCTCTCCCTCTCTTTCTTTCTCTCTCTTTCTCTTCCTCTCTCTCTTTTTTGTCTTTCTCCCTTCTTACTTACGACTTGGTCTTGCTGTTGTAGTCTATGTTGTCTTCTCCCTTTCTCTCTCTCCCTCTTTCTTTTTTTTTCTCCCTTCCTCTTTTCTATCTCTCTCTTTGGCCCTTTTCCTCTCAGACTTGCTTAAGACCATGTATTGCTGTTGTTAATGTATGTTCCTTCCTCCCGCTCTCTATCCTTCCATCTCTCCCCCCTCGCAATCCTCCGGTTTGCCTTTTTCGCCTGTAGTAGACCATGATGTCTTGCGATTGTAGTCTAATTTGCCTCCCTCTCTCTCTCTCTCTCTCAGCCGACTTTTTTGGCCCTCCAGCTTGCTTACAACTTTATCTTGCTGTTGTTAGTCTATATGTTGCCTCCTAACTCTCTCTATGTCTCCTCCTCATCCTCTTCTCCTTTCACCTCAGCAAATTCCTAATAGAGATCAATTGGTTCGATTCCCACCCAGTGCATGAACTTTTCCTCATTAATTTGAAGAAAAATTTATGATCACATTATATGAGGAATTATTTGTTATTAGGTTCATATTAGAATCCAAAGTAATGTTAGGTATATGTAATTTTATGTAACACATAATGTGAGTATTTGAATAGTAAAACTCGAGAGGGTTGCAAGGTAAAAAAATTCTTTGAACATTAACCTCGCCTGGTGATACGTGCCTTCCAATAAATAGTGTTATTAGTATGAGTATAATTATGTATATTATATATGAGCTTGTAAAACAATATAGTTGAGTAGAATTCGTTCCATGATGTTAATATCTTGGTGATGTACGCAAATATTTTGCTTTCTTCTTCTGACGCCTCTCAGAGAGAAACAAAACTGTCAGGCGCGCGTGATTGGCCATCAGAGAAAGCAGAAACCCCATGAACTGAACTGAACTGTACTGTAACAATGTAAAGAACAAGGCAGAACTGTTGGAAAGTTTAGCCCAAAGGGAGGGGGGGAGGGGGGTGGACTTGTTGAAAATGATCTGTCAAGATGACAGCGATCAAAGTTTAATTAAAAGACCGAGAGAGAACACGAGCGGAAGAAAGCAAGAATTATCTTCTTGCCAAGTTTTTACAACTATGTGATGGAAAGCGAAAAAAAAAAAAGTTTTCGAACTCGTTGTTGCTTGTTGTGAAAAGTGTTTAGCGAGAGAGTGAGCGAAAGTGGAACAGGGGGGGAGGAGGAGGCTTATTTGGGGATGCTTGATGAAAATTGAGTGAGATGAGCAGAGGATGGGTGAGAGAATTGGGGGTGTTGATATTCAGAACAGCAACGCTGGAATGATAAGAGAAACAAAGATGATGAGAGAGAAAGAGGAGTGGGGAAAGTGACAGAAAAAGAGGGGGAGAAGTAGAGAGAGGCGAAAGAGGATGGGGGGAGAGAGCGACAAACGGTGAGTAAACAAAACGGTTGTGGAGTGAGAGGGAGGGAGGAAGAGAGGGAAGTTTTACCTGCCTTGAGAAGGAAGTGGAAGATATACTACATAGAACGCAGGTAAATGAATTTTTTGTTTAATATTCTTCCCGCTTTTTATTCAAAGGGGGGAGGGGGGAAAAGAAATCTACCTAGAAGGAGGAGGAAGAAAGGAAAGGAAGAAGAGAAGAATTGGGGGGAATAAGTGGGTAGCTCATTTTTCATGATTTAACGCGAGTGGGGGTGGTGTTAGTAGAGCGCGGGGGGGAGGGGGGGATGTGTAAGTGATTTGCAGGGGAGGAGACAGTAGGAGAGAGGAGGGGGCAAGTAAGGATGGAACGAAGGAGAGAGAGAAAGAAAAGGAACTCTGTTCACTGAAAAATAAAGGCAGTGGTGGGGCTCTTGCCGTCTCTATCCCCCTCTCTCTCTCTCTCCCTCTCGTTCGCTCTCTCTCTCTCTCTCTCTCCCTATCCCCCTCTCTCTCTCTCTCCCTCTCGTTCGCTCTCTCTCTCTCCCTATCCCCCTATCCCTCCTTGACGTTGTTATTACAGGTTGATTGTTTTAAAACGCAATCGATCATCTGCAAATGGGGTATCGGAAAGCCTTTGGGGGTGGGGTGGGGGGATGCGGGGGGCCTTAAAAATGAGGAATTGAAGACTTTTTCGGGATAGAAATGGGGGGGGGGGGCGGTAGAAGAAAAATTGCTAAACACGAGCAATAATAGCGGCAGTAGAATTTAATGTGTTACCAACCGAATCGAGTTGGGTGTGTGTGTGTAACTGTGTATCGATTATGAGAAACAAATTACTCCTTGGGGGGATTTCGGGGGGGGGGGGGGGATCGAGGGTGAGTAATTCAATCGGGGTGTCGGAATAAAATGAATTACCATAATGAATATTGTGTGAGTGTGTGTGTGATATGGGTGTGTTTGTTGTAAGTGTGTGGTGTGAGTGTGTTGGTGTGAGTGTGTTGGGTAAGTGTGAGGTGTGAGTGTGTTGGGTAAGTGTGAGGTGTGACTGTGTGGTGTGTGAGCTTTTCTGTGTTACTCTACGCTGCTGAGATTATTATTATTATTAAATATATAATAATATAGTAATAATGCTTTTTCTTTGTGTTATTATGTCACAATTTTAGTGGGTAGCGCAGAATCATAGGACTTTACCACTTTAATTTTCAATACCTTGTATTATTTTTTTGCCTAAGATTCTGCCACTGGTCGCTGCTTCACATTAAAGCAGCTACTCATTTTTCCTCACGAGGTATGAGTGGACCCCGAACATCCAAGTACAGAGTAGAAAAAATCCTCCCCCGCTGGGAATCGAACCCAGGTCACCATGTGTGCAATGCCTAGCGCGCTAACTCGCTCTGCCACAGTGACTACTATTATTATTATTAAACATGTTGGATCAAGTTTTATTTACAATAAAGTAGGTACATATAATATTTACATAGAATTGAAATAAAAGAAAACTTGATCAAGGGCGGTGCTAATGCCAACGGCATTCTCTTCCACACCACCCTTGATAGATGAGACTGTCTTGGGCTACAACCTACCCCCCCCCCCCCCTTTTTTTAAGATTGTTAGGGGTACACACAAATAGGGAGTAATTTGAGTGATAATAAAATTAGGGCCAAGTTGTACAAGTTGATGTATATTGATGAAAAGTTGATAAGTGTTATTCATTAGGTACTTCGCCCTGTGCGCCTTTGTGAAGTTCTATCCGGTATATCTGCCTAGAATACATGGTTGCAGTCCCCTCTCTCATGTATGCATCTTTTCAAGCAAAAAGAAGGAGGCCAAATACATTAATAAATGAATGAATATAATAAATAGGGCCAAAGGTTCAATGTATGTCATATTTCAATTTGTTTTTAGTCTTGTAAAAGGCGAATGTAATGGTCCAAAGTTATTTAGCGGACATGAGTATAGATGTGACATAGCTTTTATTTAATATGTACTGAAATTATATGGATAATAAAAGTGTTTTTGATTATAATAAATATGATACGAGGATACCTACACAGGCTACGCTCAAAAGACCTTTACTCCTAAATGCCTTTAGGGTAGCATTCGCTAGCGGTGCCCCGTGCCTGGAATTGCTTGTCAGTTTGACAAATACAGGTCATGTAAGCATGGTTTTCTTTAGGAGATAAATATATTGTTACATAAAGCTGTACCATGAACCTGCACAATGTTTTCTATTCTGTGACGTCATATTTTGTCGAAAAAAGTTATGCTCTGCTGTAGTATTATTCAACAATTTTGATCAAACTTTATTTACAATTTTTATATACAGGTAGAGTGAAAGGTTATAATTAAGTAAAGGTAGACAAAGTCTGATCAAGGGTGGTTACTTGTTATAATGCCTTTGACATTCTCTTCCGAGGAAGGGCATTGCCCTTCTACTGGTCACTAGGTATTATTTTTGTAAATGGCGATTTCTATTCATGTATTTAGCCTAAGCACCAAACAAAATAGGACCCAAATAAAGAAAAGAAATAATGGTTTATAAGCTCATTTTGGCACACTTGTAGGGGAATTCTAAACACGGAGGGGGGTTAAAGCTCCCCCTTCACATGTCCTATTTTTCGGCCCTGAATTACTATTCAAGTTCATAGTCTATTGAGAGATCATTACTTCTACAATTTCCACTACACATTAGTATTATTATTCAAATAGTTTGAGTTACTACTTTGTACTAACTCGAACGTTTCCCTGGGTAAAAAAAGCTCTGAATCAACACGAAAGAATTACAATTTTGTCGAGCTCACAGATTTCGAGCGCCATATTTGATGAGAGTTTCCCTGTGTGTGTGTGTAGTGTGTGTGTGTGTGTGGTGTGTGTGTGTGTGGTGTGTGTGTGTGTAAACAAACAGTCGAGAACCTTGACCTGTGTGCGGATCCACTATGCTCCCCTGGACAGTAGAGTAGTATGGTCGGACGAAAATTCAGGACGAAAGTCGGTAAATATTCGCCGCCATCTTGGTAAACACTGCCTTGGATTACCTCAGCAAATAGAAGCTCGCCTTTTTTTTACATTTTTGTACTATTTGCGCTGACTGTGTATGGTTTGATGGAAAAGAGCGAAAACTGTGGCTTTTTTTCCGGCTGATGAATGCTCGCTCTGTGGGTTTTTGTGGGTTTCTGTTATGATTAAGGACGGCGTAGCGGGAAATGTGGATTCTACTACTTTTTCCGGGAAATTAAAGAAAAAAACTGGGACTGAACAAATTTATTCCAGTCTTTTCTTAGAAATTATAGATGAAAATGTGAACCATGCGTGGATGTAGATCATTTTTTTTTAACGTATCGGCAATGGATGAAAGAGCAGGTGAGGATGCCGCAGTGACACATTAGTTAATTACTAAAAGCCTCCATCACTTTTTCTATGTATTATACTCTGGTATGTCGCCACTAGTCGTTAATCATATCATACTAGGAAGCACTAATTCTCTTCACCAATAACAAAAAATTGATAACATTATTTTAAGCTACGTTTTTTTTTTTTTTTTTTTTTTTTTTTTTTTTTTTTTTCCACCAACTCCAATAGGATGCAACAAGGTTAGTGTCCTTTTCGTCGACTTGTGTGCACGCCAAGCTTTGCAAGTTGTAACCTTAAAGCTTCATTAGGACATTTATCTTTTGCACAACAAGACTTGCTGTAATGAGAGTTGTACACTCGGAGAAATGAAAACTGGGACAGGACGATCCTCGCCTCGATAAATCTATTAATAACCAACTTTTCGGCAAAATAATACAATTCGGCTCTAAAGATCTGGGTGAATGCCTCGTAGCAGTGAGCGGGGTCACAACCTGTTGTCTTAACGCCCATTTAACATCGAGATCTTTTTAATTTCAAACATCTAGGACAAGGTGTGAAGAACGGCCTATGCAAAGAGACAGCGCGGCAGAGTGTAAGGTACCTAATGAACATAGCCATGCATTTTCAGCCAACTTCCCATGCATTTTCAGCCACCAAAAAGTTCAACATGAATTTCAAGCATTGCGATTTTTATTGCTGATATTTTCATCATCAACTTTCATACCATCCTATCATTTATGTTTTTTTACAAATTAAATAATAATAAAAACATAATTTGCATTTTGTCCTATTTTTGTGACGTCAAGTATAATAAAAAATGTAAAAGTTTAATTTTATTAGTAGTTTTTGTCTCTTTCTCTCTCGTGTTAATTAGAAGTAAAGTAGAAACTAATTACTCCTGAGTATCGCTCATTCCTCCCTCATTCATCTCATTAGTTCAAGGCATGGATGGGTGTGGGGCAGGGAGGTCACCAGTGCTCCCCAGTTGCATAATTGCTAATGGAAAACTCTAATCAGGGACTTGACGGACGAGTTTACGCACAATCAAATGCAAATGACTAATTAAGTTCAAGATTAAACATGTCAATCAACTAGCATGCAACTGAGAGTCTGTATAGTACTCGTTATGTTTCCCTTGCCAGTATCCCATTTTAGCTTATGTTGATTTTGGGGTCGGCATTGTTCAACCTCATGGTTGAGGTTGGTAGGGTGGAACCACGTTTATTTTATGGTTGGACGGGCTTCTTAACGCCAACGATTCTATTTGGTTTTAACATCCTGATCTGGACAGGGGTATTACCTTCCGTTCGCTGGGAGTCGTACCAGCTTCCCACAATAATATGATAACTTTTGACTGATTTGTATAAAATTTGCTCGAGACAGCCGACAATCAACGCTGGTACAAATTAATAAGAATAAAAATAATATCACCTTATTTTTATATACTGCCTGATTAGGACTATTAAGTCCCATTATGCCAGTAGTTAGCCCAAGACGTATTATTATGTGGTAAAAATCCCAAATGGGAGGATAACTTGTCATGTCCCGGCTGGGTTTCGCACCCGCGACCTCTGAAACCTCTGGATTCACAGAGTGCCGCCTTTACCACTGAGTTACCGGGACAGACGTTAATCTGTGTATAATAGAATTTTTGCTCGGTATCCAGAGTTCCATTCTATCCTGGTGCGACTGTATTTGTAGAGTAACAGACTTCATCTTGTTTGAGTATGTTTTTACAAAACATACTTACCTACAAAATATACCACCTACAAAATATACTACGTACAAAATATACTTACCTATTTCTTTACGAATCTGTTTACTTTCTATTACCCTACCGTAAGGTAAGGAACGTATCGCATTATTATTATTATTGTAGTTTCGAATAATTTGTGCTTTCTTTAACAACATTCAAGATTTTCCGCTCCGCCATGTTGGAAAAGAAAGTTGCTGAAGTTCAGCGAAGGAGAGAGATCTTTCTAGAATAGATATAATTTTTTTTTTGAGAGAGAGAGAGAGAGAGAGAGAGAAAGAGAGAGAAAGAGAGAGAAAAGAGAGAGAAAGAAGAGAGAAAAGAGAGAAAGAGAGAAAGAGAGAGAGAGAAAAATTTAAGATCGATCTGTCAGTCAGAAGAACAGAAACTTAGGGTGAGTTATGAAACAGAATTAGAATAGAATATACCTTGTTTATACTGCCGAGATAAGACTGAAAAGTCCCTTGACTCCAGCAGGCAAAAAGTTTCTAACTTCTCGTGGATTTTACGGGTAGGTACATTTGATTTGAGACTGGTTGAAACATATTCCTGAACGATGTCAAGCACTGGTGGTAGAAGTGGTTATGACGCTCGCCTGGTTAGGCAACGTGGGGATCCGGTGGTTCAAATACCACCCAATGCATGAATTTTTTCCTCGCACATTTGAGACTTTGACCACTTAAGACTACGAGACCAAAACAAGTAATGCAATGAAGGATTTTTTTTTGTCTAGTCGACTTAATAAGTGTCTCTTGATTATTTCCTAATGGCCATTAGAAATAAGTGTCAATTGATTTATATTCCTATTCGGCCATTAGAAATAAGTGTCAATTGATTTATATTCCTAATCAGACATTAGAAATAAGTGTCAATTGAATTATATTCCTAATCGGCCATTAGAAAAATGTGTCTATTTATTTATATTCCTTTGAAAATGCAAATTATGCAACACCAAACTGATTTTCTTTTGTTGTTTTTATGTTTCAGGTAATTGTGAAACTATCACCGGGGACTTCCTATTCATTAAGGCGGGGTAGCGTAAGTCATACAGACAATTTCTGCACAAACAAACGAGGAACTATCTTGAAATCTTCTGAGAATCCATGCCATCAAGTAACCTCTCAACTTTCATCCGTCGAAAAAGAGAATCATAACTTTGTTGCAACATTTCTGGCTAACCTTAAAACCTCCTAACATTGTAACTTACCCCATCCGCCTCCTTGCTCTCCGTCCCCCCTTGTAACATCTTTCTGATGGGTGCAGCAATGTTCTCGCGAGGTTTATGCTTTTAATAACATGCCCTTGTTCCTTTATTCGGGGGCTGCTTTCTTTTTTTATGGTTTCCGTTATTGAGAAACTTTTTTTGTGGTTGTCATTTGTGGCGCGGAGGTGGCTTTTCTGTTCAGATGTCTCGCGGGTCCTACAGGATGGGAGAAGTTCTGAGATGAAGATTGTCGAGTTTTGGGAATTTGAATGACGGGACCCTTTGATCTGTGTCTTTAGCTCAGTAATCAGGGCCTTGGCGTCGCGTCGGTCTGGTAATCGAGAGGTCATGGGATTGAAACCCACCCCGTACAACGAAATCCCATTTGGGATATTTGTAACATGACGTTTGTGGAGAAAAACTCTGTCTGCAATGAGTTTGGATGAAAAGTATGAAAGAAGGAATAACAAAATGTGTGTATGTCTCTTATGACAAGAGGCATGGTGAAAGACCAAATTACGTGAGCAGGTGTGCCCATCACCCCCTCTCTGCCCTACTTGAAAAAAGTAAAGCGGGGCCTCCTTTCCCCACCCTACCCTACAAGTCGACCATTTAATGAGTCACTTTTATGTCCTCGTAAGAGAAAGCAATAAAGATTCCCTGCTGATTTTAATGCGGGGAGTATAGGCTCTCTGGATTGATGGATTACACTAATAATAATTTTACGAGTGTATTAGAGCTTATATATTTTTCCGATGCCCGTAAAAAAAGTACAGTTTGTAATTTTTTTTCGATGAGTTTATAGTACATCGTAACGGAGTATCGGTGGATTTGCGTATCGTTTTGTTTGTTTGGTATTGTGAATATTTTTTCTTCTTCTAAACGTCTATACTTGTGCCGGTGCACAATAAACAGGCAAGCTGTATGTCGATCTGTTGGCAACTCAGTAGACACAATAAATGACGTGAAATAGTTTCTAGAGAGCATTATTGTGTGTAGAACTCGGCTCTCACCTGTCTTGATAATACTTGTTGTGGACGACGGACGTCCATTACAAACGCCATCCTATTGGCCTGTGGAAACTCAAAATTCCATTCTCTTATATCTAACTTTTTTTAAAAAGTTAAAAATATATAATAATTCAGGCTCAACCCAGGCTGGGTCGGGTTTTTTTTTATATACTCGTATACAGGGTGTCCCACCAAACTTGGACACCTCAAATTACTCGGCCCCTGAAAGAGTTTTTGAAAAATAAAAAAATCTAGGATACATGTGCTAATTATGCGGTTTCAGTTATGGAATTTTTTTTATACAGGGTGGTTCAGAAGTCAGAAATTGAGGTGTCAACTTTCGATTTTTAAATGGATCGACCTGAATTTTATTTGATAATTTTACTTCTAAATGATTCCTGAGTACTTTTTTAAACAAAAATATTACATACAGGGTGGTTTTTTTTCGACCAATTTTTTTTCTAAATCTTGAATAACTCAAGTTCGGTTGATTTTTTCGATAACAAGAATAAATAGTGTTTGTGTAATGAATACACGCAATTTCAATTGGCATCAAAAAATTGTATACAGGGTGGTTTACAAGTGAAATAATGACTTGATTTTTTTTAAAACCGAGTTTTTTTAAATTTTTATTCAGGATTAATAATTCTCGTCTAATTTTACACATTTTTCGTTAGTCATATCGAAAAACAAAACTAAAGTGTTGTACAGGGTGAGACATAATTTTTTTGTATCACCCTGTATATGGGCAGTCAAAGAGACGCAAAATTAAATATAAAGACTAAATATGCAAGAAAAACTTTGATTTTTAATTAAACTAAAAAGTTATGGTGTTTTAACTAATATTGTCACATGGACCACCCTGTAGATATTTTCTTAAACCATCATATGGGTAGTCGAAACTGTCTAAAATTGAACGAGGAGTCCAAATCTGAAAGAAAAAAAATGAATTCAAAAAGCCATGCTCAATTTTGTGTCTACACCTACCTACTTTTTATTTCAAGTTTTAAAATCATTCAGTGTGGACACCAAATTGAAAATGGCTTCAAATTCGTGTTTTTCACTTGTTTTTCCTACATGATTCGAAGTGTTCGTTGAATTCTATACAACTTAGAGACCTATGATAGTTTAAGAATATCTACAGTGTCCATGCGACAATATTAGTTAAAACACCATAACTTTTTAGTTTAATTAAAAATCAAAGTTTTTCTTGCATATTTAGTCTTTATATTTAATTTTGCGTCTCTTTGACTGCCCATATACAGGGTGTTACAAAAAAATTATGTCTCACCCTGTACAACACTTTAGTTTTGTTTTTCGATATGACTAACGAAAAATGTGTAAAATTAGACGAGAATTATTAATCCTGAATAAAAATTTAAAAAAACTCGGTTTTAAAAAAAAATCAAGTCATTATTTCACTTGTGAACCACCCTGTATACAATTTTTTGATGCCAATTGAAAGTGCGTGTATTCATTACACAAACACTATTTATTCTTGTTATCGAAAAAATTAACCGAACTTGAGTTATTCAAGATTTAGAAAAAAAAATTGGTCGAAAAAAAAACCACCCTGTATGTAATATTTTTGTTTAAAAAAGTACTCAGAAATCATTTAGAAGTAAAATTATCAAATAAAATTCAGGTTGATCCATCTAAAAATCGAAAGTTGACACCTCAATTTCTGACTTTTGAACCACCCTGTATAAAAAAAAATTCATAACTAAAACCGCATAATTAGCACATGTACCCTAGATTTTTTTATTTTTCAAAAACTCTTTCAGGGGACGAGTAATTTGAGGTGTCCAAGTTTGGTGGGACACCCTGTATATTTTTTCATGCATACACACGCAATAATACTATTGCATTTATGTGTATGCTAGGGTATATCTACAATAGAGTGATAAAATATACATACTTAAATATTACATTGATGTGGGTCCAGGTTTGTGAGATTTCTGCTAATGGAGGGTAACTAACACAGTCAGACATACATGTCCCCGCGGGTCCCGGAAAGTAGAATTATTGCAAAACAATGTTCTTGATAACCGATCAAGTAATTACTGCAAGTACTTTACACTAATTCTAACGTGTTTCATACATACGATGATAGGAAGTAGAAATTCCTATGAGCGCCCGGAATGATTTTATGTATGCAATGTGCATGATAACAAGTATCGTACAAATGTCTTGTATCGTGTTGAGCAATGTTTCTGTACATGGAATTGCTGTTTAGTGTTTTGATTATGAAACTGCATTTGTTTATTATTTTTTGTTCCGCATATTGCTTCAGCTTTCTTCTCTATTATTAGAGTAACTTGTACCAGGAAGGATGACAATGATGTCTTAAATGCCTGTATGCCAAAATTTTGCCCATTGCCAAAGAAAAAAATACCATATAATACAAAAGGATAAGGAAAGTAAAAAAAGATCATATTATGTTTACTCTTCCCTAAGAAACGTTGAATAGCAACTAGTTCCCTGAAAAATGGTCAGTTTCACCCTCAAGAGCAGGGTTTTTATATCCTCTCTGAATTTTCAGTCCGGGCTGAAAAACAGCTGGAACTGTGTAAGGAGCCCCGATGTTTACGACCTGTGACCTCTGTACGTCTTCCACCCCTGACCCTTCTGCCCCCGGACTAGCCGACACTGTTATTGTTTTAAAACATGAACGGGGCTTTAATTTAGTTCATAAATTGAAAATTTCTCTTCTCTCATTCATTCCTTCCTTCGCTCTCTCCTTCTCTCTGTTTTCCGACCAGTCTTTCTCTCGGTATTTCTGGGGTTAGTTTTTTTTTGTCCAAGGGTCTAAACAGAGCTATAATCCTCTCTCTCTCTCTCTCTCTCTCTCTCTCTCTCTCTCTCTCTCTCTCTCTCTCTCTCTCTCGCTTTCTCGCTCCTTCCATTGTATTAATGATGGCCTAATTGTTTTATTTAATTAAAACAGACGGCAAGGGTTAGAGCTTTGGTTAGGGGCTTTCAGACAACTTTAATTTCAGTTGTGACTGCCACGCCGTCCTGCTTTCCAGTTTTTGCTATCTCTCTGTGTTGGGAGTTGGGGTCATTCTTGCTGTCCTTCTTCTGGAATGCGAATGACAGAACTTTTGTCATTATTCATAATATAGTGAGGTGTCATTTAAAAAAAGTAAAATAAAATTATATGGCCCAACTAATCCGCGGGGCCATTGCTTATGACAGTGTCTTCCACCCAACCCGCGAATATTTTTTTCAAACTCTGATTGATGAAAATGAAGTCTGTTTGTATAATACATACAAACTATATTTACCGTTATATAAGCACTGTTGTTTCTGGGAGGCGTTCTCCCGCGAAACGACCGTTTCGCTTGATAATTATCATGTTGGAATGTTGGATAGTTTAGACAAATAATGGTTTCAGTTTTCAGAAGATTCTAATGATTGTTAATTCAGACCTCGTTTTGAAAAGATCTTCAATAAGAATAGGAAAATCCTTTTCTTCTACTTTTCATTTCTCAATAGGTTCAAGTCAGAAAATATACATGTATTTTGTCTGCTAAACGAACATTATTGCAAGTATTTGAGAAAACATCAATATTTCCTGCTAGTATATTATGAACCTTCTTAAAGCTTCTTCACCGAAACTTTTAAATATAAGGGAAAAAGAAAATTTAGATAACTATGTAAACTCTCGATGGTATATGATCAGATGTTCTGCGCTTGAAGTGCCGTCGTTTTGTGAACTCAGGTGCTGACGTTGGCTGAGCATCAGGTGGAACACCGAAACCGATCACGATGATAACTTTTGATGTTTTTAGTAAAAGTTGAACGCGTTCAGTGGATAGCGACTCCGCTCTAGTAAGCACTTATCTTCGTAAGTCGAAAAAAAGACGAATTGAATCTTCGCCTCGTTTAGATAATCACTATTAAATGTACATACCTACATATAGATAACACATAAACATATTAGTACATTCCATTACAGTCCTGCTTTTCTTTTCTTTATTTAATGTTTAAGATATGTACCAGGTGGCATAAAAACAGATTTTTTTTTTCAACTTTTTTTCACTCATTTTAATATGCGAGTCTAGTTTACTTTTTTTTCCTGAAAGTTTCATAAAATTATTTTCAATGAAACTTTCAGAAAATCCGTAAAATATTGTTGAAAGGCGCGAAATATTTTTGAGATTATTTTCAGACTCGTACCAGTCGTACGATTAGAAGAAATTATATTGTTTTGATTATTTTGAGACTCGTACCCTAAAAAGAATCTGATTGTCTTTTGGGTCACCCAGTATATACTTTTGTTACTAAGTGAGGTGGTAGTCTACGAGCTTTCCATGTGCTACAACTTCACCCTTGTGGAACGCTGTTTTTCCGTTCTTGTTTTGGCTTGTTAATAGCGGCATTTATACCAAGTTGGAGTGCAAAAGTTTTGCTGTTGAACTTGTTTCAGCCATACGGAATTGTTTTTGCGAACTTTCGTTTAGGTGTGATAAGGTTTTATGTTTTACGGTTTATGAATGCCTTAGTCAAATGCTTTTTTACAGATCTATTGATAACTCAAATATTTACATTCCGTATCCTCGTGACTTGTGTCTCTGTGCCTTAACCTTACGTACGTAGAATCTAGAGTGAAATCAATAGAAAAAATAGACAACTCAATAGACAAGTCATTGCTTAGCATTGCTTTTCCCCATCTTGGACAGTACGCAATCCCAGACTTAGGGCCACAGAAGTATTACAAAAACGTCTATTTATTCCGCCTTAACATTTCCCTACTCAAAACAATAAGCAAAATCTAGGGCGGAATTAATAGACGTTTTTATAATAACTCTGATGTGGCGCTAAGTCTCGGATTACGCACTTTCGAAAATAGGAAAAACCGATGCTTTTAATTAAATTATCGATTGTGTCTAATAATTTTGCCCCTACACTCAAGTCCACAGAGGTACAAACAATAATCTATTAATTTCGCCCTGAATAAAATGTTCACCTCACAACACATGCCTATCATATACTAATCAAGTGAATGGTATTTATGAGGAGATGTGGCCCTGATGTGCTCGCTTTGATATACACCTCCATGAATTCATGATATACACCTGAAAGCTTCGAGGCAAAGTTTCCCATTTTCGATTCATAATGGTTTGAATTTTATGAATCGTATAAATATAATCGTATAACTTTTATGTTTTAGCTATATATTATGAAACTTTAATACCTATAAGGGGGGATACCACAACAAATCTTTTTATACTCTACATACTTTTGCTCTATACTGACCGAGGGGGAGTTGGAATGACATTTTTTTTCATACATTCGTGATCGAGGGGTTAAGGCGCTAGTCTCGTAATCCAGGTAGCTTAGGGACCCGTTGCGTTGCTTCGAATCCAGCCCAATGCATGAATTTATCCTCGTGCGAGTATTAGACCTCTTAATAATAAAACATTTAGGAAAAGTGAACAATATCTTAGAGCCTCACATCACATGCTCAAATAAATGAGGAAAAAATTCAGGCATTGGGTGGGATCCGATCCACGGATCCATGTCTTGGATTGATTTTATTAAAAGGCTTAACCACAACGAGTAGTAATGCTAAATAGGAGAAAATAAAATAACAGATCTTCAAACTTCCTATTGGTGGTTCAAATGTTGAAGGGCGGTAGGACTTCAGAGACACACTGGAAATTCAATTGAGTGAATAAAATATATTTCTTTATGCGAGAGGCAGATACTAAAGTATCGACCAAAGTTTACAATAGCGCCCCCCCGCCTGGAAAGTTTTGGGAAAGTGTATGTATACATACTGTATACATAATAATGTCAGGAAAGTATACTGTATACATGAGAATGTCAAAAATTTATCACACCTCTACTATCAGTTATGTTTTCCAGAAAGTTTTCGCTGTAGGAAACAAACACAATATGATCTCTCCGCCCTCCGCGTACATACAGGGTGGTTCAGAAGTATACACTCCGTGCAAGCCTCCGTGGTGCACTGCTCAGGGTACTGACCAGTGACCGTTGGTTGGTGGGCAAGCGCGCGTAGCTTCCATGGTAATGTCCCGGGTTCGAAGACCGAATTTTTGGACCGAGAGCAACTCTAAATGCCGTATTATGAAACAGGATTAGATCTAAGTGGACACTTTCCCTTAACTGGGCTATCGTGCGCTGTGATTGGTTGAAAGCTCCGACCAATGGGCGTGTCTGGCTTTAGCTTAACTTTAATCCTGTTTCATAATGTGGTCCTAGTAGTCAAAGAAAAATCGATAGTAAATGTTTATTCTCGTGTGTACAATTGTACATAGCAACCAATTATTGTTTTCTTATCAGGGCAAATGCACTGCTTCGGGCATTCTCTTCCACTTAACCCTTTTGTGGGGCCCGGCACCACCTCAACACATCCGTGTGTGTGGTGTGCTCCAGAGCCCGACATCAACTCCACACTGTAGCCGATGATGCTCGCGATGCAATATTGCTTTGCGTTTTGTTTGTTTACTCTCCTCGCGACAATATTCTCAACTTTTCACTTAGCGCAACGTGAAGACAGCTTTTCTTTGCCAATAGTTGTGCGGAGAGAGCGGTCTTCATCTTCTTCATATATCTTTCGTATATGAACGTCCTATGGCTTGGGTCCCCAGCCAGGTCTCTTACATGTCCTGTCAGGAGTGCCGAACTTTCCGAAGACAAATATTCCCAAATTTGTGAAATAACAATACAAATATGCAAATAAAATTGAAATTTAATATTGCCAAAATTACCAAGTGAGGTTGATGAGAATATGTCGAACGATGTAGTATGAAAAAGAAAGGATAGTCGACGAAATTGTAGTAATTACATTTTCTTTTTGATAGTAAGTTTTGTCCTGAAATTATGTCCTAAGCTCATGCAAACATAGTTGTTCTAATGTATGAACCGAGTCACTTTTGATTTAATGTTATGCATATTGCCATAATTGTCCTGAAATTATGTCCTAAGCTCATGCAAACAGAGCTGTTGTAATGTATGAAGCGAGTCACTTTTGATTTAATCTTATGCATATTGCCATAATTGTCCTGAAATTATGTCCTAAGCTCATGCAAACAGAGATGTTCTAATGTATGAACCGAGTCACTTTTGATTTAATGTTATGCATATTGCCATAATTGTCCTGAAATTATGTCCTAAGCTCATTCAAACAGAGATGTTCTAATGTATGAACCGAGTCACTGTTGAGTTAATGTTATGCATATTTCCTCCTTCTTTGTTCTGTTCAGCGATTAACCTCGAAAATAGTTGTACAATTTAAGCTTCACGACATTTTAAGCCTGAGAGAATTTCAGGGGAATGAATCTCCTGTTGTGTTTCAGATAAAAGCTTAAGCTGTCTTCAGCTCCTTGTTTCGGTTCTAGCTCCTGTATGATGTCTGTGTTGAACATAGAGAAATAAGAAATAGAGACGTCATAACAAATATCGCATGTGTAATAAATCTGTGTCCTAACAAACTTATCCAATATGGCTGAGGTTATTACCTTCGATAAGCATTTAAGACGAAAAATTAATCGATTGTTGTGATTTCCTCTTTGTTTTAACTAACCAAGATGGCCGATTTTACGGTACAGGTTTGAGACATTACGAGTTCTCCATTGCTTATTTCTCCATGGTGTTGAAGCTATGTTTCATTATGATGGTGGTGTCATCATTAGCCTGACCAATCCCCGTCTGGAGCAAAGGCCTCTCCAAGTTTCTTCCATTGTATTCTATTTTGACCAGCATGTTTCCATAGTGTTCCTTCTTTTTTATTGAGTCTTGCCATCTGGTTGCTGGACGCCCTGGAATTCTTCTTCCATCTCTAGGGTACCATTATCGAACAAGTTTGGTCCATTTCTCTGATGATGTCCTGGCTACTGTGTCTCACGGCAAGCATCACAATGATGTCAGTCTGTAGTAAAATATATTTACTATTTCTCTGTCCTTATTAATAAAGTGTAAAATAATAATAATAAAAATAAAATATTTGTAATACAATGAGTATCATTTCACGCTGCCCTTCTGGACTTTTTCTGTCCCTCTGAGCTTTGTCTAGTTCGATGTATAATATTTCATTTTGCAATCGCCGAAGAACGAACGGCCTCGCTATGTATTCTAATGTTTTATCTGAATCATATCATTTTTCTCATTCCTGGAATTGAATGTAGATGAAAGCCACGTTTCGATCCTGGATATAATAATAATAATAATACCTCTATTCAATTTGGATTTTACTAAATTCAATCAACATTTCCGTCTAGCTTGTCCGTTATGAACTCGGGGAAATTCGAACCCAACTGGTATACCGGCTAATGGTGCTCCGAAATCCTTCTTTTTTCGGTCACGGGGGGTAGAGGGGGGGGCGAACATTTTGTTTTTTAATGATGGCAGCGAGGCTGGTGGATTAGGGGGAGGGGGGTTGGCCTGGTTCGGGTGTATCGAATATCCCGGAATCATCCCAATCCTTTGCTTCGTCCAAAATTCAATTTTCCAAACATCTCATTGAAATATAAATACTCTTCAGATCTCTCTCTCCTTGCCCGACGTTTCTTCTCTCAAAAGTACACGCTCGCTCTCTTGTGTACCTTTTCTCGAACGGAGAAAGAGGGAGGGAGGGAGAAGAAAGAAAAAAAAATCTCGGGTATTTTTTCTTTCAAAAGTTTTTCTCTCTAAGAAACTCGAGATGCCCTTTGCAGGTTATTTACACCCCCGTGTCCTCCTCTCTCTTTCTCTCTCTCTTTTTTGCCCCTCCCCCTCCCTCCTCGTGTGCTATCTACTCACAGCATCGCGGCAGAAAGCATCATCATTTGCTTTTTGTTAATTAATGAATGGGGATACTCAAAGCTTTCTCCCTCTCTCTCCCTCCCTGTGTATTGGAGCTTCTTTTTGTCTATTCCCTTTCATTAGGTCTGGTTTCGTGTTTTGAAATTTATACGATCATGACCCGTCGATAAGGGCATTTATTTTAGCATCCCTCGGATCCTAGCTATGAACAACACAGCTGAGTTCTCCGAATACGAACAGTTCGGTTTTTGTCTGAAATTTTCCAATTTTGATTTTTGACGTCATACAGGGGGACGTATTTGATGTTTGAAAATGAACGTTCAAATTGTGTTTTTTCATGACGCCTAAAGCTTTTGAAAACAGTGCTTGTTTAAGTCAGCGTTTTGAATTCACCAGTTCTCTTTCAGTCACTGAAGTTAGGCAACATCCAGCGATGTTAGGACTTGGATTTGAATCCTCGAATTCGATGATATTATAAAAGAATCTACTGTAGTCGACCAGAGATTGGCCAGAATCCGAGCTGTCACCACGCAAAATGTCTGCCCAATATGCAAGGGAAATAGCGCCATGGACGAAATGTCTGTCAGGCAAAATTAGTTGTTTATTTTTTTACACCCTCTACACCTTTTTCTAAATTCTTGTCAAACTCAAACTCCAATTAGACCAGTGACCAATCAGCGGCCGCAACTCTAGGCAAACTCTATGTTCGATTAAATCAGTGTCTGTTCTGTGACCGCAACTCTCTTCAAACTCTACATCTTTCCATTATCTGTGACCGCAATTATTGTCCAACTCTACATCTTTTCCATTATCTGTGACCGCAATTATTGTCCAACTCTACATATTTTTCATTATCTGTGACCGCAACCCTCGTCAAACTGTAAATCTCTCGATCGCCGCCTCTGTGTTCGCATCCGATCAGTGACCGCAACTCCCTTCAAACTGAATCCGTCAACCGGTGACTGACCGGTGCCCATTGGCAATGCCCAGAGCCCAGTCCCCGCTCTGTCAGTTCAAGCCCGTGTGCTTGTGGCGCGCGCTCATCTGCGTGTTCATCGTGCTCTGCCTCAACGCGCTGGTCAACATCTTCAACCGGTTGGTGGCGCAGTACTGGCTGGGCGGCGACCTCAGCCGGCGACCGGTGAATTGCGCAACGCTCCTCTTCCTCGTCCTGCTGTTCCTGGTGTCGTGTCAGCCGCGCTGCTACATCAGCCTCAGCGTGGGCCTCATCCAAGGCGAGCTCCTGCTCCAGTGCGCCAGCTTCCTGTGGATCACGCAGCTCTGCTCCACTCAGCTCGACGATCTGCTGCCGTTCCTCTGCGACACTTTCATCGGTGCGTACGCGTGCGGGGTCCATCCTGTTATTTTCCCAGGAGCCATTTCTGAACGAGTTCTTATGGAACTTTCAGAAATTGCCTCTTTTTTTATGTTGTTATACAAATAACACCCGTGCGGTTAAACCACTTATTGCTATTGTACTCTATACAGTTGACTCCTGACAATTTAAACCTTTTATCGTTTGAAACTTTCAAAATGACAAAGGTACTGTTTCACCATAGAAAAACTATTTTTTTTAACTTTCTGGGAACACTGTCTCTCAAAGTAAAATGATCTGAGAGCAGCTAAAAAACTTTTCAATTCGAATTCTCTCAATTTTTCAACTCTCTCTCACTTTCTCACCTAGTAAAATTTTATATTTGGTTAATTCTGAGTGCCAAGTTTTGACGAAAGGGTTTTTTTCCTCAAGAATAATTCAGTCCGACAAGATTCTTTTTGGGCCGAATTATAAAATGGGATTGCAACAAAGATAAGACAGACGGTCCCTCAAGTCGGAGTCTCAACCAATCACAGACTAGAGGGTCGGTCTGGCTTATCTTTGTTGTAATCCTATTTTACAATTCGGA
The DNA here is from genome assembly GCA_024516035.1 of Bactericera cockerelli. Classification (NCBI taxonomy): domain Eukaryota; kingdom Metazoa; phylum Arthropoda; class Insecta; order Hemiptera; family Triozidae; genus Bactericera; species Bactericera cockerelli. Next base: position 6,479,668 of record CM044957.1, read on the forward strand.
CCTTCGTTAGGTCTTCGGCTACTCCTCGATCTTATTAGAACACGTCGCATTCTGCAGGCTGCTTCCTCAATCCTATTCTAAAGTGTCGCATTCTGTAGGCTCCTTCCTCAATCCTACTTATCTAACACGTCGCATTCTGCAGGCTCCTTCCTCAATCCTATTCTAACGTGTCGCATTCTGCAGACTTCCTTCCTCAATCCTATTCTAACGTGTCGCATTCTGCAGGCTCCTTCCTCAATCCTATATTCTAACGTGTCGCATTCTGCAGGCTCCTTCCTCAATCCTATTTCTAACGTGTCGCCCTCTGCAGGCTCCTTCCTCAATCCTATTCTAACGTGTCGCCCTCTGCAGGCTCCTTCCTCAATCCTATTCTAACGTGTCGCACTTCTGCAGGCTCCTTCCTCATCTATTCTAACGTGTCTGCAGCTCCTTCTTCTAGTTCGTGTCGCCTGTGCAGGCCTCTCATCATCTACGTGTCGCCTCTGCAGGCTCTTCCTCATCCTATCTAACGTGCGCGCCTCTGAGCTTGCTGTCGGGTCTGACGCTAGCGGACGACCTCGTGAGCTCCACTGCGTGACCGCTACTATGACACGCCGCCAGCCCTGCGAGCGGACGAAAGAGCGCGGACTTCGGAGCTGGAGCTCGTTGACGCGCCGTGCCAGACGCGTGGCCCCACACCCCCCGCCCCGCCCGCCTGGCGGGCCGCCCCGCAGGGCCGCGGCCCCTACACGCAGCCCGGCCGAAGCAAGAATACGCCGTACGCCGGAGAACCGTCGTGGTGGTGTTCGGACAAGTGAGGTCGCCGCCACTCTGTCTGGGCGGGAATGTAGAATGTGTAAATGTGGAATATGTGACAGTGAGGTTCTGTTATTGAAATCATTCAATTTGTTTTGTTTTTTTTTTTTTTTTTTTTTGTATCACCGTTATCTTATATTATAATTTTTGTCTAGTTGTTGAAATAAATTAAGAGGTGCTTGCGGTTAAACTGATTACAGTGTGTAATGGGACTTAAATCTTGATGCATTCTCCTCATTTCAATGAACTGTTTAAAAACCTAAAATTTAATCGGTACTTAATGGTGGTCCGGTTGGTCGGACATTAAAAAACTCTCTTGATATTCCTAAGAATTATTATTTTCTTCTTCTTGAAAAGGGCCCTATTTCACAATCACTCTGAACAGTAAGAGCCAGTTTATAATTTCTAAATTTACTGAGTGAACTTCTAATTTAAATTCCAGGTTCATCCTAAATAAGTAGTCAAAGTACACGTATTCCATTTCACCAGATAGTAAATGATAAATTTTCGTTTCATTTGTTGCAATTTCTAAATTATAAATTGCCAGCGTCGATGGCATGTTGAATACACCGGTTCCCTTCAGAACACCGAAGTTAAGCGACATCCAGCGAGGTTAAGACTTGGATGGGTGACCATTCAAATTCTAATTCTCGTGACGCTGGCTTTTCCCGGCCCCACTCAGGCTGGGTGAGGTCAATGTGAGTAGCAGGTTTGTGAGTTTCCTGCGAATGGAGGGTAAAACCCCCGTCGTGATATGACCATGGCAGTTGAAAGCAACGTTAAACCCCACTTTAAAAAAAAAAATTAATTATAAATTGACTCGTTACTTGTAGATTTGTAGTATACATATTATGTTGAATAATTATGACACGGATCATTCTACATAATTTCTGCATAGGCAAATTTATAAAGTCTTGAATTCAGCTGAAAATTCGTGGTGTTGAAGTTGACTTTCCACACAGCCCCGCGCTGCTAAGACAACATCCGTCTTGTTTTCATTTAGGAAGAGCAACAAAGACGAGTTAATGTTATGCAAAGATAATGGCAAGAGGATCGAGTGCCGCTTTCTTGTATAAGTACTACAACTCGCATGTCAAACGCTTCCAGCCTTTGAACTCATGTGCCTCACTTTGTCTCCAACAGCACTCTCTCCTCTGCTCGCAATGTCCTTGCTCCTCGTCCTCAGATTTCTCCTCTTATGTACGTATGATCCTCACTTTCCTGTAATAAGTGTATTTTCTGTACTTAATCTCCCCCAATCTCGCATCAGCTGATCACAGATTAAGGATTTCTCCTCACGGCTTGTTCTTATTTCTCCTCCAATCTTAACCCGACGTTTTCGTCAGATCGAGATCAACGCCATTTTGAAATCAATTTGACTTTGAGGTTGACCTTCAGCAGATCTTTATTATTTGTTTATGTTTTCATAAATTTACATTGAATAAACTTTTTTGATTTTCTATCGATGACTAGGTTACTTTAAACCAGTTTAGGTATTAGGTTCTAGTTTGAATTTTGAGCCAGATTTAAGATTAGGAATTGTACAGGTATCAAAGTTCATTGTTGATAATGAAAGTACCTTTTATTAACATCCTCAATTTACATATTTCGCAGAAAATGAATGCATAATGTACAGAATGCTAGCTCGAGTTTCCCTTTTGCATTACCTTTATAAATCTCAAGTGTACATTTGTTCTACATTTGGAAAGCAAGACGCTGTGTAGTATAAGGACAATCACGTCTGAGAAATTCTCATGCAAAAAATCAAGGCAGTTTTCAATTTACAAAAGAGCACTGGTTCAAGCTGCAGTGATCGTTAACTCTGCTGTTTGTTGAATGCATTAAATTTTCTGAACAGTCTATGGAATAGTAACTTGATTTACATCAAAATTTGAGAAAAAGTAGGTAATGAAATTCTCGCAGAAATCTAAATAGTCATAATAAGGTATTCAGATAGTTCAAATTTCCAATTCTATGAAATATTCTTATCAATCCTTATCAGTAATCTTTATTTACATTTCACTGTGAGAAGCTAGCCCTTAATTTAAGTTTCTATGATTATCGCTAGAGCGCGTCGAGGCGTTCTGATCTCTACAGATCGAGATTGGGGGAGATTAAGTACAGAAAATACACTTAATATTAAGAACTCTCTCCTCTGCTCACTTCTCTTCCTCAATCTTCTCTTCCTATGTATGTACGTATATATTGCATATTTATACTATGTATGTATGGTACTCACTTTCCTGTCATACAAAATACGCTCTCCTCTCCTTCCAATCGTTGCTCCAGAAATCTTACTGCCTTTTCTCCTTTCTTCCTCCAGATGCCTTCTCTCCTTTCTCCCCCAAGATGCCTTCTCTCCATTCTCCCCCCCCAGATGACTGCTGTCTATTCTCCCCAAGATGTCTCCTCCTTATCTTCCTTAGCTTATATTAGAACTCGCCCGAGATTTTCATCCCCTAATGCCTTCTCTTGTCTTCTCATATTCGTAATTTCTCCTTAAGCTGAACATCACTGAGGTGCGCTAATACGTGTCATCCCTCGCCTCTACCTCTTTGAGATTCCTCTCTGGAAGCGAACAATGTCTTCCCTCGTTCCTGCTGCTCCTGTTTCCTCTTTGGAGAAAAAAAAGTGATATTATAATATTGAACCTTCTACGTCTCTACGTCGTCCTCAGAAGACTCTGTACTTGCGTTCTGGTAATCACGAGATATTTCTTGTTCGGAACGAAATCCTCTTTGTAAAAACGTTGTATACACGGAGCAGGACAAGGTAAACATTGTCCTTGTGGATCTCGTTACAAAGAGGAAAAGAAAAAATTGTGTTTCCGACGAGCTAACACCACGTGTAGGAGCTTGGGTTTTTTTTTTTTTTCCTCTTCAATATCTCTGAAACGCATCAGAGGTCATTCGAAGGTTTGGCGCTCGCTGGAAAATCTCAAACAAGCGACCCACATTAACCTCTCACACAGCCTGGGTTGGGCCGGGAATAGACGGCATCGTGAGGATTCGAATGTGAGTGGTCACCCACCAAGTTCTGACCTCGCTGGACGTTTTTTTGTTGGTTAACTTCAGTGATCTGATGTGGGAAGTGAAAACTGTATTCAACGTGCCATCGATGCTGGCTGAGCTTAAACACAGATAACCTTAAGCTATGTAGGTACAAGCTTCACGAGTCCTGACCCTTACATGTGCACATTGCACCTCCTCTCTCTCCCTCTCCCTCCCTCCCCCTCCACTGAACAAGAGCCATTAAAATTTAAATAAAAACTTCATAAATAGAGCATCAACTATTATGTTAAAGTTTACAAAATAATTTGTGCTCCCGTTTTGCACTCTCGTTAATATAAAGAGATGATGCCATTTTCCCCGGGATTTTATTATTATGTTATTTGCGTTATTAACTTTTTTATGTGCCCGCCGCCTCCGCCCCACCGCCGCGGCGGTGACATCTGCTCCTGGGAGCCGTAGCTGTTCAAGTGGCGGCGCGCTGGTTCGAGTTTTCTCCATGGAGAAATATTTCTCTGTTTTTTTTTTTTTTTTAATCAATGTTGTGAATTCTTTTCTTAAGCAATCTTGTGAATACTACTTTTGAAAGGCAATGAAAGCTTTGTGAAAGTGGGGAGAGAAAATGGAAAGAAAATGGCATTCTCTTCCGGCCCACCCTTGAAAATATAAACATTGCTAGAAAAATCTTGATCCTGTTCAAACGGGCAATTCGAAGAAGAAAAAACTGAGAAAAGTTTAAGAAGAACTGTCTGAGATTGTTTGAATAAAATACTCGACGCGAAAGGAAGAGACAAGAAAAGCTGTAACGAATTATACGTACCCGAGAAGTAATATCAATATGAAGTATCTATCAAATATCTATCGCATTTCAGCGGGGAACATATTACATAAATATGCGAAAGCCAAGCAGAGAGGAATACGATGCTCTGTTTCTTTTTCCTACAGGGTGGACGTTGTGCTATTGCGAGGAGTGACAGGAAGTGGCGCACTGCCGGTTTTAGAGTGTATGACATACTGAATATTTCCCAACCAAACTCTTGAAATGAAACACTGTTAATTTTAAGAAAGACGAATATCGAAAATAGCCCTAATGAAAGGGCTAAGTAAATTGTAAAAAATAAAGAAAGAAAAAAACAACAGTACCACCATTATATGTCTAAAATATTCACAAGAAAAAAAACTGATGTTTCATCAAGCGTGGTAAACTGGTGATAATGTCTAGGATATACTCCATGGCTCATGCCTAGGACATACTCCATGCCTAGCATATACTCCATGCCTAGGACATACTCTATCCTCTTCGCCTCCAATGTCCTCGTGAGAGGACATTTATTTTATAGTCCTAAGTGCCCAAGCTAAAATTTTATACTACCAAATAGCATAAAATGTTTGTCCTCGGGTGAGGACACCGGTCACTTTGTACTACAAAACAAAAATGGTGTTGGGCGCGAAGAGGCTATGCCTAGGACATACTCCAAGTCAATTTCAGTGAAAGAGGTTGCTCTGGCAAAGGAAATACAAGAGAGTATAGGACACTAGGCTGGAGATGGATTGGATAGAGTGAAGAGATGAAAATTGTAAATAAAATCTGTGTTGCCTTTGTTAAATCATTTTGGTGTTGAACAATATAAAATTTCAAGAAAAATCTTCTTTTGTATTTTTATTCTATTTTGTGATGTAAACTTTTGAACTCGTAAATCTCATAACTGTATGAAGCTAATTTACTATTTTGTCTCGCAAACTTACGTTTAAAACCCATAGGTAATTCGTTCTAGGGTTTTCTTGATACCTATAAGGACTAAGGTGCTATTGAAAAGATATGTGAAATTTAACATATTTACTAACAGCACATAAATTTTACTATCAACTTTTGTGATTCTTGAAAAAAAGATTGAGAAGATATGTGAAACCTTGCTTTACTGACACAGCACATAAATTTCACTATCAACTTTTGCGAATTTTTCGTGTGTCTTGAAAGAATTGAGAAAAAAAGTCGAACCTTCTCATACTGTATGAAATATTGAAACATAAAACAGTGCTTTCTCCCGACCTGCTTTCTACCCCCCCTCCCCGTCGAGTTTGTTTGAATTGACGGTTTGTCAATTTTCCGCGTGTTTCTGATGTATTTTTTATTCTCTCGCTCCATTATTCCTACCCATATATCGCACACATCCCTCTGTCTGTGTGTACGCAAGATTTGTTTGTTGTATTTAAATGTGTGTTATTCCTCCTCGCTTGTGAAGGGGTTTAGGGGATAAAGTCCTACTATTTCTCCTATTGGAAAGGATTTTTGTTTCCCCAGCTCGATTTTTGTTTGCCCTACGGTTACCCAAGTCAGGATAGGGTGTGAGATTCAATTAGAGAAAAGAGTAGAAAAAGGAAACATAATTTCGAAGATGCTCGAGAGTAAAGAGAAATGGAATTGCGTAGAGAAAATGGTTAGAGAATTAGTAAGAGTGAAAATGAAGAATGGAGATAGGTTTAGAGCCCATAAAAGCTGAGAGCTCAAAGCGTAGAGATCCCGAAGTAATGTATCACATGGTTCCGGGATATCCTACGTCTTCTGAAGATAGGTTTTTAGTGGGTAAAAATCCCACATTCCAGAGAGTGAGGTGGCTGGGTGTCTTTAGAAGATTTTCCTATACTAAAAAAAAAGCTCAATTTTTGTATCCCTACTTGAAAATTTTCACAGAACTTCTTGAGACAAACCCAAGTAACAAGTTATCATATTTGTGTTAATCACTTTCATGATATCACAACTATACTTTAACTCGCTTTACTAAATCTACGCTGAAACCGGGACTTGAACCACCGACTTCCAGGTTATAAGTCCGCCGCCTTATCGATTAAGCTACTTGTGGTCTGTATATTTCATTACAATAATGTACATACTCGTCTTTTTTTGCAATATCTGGAATGGAAATATCGACATGCAGACTAAAATTGACAAGGCGATAGACATGTTAGTTAGCAGAAGATACCAATCTTGGGATCTGTTCTCTGGGATTATCTCGGCTTTCAAGCTTCTTGAGACAGAACACGAGTTCGTGACAGAAGCTTAGGTTCGGATATTGTAAAGCCGTCACTATCATTTAAACCTCCTAAGATAAGTTAAAGATAGATTAGGGAGAGTGTATTCATATGTTCAGTGCTTTGATCTGCAAATTGGAAAGCCATAAGCAGTTAGGTACTCCTTTTTTAACAAGGAGGTTGGAATTTATTTTCTTTTTCAAAATTAAAATAACAATCCTTTCTTGCGACGATTCAATCTTCAAACACCTAAAAAATTAGCATTTAGAGGCCTTAATGGATGTAAGTTTTGTGAATGCTATTTTTTTTTTTTTTTTTTCTAAAAGTCTAGTGTTTCACATCCGTTTTGGAAACAATACAATTAAGAGGAAAAAGAAAAGAAAAATATATATAAACATTTGTCCTAGCTAAAGGGCGGGGTTATTGCCTATGACAATCTCTTCCACCCAACCCTTATCTGTGAGATTGTAGCATAATGTGATGAGGGTGCAACGCATTATCACTTCGAATGACGGAGTCCTACTAGTCCATGGATTAGGGGGACTTATTTCCATTCCAGACCCCCCGAGGTACCCCCACTATAATTTGGACTTTGGGCCCACCCCTCTCATACTCGTCAATGTAAAATTAACTCCCAACCTTTTGCCTTCAACCCCCACTGATCTCCCAAATAAACCTTCGCCCCCTAACCTCTAGCGCTCCCCCCCCCCCCCCCCCTTGAGTGACCAAGAGATAATCCCAGGTTATGTATGACTCTTTGAATATTGCATGAGAAGTTAATGGCCAACTCTTGTGAGAGGTGGTAATTGGTGAATATTGAGAAAAGTCAGAGCTGTAATATGGGGGGGAGGGGGAGGTATCCATCACATATAGGCATTATTTCCTTTAGGAAAAACAAGAAGCTATATTTGTATGCATATACTCTGGAATTCGTAGTAGATCACAATCGTCTTGTGATAGCTCGCAATGCCTCAACCCCGACCCGTAAAATCGGCCATCTTGGTTAGTGTGAACACTAAGAAATTAGTGTTAACACATAGGAAATCACAACAATAACAAATTATTTTTTCTTCTTTCGTTCTTTTGAAGGTAATAACGGTGTTAGCCATTTTGGATAGTCTGTTATGGGACAGATATATTACCCGCATAAGCTATACGTTATGACGTCTCCATTACGTATTTCCAAATCCTTCAGAAAAAGATCTGAATCAAATTTGTGGATAACCCAAAAATGTTTTGAATTTTAATAGTCTGATTTTCTTCACCGATGCTGTTCGCACTGTTTCAAAAAGGGGGAAATGACTTTTCACCCAAAAATGTTTTCCTGCGATACTATGTTGTGTACTGTGTGGGAATTTCTGTAAGTTTGTTCTATTCATCTGTGTCGACACACACGCACACACACACACACACACACACACACACACACACACACACACACACACACCTTGTCTTTCTGACATCAGGAATCAGAAAGCTCCCCAATTGAAAACACTCATCGTCCCTTTCTCTCTCCGCTCATCTCGCAAATGATGAATGAGCCCGCGAAGACCTTTCACATCGCGTGGCCCCTTAATATTTTTATTATTAGAAGGGCATAACGTCGGTTTTCAACTGCATGGTCACATACGACGGGGGTTTTACCCTCCATTCGCAGCATTAAACGCACAAACCTGCTACCCACAATCATCTCACCCAGTATGGGTTGGGCCGGAATAACAGCATTACGAAGTCTTCATCTTGCTGGACGTTGCTTAACTGCTACTCACATTCACCTCACACACCATGGGTTCGACCGGAATTCCAGCATCACGAAGTCTTCACCTCGCTGGACGTTGCTTGACTGGTACCCACTTTAACCTCACCCAGTTTGGGTTGGGCCGGAATTCCAGCATCACGAAATCTTCACCTCGCTGGACGTTGCTTGACTTAGGTGATCTTTCGAGAACCGGTGCATTCAAGTGCATTGTAATTATATACAATGTGAATCCTGAACCCTAAAGACGATTCTATAAGTAAGGCAGACCAATTGGTTGATGGGCGAATGAATTGAGCAAGTTTTGTGGTGTTCACTGGATGTACAAAACACAGGATAGAACTGCTTTAAGGCAAAACAAAAAGTGAGAAGTTGTATTACTAGAGTGAAAACTTACATTTTTTTACAATTTCTAAATCCTTCATTTGTACTGTTGGTGTAGAACATAAGAGTCCTTTTTTGCCAGCAGTAAAAATGGAATAGTAAAGATATGAGACTTTTGTCCAGCAGTGACTATTTTATCACACCGCTCTAATTTTTGCCTTCTTGGGACTTGAACCACCGACCTTCAAGTTACTCTCGGATTTTGACCATTTTGTCATAAGTTTCTTGCAGTAGATAAATAATACAGTAATATTCCCAAGGGTTGGGTGGAAGAGATTGCCATAGGCAATAACCCCGCCCTTTAGTTTGGACATATGTGTGTTTATATCTATCTATTTTTACTTTCCTTATCCTGTAATTAGGAAAGTATTGTGTTTTCTTTTTTATTGTTTATATTTTTAATTTTTGTAATAATTATTTGTACATATTTATGTCTTTTTATATCTAATAAATAATTTAATAATAATATTAATATGGTAGACCAACGTTCCCGGGACTCCCAACACATGAGTAATAACAGGGCACTTCTCTGCTAGAGGAGTGCGGGGGGGCGGGGCGCTTTCCATTTTGCATATGCATACATTAGACAGCGGGGACCCTTTAGTATCATCATTTATCATACCCAATCGGGGGGGGGGGGGGGGGAGAGAGAGAGAGAGATAGATAGGGAGGGAGGAAGGAAGAAAACGAGTGTTTTGGGAGAACTGGTACCATTGGCTGATGTATGTGTGAGAAGTTCTACTTGTTGTATGTATGTATGTGTTTGCGTTGTGTTCTTCTGTCACAATTTTTGTGGGTAGCTCAGCATCACTCGACTAAACTAAACATCACCGAAAAAGGTAGACTTATGTCTTAAGAGATATTATTACATTGTAAATAGGTTGGTTTTCCCTGGTACAGAGGTATATTTGATATGGAAATTGTTCTCTTGTATCCAGGATTCGACTTTATTTCATTCAAGATTAATTCTAATTCCGGACTCTTTACCTCAAAGGTAAAGAAACAAACGTCCTATCTATAGGGCGGGGTTATTGTCGCTGACATTCTCTTCCACCCAACCCTTACGACACGAGTTTATTAGTAATAAATTCTGTGTTATTGAATTTAAATTACCTCTAGGTTACTCGTGGACATACATAATTGAATCGGAATTTTTTTCTCGTAAAATTGAATTTTTTTATCACTCACAGAGAAATGATTTTACACTGTTGTAAAATTGCATCAATGTCGACGCAACGACTTTTCGAAGTGTGGTGCATTTTCAATTTGGTGGGCCCACTCAAAATTGTGAAAAAAATTTCGGCCTCTCGCTCTCTCTCTCTCTCTCCCATCTCTTTCTCTGTCGCTCTATCTCTATCTCCCCACCTCTCTTGCTATTTCCCCTCTCTCATGTTTAATCTGATTCCAATGTTTAATAGACAAAAAGCTAGCAGAAAATTGGATTAGAGAAAAAAAATTCGCCGCCGCGAGGCGAGAAAAGGAGAATTATTATAATATCAAACTACATGAGGTGAAAACTCAACAAAACATACATTACTGGTGCCTGGTGGGTCCTTCTCGTTTTGGCTTAAAGTGAAAAGCCTTTTGCCTAGATCATTTTTATCTGCATTTGAATTTGAAAGTTTTTTTTATACAAAGTCACAGGAAAAGTCAAGCGTTTCTGTTTTATCTAAACATGGTTTCTAATGTCATCAGTTTTTTTTGTACAAAGATTTTACTTGTGTTTGTTTATCTGTTTTACAAAGTCCAGGTGATGTCCTGGGTGAGAACTGAAATTCAATTTGCCATCATCAGGCACTTAGAAGTGTGCTAGATTTGAAGATGGAGCACAGGACTTTTACATATTTATGAATGGTGATTTGCAAAATAAATACATTTAAATACATACTTCTTTTTAAAAAAGTTATGGCTTTCCGTTCATTGAAATGTTCGCTTTCCACGACTACCTCTCAGTTTTCTTTCGACACAGAGTCGTCTTGCTGTCGAATACCACCGGCACCGACACGTATATACATTTTTGATCAGAACGCACCAGGGCTCTACGGAAAAAGGGTTGCTGACTGCTACACAGAATCCATTATAGGTAACACAATATACCCTATTCCGGCGATACACGTTGCAGGCTAGAAGATGGGGGAAACCCCCCAGAACCCTTCCCTCACTCGTTTTGTAAAGGCTAAAAAACCGTTCTCTCCTCACATAGGAAAATGTTCCAATAAACGGTAAAAATTGTAAACACAGAAACTCTATAATAGGGTCTAGGGCGCGCGGGAGAGAGGGGAGGGGGGGGAATAAAAGGGGACGAAAAATGGAACAATTTTCTCTTCACCCCCCCCCCCCCTCCCTTTGGTATAGAACGTGCACAAATAGGAGGGACATCCCCTCCTCCACCTCCTCACAGGGAGTGGATATGAAATTTATATTTAATATTCAATTTCAGTGTTTTCGGGTGTTCCGCCCTTCCCCCCCCGGTTTTCTGTCTCTCCCTCTCTCTCTCTTTTCTCTTTTTGATACCTGAGACTATAATACAGGGTATTTCATCGAGACGGTTCTTGGTTCTTGCTCGTTATACAATTTCTCTTTATAAGGCAAGTTTTTGCGACAAGATGAAAATATTCTATCTGTAAAATTTTATCCGTTTCAGAGAAACACTATTTTTAACAGAGTCTAGAGAGTTCATTTTTTCCTTTTTTAATACTTTTTTTTGTTAGAAGCAATAATTCAACTATTGAATTTCGCACTTCATACTGTGCCAAAGCTGGTGTGAAAATCGTTTCATACTGAGTACCAAAATCAATTTACCTATAAAAAAAATCGCCAAATGTGTTGGTTTTGATTTGCACAGTTCCGATTTTCTCGGACTTCCCTCCCACTGGCTGACTGAAAAAGTGATTTTCTGAGTCACCCTGTAAGATCCACCTCTATTAGGTTACAGCGTTACACGTTAAAATGTTGTTCCGACACAAACACAACAGGTACTGTCGAAGTCTAGGAAACTCGGTGGTTGTGCGGATAAGAATGTGAATTTCAATATAAATTGCATCGAGCGGAGGAGAAACGAAAGCAATTCCCTCACCCCCTCCTCCCCTCCGCGCCTCCACTGGAGGTGATTCTGGAGAAGAAAAGGAGACGAAGGAGAAAAGGAGGCGAAGGAGAAAAGAAGGCGAAGGAGGAGGTCTTTCAAAGAAAACCATTTATTGGCGGTGGATTCTAATATCGGATACGTTTCAAAGCGGTCGAAAATTTTGTTTGTTGTATTTTTTCTAGGAAAATTGAAGAAAATGCAGAACATGTAGAGAATAGGTGTATAGCTGTATACCTTGTTTTTGGAAAAAGATAAATACATTGTATGCGTAAACTTAGCTTTTCTGAAAAATAGAAAGATTAAAACTTAAATAAAGGAAAAAAATATTATGAATCAAAAGGACTAGTGAATTGGCGTTTTCTTAAATGTAGAAAGTACTCTAGTATAATACGAGAAGACATGCTCTAGGCATAAGTTGTATGCTTCAACGTTGCCTCAGATCGGGTTAAGCAACCCCGACTCATCAGGCTTAACATATCACAAGTACAAATTTCATCACTAAGCCCAGGCAACAGTCATTTAGTTAAAAGATTTTTCCCCGAAGAGATCTGAAGACAGTGAAACAGCAAAATATTAATCCCTTATTCTTCCTCCTCCCTCCTTTTCTCTCTTTTGTTTCCTCCCTCTCTTCTTCCTATCTCTCCTTTGCTATATCTTTCCTCTTGTCCCTCATGTATATTTCTTACTCTCTTACTTCTCTCTTTCTTCCTCTCCTCCCTCTCTTCCTAATATCTTTCCTCTTGTCCCATATGTATTTCTTCCTCTCTTACTTCTCTCTTTCCTCTCCTACTATTCTTCTTCTCTTCCTTCTTTTCCCTCTCCCAGTTTTCCTTTGTAGGGGACTTAACCAGGATTTCCTCAAATTTCCTGCAGCTCGGGCTCGCCAGGAAGAGGTCGCAGGAAAAAGGCTTTGGCAGGAGATTAGCACGGCTGAATTTCAGGAGGTTCCTTTTCCTCCCCGAATGATGGGTTGGAGATATCAACCTCCTTGCCTCCTGCTGCTGCTGACGTTCGAAATTTTGATTCGAATGTCTCAGAGGCTGCATTGTTCTGTGATGAGTTGATGATAAAAGCCTGCTTTTAGTATAAACAGTATGTCTTTGATCTACTCTAATGTATCCTTTCTCAGCTCCATAGGTTGATTCCGATGTCTCTGAGGCTGACTGATGCCTTGTGGTTCTGTGATGAGTTGATGATAAATGTTGAGGGACTAGAAAGTTAGTGTTTTTGAGTGTATGAAACTGTCAAGTTGTTTTTTTTTGTGGTGCATGTACAGTGTACACTTATACACTGTACTACAGTCATATTTGCAACTCGAGCGTTTTCAATTAAAGCTATCCAAAGGAACCAGTTTTAACATGGAAATGCTTATTAAATTAGTCATGGTAATTTTTCTTGAAAGCATTTCCTTTTTTTTTTCTCTCTCTCTCTCTCTCTCTCTCTCTCTCTCTCTCTCTCTCTCCCCTCTCTATGTTTATATCCCTTTCATTCCTCGCTCCCTCTTCCTCACTTTTTTCCGTCTAATTCCCCTCTCCCCTTCGGTCCCCGACACAGACACCTCATGCCATACACACTTGTACAACCCTTCCTACTAGTCGACCAGTCGTAGAGCTACACGGAACATATCGTACGTGCTCCAGAGCTATCTTTCTCGAAAAGGAAGAACACATTAAAAAATAATAAAATTTCTCACAAAAAAAAGGAAAAGAAATTTGAGTTGCATCCCTTACACCCAGCACACGTTTTCTCAGCGAAGGGTCTCGAAAATGCAAATGGTTGAAGTCATTATACGTGAATTTTTTTCAACACAAAAGTGTATTATATTAAATATACCTAAAATGATTATTTTTAGATCTACGAGTAAGTAGGCGGACACAACAAGGAACCCTGTTTCGTAAATCGGCCCTAAATGGTTGAAAACCTTCTGGCATGATCTCGACTAATATTTTACCTGTATTGCCATTGTAGTTAACTGGCACTGACAAACACACTACTAATCAGCCGATCAGCATCAGTGAGAGATTTATCGCCCTGTTAATAATAATAATATTGGTGGTAAAATACGTGAAATAATGATGTTCTCAGAAAGTCGGAACCAGGGGAAAGCAATAAAAAGCGAGAAGATACATACACCCGCGTCCATATACATCTTTCCTTAGAAGATGAAAAAAAAAAAAAAAAATTGCTGCCCCTTTTTTTCCTCCTGTGACCCACCTCCCACCCCCCTGCGTCATTTTTCATTTTTTATGATATTATTATACTTGCAAATGACCGAAAGATACTCCCCTCTCTCTCTCTCTCTCTCTCTCTCTCTCTCTCTCTCTCTCTCTCTCTCTCCTTCTCTCTCTCTCTCTCTTTCTCCCGCCGCCGTCTTGGCCAACAAATTTGAAAAAGGCGAAAGTGAAAAAGATGCAGGGAAAATAAAGTGAGAGCGAGGACAAGAAATTACCTGTAGTAAAAGGTTTTTATTATTATTTTTTAAGAGAGCATTTTGTACCTATTTAAAAGGAAAAGAAGATAGAGAAAATTGAGCATGGATCTAGCTTGTTAGTGGCGGCGATTAAAGGGGGTGCAACTTTTTGATGACCCCGCGAGAGATTTGGAAGATACAGCAAAAAGTTATCATATTTGTGTTAAATCACTTTCGTGATATCACAACTACTCAAACGCGCTTTACTAAATCTACGCTGAAACCGAGACTCGAACCACCGAGCTTCAACGAGAGATTTGGAAGATAAACCACATATGCGATGACATGGTAAACAAAATCAATCTTCTCAAATACTGAAAGATCTACTCTATAAAACCCATTTTAGTCCGGTTTATGTGGCAACACCCCCGAAACACATGCCTACCGGCTGCGCTTGAATATCGATTGTGATTAACACAAATATAACTTTGATTTTTTTATTATTATGAAACTCTTTATTAGAAGAATTTTTTTTATCATATTTGTGTTAATCATTTTCGTGATATCACATCTATTCAAACTCGCTTTACTAAATCTACGTTGAAACCGGGACTTGGACCACCGACCTCCAGGTTACTAGTACGTCGCCTTATCGATTAAGCTACTAAGGTTGGTGGTTTTATTAGAAGAACATATTATATACAAGCAAATAAAATACAAAATTGACAGTATAAATATAAACAGGAAAAAAATAAACAGAATTTATACATAAGTCCTAACTAAAGCGCGGGGTTATTGCCATAGCCATTTGAAATCTGGTCTAACCTCGACATGTGCTCTCTCTTGTTTCAGCGGGGGTCGGACGAACTACTCTCACAGAACGGAGGTGTCAGCAATGGCGGCTCCATCAGCCCCCAAGGCAATCACTCGGATAACAACAATGACGCCAAGAAGGTAAGGCAGATCCCTCCCCCACCTGTCTCTTTTACTTCCGAGAAATTTCTAATATTTCTAATAGAAATCGGAAGTATTGTGTTCGTTTTTGTAAAAAAAAATATTTTTTTGCTCCGATTTCAATTTTTTCTTATTTCTGGACGTTTCATAACCTCCTGAGCAAATTTGGTTTTGTGTCCGTTTGTCGGTCCGTTTGTATTGTTTTCCATTATTGGCAGTGTTTTTTTTTTTTAAGATGAGTTTTTCACAGCCCTTTTTATTTCGTAGCCATGAAACAGGAGCTACTACTGTAGACGCTTGTGGTCTGTGTTGAAGCCTGCCCATCCCGTAGTTTGCCTCCCCTCTAATGGGCGAGATGTGACACAATATTGCCCCATTAGGTGCTGGGTCAACACGAGCGCACCGGAAGGTATCTCTTACAAACAATTGTAACCAAATTAAGAAGAAAAAAAATTTTCGGCTCGGGGGATTGAACCCGGGACCTTCCGCATGGCAAGCGAGTGCTTAACCACTGAGTTAATCGTGCGCTCTAATTCTTCTTCTTTTAGTCTGTCTTATCCCGCTCAAGCAGGGTCGACGTCGTTCAACCTAATGGCTGAGGTTGGTTTATTTGCCACATGGATGTCCTTCCAAATGCCAACGATTCTATTTCATTAACCGTCCACCTTTAATAGAAACACCTTTTAGTGGAAGGCAACCACTGAATTCGCCCTGTATGGGAAAATGAAGAGATTTGCCCAAGAATAAACTTCATTCATAAGGAAGAGGTTGACCAACGCCGACCCCAAGTAGTTCCCAAACAGAAAAGAAAAACCTTAAAAAAGAGTCGAAGGTAACTAACTACTAGTATAAAAGTTAATACTCGAAGCATTTTTTACCAGCTAACCCTCTGTGTGTTATTATTATGTGGTCACCGACCTCAGTAGCTTGATCGATAAGGCGGCGGACTTGGAACCTGGAGGTCGGTGGTTCAAGTCCTGGTTTCAGCGTAAATTTAGTAAAGCGAGTTTGAGTAGTTGTGACATCACGATAGTGATCAACACAAATATGATAACTTATTATGTGGTCACATACTCACCTAAATGCACTGGAAGTCAAGTGGTTAACGCGCTAGTCTGGTAATCCAGGTGGCGTAGGGATCCGTAATAGGATGTTAAACAGTTATTGGGGCAAGCTACATACACAAATATATTCTCGAGTCAAATCATGGCAGGAAATAGAGATGGGAAAACAGCCCCATTTCGAACACCGCTCCTTGCTCTCCTACTAACCTTTTCCCCCTCCCTCACCTCTTTCTTCTCCCTCCGCAAAAATAAAGATGATTTAACAGAGTTTTTCCCCTATGTAGGCGCAAAAAAATGCTTATCCTCGTATCAGGTATATTATGAATGCAAAGCAACCGCTGCTGAGCACATCATCCATGTTGAAAAGAAAACCATGATATGGAGCCGTTCTTGCAGATTTCTATACGAGGCTATTACTGCCCGGCCGAAACCATTTGTTGAAGTTTATTTTTTATCTAACCACATACATATAGTACTATTTCAAGCTTTATGTACTAGTAGTTCTATGAACTGTAAAACCTCACACAGATTGTCGAATCGAATTATAAGTATCATATCAAGGATGAGGACATCGAGAGAAAACAGCTGGAAGAGAAATATGGAGAAAGTAGAGAAAACCCATGGAGGAGGGATGTGTTGAAGGGAAATGAACATTGGAGGAGGCACGTGTAGAACTGTAGAAGGTCCAGAAGATTTGAGGAGGGAAGAGTAGAAGGGAAGGAAGTGAATACAGCTGGTGGAGGAGATGTGGAGAAGAAGGAAGAGAAGATTGGAGGAGGAATGTGTACGAGGAGATTGGAGGTGAAAAGTGGTGAAGGGAGTTGATGATGCCAAGAAAGAAAAAGTTATGACTGATTGTTATCCCTGCAAGTTTTTCACTCAATTTATTACGCTAGACAAATTCCTTCTCCTCCTCTTCCTCCTCCTCTTCCCCATCCTGTCCACGCACACATTTCCTTTTCTCACTAATTCTTCATTTTTTTATCTCTCTCTCTCTCTCTCACACACACACACACACACACACACACACACACACACACAAACACACACACCTTTTCCCTCTCTATCTCTTTCCATTCGTATTTTTAATAGGATTCCATCTACCTCTCTATCCCTACTTATTTTTCTTTATCTCTCTCCCTCTCTCTCTCTCTCTCTCTTTCAGTCAGTCTCCTAGAATTTGATTATCCAATATTTAGACCTATGCTTCTCCAATTTTTCCCTGTCCCTGTCTCCCTCTATCCCTTTTAGACCTCAGCTTCGCTTTCGATACAATAGACCACAAAATCCTGCTGAAAAAATTTGGTGATATCGGTATAACCCATCCTATATTTAGTGAGTACCTGAGAGACAGAAAGCAGGTAACGCGACTCGGAAACACTCTCAGCGACGAGTTAAACATTAATCAAGGCCTGAGTCAGGGGGGGATTAATTCCCCAACATGGTACAACCTATACACTTATGATGTCAAATATATACGTAGAACTGGGACCCTAAAAATGTTCGCCGACGACAGCTGCATCATAGCAATACATCACGACGTCGAAGCAGCCATAAAAATCGCACAGAATGATTTTATAAATCTGCAGAAGTATTTATATAACAACCACATCTATTTAAACGAGAAAAAAACAGAAGCAATAATTCTGGGATATAAGAGTAAAAGAATGGACCTTACAAACAATAAAATAATTTGCCACAGCCGATCTTGCCTTTTACTCAAAACTTACGACTCCGCATGCAGCTGCCTCCGCATCGATTTTAAGCAAGACGCGAAATACCTTGGTGTCACAATTGACAACGAATTCAACATGAAAAAACACGCTCTTAATTTATGCAACAAACTTAGGATTTTAAAATACAAACTTACAAAAATAAACGCTGAAAATCTGCCCATGTCAACAAAGGTTGCGATCTACTTCTCTCTGGTGGATTCGCTGCTCAGATACGGTGTCACCCTGTATAATTATGCGCCTCAATATGCAATTGACCCGTTGAATTCGCAGCAGAGAAAGATCAGGAACCTGCTATTCAACAGAATCCATATCAACTGTCTTACTCCTGCAGAACTTTCAACTTTTGTCCTCCTCACAGAAAACTTTTATAAAGAAAAATACCGCCAGTTAACTGACCAACCATACGAGCTAAGAGTACAAAGGTTCAGACGGCCCCACGTATATACTGTGTCATATGGGGAAAGACGGCTGGAATATGTCATCCCAACCCTCCTCAATACATACTGTCAATCATTTCTAAACGAGGAAAATAAAAATAAGTTAAAAATTAAAATCAAAGAAAATATACTGTCAAAAAGACATATTTTACAATAATTCATGTTGCTGTTGTTATAATTGTGCTATGTTGCTGTTGTTGTAGCAGTAAGGGTAAAAGTACAACTGGAAATATTGTTAGCTAATATAGAGAAATTTGATGCTAATATAGAAAAAAGCTTACGTAAAGAAATTTGGTAAATAACCTACTGTGTAACAATTGAATACCACTGATTAGTATAATGATTACATTTTGTATTTAAATTTTTTTTTTTTTTTTTAAAGTAGCGTTACGAGTTGCTGTGAGAGAACATCTCCAAAAAAAGTTAGACTTAGCTTAGGAGACTATTATTATTGTACCTTTAAAATTGTAAAAATAAATATAAAATATTCAATTCAATTCAATTCAATTCTCTCTCTCTCTCTCTCTCTCTCTCTCTCTCTCTCTCTCTCTCTCTCTCGTTCTTCAATAATTGGCCCCTCCTTCTCTCCTCTTATAAAAACTCTTGGTAAAAAAAAACAAAGAAAATAAATTAATATATTACTATCAAAAAACTTTCTCTCTCTCTCTACTCCTCTCTCTCTCTCTCTCTCTCTTTCTCTCGTGTGGGTTTAGCATGTGTATAGGACTTTGTTGTGGTGCACTATCATTTGTCTAGCTGGCCGGACGTGGATTGTGGAAAAGTTGGGGTTTTCCCACCCCCCCCCTCTCTCTCTCTCTCTCTCTCTCTCTCTCTCTCTCTCTTCTCTCTCTCTCTCTCTCTCTCTCTCTCTCTCTCTCTCTGTTGATCTCGTGATGCTGGTTACCTGCCATTGTTGTTGCCTGCGCCACAAACTCACTGTCGCCTGACTAACATAATTTATGTCCTATCGTATGTCTATGCATAAACAGACAATCCCGCCTTTATAGTTGAATTCGACATTTTTGCTTTAACGTCGGTTTCAACATATGGTCGTATTAGGACGGGGGATCTCACCCTCCATTCACTGGAAGCTCCTAAACCAGATACTTATATCAACATTGCACAGCCTGAGCGAAGCCGGAAATACCGTTCAAATTTGGGGGGCGAACGCTATTCCCGAACGCAAAATTTCGAGGTTTCGAATTCGATTAGTCAAACTCTGTCACCCATCGAGGTCGTAGCATCGCTGGATGTTTCTTGACAGAGCAAGAAATGGCCGATCATATTCAAAGTGCAATCGGTATCGACGCTGGCAATTTCGCCTGGAAAATGTGTGTATTTGTCTTGACTTGTCTAGCAAGGTTAGAACTTGTTAGGGTGGAACACTGGAACATTCACATTCGAACCCTCCTACCTACTCCCGGCCCAACACAGGTCGTGTGAGGTTATGGTAAGGAGCTAGTTTGTAAGTTTCCATCGAATGGAGGGTCTAACCTCTGTTTAGTTTCAGCCTTCGTATTTGAAAGGGGCGTTAAGCCTCAAAACAAAACATGGAATTAGTTCTCACCAAACAGATCTTGTGCACATTGCATAAATGCACGTAATATTTATTTGTAAGGCGTTTATAAAATGATAGATACGTTGTTCTAGGAATCGCGCTGATATGTCTATTCCAAGAGCTCAAAGCGTGAGTCCTGGTTCCTGGTATTCCAGAGGATCTGGGTTCAAAGCCCAGCCAATGACAAGGAAATCTGAACGCCGTATAGGACATGAGAGCCACAGTAGTTAATTCGTCAATTCTGAACTCCTGGGGCAAGAGGCCACCAAGGGCCGAATTATACAATAGGATTAGATTTATTCTAAGTGGATACCATCCCTTAACTCTGTCTATAGTGCGCTGTGATTGGTTGAATCTCCAACTTGAGGGCGTGTCTAGGTTTAGCTCGAATTTAACCCTGTTTCATAATGTGGCACTTATAAGCGTAGAAACTTGAAAAAACCATATTTCATATCGAAGTTTTTTTTACCAAGAAGATAAAATAGGAAGTTGATTCTGAAATCGATGTTGTCTATTACGTACGAGTTGATGGTCTTGTATTACCTTTCTTAGGGCTGAGAGAGAGAGAGCATTAAAATGCGAGTAACTGTAGAAAGCGGGAGAGGGAGAGGAGATTGTTAACTTTGTCAGCAGGATGGAAATGGATGTGAGTATACGAGCTTTATTTTGGGCTTTCTTTCTCCCTTCCCCCTGAGGAAAGTTGCTTCTGTAGGCAAAGGATTAACTTGTTATGGATAACAAAAACAAATTATTCCGACAAAGGCATCAGGTCTGATGTAGAACACTAATATTTGCAGGCCTTTTGCTGTCGCCTTCCTTCGCTTATTTTTTTTTTATTATAAACAAAACAGACTTTATATTTTTTTTTTTTTTTTTACATTTAACATATTATCATTAATTAATTCGTGTTTTGTCTTATAATTAATTCGTCATTTTCATTCAAAATGTGTTTTATTTGTTTAATAAATATTTTACAAATATACACAAATAGACAAAACATTTTTAAAATTATGATACATTTTAATACTCATTATAAGTTTGTTTATAATTAATTCGTGTAATAATCTGAAACAAACTATAATTTAATAGAATTACAACTGGAGCAGCCAGTCTTTGACCGGTTTGATATTCAGCACAGGATCACCATCCGATTTCTAGACAGGTAGATGAACTTTCAAAGTAATTATACAAAAGAGTTAGGTGAACATGTCTCATCTTAAAAGGTCCTGCATTATGATCACAAGTCATGAAAAAAAAAAAAAAAAAAAAAAAATGCATCAAGATTACAAATCTTTGAACCGAAAGGGAAGAGCTCGGACGGACAAGGAGACATTTTTGGAGGCCAAAAGTTTCTGAGACCCAGGGGAGGGATAGTGACCGAGGGATTTAGTGTTTAGTGAAAGCTCTTCCTCCTCCTATCCCTCTCTCTCCCCTCTTCCTCCCACTCCTCTTTCCATCCCTCTTCTTCCCCTCCTCCTCCCCCTCTTTCTATCCCTCTTCTTCCTCCCCCCTCCCTCCCAGCGGCGGCGGTGTCCGCTAACGAAACAAAAACTCTCGACACACACACAGAGAGAAATGATTGTTTTAAATATTAATAAAGCCCAAAAGCTAGAGCTGTTAGGGGGAGGGGAGGGTCTTTCCGACGAAACTAGGAGAGCCCCGACTTTGTTCTTTCTCCGCTTGATAAACCTCCATCATCACCCCCGCCCCCTTTTCTTGCCTCCACGAACTATGCCGTCCAGTCCACGCACATCAGAAAGCTCACGGCTCGAGTTAGTAATTTCGCCAGTCGAAAAGTTTCGACTTTCGAGCGCTCCGTCCCGTCGGGGAGAAGAAAGAGAGACGGCAATCATCATCAAAGGGAAGAAATTTGTTGCACTCAGAAGTTCTCAGCAGACGGCAAGCTGTCTGTTGCCTGGTCTTTGAGGAAAGTTTGTTGCGAGGACTTGTCGATCTGTTTTGTGTGTTGGAATGTCGGGGGTCTGACGGAATGCACTGCTCAAACTATTTACAAGGTTTAGGGGGTGTTTTAGGTCAATACATATAGAGGGACCTATTCAAACTATTCATATATTAACGTGAGGATGTTTGAGGATAATACATAGAAGATGTGTAAATAGCTTTTACATGTAACCTATGTATTGTAGCATTTTCTCCATCAATATCGACTTTCACAAAGGTACTGAGTTTTCAATTAAAGCAATACGATAATAACCATGTCCTTGAGATCATTACTAATGAGACCTCGCGTTTTTCGGACGGATTAGGTATAATACACGCCTGTATTGTCGAAGTTCCTGCAATACGCAATGATTCTATAGTTTTTTACGTCGTAAATTGTGTTATTACGACGTAAAAACAGTACAGTTTCACCGCCTAATCGCTGAGAATCGTACCCATAATAACCTCCTCTCGCCTATCCTGGGTGGGGCCAAAAATGACAACCACAATTATTTCGTTAGAAATGTCAATTCAAGGTTTGAGATTCAGCGTCTGGAGTGTTTTCATAAATCAGACGAATTTCGCCACGTCCGTCGCGTCGCCGGCGGAGATTTACTCTGGTTCTCGCAGCATGCGGTCCCTGCAAAGGTCGGTCCCTTGAGCGGACGGAGTGAGAGGGCTGACCCCCCCCGGGCCCCCCGGCCTGCTGTCGAGCGCAACATGTGGTGACCTGTCAACGTATCATGGACAGGCAGTAATCTGGTGACAATATAGCCGTTTTAATTATGTTGTCATCCCTGAGTTATTATCAGCGGAGAGTGGGAGGGCGGGGAAAGGAGAGGGGTAGGTCGAGGGTAGGTCAGGAGTCAGGGTGCACAGTTTGATCCCCCAAGCCCCTGACTTTTAATTATGACTTTGGGTTTTCATATTGACAGCTTTCTCGCGCTCTCTATCATCGTATTTATCTCTCTCTCTTTTTATTTTTTCCGTCTCTCCCTATCTCTCGCACACTCTCTCACTATATCACAATCTCTTTTCTCGCACTAATTCACTCGATGTCACTTGTCTAATCTCTCTCATACTCACTCACTCTCTCTCTTCTAATCGGTCTCTTTCTCCCACTGTACCACTCGCTCTCTTTCTCTATTTGTTTCAACCTCTATCTCTCTCTCACTCTCTTCTATGTATCTCTCTCATGTCCCGTGTGTCTTTTGTCTCATTTTTCATCTCCTTTACTTAACTTTCGTAAGAAGTCCGTAAATTATAGACAAGTTCGCCTATATGACGCCAGCGTCTTTGTGGAATTTTGGCTGTCGAAAGTATATTGGATCATAAATCAGACGATGATACGTACTCTTATATATTACATGCTGGTAGTTCGGTATATAATAATAACACTCTTCAGTGAAAGTTAACCACCAGGCGAGGTTAATGATCAAAGCATTTTCTGCCACTTAACTCTCAGACTCTTATTATTATGTGGTCACAAACTCAAATTAATGAGGAAAAGTTCATGCATTGGGTGAGATTCGAACCAACGGATCCCTACGCTCCCTGGATTACTAGACTAGCGCTTTAACCATTTGACTTGGCTGTATGAAATGGCCTTGCCTACCAATGCCAAAAAAAAACCATTTGACTACCGGTGCACAGTTAATTTCCACTGAAGTGTCTATTATTCTAATGAAAATAATGTTTGTTTGCATATAAATGTGTGTTTTTTTTTCTCTCTTTCTCTTTCTGACGCCATAACTCGTTAAATGATGCTTTAATCTTGATGAAATTTCATAGATACGTTCAGTTGGCTCCCAAATTTTTTACAGCTTTTTTTGTCAACCCAACTATATAATTCGTAAATCTTGCTGAGGTCTACAGTTCATGAGTTCACAGAACTACTCGTTTATTCAGATCTCTCAAAATCAGGCCACCCGTCTCGTCGCGTCCCCACTCCATAGTCCTGAGTCTTCCTTCAGATCCATTAACTTTTCCAGGGTCTGACATGTGACATCAGAGAGATAAGAATTGGGTGGCGCGCGGCGGGGTGACACAGGTTAGAAGTTGTGATATAATATTTAAGGTGGTAGGAAGGTTAAGTTGACATAAGAGATGGGAGGAGAGGGCGAGAGGCGAGAGAGAGATCCTTCCTCAAACTCTGATGTCAAATGTCATTTCTCCGGGTTGTATTCGCCTACCTCTCCTCTTCTTTCTCCCTCTTCCTTTTTCTATCTGTCCCCACTCCTCTATCTCTTTCCCTCCCTCTCCCTCCCTCTCCCTCCCTCACTCCAGCCCTCCCTTCCTCTTTCTATATTTCTATAGCCCTCTCTTCCTCTTTCTATACCTCACCCAGCCCAACTGGGGCCGGAAATAACCAGCAAAACGAGGCACGAGGTTGAATGGTTACCCATCCTAGTCCTAACCTTGCTTAACTTCAGCGACAGAACGAGAACTGGTGTATCCCATCTTGCCACCGTCGCTGGCTGACGAACCTGAAATTTCTAATATTAGAAATTTTCTCGAAGTAAAATGTTCTAGTTTTCTACAAAGGAGACTCGTCATTACGGAGAAAGTTGTGTTTCCAGAATCCAGCAGATTCAGACTCGCAGAATAATGTGGAATTTAATTATTATCGCAGTCAAGATTCACGGGTTCTCTCATCTGGATTTCGTGCGCTTTCATATTTCATAAGGAAGAGCGTAGACTCCGAGACGAGACTGGCAGACAGAGAGACGACAGAGAAGCGAAAGTGAAAGGCTCGAATGAAATAAAACGGAAGACAGAGAGATGGGCGCGCCCGGCAGAGGAAGAGAGAAGGAAAAAAAGGACTACTTGAAAGTCAAAAGTAGAGGGGTTATGAATAAATAGGTGAAATGAGGATGACGGCAGGGAGATGAATGGCAGAGATGTGAAAGATGTGACGTTAATTATCATTACAGTTTGCGGAGCACTTGAGAAACTTGAAAAAGTTCATAGACAAACAGACGGGACAGAGAGAGAGAGAGAGAAGGGGAGTGACAGAGGGGTGTTAAGAGAGAGAGCGAGAGGGATGGAGAGAGAGTTAAAGAGATATAGAGAGGAGTATTGGAAGAGAGAGAAAAAACAGGAGAGACATGGGAAAAGAAAAAGGGAGAGAAAAGATGGGGAGAGAAGAAAAAAGATGGAGAGAAAAAGATGGGGAGAGAGAGAGAGAGAGAATAAGAAGAAAAAAAGAGAGAGAAATGGGAAGAAAAAAAGAGAGAGAAATAGGAATGGGAAGAAAAAAGAGACAGAGAGAGAGATAGGAAAAGACTGATGGGACTTGCTGAGATAGGAATATAAAGACGGGGTAAGAGAGGAGAGGCTTACGTTTTTTAATTTATTAATTAAATGTATGAGTTATTCATACATAAAACAAGTGGCTTTTCTTTCCACCCTTCACAGGGTACAAAACGGTTGTGCCTTTGGTTGCTCTCCCTGTTTCCCCATTTTCTGAACCAAAATATATTATGACGTTTAAACAAAATTTACCGGCAAAGTTTTGCTGTATATGTGCAATTTATATTTTTTTAGATGGAGAGTTTTATTTATATTTAAGCTCCCGTCAAATAATAAATAATGTTGCATTACTTCATTTTTGTGGCACGTGGAATACATACCACCGACCTCCAGGTTACAAGTCTGCCGTCTTATCGATCGTGCTGACTATTGGTGGAGATGACTAGTTTCTCATTTCAGTGTTGACTGGAAGGTTTTATACCTACGCTTCATGAAACCATCAAGAAACGTGTGAAAGAAGCATATTCATGAGTGTTTTCATATTTCCTCTCGAATACTTGTAGAATCAAATATATCCTATGGAATAGACAGCACCCTCTCGAATCCTTCTACGTGCCATCTCTCAATCCTTCGTCATTCCATGTGTTGTGTACCTTTGCGTGAAACATCTCCAATGTTTGTTCTCGCCCAAGTGCGTCGAGAAGGATTTCGGAGAAAGTTCAGGCGCTTCTCCTGTACATCTCGGAATAAACGCCAGATAGGAAAGAAGGGTTTTGCATTATTTATTTGCCTCAAACGTTTAAGACGGCGCATTGATATTCAAGAGTTTCCATTCCTGATGTGTTCTCCTTTTTATGGTTTCTTGTTAAAGACCCTCCCGGGAGAAGGTGAGAGAGATTTTCCGTATGTAAATACAAACATCTTCAGGGTCTATCCCCGAACCTGTAACACATCATCCGGTTGGAAAGCACTTAACATTTCCACTGATCTTTCATTTGAATATCTCCTGCCGTCTAGGTGTATTTTCTAATGCAATATTTATACCTCCTTCCGAGAATGGAAACAAGTGCTAAACGCCCCGGCAAGGCTGGGAGGAGGGCATTATCCCCACCCGTGCTCGCGCTGTCATCTAATGCCACGAGACTTTATCTCTTGCATGTCAAATGTTTATTTCATGATCGTCTTCTGCTGTTATTTCCAAGTGGAAAAGATGTTTAGCGTAATCTATCACCTCAAAAAACTTCCATTAAACATGGTGAGTAAGAGGGGAGAGCACGTCTTTTGATTCATATGAGAGTGTGCAGGTAAAGAACTTGTGCATAGTATGACAATTAAAGAAGAAGAAGAAGGGAAAAAGTATAGCTGAAGGACTTTAAACTTATCTATTGACGATAAGTGACGACTCATCATTAATAATAACCCTTTGACTGTAGAGTCCTATACAATTGAATACTGTTTATCCCATCCGTAACTTTCTCCTGTAACAGAGTCAGTCCTGGAACTTAATGGCCAGGTTTGCATTTACTTGAGGTGGGCGGGGTGGGGTGGCGCCGTCACGGCTAGGACGCACTTCATGGCTATGATGCACGTGACTATCAAGCATGTAAATTAGTTCTCTCCTGTCCTCTCGTTACCTCATCCTCACCTCCAGTCCAGCTTTTTTCATTTCCAACCTTGTAATTAAATTTCCAACTCTTCTGAAACGAGACTCGGCAAAAGCTTTCACTGTGGCAGACGGAGAGAGCACACATATTAGTTTCTTGTGGAAACCTGGAAGACATTTAATGGGCCGTGTTCATAAAAAAAGAAAGGCTTTTCCTTGTAAAATTCGAAGAAATTGCTTCAGTCGGTATTTTCATAATGTTTTGAGAGCGATAGCTTTTCTTTGAAAGCAAAAGCTTTTCCTTCTGTGAAAGTAAATGGTACATGGATAATTGGATATTCATAAAGCTGACCTTGTCCTTTTGTTAATAGCTCCTCTAACTTATATGTTTATACATGGAGCAATTGCTTGTGAACGAAAAGGAATGGTTATGAATAAGAAAACGGGCAATTGCTTTTTCTTCTACCTTTTCCTTTAGCTTTTCTTGCTGATGCTCACAAGCACGCGAACACCCTGTATTATTGTATGGTTTATTCAAATTTACTAAAATTCAACCACAAATCTAGTCATCTGGTCATCTGATGGCAACACTTTCTCAGAATCTGATCCAATGTTTTCTTCTTCCCGCTCTTCTTTCTGATAGGCCAAACTCTGTAGTATACATAAATAATTACTAGTATACATAAATATATACTGTAAATATTTTACATTTCTTTGTCCTCCTCATGAAGTTTTATAAAATATTTTTTTTTTTTTTTTTTTTTTAAGATTACTTAAGCCCCAGAGAGAAGAAAGGGTCAATTTAAAGTAAGAAGAGGGATGTAGAAATAAAAATAAAAAATATTAAAGACGAGTATAAACAGTACAATTTGGAAAAAAACAAGAGATCAAAACAAAATAATGGGAATAAAAACCATGGGAAGTAAGAGAAATAATGGAAAAAGAGGAGAAATGTGGAAGTATATATAAAGATATTCAATAGCATGGGAGGAAAAAAGAGCGGAGACAGAGTGAAAAGACGATTTCTCAGAGGAAATAAAACGAAGAGGAATTGTTTTTTATTTTATTTGTGCATCCTGGTTTTGTTTCGCACTTCAAGATCTAAAACGTTTAGCTTGTACCTCCTTTTCCCCATTTCGACACAAAAATTAGACTTAGAGCTAGATTGGAAAGTGGCGTATTTAATTTAATCTTTTTAAGGGAGAGTTTATTATAAAGTCCCGTCAAATAATAACTAATGTTGAAAACATTGTTGTCTGGGCGACATAACCACGAGTCTGGTAAGCTTTTTTGCGATGTGTGCTATTAGTGAGTATCAACATCTAAGTGTAGAATTTTAAATGTTACACCCAAGAACTTGTTGGAAAGCACAACATCTTTCCAGTAAAAATCGTATTTTTTCTCAATATTAAATCAAACTTTCCTTTTATAGACAGCACCCTCATCAATCCTTTAAATGCAATTCTAATCTGATTTTTCGTGTACCTTTGCGTGCATCTCATTTTTCCTCGCCAAGCAGACGGATTCAGAAATTCAGCGCTTCCGTACTACTCGGAATATTAACGCCCGCAATAGGAAGAAGGTTTTGCATATTTCTTTTCCTCAAACGTTTAAGCCGCATTATATTCAAAGATAAATTCCGATGTGTTCTCCTTATTTATGTTCTGTAAAGACGGGAAAATAAGGCGATAGAGATTTTCCGTATTAAATACAACTCTTCGGTCATCCCTTTCCTCCGGTTGGATAGGCATTAACAATTCCAGATCTTTCATAGTGAAATCCTCAGTGTCTGTGATTTCAAGAATATATACCTCTCAGTGGACAAGCTGCTAAACGCCCCGAAAGTGCGGGAGGATATAACATCCCACCCGTGCTCGCTCTCATCCAATGCCACAGTTCCTGCTTCAATAGTTTATTTCATATTTTCCACCAAGTGGAAAAATTTTTGGACCTTCCTCATAAATTATTAAACATGTAGTAGAGGAGTCTCTCTGATTATATAAGAGTATACAAGAATTTGATATATGAAATTGAGAATATACAAACTTTCAAACTATTTAATGAGATAAGACGACTCACATTAGATTATGACTGTGACGATAATATTAATGTCCGAGTTTCTTTCCGATCATCTGGAACTGTGTGACCAGTTTGTTTATCTTGAGTGGGCTCCCCGGCTAGACGATTCCATGGCTATGAATGAATACATGTAATTAGTACCACGGTCCCAATATTGATCCAGCAGCACAACTTTATTAACAATGAACGGCCGGAGTTCGAGTGGCAGAGGGGCCTATAGGCCTTTTGTGGACGGACTTTTATGCTGTTATACTTTTTTTTTACAATCTTCGGTGGTATTTAAAAGTAGGGTAGTTTCCTTCAAAGCAAAGTTTTTCTTTTTGACGAAAATGGAAGGATATTTATTATATAACTGACCTTGGTAATCTCCTCGCAAAATATTAGTTACTTGGGAGATTTGATAAGAGGGCAATTCTTTTTTATTTTCCAGCTTCTTATGTCAAAGATCGTGGAGTTATAGTGATTTATTTATTCAATTTACAAAATTTGAAACAAACTATATTGATTTGGAACTTTAAATTTTAATGTCTTTTTCTTTTTTCTGATAGAACTATGTTTTAAAAAATTTAGAGTTAAATAATCTTCTTAAATATTTTATATTTCTTTGTCCTCCTCTATAAGCTTTTATAAACAATAATAATAACCCTTCTCTTCCTTTGTCCTCTGTCCCGCAGGCCAAACTCGACCGCCAGAAGTCGGACTTCAAGCCCTCCCGCGTCATTCACATCCGCAACATTCCCAACGAGGTCACCGAGGCCGAAATCATTCACCTGGGCATCCCCTTCGGCCGCGTCACCAACGTCCTGGTGCTCAAGGGCAAAAATCAGGTAAGATTCTTTCGCCAATCGTGGATCTGCTAAATCAAAGAGAATTAAAGGGACTCTTTTTAAAGCGTTCACTTTCAAGTTTAGTGACAGGTGGTGTTCAGACAAATATTTTACTTGCTGATCGGACAAGAAGGCTAAATCAGTTATCCTCAGGATATTTTGATGTCATCGTAATTTTAATAACAACTTTACGTTTTCTCCAAGATTAAACAAAATAAAAGCTGAAGAAGTGATGGGTTGAGAAAAAAAAAAATGTTGTAAAGGCAAAATGTTTGCGAATAATAATAATAATAATAAAACAATACTTTCTTAAACCCTATGAGTTATAGGTATGAAAAGTAAAAACCATTAATACAGTCGAATCTGGTTGTAAAAGAACTCAAGAGAGCGAATTTCTCTTCTCTTATATCCAGGTTTTTCTTAAACCGAGTTTATTTTCCCTTATAAGAGAGATAAATTGGACCTGGAAATTGTTCTCTTATATCCAGGTTTCTCTTGTATCCAGCTTCGATTGTATAATAGAATTTATGTACTTTGATTTTATTGCCGAGGTAACCGTAAAAAGTACTTTTTTTACTGAAGCAGTTTTAATGTTTGTCATGGGCACAGATTAACATAAAAAGAAAACCTTTTTAAATGTTTATTGTAAATAAAAGTTTGACAGTGATGGTGAAAATATGAAAATAATATAAAATATGATGGTGAAAATATATGTATAAAACTGAGGTATTTTCGATGGATCTGACTCCCCACCAATCATAGTGCACCATAAAACATTTCGGAAAACGTACATCCTTCTCATTTCGAATAGGAAATGGTCTTTTCTAATTCTCGTTCTAATCTCATTTTATAAAATTATCCAAGCACAAGCAGTATAAATAAGGCTTTCTTTTGTTTTAATAATGATGACGATGTTTAAAACCCTTCGCTGGTAGTTCCGAACACTGTTGAAAGGGTTTCAAATAATGATAATCCGCATTCTGTCAGGACCTAAAAACCTTCTAAATTATTTCGTAATTTAGCACACCAGCTTGCAGACTATCTGTCAAAATTTTATGGAAAATGATTGAATTAAAGGAATTATGAATAAAATTTCCTTTGAAGACTGCCACAAACTCGGGGATGCATGGACTTTCAACCGCGGGCGATATTCATACATAACGTGACACTTGGTGCGTCCAATTATTGGACGCCTCCAATTTACCAGAAATGTCACTGTCACACGTAGGCTGAGAGACCCGAGAGGTTTCCTAGAAGCCCAGCCAGGATTTCATCTCTCTGATTAGGCTAATGTGGACAAAGACATTTCCCTCCTCGCCATACTTCCCTGTCAACGCTTACTCTGACCAATGACGGACAAGTTTGTTTTCTACACTTGGCCGGCCCACTTTGAAAATACATCTGTTTGGTAGTTTGGGATTTAGAAGAGGAGGAAAAAGGTTTCAAAATTTTGAGGGACTCATTGGGAAACGACACCCCTCGGTTGCTACATATTTATTCCGCTGCCTCTCTCTCTCTTCTTCCTCCTGCTCCTCCTCCTCCCATCACACACGCACTTCCAGCAAAACGTCCTCGGGGAGAGGAGACAAAATTCTCCGCAAAACCCATCGTTTACTCCCAATGTTACCTGAGATTATCTGAGAAAACCCCCTCGGCAACGAACGTGAGATTTGGACATCAATATCCAGCCCGTCTTAAAGTATTCACTAGGATGTAATGGAATAACAAAAATACCCCCGTCCCTGTCACACTCTCCATGAAATAAAGAGAGATCGGGTAAGGATAGGGAACGAGGGAGATCTAGGAAAGAATGTTCTTGAAGATTTTGATCGACTGGTGTTCCCCAAGGAAGCGATGCGGGGCCAGATTAGTTGCGGAAGCGACCGTGAGACGTCAAGTGCGAATCATTCCTTTAGGTGTTTCTGTCAGGCTTTCTGGCTGTCCACAACGAACCCATTGGTGATTGAAGAAGTTTAGGTGATTGTCTGGTAATTCAGGTAATGTGGTGGGTGGGTGTATCTCTTTCTTCAGATTCCAACGATTACATGAAATTATTCTCCTGAGAATGTGAATTTCTTCAATGGTACCAAATGAACTGCTCGAAGAAGGGACTAATTGAGCAGTATAATTCATTTTGCATATCTACGTTTCTTCAAGGGGGACAAATGTTCACCAGTCAGAGAAGTAAGAAAACAGAAGAAGCGTCTATGTTACCTACTTACAGCAGTTACAACCTATCAGAAGCACATCTCACGGATAAATACCTTCTTCACTCGTACTCCTCTGCCTTACTGTACTGCTTTCTCTCTTTTATGCTATTAAGGAAGAAAGAGGGAGAGGAGAAACAGAGATATTTCTCGAATAAATGCAGAGATATCTTACTACCCCTCTCTCCGCCACTCCTTTTTCTCTCAAGTATGTACGGAGGCCAGGGAGGGAGAGGATTATTTATTAATCAATGCGGTAAAATAAAATTAAACGTACGTAGAGAAGTCGTTTCCCGGACAAGGATGTGTGCCTTTGCGTCTTTCTTCTCCTCTCCCCTCTCTCTCCTTCGCTCTCATAAATAAGCCCAAGGGTTACATTACGAGATTGGTTTTTACATTTTTAATAAGGGCACCGCAACCCTCAGCAAGAGTGAGTGAGAGGTGAACATGAGCGACTGAGAAAGAGAGAGGAAGAGATTTGAGATGGTGGTGGATGTAGGTTTTCTTGGCATCAATCTCTCTCCTTCTCTCTTCCATTGGGTTTGGATTCCTCCTGCCAACCTCTTTCTCCGTCTCTCTCCTCCCTCTTTTCCTCCAAATTTCTCTAAATCTTCCCGTCCCTTCCCAGTTTGCTTCTCATATTCCTCCCTGCCAACTTGCCAATCTATCTCTCCTTCCCCTCTAGATCTCTCTCTCTCTAATTTGCTTCTTACAGTTTCCGTCTCCTTCTACCACATTTCCTCCTTGGAGGATTCTCTTCAATGGCGGAAGTTGAGTGGAACAGTAGGGGAAGGGAGGAAGAACGGATTTTACCTATGTTCGCAACAGAAATTTTGGCATCTATGTACCTTCGAACAATATGGCGGAAGGTGGCGAAGGTTAGAGGCATGATGGCGTTCTCGGGGTTTAATAATTAGGGGATGCATAATTCACAACATACTTTCCCGATCTCTTCCTCCGCCTTCTCCATCTTCTGATGAACATGATGATGTTGATGGAATTTGGGAAATCTCACGCAAGATTTTCTCGTCTTTGAAATTTATTACGTTGAACCTCACCCCGCGTTTTCCTCCCAATCTCTCTTTCCCTCCCTCCTCCTCCTCCTCCTTCTCCTAATCTCTTCTTTCACCCTTTATTTTTGTTTTGTAGGATGAAAGAGAACCATGTCATATTAAACACAGGATTTGTTGTTTTCCTTTACCGTATTGGATCCCTGTGGCTATTCGTCCCTTCTATCTGTTGTGGAAAGATGTTACTTACTCGGAGGAATTTTCGTTAGCATTTCCTTGTTTTTGGTTGTTGAAAGATGTTGCTTACTATAAGAGGAATTTTCGGCAACATTTTCTTGTTTTCGGTTGTTTTCTTCTTTTCGGTTGTTGAAAGATGTTACTTACTATTTGCGCAATATTCATTAGCAACATTATCTTCATATGACTGAATATAATGTGAGAAATGAAGAATATGTTGCTAACATTATCAGGAAAGTCTGTTTCGTCCAAAAATGTTTTCAGGTCAATTCAAAAAGTGACTATTTGAAAGAGAGAAAAATGCAAAGAAAATCAAAAGTATTCCTATCTCACAGGTAATAGAAAGTCTAATGAAAAATAAGGAGAGTGAGACAGGTAGAAAATGAAGAGAACGGAAGGAAGACGAAATTAGGGACCGGAAATACAATTGGGTGGAGCTCCAACACACGAGAGAAAGAAAGAGAGAGAGAGACAGCGAGAAAGATAAGTGAGAGAGAGAGAGGAAAGAAAGAAGAGGAAATCAAAAGCGAAATGAGTGCTTTAGTGGAAAATAATTTAAATGGATTAAGCTCGATTGTAGTTCTAATGTTAGGGAGGCACCTGTTGTTGTTGAGGTGGGAGAGGGAGAGCTTCGTCACTGAGAAGGCACATTTGTAGCAAGGACTTCAAAAGCACATGATTTAGCGTCAACATATTTAGGTTTCTCAACGAGGAAAAAGAAGGGTCTTTTCTCTTGGAGCTCTGTGATTGGGTAAAAGTTCTCGTGCGAAGTTCTTTAAAATAACATGTGTATGTCAGAGAGATCTATTTTTTCCAGTGACAAGAGTTTTGTAGCCAACAGCCCTGACAAGGATAAGTCAAAAACAGAAGTCGCTACCAAATATTAATATTGATTTTTAAATCTCTACTTGTACGTGTACATTTACAAAGCGATGCACTTTAAGTAAGACTAAATTATAGTAGTTTTCATTTGTTTACGAGAAAAAAACCTAGTTTTCTTGCACAAAATTTAAAGCCCTTGAAAGAAATGGCACTTGTAATATTTGAAGCTGTTTTTTTAGTTTTACTTTGTCTTGAAAATCCAATGCTTTTACCGGATTAACGAATTTTCGGAGAACAAAATTTTTAATCTTTGAGATAAACCAGACACCCCCTCAAGTCTGAGTTTCAACCAATCACAGCGCACTATAGCCCGAGTTGAAGGGCACTCGCTTATCTTAATTTTCATCCTGTTTCCTATTAGGCCCTTACTTTATTTGTAAATCCGGAGCGACCTCAGTAACCGATAAGGGGTGGACTTGTAATCGGAGGTCGGTGTGGTTCAAGTCCCAAGTTAAGCAAATATTTAGTAAAGCGAGATTGAGTAGTTGTGACATCACGAAAGTATGATAGGTTAAGTTATCATATTGTGTATAATCACTTTCGTGATATCACAACTACTTAAACTCGCTTTACTAAATCACGCTGAACCGGACCGAACTCCAGGTCGGTGTTAGTTATCATAAAGTTAGTTACATGTTAACACAAATATAATCTACGCTGAATTCGATATAGTTATCATTTTAACACAAATAAGATAACTAACTTTTTAATCCGGAGCGAAGTTAGTGCCTCGGTCATTCTCTGCCACTTAACCGTTCTTACTCTGATCGGTTTGTTATTTTAATTCTTATATGATAATTCTTTTTATTGAATAAATTGATCTAACGTCTCTCGTTGCACATTCTGATGCCTCGGCCTTGACTCCGTCTTCTGACGTTTCTCTTTCCCTCGCATTGTTTTCTATTTTCTCCAGTCCTTCACCCCAGGCTTCATAAATCCTGCCAAGTTGACAACTTAATACACAACATTCTTCTCTCGTTTATTTATAGAGGCAGGTAGAGGTTAGGTCCTGGGCGTGCATTTTTCTCATTACACCCCCGCCCCCCCCCCCCCCCCCCCCCCCGTCCCGTCTCGGCTGAGTAATTTTCCAAGCAGGCGAGTAAATCATTCTTCCATGGCGCAGTCGATATTAGATTTCGGGGTCATTTTTTTTATGGGCAGATTATTAATTTTATTTATTTAATTCAATTTTGACAGTACGATTTATTCAGTTAATGAGCAAATTGTTAATTTTATTTTTCAATGAAATACTCAAACACTTCGAAGGGCCATATAAGAAAAATAAATTAGATTACAATACAATACAACGGGAAGCATCCCTCTCTTATCCAGATATGGTATGCTGTGATCGGTGAAAATCCGACTTATGAAGACAGTCTTTTTTTTTTAATCTACGTAATCCGAACCTATGTAAGCTGATCGAAGGCGCGACGGAACTGGAGGTCGGTGGTTCAAGTCCCGGTTTTAGCGTAGTTTGAGTAAAAGCTGGTTGTGAGTACGAAGTGATTAAAGTGTCAAATATGATAACTAATCTAATAATCTTGTTTATAATTTGGCCCTCAATGGTCGCGTTAATAGCATAAATTTCCTCAGAGAGACCAATCTGTGGAGTACGAGTCCAGTATTAGAAGTGTTGTTGAAATATGGAGTTTTGTGATACCATACGGAGACAAGAGGTGTCTTAAACTTGTTAAAATATAGAATTTCGAAGACAATTAGACAAAGGCAGAAAATGCTTTGACCATTAATCTCGCCTGGTGACCTGGTGGTTACCTTCCACTAAAGAGTGTTATTATTAATATTATGCTTAGCATTTCTACGGAATCCGCGGATATACTGCTTTAGTAAAATCAGTGTTCTAGTTAAATACTTGTTGATTTTGTCGTTAATTTCAGAGCTTTATATTCGCATTTACAACGTAATTGCGCAGAAATGAATTCAGGCATTAAAAGTGTAAGGCTTACTTGATCATTGTGTTTGCTATTATGATGATTTAGCTGTTTTGTGAAAACCATTTTCCAACACAAGGCCTCACAATCCTGATAATATAATAAAATTGATAATAAAATTAATAATACATACATACAACTCATTCTTCTCTCTCTCTCTCTCTCTCTCTCTCTCTCACACACACACACACCCCTCCCACTCTCTCTCTATCCTTTGTCCTCGTGAAAAAAATTCAATTTGTTACTTTTTATGTGTGTGTGTGTGTCCGTCCACTTTGGGATTTTCTAAAAGATTGCCAAAAGTAAAAGGAAAATGAAAATCTATGAACCTGACAACGGCTCGGGGAAGAAGATCAAAAGAGAAGAGAATAAACGCAGAAAATTGAGAGGAAAAAAGGAGGGGGGGGGGGCTTACCAATACCATCGAGTGAAAAACCTCGAATATAGGAAAATTGAATATAAAGGAAATATTTTTCGAACGTGAAATATTACGTTGCAGAGATATACTGTTGGGGGAAGGGGGGGGGGGGTAATGGGGTATTCTCCCTCTGGAGTAGGGGGATGGGGGGAGAGATAGAGGGATAGTAATATAATATATGTGAACTTTAAGGAAAACACAGGATGGCCTGTTTTATTAACCCTTGACTGAGCAGGTACCCGAAATGTACACTCGGTGGTCAGCTGAAATTAACTTCCGGCTCTGTATGAAGTGCTTCGAATTGGTTTTTTTTCAGTACATACGTATTCGTTTTTTTGCGGTTTCCGGCGTACAAGTATTTGTTTCGTGTGCTTTTGACAATCATGAGCTCTGGCAAATTTTATGTTTCTTCACGTTTTAAGTCCCGGATAAGTACCTTTTGTTCAGAAGTAATCTCAAAGCAAATCAATAAGATAAAAATAAACAGTCTTCCCATGTGTATGAAAACTGAGCCAGCTTGGCCACAGCTCACAGCTGGGGAGATTAAGCAGCGAGATAGGACTTGTATGTGTGACCATGACCATCAAGTTCGAACCCTCGTGATGCTGACTATTTCCGGCCCCACTCAGGCTGTTTGAGGTTAATTTGAGAGCTGGTTTGTGAGTTGCCACGAATGGAGGATAAAACCGTCGTCGTTATATGGCTGTGCAGTTGAAAGCGACGTTATGCCAAAAAAAAGAGAAAAAAAAACAATAACCTAGTTGGCTCGTCCTGAACCATATTTTCTTATTTGCGATCAGCCATCGCATTGCTGAGAACTTGGGTGTTTTACTTTACAAGCCATTGAATTTAACCCTTGCAAAAACTTCAATTCAGCCTGGCTGATATGGGTTGGCTAGTCTTTTCTTTGTATAATGGTCTTCTATCAAGACTCTGATGTCTTCTCCTGTTCAACGCCCGCCAGCCAGCCTGTGGCGTTGATTAAAATCAAAAGAAATTACGAAAACAATTTTCCCTAAATCGTAAAGACGCCGAGAATTCGAGACAATCATTGTGTAGAACAACATAGAATTTCAAGTTGTTTTTCGTGTCTCTCTCAAATCTGTTTCATCTGTAAGAAACGAGACTATTCCCGCGTATAATTCGGCAAAGATCTCTCGGAGCACAGTTTGCAAATGGCATGTCGAGTCTCTCTAATTCACTTTGAGCTTTCTCTTGCTTGGGTAATAATTACTCCTCCGAACAAAGATGCGCCCTCGGGGCCACGGGAATGAATGTTTTACGAGAAAATTGTTTTTCGGACGTGGGGGGACCTGAGGAGGGGGGGGGGGGGGTTCTGAATTGTGATTTCATCTTCGACTTCGAGAGAGAAACAATTTTGTTTATTAAAAACAAACATAACTTTCACATCCGAGTTCCGTAATAGAAGCATTTTCAGTTTGTTTTCAAGAAATTCACTGAAATGCCATTTGTTCTAGACGCCGCTAGCCATCCTTGTGGCTCTGCCAAGCTTCGCCGAAATCAATAGGAACGAGTTATTCACAATGTTGTTTTGTAATCCGGGGTGAGACCGACCCGACGTTAATGCCTCGGGCATTCCTACCACTCAACCAATTGTTTTTCTTGAGCTCTCTCTATTGAACTGACATTTTTCTACTCAATCGAGAGAGAGCTAGAGAGAGAAAGCTAGAGAGAAAAAGCTAGAGAGGGAAAGAGAGAAAGCGCTTCATCCCATCAGCTATTGGTGGAAAAAGAAATAATTAATTAACTGTACACTCGAATGTAAATAGGAAAAAACTTTTTAATTCAAGTTTAAACTGAAACTTGTTTTTTTTTCCATCGACTTTTTCTCCTCGTTTTTCACTTATTCAAGTGAAAAACGCCCCACCCCCTCTTTCTCTCTATCTCTCTCTCTCTCTCCCCCCCCTTCGCTCTCTCTTCACGAGTACCTACTTTTTATAATTATTCCCCGCCGGTCCTCGACTGACGGCGCTTTCGAAAACTTTCTGTCCCTCGTTTTGTCAGCTCGAGAGATGATGTGGAGGACGAGAAATGATGGAATTGAAAACTGACGGAAATCGAACATTTGCGACTCCAGGGGGCAAAGGGCGATTGAGGGGGGGGCAGGGACCGTGTTTCGTTGAACTGGTGCTTTATTGTTCCAAATGACGAAGACTTTTTCGCATCGTCGAAAAACGGCGGCAAATTCATTCTTTTTCATAAAGCGTGAGATTCCGTTAAGGATCATGAAATGTCGACATTTACGATAATAATAAACTTTTAAGAATGAATGTTCCTCATATGGTTTGGACGCATAAGCCTCGCCTGGTGGTTTACTTTCCACTAAGAGTTTTATTATTATAAAAAACCATGGCAGATAATGCTAAAGCATTTTTACACACCTTACCCTCAGAGTCTTAGTACATATGGGGTCACAAACTCACAAAATAAAGGAAAAATTCATGCATTGGGTGGGATTCGAACCACGGATCCCTACGTACCTGTATTAACAGACTATTAGCGCTATAACCACTTGATACCAATGCCATCAAGAGGGAGGCATATAGGTATGGGCAAGTATAGACAGACAAAAAGTCTACAGAAGCTGCTGTTTTATGGCTACGAAAAAGAAAACCCCATGAAAGATTTGCACCATATAAAACAGGATTATACAAGGATAAGCGAGATCTTCATCAAGTTGCGTTTCAACCAATTACAGGCACTATTTCTGATTGAGGAACGCAGTAGTTTATCTTTTTTAACTTTTTTTTCCAATAATCCATTGAACATTTTTTTATCTTTTTTTGTAGATAGTTGCTACATGCAGTTATTGTTAGGATATAAGTTAAAAAACGTCCATCGAGGTCAGAATTGTGGGTATTGCTTGTGGCAGAATATGACTACGAAATATAACAACACAGATTTGGGCCCAGCACCGTCTCAAGATGTATTATCTATGCGTGGAAAATTTAATCTTGAAGATGCTAACTGGCTTCGTACGAGAGCTCAAAGGCTGCTGCTTCTCTTTGACGTAACCGCAGTATGAAAAAGAAGAGAAAATCTCTGTCGAGTTTGTGTTCACAAGGAAGATCCCATGAGGAGGAGACGAGTGGGGTGGGAGGAAGAGAAGAAGA
The DNA here is from genome assembly GCA_024516035.1 of Bactericera cockerelli. NCBI lineage: Eukaryota > Metazoa > Arthropoda > Insecta > Hemiptera > Triozidae > Bactericera > Bactericera cockerelli. The sequence continues at coordinate 6,519,424 of CM044957.1, forward strand.
GGAGAGAGAGGATAAGAGGGAGAGAAAAAGAAAAGAAAGAGGGGGGGTGGAAATAAGAAAAAAGGAGGAAGAGAAATATCCAATGAGGAGGAGGCAAAAGGTGGTAGAGAAAGAGGAGGAGAGGGAGAAAAAAATAAGAAAAGAAAAGCAGAGGAGACCACAGAGAATGAATGAAAACAGATAGCTTGCCGAGGGAGAAGATTGGAAGGGAGAGAGAGAAGATGAGAAGAAGAAGAGAAGAAGAAGAAGAAAAAGCATTCGCATGTATCAAACGAGCGTCCTGAGAGTTGGCCCCACGGAGGCTGGGGGAGGGCGAGCGGAGGAGGGACGCGGGGAAAAAGTCGAATAAGAAACTCGCACAAAAGAAAAGAGCAAAGAAACGGGTGGTCCCCCAGGGGCCCCGGGGCCCCCCGGCAAGGAGGCCCATCTGAATAGGCGAGCATTATTTACGATGCCCCCCCGCGGTCTCCCCCCCCCCCCCCCCTTCTCTACCCCCTCGAGAACCCCCTCAAAGCTTCTCTTTATTTTTCTGCTTCTTTAGAACGCTTTCTCTCATTTTTCACTTTTCCTCTCTTCTCTCTCGCATTGTCTTCTTTTCTTCTACGAACTCTTTTTCTAAGTTCTTTTTCGCTCTATTTAATCAGTCTTCCCTAAACTCTTCGTATCTCTCTCCTCTCGCTCTATTTAGTCAGTTTGTTCCAAACTCATTTTCTCTCTCTCTCTCTCTCCCCCCTTCCCATTTCTTGTCTTTTTCGCTCTATTTAGTCAGTCTTTTTTAAACTCATTCTTTATCTCTCTCTCTTTCGTTTTCTTTTTCGCTCTATTTAGTCAGTCTTTTCTAAACTCATTCTTTATTCTCTCTCATTTCTTTTTTTTTTCGCTCTATTAAGTCAGTCTTTTCTGAACTCATTCATTATCTCTCCCTCATTTCTTTTCTTTTTCGCTCTATTTAGTCAGTCTTTTCTGAACTCATTCTTACCTCTCCCCAATTCTTTTCTTTTTCGCCCTAGTTAGTCTTTTCTAAACTCAGTATTTCCTAAACTCTTTCTTTCCTCTCCCTCTCGCTCTATTTAGTCAGTCTTTTCTGAACTCATTCTTTATCTCTCCCTCATTTCTTTTCTTTTTCGCTCTATTTACTCAGTCTTTTCTAAACTCTTTCTTTACCTCTCTCCCTCTTCCTCCCTACCTTTTGCACACATCTACTCATGCAACCGTGTAATCATTACCCATTACTGCTCCCATCCTCCTTCCAGTGGCTTGTTTTCTTGACACTACTCTAGTTCTTTGTCATTTCTTTATCTTGAAGGTCCCCTCTCTTGGTCCTTCTTCTCCTCCCCCTTACCCTACTCCTCCACCACCTCCTTCGCCTCTTGTTACTGCTCCTATACATGTGTCGTGGTCGCTGGGTGTGATACGGGCGAGGTTCTAGCACCCCCGCGGGACCCATAATGGACCTCATGTATGCCGTCTGAACAGCACTAGTGCGTCCCTTCTTGGCACCTATTATTACCGGGCTGCTAACTGTTGGTAACCGTATCTTCTTTTGTTTTGTTTTGCTTTTTTCTCCTCAAGATTATACGCATCTATAATATACAAGTTGGGTGGAAGAGATTGTCATTGGTGATAAGCTCGCACTTTAGTTCGGACATGTAGCTTTCGTTGTTGCATAGTTTTATGAATATTTGCACCAGTTTCGAGACGTCTGGAGCTCCGAGAATCGAAGTCATCATAACACAGAATATCTTCTTATGTGAAAGAACTAATGATGTAATAATAATAAGAAAAGATATTATAACGTTGATGGCACGTTGAATACACCAATTCTCGTTCTGTCACTCAAGTTAAGAGCGTCCAGCGAGGTTACGACTTGGACGAGTGACCATTCAAATTTGAATCCTCGTGATGCTGGCTAATTCCGGTCCCACTTAGGCTGCGTGTACACAGTACATCGTAAAATTTCTCTTGTAAAGGTTGTTTAATTGTATCTGTAATCTCTACTATATAGGGTGATCGAAACCACCCGATCACCCTTTATATAAAACCCAAATTTGTGTGTGTCTGGCTGACTGAGTCCCCTTAGGGGTTGTCTGTTTACAATGCCACAGCCCAAACAGTAACAGATATTGAAATTTTTGACCCCCGCTAAACTTCCGTCAAATATCTTGGAAAATTATCAAAATTAAAATATCTATTACCATTTTCAAGTAGGACACCAGCCACGGGAAAAACCTTAACGGCGACAAAGTGCCGGGTTTTAGCTAGTATCTATATATAACATCTTATCTATCTTGAAGTCATGAGTCACTTGATGAATCCACGTGGTGCTGGAAGCTTTGCCTGAGGCAACACAGGATTTCATTTTAAATAATAGGACGGACGTAGTACTTTAGATAAAAATTGATAAAAAAAAATCTTCTTTGCCACTAGATGAGAGAGAAAAATCTCTGTGCAGCGGAGCGGAGAAAAAAATCTGTTTACTTTTGTTTCATAATTTCTTTCCGTAATTAATTTTTCTCTTTTTCTTGCCTCGAAAAAAAAAAAAATGAAAATATAAATGAGAATAATTTATTTATCTAAATGATGATGAAGCCTAGAGCTGAAAATTTACGAGACGAGAGAGTTCAAAGTAAGTTTTTATGAGGAGAGAGTTCTTTTTCTCGGGTTCTCAATTCTAGCTTCTCATTTTCTTTTTCGTGTTCGGGATAGCGTGAAACCTGATTCCAAACTAATTCCAACTTAATAACAATGTCCTGGTTTTTTTTGTGATTGGGACAAGATGGGCCTTATAACAAAACTCCGCTTCTACTTATACGCATTTAAATTATTTTTTTTTCCTGTCCCTGTTTTCTTCTGTACCCCTCTGTTCCAACCTCGCCCCTCGTCTCCCTATTCTGATCTTTTCCGTATCATTATTGAGTTTGAAAAAAAAATCTGTCTTATTGTTTGCATTATTTTGTCTCATTTTTGTTATTCCATTTTCCTCTTAAAGATGTTGTTAATAGTATTCTCTCTCTTTCTCTCTCTTCTCTCTCTCTCCTCTCTCTCTCTCTCTCTCTCTCTCTCTCTCTCTCTCTCCTTCTCCTTCTCCTTCTGTTTCCTAGCCCCCCCCTCCCCTCCTTACTTCCCCTTGATGCAGGAAGGGTTGGGGGAGAGACATTTCTTAGGAAAAAAATTCGTAAACAGTAACAGATATCGAACGTTTTCATAGAAAATATTGTCCTTACGCGACTCGAATAACCCAGAATACCTCGGACAGACTGCAAACCGGTATCAAAGAGCCATCAACCACGCGAAGCTTGCTAAAATGGAACAGCTTTTATAGCAAAGTCAAATTTTTACAGAGAATAAAAATCCGAGAGTTGATTGAAGTAGACCGTAGGGAAAATTTCGGACAAAAGCCGCCTGAGTTCAATAGGAATGGAAAAAATTGAGGGAGTACAGGGGGTGGCTCGGGGAAGCCAGCGGGAGAGGGGGCGGAGGATCAGTTTTGATCGCTTTTTATCTTACTCAAAGGCATGAATATTTTATGTATGCACACACCTTTCTGCTTCATTGAGCGCCTCACGAGTTCTGACCCTTTCTCACCCTTCCACCTCCACCTCCTCCTCACCCACTCTCTCACTCTTTCCTCGCTTACCTTTCCTCCCTCTCCTCCGTTTCTTCCTCCTCCTTCTCCCTATCTTTCCCAACCTCTCACTCCTACCCTCCCTCCCTTTTCCTACTTTATCGTATACCCCATTCTCACTCCCTCTCTTCCTTCTCCTCCTAATTTATCATCCCCCTCTCTCACTCCTGCCCCCCCCCCCCTCGCCCCCCCTACTTCATCATGTGTTCAGTGACTCCAGAGCCCCGCCCCCACCAGTTCAAATTATACGCTCGAGTAGGTTTTCATTCTACTCTCGAGCTTGATAGAGTTTATAATCTCCACTGTGCCCCCTCGACTCCTCGTTGGTTCAGAAGTCAAGGGAGGGAGAGAGAGAGAGAAGGGGGGGAGGGATAGGAAGACAGGGAGGGAGAGAGAAACAATGTAGTAGTCACTTATTTATATAGTTATATAAATTTATAAAACTTATTTAAATACTGCCCGCATAGGGATGAAAGACCCTTTATCTTAGCGGTCTGTACTTCATTGCGAGCTTCGATGGCGCGTTGAATGTCCTGCGAAGTAAAGACTTCTAAAGGTGCAGCCGTACTGGTTATATCATATTATTTGTGTTAATCACTTTCGTGATATCACAACTACTCAAACTCGCTTTACTAAATCTACGCTGAAACCGGGACTTGAACCACCGACCTCTCGGTTACAAGTCCGCCGCCTTGATTATCGATCAAGTTAAAAGAGTCCCATAACTTCCCTATAGAAGCTCTAGGTACTCCTTCAAGAAGACTGACCACTAGGAAGACCACTACACCAGAGGGCCAGCACTCCCAAAGTGGTATCCAACATGTTTGGGTTTGGGGTTGTAAATTTATCGACTTTCTATAGATAGGTAGTGGAGAAAAAAATAATAATCTCAATATTTTTTTTTTTTTTTCCAAAGTGCAAAATGTGGAAAACTACGGAAATGAAAAATGGGGAGAAAAAAAATGGAGGGAGAGAAAGGGAAATTGGGGTAAGAAAAGTTGGACAATGAGTAAAAAAAATCCGAGGTGGAGGCAAAGTTCCCACCCTCCTCCAGCGCGCGGTGTGGGATGTTTTTTTATTAATAAAAAAAATAATAGACCGAAAGTTCTTCCTAAGCTTTTAAGTAAATGAATAAATTTTCAACCTTTTTTGTTGGCTACCTATCTCGTCTTGTTGCCTTTTTTTTAATTTGTAAATGCGATGAAAATACGAATAAATATATATTGCGCGTAAAGTTCGGATGCTTTTGAATAAGCTCTTTTTGCGTACACAGAACTTTTGGACGACCTTTGTTGGCATTCGAAAATGTATTACAAATACTACAAATACTTTCTTTGTATACATCTCGTGGTAAAAAGGTAAACTTTTCTAAAAGATGCTTATGAAAGGTACTTAAAGCACATCGAAGAAAAGATCGTCTCTACAAGGAAAAGATAAACCACAACGCAGTAACCCTGGAGTGGTTACTGGATTTTTCTGTCGAGAAGTTCCGGTTCGATTCCTGGCCAAGTCGAGAAGAAAATCTCTTCTTACGTGGAATGTATTGATGTTAGAGTGCTTAAGGCGCTAGTCCGGTATTCTAGGTAGCCTGGGTTCGAATACCACCCATGGCATGAAATGTTCCTCATCTAGCTGAGACTTAACCCAATAATAATGCCAACAAAAAACTGCTGATTTTTTTTTATTAGTATCAATGGGTTTCTTAACTGATGTCTTTGGGTTTCTTTATATCACAATTTTTTTATTGGTAGCGCAGAATCATAAGTCTTTTCCGTATCTTAAATATCTTGTTTTGTCCATATCTCCGCCACTGGTCGCTGCTCACATCGAAACAGCTACTCAATTTTCCTCACGAGATATGTATAAACCACTTTTAGTTTTTTCCCAAGGGCAGCTTTTTATCCATTTAGTATGGTGAGCTGCGTGTTGCCTTTATCATCCGGCCCCACACACAGCTATCGCAAGCCCATTTCTCTTTTGTTAAAAAAATGCCCCGAAGATATTTCTAATTAAAAATCCTCCCCCATAATTAAATTGACGATTTTGAAAAGACAAAAATTCAAAACTTCTCTCAAGTTTAAGAAATCTCGAAATAACTACGGAAAGTGAGAATAAGTTTGGTTTTTTGTTGCTTGCGAATATAGTATATATATCAGGAGTTTGGTTCTCGTTTACATGAGATATCTTTTGCCCCGATTCGGAACTTTTTCCATGTCTTTTTTATTAATTGATGTAGGGCGCAAATCTCAGAAACTACCTGACTGATTTTAACAACATAACACAACATGTTTGCAATAGACGTGTTGTATTGGTCCTATCATTTCATCAAGAACTAGTGGATCAAGAACTTTATACCTTATTGCTTGTATAAAATAAGATAAGATAAGAAGATATTTATTTATTTGTAGTAAAAATTAAATTTTTGGTACAAGGGTTGACATAATTTGAAAATAAAATTACATGGTAACTGGGTTTACATGGTACATTGGTTCCTTGAACTTATTGCTTAAATATGTCTCAAATGGCCGCTAAATTAACACTAAAAAAAATTGTCGATTTGAGAATACAGGAAATGCATTTAATTATGTAAAACTTGGAGAATGTGGATTGAAATTTTTTGGAGATACAAGTTATTATGTGGAAAATTTCGGAATATATCGATAGTGGGAGAGTGCGAAAAATTCGCGAGGAAGTAATGTGTCCAAATAACAGGCACGGTTTATTTCTCTCTATAAATCCCAAAATAAACTGAAGGCAGTTGATTCTGGCCTGATGGGCTCCACCGGAGCCCAATGAACTGGAGAGACGCCCCGCCCCCACCCTTCCGCTCAGGAACTTTGACAGATGGGATTCCAGTCGGATGTGACAGATGTAAGGTGAGAGAGAGGGGGTATGGATAGACAGGGGAGGTAGGAATGATAAGTAGGGGAGAGAGGAATGGGTAAGGGAAAAAGGGAGAGAGGAAGATATCAAAGGTAGAAGAGGAACTCGAGTAAGAAACTTGCAGAGAGAGATAGGTAAGTGGGTAGGAGAAAAAGAAAGAGAAGAGAGAGAGAGAGAGAGAGAGAGAGAGACAGACAGACAGAGAGAGAGACAGAGAGAAATAGGTAGGTAGGAAGGAGAAAAGAGAGAGAGGGATGGGTGGGGGAGGAAGGGAGAGAGAAAGATATTAAAGGTGGAGTAGAAACTTGAGTAAGAAACTAGGGGAGAGAGAGATAGGTAGGTAGGCAGGTAGGTAGGTAGGTAGGTAGGTAAGAGAGAGAGAAAGAGAAAGAGAAAGAGAGGGAGAGAGAGAGAGAGGAAGAGAGAGAGAGAGAGAGAGAGAGAGAGAGAGAGAGAAAGAAAGAAAGAGAGAGAGCGAGGGATAGTGAGAGAGAAAGAGAGAGCGAGGGATAGAGGTAGGTTGTAGAGAAAGAGAGAGATTCAAGTTAAAAAAAAGAAAAAAAAGGAGACAAAGATGGAGATGTGATTACCGACTATCGAATTTTAAAAATACGAAATCCCTGAACCCTGCAACCCTCTTTCTTTTTTTCTTTCTCTCTCCCTCCCTCTCTCTCTGTAACTCTCTTTCTCTCTCTCTATCTCCCCCTCCCCCTCCCTCTCCATGTCCCCCTTCACCTGCCTGATCTGTTCTCTGTTGTCTTTTCGTATTCAATTATTCCCTGTCGTTTCATCCTCCCTCTGCTGCAAAGCTGGATGGAACTTGTCTTGTTTCTAAATGGATGCTATACAAAGGAAATAATGACCATATGAAGGAGAACAAATAAGATGTATAGGAGGGAGAGATAGAGAGATGGTAGGAGAATGAGAGAGAGAGATGGGGGGAGAGAGAGATAGATATGTAAGGGGAGAGAAAGATAAATGTGGAGAGAGATGAGGAGAGTGTGAGAGGGAGAATGAGGGAAAGAACGAGAGAGAGAGAGAGAGAGAGAGAGAGAGAGAGAGAGAGAGAGAGAGAGAGATACATAGATAAGTTTAGGAAGTACAAGAGATATAGAAAGAGAGAGAAAGATGGGGAGTGAATGAGAGAGAAAGAGAAAAAGGGAGAGAATGAGGGAAAAAAAGAGAAAAATAGAGATGGATAGGTACATAGTTAAGTATAGGGAGTACAAGAGATATAGAGAGAGAATGAGAGTGAGCTAGGAGAGAGAGATGGGAGAAATCTACAGGTAGATCTATCTTATTTCCCATCTCCTTCCGTGTTCCTGACAAAGATGTCGGGAGAGTTTGATAATGGGGTTCCAGCTTTAGAATTCCTGGAATTCTCCCCAATGCCGTAAATCAAAAGACGTGAAACTTGTGATTCCAAGAAACAGCCATTGTAGCGGTTGTGGGTTGTGGTTCTTGATAATAATACTAACAACAATAACATTCTATAGTGGAAGGTAACCACCAGGCGAGGTTAATGCTTAAAGCATTTTCTACCACCCATGTAACTATAAGACACTGAGTGTCTTATTATTATGTGGTCACAAACTCAAATTAATGAGGAAAAATTCATCCTCTGGGTAAGATTCGAACCAACGGATCCCCTCGCTACCTCGATTAGGAGACTTGCGCGCTAACCACTGGTCTACCAGTGTCGAGCGGGCTGGGGCTTTCGAGTGCCAAGGAGTTAAACTAGACACCGCGCTGAGATAATCCGGACTGCAGCGTAGGACATGATGTGTTCAGGTCCCTTTAGAATCTTTAGATGCACTGATTTTTGAAGGGGGAAAAAATACCAGAAGGAGAAAAAGACACTTTTACATACTCGTATATCTTATATCTTAAAAATTGTACCTAATATCTAAAAATTGTATATAAAGAAATATACAGGGTGGGGCAAAAGTCTGGAAACCCCTGAATAACTTTCGAATGGCTTCTTCGGTAAAATTAAAATTTTGTAAGGTAAACCGGGCTAATAAGACCATCTTATAGAGTGGGGTCGATTTTTGTTACCGGCCCCCATGTCGGGGCCAGGGGGGCCAACTTCATTTTTTTAAATACGAACCCCTACCTTGCGATACATTTTTGAAAAGGTCTTTAAATAAGTAATACATTGGTGCAAATTTCATTTTTTTTTCAACATTAACTGTTTGCAAATGGCGTCCAACTTTGTGTATGCAGTAAAGTCTGGAAACCCCTGAATATCTTTTGAGAGGGCTTCCTCAGTAAATTTAAAATTGTACACGGTAAGTCAGGGTAATAAGACCTTTCCAAAAATGTATCGCAAAGTGGGTTTTCGTATTTAAAAAATGAAGTTGGCCTCCCTGGCCCCGACATGGGGGCCGGTTAAAAAAAATTGGTCTCATTTTAATAAAAGGTCTAATTACCAAGGATTACCGTACACAATTTTAAATTTACTGAGAAAGCCCTTTCGAAAGATATTCAGGGGTTTCCAGACTTTATTGCATACACAAAGTTGGACGCCATTTGCAAACAGTTAATATTAAAAAAAATAAAATTTGCACCAATGTATTTCTTATTTAAAGACCTTTTCAAAAATGTATCGCAAGATGGGGGTTCGTATTTAAAAAAATGAAGTTGGCCCCCCTGGCCCCGACATGGGGGCCGGTAACAAAAATCGACCCCACTTCAAAAGAAGGTCTTATTAGCCCGGTTCACTGTACAAAATTTTAATTTTACCGAGGAAGCCATTCGAAAGTTATTCAGGGGTTTCCAGACTTTTGCCCCACCCTGTATGATAAAGCTGTGAAATTGTTGAAGCTGTGAAATTGGCTGTCATACACTTATCAAGGCAGCGTCATTCAATTTACTTGTTTGCTGTTGTGAGCTTTAGAGGAGTGTCGGAGGAAGGATAATGTTTTAATGTAATAAAAATCAGTAAAGTTTCCAATGAAATCATTTCACCTCGGCAAACATCAGCTTCCCTCTTCTTCCCCATCTCTCTCCTTTCCTTTCTCCTCTCAATTTCTCTCCTACACCTCTCTCTCTTCTTCTCTCTCCTTCGCACCCCTTTCTATCTCCTTCCTTCCTTCTTAAGTCTCCACAAATTCTATACGCCCTCCCTCTTTCTCTCGATTTCTCTTCTCAGGTGAAGAGAGAGAACGTCTTCCTTATTTCCTCCCCAAATATTATCTCCTCTGCTTTCTCTTCCCCTTAATTTTTCCCACCCCTCCATCCTATTTTTATTTTCAACTTTTCTCTCACCTTCCGTTTTTTTTCTTTCCCTTTCTCTCCATCTCTCTCAACTCTTCCCCTATTTCTATCTCTCCTTCTCTACTTTTGCCCTCTCTCTCCCTCCTTCTCCTCCCCATTCTCTCCCACTTGTGAAATATGCCAGGCGCTCGCGTCTCTCATCATCAACACATTATTATGTAAAATTATGACGGGGAAGTGTGAGCACACACCCACCACCCCTCACACCCACACTCACCCAGCTTCCACGTCAGAAAAGCGATCTAATATACTCGGTCGGGTTTATTTTTATAAAGGTAAGCTGGTGGAGGTGTCTATTGTTCTATGTGTGTCGTAACTATTCGCGGCATGTCTCGTCAGTACGCCCTTGTGGAATGCGCCCTTCCGACAAAATTCAGCCACAAAAATTTGCGTCTATGATGAAAAACACCGTGAAATTCTCCTGCTCTAAGCTTTAAGTATGTCATCAAAATGCTACTGAAAGTTGTGGCTGCTTTGTGCTGTTTTTCCACAACTGTTGTGGGTCGCACTGTGTCGTGGGACTGCTGATAATATTATTTACTTGAGGCACTTATTGCTTCCTGAGGATAATAATGACGCGACTGGTCGCTAGCCATGAATAGAGCGACTCGTTTTTATTAACAAGGTGTGCGGTTGACCCCGTAACATCCCAAGCAGCCAAGCATAGAACCCAAAAAATCCCCGACTCCTCCGGAATTTGAACCCGGGTCATCTGTGAGAATGCCAAGAGCGTAACTTGCAGAGGGTGCTAATAAAATAAATAGAGAAGACTAATTTTGTTATGAACTTTTGATGCTCCTAATAATACCCCTGAATATTTCTGCCTGAAAAGGATTTGAAGTCTTTAGAATCCAGGTTTTCGTATACCACATTTATCATATACATGTGCTAAAAATATGGTATATCGAATATGGTAGAAGTTTGTTTCCACAGGGGGCTTTGCTTGATAAACTCTGGCTTTCCTACAAAATGATGAATAAGCCTTCAAAGGAAGGCCAAAAGAGAACGTATATATTTTCAGAAAAGAAAGCCCGTTTTAGGAAGTTGAAAAAAAAAAACCTGAAAAGATAATAGCGAAAAAAAGTTCCCTAACTGTTGAGAGCATAATTGTGAGGGGGTGGGGGGGGGGGGCGGCCCGGGTATGATGGATGGTGATGCGGCCCGTCCTGATGGTACCGAGGCGGGGGTCCCGAGGGAATAATTAAAATCGGCCGCCGGGGTAATAAATTTTCCCTCCATTATCTTCGCCCCCCCCCCCCCCTTGTGGTCCGGATGAGGAGGTTTGAGGGGGTGATGGAGAGAGGTAGGGTGAGGATGAGAGAGGGCTGGGGAGTGGAGGAGTAAGACGGGGGGAGTGGAGTACGACAAGTGGAGAGGGCTGGGAGTGGAGGAGTTAGAGGACAAGGAGGGATGAGAAGGAGAGCGGGATGTGTGTGAAGAAATGCGAATTCGAAGACTCAACAAGTATGCAATGTAAGCATATATTAAGTTTGTGTTAGAAAAAAAATCATTATAAGAGTCGCAGATTGCATTATTTTTTGTTTATTATTATCTTTATTTTTTTAAACATTTTACTGCCCCGTTGCGTCTTTTCTTTTTCGGTTACTTTCGAAGCCCTCTCCAACCCTCTCCTCTTCCTAGAACCACCACACAAAACAAAATCCTCTTCTTCTAACAGGATGATATCCACACGGTGAAACAAAGCGGAGGAGGTTGTTTTCCTGCCCAAACTTTGTCGTTACTTTTTACCTCCCCTCAGGATGTCTTTTTTTTTGGGGGGAAATATTTTGCTCACTCTCTCTCTCTCACGCTCTCTCTCTCTCTATTTCCACCTCTTTCTGTCTCATTTTCTGTCAACTCTGAAAATTATTTCCGAAGGTTTTCACATGCTTCTTCCCCCCCTATCTATCCTTTCTTTCTGTGGAAAGATCCTTCAAACGTTCTCTCTCTCCTCTCTCTCTCTCTCTCCTTTCCTCTCTTCCTTCCTTCCTTCTCTTACTCTGAGTTTTAAACACGCTTGAGGTTTTCGAAACTTGTTACCGCAGAGGTAGCGAACGGGAAGGTGAAATCCGACAAAGTTTTGGCCAAGTTTGTAATTCTCACGGTGTGTTTTTTTTCTTTCTCGGTATCTTATTAAAAGTATGAAAATATTCTGTGTCGAAGTATTCGCTATAATTATATACAGGAAGAGAAGAAGAGAAGAAGAAAAAAAAAAATAGTTCCATGTGATGTGCAACGCGTGGATAAATCCAGATTCTTTAGAACCCAATATTTTTTTTATTTATCATATTTGTGTTATCACTTTCGTGATGGCACAACTACTCAAACTCGCTTTACTAAATCTTACGCTGAACTTGGGACTTGAACCACCGACCTTCAGGGTACAAGTCCGCCGCCTTATCGATCAGCTACTGAACGTCTTATATGAACCCATATATTCGTCACATAGTACAGTCAAACCGCGAATACAAAATAATACAAATAAGGGACGTTAAGGGCAATAACATCCTGATTGTTTTGAAAGAGATAGAATACATGTATTGAAAGGAATTGTAATTATAAGGTAGATAAACATATAAAATAACGTCATTAAATAAAGGCAGAGGTGCGTATTATAGTTTTCAATTGAAAAAAAAAAGATGTGCAACGCAATACACATTATAGAGATACAACGTAATTATGCAAACGTCTGTTGTGGTATGGACCGAAGCAATTTATGTATTGCAGAATTTATAAGAATCTCTGGCAGAGGTACATCTTTTTTCTTAAGACGAGTGTTTCACAGCCGTTTTTTTTCGTGCCCATGAAACAGGAGCTACTTTAGACGTTTGTGGTCTGTGTTGTAGACTGCCTAATCCCTAGTATGCCTCCCCTCTGATGGGCGAGAAGTGATACAATATTTCCCAATTAGGTGCTGGTCAACACGAGCGTACAATTGTAACCAAATTAAGAATACAAATTTTTGTTGGCACGGGGGATCGAATTTTTAATATATATGAAAAAAAAAAATACAACATCTTTTCATTATTTTTGAAAAAGAAGGAGGTACAACGCAATTTGTATTCTAGAAACCTAGAGATACAACGTCATAATAATTATAACGTTGTATTCTACATTGAAACAACTCTATATTCTACAATACATTTTCCACAATACAACGTTATGTATTGTAAAAGCTATTTCAACCGATTCAACGCACTATGCGTTATAGGAATCTGCAATTTTACTAAGAGGTACTTGTGAGAAGGTAATGAAGGTGCATTGCAGAAGCAAAAGGTCTATACGACAGGATGTACAAGTTTTACATACATAAAATACATAAGTATGGTATATAAGGGATAACGTAAAGAACAATACATATGTAAGGATTTGTTGTCAAGTTGGAATAGTACATAGTAGTTGCTACAGGCGCGGCGGTGCTAAGGAGCTGCGGAATCTGCAGCACACCCCAGACGAAAGGAAAAGAGAGATATTTCTCAAGTCCTAGCAGTGGAGCACACTGAAAAATATCAGACATTTTCTAGAATAATTAAAAAAAACAAATTATTCTGATGACAGGTAAACTTAGGAGCCAAATAAAATGCTTAGAGCATTTCTCTGTATAACTTAAAAAAAATATTGGAAAAATAAAACAAATGATTTATTATTATTAAAAAAAAAACTATTTCGATATTTTTCTGTTATACTGATTAAATAGTAGAGGTTAGTTGATTGGCATTGGGTACTCAGAATCTATACCTTGCTGATGAAGTGCAAACTCGTGCAGGAAACAGCTGTCTAGGATGTGTCACTTAAATCTTCAGTATCATCTAGTCACACATCTTCTCTTTTTAGTTTCATTTCTTGTTTATTTTCTGTGCATTGACGATTGCGAAGTGTGTGATCGCTTTATATGAATCCGTATTTTATCTTTGTTTATAAGTGCGAGCGGAATCAAATAACAATGTCCAAACGGGCCTTCGTGCGTTTAGAACGATACTTTGGGTAGAAGAAGGTGGCATTCGATATGGATGGAGGTTGGGAGAGTAAACTTAGGATTTACGACCTTGTGGCGGATGAAATTAGAAAGTGCAAACCCTTACAGGGCAGGACTGGTGACTGGTGATGTCACGTGTAAATCCTTCCCTGCTGAACTCTCTCTCCCCATCTCTCTTGGTCTTTTTCGTCTCCCCATCTCTCTTGGTCTTTTTCGTCTTCCCATCTCTCTTGGTCTTTTTCGTCTCCCATCTCTCTTGGTCTTTTTCGTCTCCCCATCTCTCTTGGTCTTTTTCGTCTCCCCATCTCTCTTGGTCTTTTTCGTCTCCCCATCTCTCTTGGTCTTTTTCGTCTTCCCATCTCTCTTGGTCTTTTTCGTCTCCCCATCTCTCTTGGTCTTTTTCGTCTCCATCCTTCTCATCTCTCTTGTCCCTTTTTTTTTTCTTCCCATCTCTCTTGGTCTTTTTTTCTTTCTTCCCATTCTCTCTTGGTCTTTTTCGTCTCCCATCTCTCTTGGTCTTTTTTCGTCTTCCCATCTCTCTTGGTCTTTTTCGTTTCCCATCTCTCTTGGTCTTTTTCGTCTTCCCATCTCTCTTGGTCTTTTTCGTCTCCCATCTCTCTTGGTCTTTTTCGTCTCCCATTCTTTTTTTTTTTTTTTTTTTTTTTTCTCCATTCTCTTGGTCTTTTTCGTCTTCCCATCTCTCTTGTCTTTTTCGTCTCATCTCTCTTGGTCTTTTTCGTTCCCATCTTCTTGTCTTTTTTTCTTCCCATCTCTCTCTTGGTCTTTTTCGTCTTCCATCTCTCTTGGTCTTTTTTCGTCTTCCCATCTCTCTTGGTCTTTTTCGTCTTCCCATCTCTCTGGTCTTTTTCGTTTCCATCTCTTGGTTCTTTTTCGTCTCCCATCTTTTTCATTATCTTCCATCTTCTGGTCTTTTTTTCTTTCCATTTCTCTTGGTCTTTTCGTCTTCCCATCTCTCTTGGTCTTTTTCGTCTTCCCATCTCTCTTGGTCTTTTCGTCTTCCCATCTCTCTTGGTCTTTTTCGTCTTCCCATCTCTCTTGGTCTTTTCGTCTTCCCATCTCTCTTGGTCTTTTTCGTCTTCCCATCTCTCTTGGTCTTTTTCGTCTTCCCATCTCTCTTGGTCTTTTTCGTCTTCCCATCTCTCTTGGTCTTTTTCGTCTTCCCATCTCTCTTGGTCTTTTCGTCTTCCCATCTCTCTTGGTCTTTTTCGTCTTCCCATCTCTCTTGGTCTTTTTCGTCTTCCCATCTCTTGGTCTTTTTCGTCTTCCCATCTCTCTTGGTCTTTTTCGTCTTCCCATTCTCTTGGTCTTTTTCGTCTTCCCATCTCTCTTGGTCTTTTTCGTCTTCCCATCTCTCTTGGTCTTTTTCACCCTTCTCCATTCTTCTTCAGTACATTGGGCGATCGTCGAAGTGGTGTGATCGGGCTCTAATACTAGGTATCTATTATCTTTTGTTTAATGAGAGTGCGAAGGACGGAGATCAGAGGGGATTAGAGGGGGCCAGTGTCGTACAAGATCTGTGGGGGACCAATTAGATGGTGTTTTAGGAACGGATGCCGTTTCGGTGTAGAAGAAGGGTGGCAAATTCGATGAGGGTGAAAAGGGGAGTTGGGGTGAGAATTAGATGGCGTATTAGGAACGGATGCCGTTCAGAGGTAGAAGAAGGGTGGTCTGGGTGGCACATTAGATGGCGGTGCTAAGGATGCTGGGGGAAAAATAGATGGGTTAGCAGAAACGGAAGCTGCTGAGGGAGTTGAGGGGGGGACGGAAGTCTAGATGGGGGTGCGAAGGATGGGGAGGGGCAAATTAGATGGCGTAGCAGAGACGGATGCTGTCCACTGTAGAGAAGCCAGTCCAGAGGAAGGATGTGGAGGAGAAGTTATTTTCTTTGGGGAACAAAGACATAACATTGGGGATGACCATGAGTTCCTTGTCTCTCTCTCTATCTCCCTGCCTTTCTCCCTCTTCTCTCTTTCTCTCTCCCTTCCTCTCTCCCTCTCTCTCTCCCTCTCTCACCCTCCTCTCTCCCTTACTTTTCTCCTCTGACTATCCCTCTCTCCATTCCGCTTTATTCCTCTCTCTCTCTCTCTCCCTCCTCCTCCTCCTCCCCCCCCCCCTTTTCTGAGATAATATCTCTCTATCTCTCCCCCTTCCTTTTTCTCAGATACTATCTCTCTCTCTCTTATCTATTCTTCCTATTTTTCTCATTCGTTCTCCCATCTCCCTATTTCTTGAAATAATGATGTTATCGTTGCGACATTAGTCAGGAAGAGAGAGACAGCGAGGAGTTCAATGTATCAATTTGCTAAGGATAAAGAGAAAAGGAAACAGTGCACTATGGATTCTAACGTGTAGACTCTTCGGCGCCGAGAATCATTCGTTTCCAAGTTATTTACAGTCGAACCTGGTCGATATAAGAGAAACCTGGATATAAACAACTGGATGTAAGAGAAACCTGGATATTAGACAACTGGATGTAAGAGGAACCTGGATATAAGAGAACTGAATGTAAGAGGAACCTGGATATTAGAAAACTGGATGTAAGAGGAACCTGGATATAAGACGACTGAATGTTAGAGGAACCTGGATATAAGACAACTGAATGTTAGAGGAACCTGGATATAAGACAACTGAATGTTAGAGGAACCTGGATATCATATAACGCCGCCTTATCGATCAAGCTGCCGAGGTCGGTTGTGGCGATGTGTAATTTACTGGTGGCGAGTCTCACAGTTATGTGAAATCAATTTTGGCAAATTGGCACTAATGCAGTCTTGTTAAATGGCCCTCTGACAGAGTGACAGATAGACAGACAGACAAGGTAGTACAGAACCGAAGAGGAGTCAAAAGACTGCCCGAAGACAAATCTCATCATTAGCAAGAGTAAGAGAGAGACTGAGTGAGAGAGAGAGAGAGTTGGAATTCAGGAAAAATAAAGTAAGAGAGAGAGAGATAAGAAAAAGACAAAACTCTTACAAGAATGCTTTCGCAATGAAAGGGAAACGTTTAGAATAAGGAGAAAAGGACCTTTGTAAGAAGAAATTGGGAGAGAGAGAGAGGGGGAGGGACAGCAAATAGGAAGAACTTAGAAGAGAGAGGGAGAAAGATAAGGAGGAAGAGGAAAAGAAAAAAAATGGACATGACACACGTTTTCTTTTATTTGAAAAACGGACCCCCTCCTTTTTTTTCTCTCCCTCTCTCTTCCCTCTTGTTTCCTTTATTTGAAGAAAAAAAGGACCTCCCCCCTCTTTCCTCCCTTCACCCCTCTCTCCTTCTGGCTGCCTCCAAGGACCTCTTCTTGTAACACTAATTGCTTTTCCTGTGTGTCCGGGTCCCGGTATTGTTGAAGAGTAAGTGACCGGGCAAGAGCTGACGCTGTGCGCCCCCCCCCTTCATATACATAATATGTAGCCAGCCATATCGATGGCACGTTGAATGCACAAGTTCTTGTTCTGTCACTGAAGTTAAGCAACGTCCAGCGAGACAAGGACTTGGATGGGTGACCATTCAAATTCGAATTTAGGGCCAAATTATGAAATACGATTTCATCAAAAAACAAGCCAGTTCCTCAAGTGAATCTTAATTAGTTGAAACTCCGACTTGAGAGATGGTCTAGCTTATCCATCCCTTTTGTAATATTATGATAAATCGGCCTTGTTTGCGATAATTTGGGATGTCATCTTGTCACCTTGGCCAATAAATTAGTTTAGCACACTAGGCTTGCACGCACGGTGACCTGGATTCGATGCCCAGCAGGGCAGAATTAATTGTTGTTCTCTATACTTGGATGTCCGGGGTTCACTCATATCTCGTGAGGAAAAAAGAGAGCTGCTTTAATGAGATCAGCGACCAGTGGTGGAATTATAGACAAAAATGAGATACAGGATTATAAAGATACAAGTCCTACTCACTAAAATTGTGTCATTTTATGACATAAATAGTCATTATGTGATGGTTCAACCAACCACCTCCAGGTTACAAGTTCACTTATGTACCTGTGAGCTACTGAGGTCTATCTATAACACCACATGGCATATCCTGCACACTTGACATGTGCTTACATTACATACCTCTCTATCCTGCACAGAACTTGATGTATGGCATGCCTTGCTTGACAGAATTATTATCAACCTCACCGATATGTCAATGAATGTTTGACGGGCCGTCCATATATTTATCCTTCTTGTTCTTTCTCTCTCTCTCTTTCCCACCCTCTTTCTTTCTCCCTTTTTCTCAGCAATTATTACCTCCCTCTCTCTTTCCTTCTATCTATCTATCTCTCTCTCTCTCTCTCTCTTCTTTTCTCAGTTTTTCTCTATTCTTCTCTTCTTCTCTTTTCTCTCCTACTCTTTCTATGTCTCAAACTTTCTCTATCTACCCCATTTCACCTTCTCTCCCTCTTTATCCCTCTCTCCCTCCCAAGCTTCACCTCCCTCCCCCCTCTCTGCCTCCCTCCCATATCAATGTCTAAACCCCATGTCAACGCTGTGACGTTTGATTTTATTCGAGAAATATTTATCGCTAAGAGTCTTCCAGGCTGTGGGAGGGAAACGAGAAAACACTGCCAATTATGGACTCAATACTTCCTCGTGATTTGTTCACACTGTATACACGTGGCAAATTTGAGATTTTATACTAAATCACTTGTATCTTCAAAACCGCTTAGCCGATTTTTTTTTCTCAAAAAAATTTAATGGTAGAATACATTTTTTCTACAAAAAAAATCGGTATTGGCAAGTTGAAGACCTCATTTTTGCACTTTTTTGTCCAAAGTTTTAGATTTTCTTAAATATCAAAGATATAACATTTTTAAATTTAAAAAATAATTATAAGTGGCTGATGTAAAATGTTAATACACATATGCATTACGTACCGTTCACGAGATAAAAGCGACCAAGTAAAAAGTTAATTAATAATCGCTTTCACGAAGGACCTTTCACCAGAAGTCCGAAGTTGATGAATTTAAAATGGGACCATCTACAGAATGTCTCCTATATGGCTTCAAATTTTACGCAAAACATGGCTTTATGTTACGCACAAGCCGAGTTTCAAGTGTTGTTGATATGATAAATGTTACGCACTAAGCAAGTTCAAGTGGTTAAAATGTTACGCACAAGCCATTTTAAGTGATGAGGAAGGGGCAGAGTAACGCACATTTATTTACAAACTCGAAAGATTAATTTTCTGAAGCATTCTTTTGAGTTTTTGAAACACGAAAAAAAAAATTGGAGTGGAGGCATGCGAAGGAAAAGTAAATTGACCAATTTGTAAAACAATTGTTCCTGTGTACTTCCTCGCTTTTCATCGTTCAAAGAGAAAAACGCTTTGGTCTAAATCTGTTTAATTACTAGGAAAGCACTGTGATGTGCACGTGTGCATGTGCAAAATTCCTGCATTTGCTTGGTATGTGTGTGCAATTACTTACATATGTCGTGTGTGCAGTGTGTATGTATGAATACGTCATAGTTGTAAGTGTACATCAGAGCATGAAAATGCACATTATCGTTATGTATATATTACGTATGTAAAATAGTGTTGATGTATTATGTATGTAATTATGCTGATTGTTGACTCTTGTAACATTTGTATAATTATGTCAAGCTTGTTGTATTCTAACGTCAAGTGAGGGATTATAATTTTCTACCTTTCCTTGTATCAAGAGACATGTTCTCTTACGTACAAGTTCTCCTGAATGGCATTATCTCTGTATCCGTGCCCTGATGTGGTTGCAACTCCTGGAGTATATGTCTCCAGTCAACTCTTGTATTATATTTATACAGTCAAACCTGATGGATATAAGAGAAACCTGTATATAATTATAAGTGAATAATTTCCATGATAAATTTACCTCTCTAACTCTGCATAAGTGAAACCTGGAAATATTAGAGAAAAATTCCGATACCTTGAGTTTTATCATACCAGATTTGACTGTATAATAATACAATCACCTTCTTTATAGTTTATACGAACCAACGGATCCCTGGATTCCCAGACTAACGCCTCTGGACCAAATTTAATCTAAGTTGACACAATCCTTTAAATCGGGCTATAGTGCGCTGTGATTGGTTGAAACTCCGACTTTTAGGCGTGACTGGCTTATCTTAACTTGAATCCTGGTTCTTATTGTGCCCCGTAACCACTAGACTACCCATGTACGATTCTAAATATACGTAGATCATAAGTACATACTTAATCAGTCAATTCAGTTCAATTGAATATTTCTAATTATCAAATAAAAAATAATAATAATAAACCCTGATACACCTTTCAAAGCGTATGGACGGACCTCTCCATTAAGGTGTTTTTTTTATCACAATTAAAAAAAAAAATCTGTTTTTTTATAAAAAAAAATTAAAAAAGAATTTTCCGCTCCGTCCGGGATTCGAACCCGCAACCTGCGGGTCAGCAACCAACGCTCTTAACCACTCCGCCACGGAGCGGCGGAGGTCGACTGTCTACTTGCGCCATGAACTAACCTCCCCTCCCCCTCCTCTCCGTTCTGTTACGAACTAACCCCCCCTCTCCCGTTCTGTTGCAGGCGTTCCTAGAGATGGCGGACGAGGTGGCCGCCTCCACCATGGTGACCTACTTCACGACCTGCGTGGCTCAGCTGCGCGGCCGGGCTGTGTACGTCCAGTTCTCCAACCACAAGGAGCTGAAGACCGACCAGACGCACAGCAACGCGGTTAGTTCCCCCTCCACCCGTTCACGCCTCCTCCTCTCCATCACTCCTCTGCCTCTGCATGCTTCTCAGAGGTTACCGTCTTTTGTGTTTATACTACCTTCTTCTTCTTATCTGTCTTTCTTTACCCAACTGTCGTCTTTTGTTTTTCTTTTTTGGGCTTAACGTCGCGTCGCTTTCAACTGCATCTTCAAATATTCCAAAAAATAATAATATACTCTTTAGTGGAAGGGTAACCTCCAGGCGAGGTTAATGCTCAAAGCAAATCAAATAACGTGTCGTGTTTGTACATTGTCTGCGAAAACTTGTTTTTCCAAAAAACAGTCATTACATAGTTTGTGGTACGTTCTGGCTTATAATAAAAATAATAATAATAACATTCTATAGTGAAAGGTAACCTCCAGGCGGGGTTAAAGCTCAAAGCATTTTCTACCACCTTTCCCTCAGACTCGTATTATAATGTGGTCACAAACTCAAATTAATGAGGAAAAAATTCAAGCACTGTGTGGGATTCGAACCAACGGATTCCTACGCTACCTGGATTAGCATCAGACAAGCGCGTTAACCACTTGACTCCCAGTGCACGGTGGTCAAGGCTGGTAATGTACAATATCAATACCTATCTCACGGACACGGGATTATTATTATGTATAATATGCAGTTACAAATTCGGAGGCTTTCCACGACTATGACGGCACTGCTGACGAAAGCTTTTATGTAGCTTGACGTCGCTTTCAACTGCATGGTTATATCACGACGGGGCTTTTACGCTCCATTTGCTGGAAACTCCCTGGTTTGACAGTATAAGAGCTCAAAGGTAACCATCTTTGTGTTTACCCTCTTCTTCTTCTTCTTATCTGTACCTTGCCTGTCTTTTCTGCTTTCGATGAGCCCTTTCACTACTTGGGGTCGGCATTTAGAGGCCGAATTATAAACTATTAGGGTTAAAAACATAGATAAGCCAGACCATTTCTCAGGTTGGACTTAAGTGATAAATTGCAATGTCATTGGTTAAAACTTCAAAGAGACGGTTTGGCTTTTCTTTGATTTTAAATTAATGAGGAAAAAATTCATGCACTGTGTGGGATTTGAACCAACGGATCCCTACGCTACCTGGATTACCAGACGAGCGCGTTAACCACTTGACTCCCAGTGCACGGTGGTCAAGGCTGGTAATGTACAATATCAATACCCTATCTCACGGACACGGGATTATTATTATGTATAATATGCAGTTACAAATTCGGAGGCTTTCCACGACTATGACGGCACTGCTGACGAAAACTTTTATGTAGCTTGACGTCGCTTTCAACTGCATGGTTATATCACGACGGGGCTTTTACCCTCCATTTGCTGGAAACTCCCTGGTTTGACAGTATAAGAGCTCAGAGGTAACCATCTTTGTGTTTACCCTCTTCTTCTTCTTCTTATCTGTACCTTGCCTGTCTTTTCTGCTTTCGATGAGCCCTTTCACTACTTGGGGTCGGCATTTAGAGGCCGAATTATAAACTATTAGGGTTAAAACATGGATAAGCCAGACCATTTCTCAGGTTGGATTAATAAATTGCATAAATTGCAATGTCATTGGTTAAAACTTCAAAAAGACGGTTTGGCTTTTCTTTGATTTAATCCTGTTTTATAATTTAGCCCTAAATCAGTTTTGTGTTTTACTCTCTTATCTTAACCTATGTGTCTCTTCTTCTTTCACTTTGCCTTTTTCCAAACCTACTTGGGGTCGGCATCTAAAGGCCGAATTATTAATAAAAGATAAAGAATTCTTCCGATTTCTTATATAAGAAATTTATCGGAAGTAAAATGACAAGCCAGATTAACCATTCCTCTGGTCGAACTTTAATAATAATAATACACTGTGATTGGTCGAAACTTGATGGACGGTTTGCCTTATCTTTGTTGAAATCCTATTTTTTTTTTAAACGACCTTAAATATGATCTTTGTGTTTTAATCTCTTATGTTTGTCTGTCCTTTCACTTTTCCCAAACCTACTCGGAGTCGGCATCTGAACCAATTTTCTGTGTTTTACGTGTTGCGAAGAAAAGTTTCGCTTTTATTATTATTATTCTTTGACTTTCAAAGGCAACTTTGACAAGGCCGTCCGAATACATTGCTGCCCGTCATTGAATATATTGATTGGACACTTATCATGCTGCATTTACAATTGGACGTGACCATGGGTAATGTTCATTTAGCCATGGCTTCACTGGTGAGCCCATGTGCGCGGCAGGAAGACACACACACACACACACACACACACACAAGAAGTAGTAAATTCAGGCCCCTTCCTCCCCCTCGCATTACAAAAAAAAACGACAAAGTTACTTAGAACAAAAAAAGTTCGGGAGGCTTAATAAGAGGCTCATAAATAATCAACTCGCCGCTGAATGCACGCCACGGAGCCAGCTCTAGGCGCAATAACGAACACCTCCTCTGCCCCCGCCACACCCACAGCACACCTTCCAACAAGTAAGAAGCTCCGGCAATAACAAGCCACCCCCACCCCTCAAAGCGCCGCCACACTAAACCCATCAAAACTTTTGCCCCACCCCCACCGCCACCAAGACTGCCGCGCAAAGTTC
The DNA here is from genome assembly GCA_024516035.1 of Bactericera cockerelli. Taxonomy (NCBI): domain Eukaryota; kingdom Metazoa; phylum Arthropoda; class Insecta; order Hemiptera; family Triozidae; genus Bactericera; species Bactericera cockerelli. The sequence continues at coordinate 6,542,482 of CM044957.1, forward strand.
CGGTCAATTTAAAGTAATTAATGGCCACGCTTCGGCAGGCCCATTCGTCTCGGCTAAAAGCTCCCGCGGGATGGCTGTGCGGCAACTTCTTACTTTTCTAGGAGAAAGTTGTTGGGTTCAGTTGAATTAAAGTTGAGAATTGGAAAGCGTCTGAGCGGGAAGGAAAGAAAAGAAAGTTGAGTAAACTGTGGAAAGCGCACTGCACGGCAGACGAAGAAGAAAGCTCACCGTCTTGCACTTTAAAGCACACATGGTTCAGTACATTGAAAGTGAATAGTTATCATGTGTTATTCACTTTCGCGATGTCACATCTACTCAATCTTGCTTTACTAAATCTTTGCTGAAACCGGGACTTGAACCACCGACCTCCAGGTTACAAGTCCGCTGCCTTATCGATCAAGCTACTGAGGTCGGTGAATACCTAAGTAGGCGGCCACAACGAGGACCCTGGGTCTATACCCTACACCCTCCACCCTAGACCTAGACCCTTTTTCTAAACCCATCTACGCAATGAGGCATTGCCGTACATCGTTTCGGGCCGCTACCAAGTATCTTACAGTACCTTCAGGCACTTGTAGACCTCTGCAGACTGACTAGAATTCTTGTGTCTTTTCCGCCAATCACATGGGAGCAATTTAAAGGGAGTCCTTGACGAAATGAACATTTTTATTCTTTTTTAAAAAGACCCTTGCGAACATTTTCGTAGAACGAATTAATGAATATGGAGAGAGAAAAAATGAGTCAAATCTTAACAATAGCATAATGAATATGGAAATAAAATGATGTGATATGATTGCCAAAATTGAATTCTGACGCCCTTCTGAAAATTGTTTCTGTCAAGGAAAGAAGTGAGCCCCTCCCTCCCCCCAAAGAGAAAGCTTTCAGGTAAGGGGAGGGGGGGGGCTAATAAACTCTCTCTCTCTCCCCCCCCCCCCCCTTTCTAGCCCTTCTCTCCCAATGATAATGAGACGAGTAAAGCGCCAAACTTTCTTCTCTACTCAGTCACAGGCAGGGGGGAAAATTTTATTCTCACTTGAAAATTGTTCACAAAAATTAGTTTAAATCGAGTTAGTTCTTCTTCTTCTTCGTCGTCGAAATAAATTTGAATTGTTTATGCCGTCGCTCCGTGAAAGAAAAATACGAAGGGAGAAATGATATTAGGATGTATATTTTGTAAATGAAATCAGCGCATCTTCTCGCCCGGATCGGTGAATCGGTGAGTGAGAGAAAGCCGGAATTGCTTTCTACGGTGTGGGACTGCAGCAGGACACAGGGTGGGGGACACAGGTTGGAAATGCAGAGTGGAAGAGAATGCCTAAGGGTCAAATTATGAAACAGAAAATAAGTTAGTCTAAGGGCGGAATTAATAGATACACAAATTTATTGTATACACAAAATGTAAATTAATTTTGATCTAAATTGTTTGTAAATAAATTAAATTTGGTAGAAAATAATGAATATCTAAATATACAGGGTAGGTGTATCTAAATATACAGAGAGAAGCAAAATCTTCGGTACAATTAATAAGGTGCCGAAAAATAATTTAAAAGAGTGTTATTTTTTGCTCTAACTCGCATTGTTGCTGCTATTGTAAAGACATTTATATGATTGTATCAATCTCAGGTTTCATACTGCTAAGTTGTATATTGAGGTTTTGAACTCAGGGAGTACGAATTTTTTTCAACTTATATTCAGATTTCTCATATATGTATAAATTTATAGAGGTTATTTTCCCTTTTAGCTAAATTTGACCTGGAAATTGTTCTCTTAAGCCAGGTTCGACAGTAATAGTATAGTTGTCTCTCTTTTTGGGGCGAAGTTAATGCCCTAGGCATTCTCTGCCACTTGTGTAGAATATAGGCACAGTAGATACATAATAGGTGTAAATTACATTTCAAAATACCTACATGAAATTTCGCACATGAATTATGTACTCACCAATTTCTATTTTCAAATTTAAAAACCATGAAAATTTTCTCTCGAATTTTTTATCATGCGTTATTTATACCAAGCTGAATGTTGTATTATATTCTAAAAATATTCTCAATTCTGTGCATTTTTTCTCCCTCCGCAGTAACAATGCCATCCTGTCCTGTCTGTCCTGCGACAGTTACCTGTCCAATTTTTTTGTGCAATATTAGAGAGCTGGAAAGCAAATCTAAATAGTCGAGGAATGCGAAACACAAATCATGGACAGCGCAAGGTTGCGGGGGAGAGGGGTTGTGGCGAAAATGTCCCTGTAAATGATTGAGTTTTAATTTCAATAACTTGGTCGCGTCACCCGGCCTCCGCTGCCTCCACTATATGAAGGTATAGGATGGAGGAGCCCCCCCCCGTTGGCCCCCCGGGAGGTCACCGGGAGGCGTAAACATTTGTATTGTGGGTTTGCCGCAAAGTTATACGGAATTGCGCTGGTGAAAGCTTTTCCCCTGTTTGTGTAGTGGAACGGAATAATGGAATGCCACGGGGAGTTGGAACGCTGATATGCTGATTGGGATTCCGAGAGTATAGTGGAAACTTAGTGGAATAGTGATTTGACGTGTGATACGCGCGGCGTTTGGGGCTTCGGGTAGCAAATGATATGGCGTTATGCAAAATGAATAACGCCGGGTAGGATATGATATGGCGTTATGCAAAATGAATAACGCCGGGTAGGATATGATATGGCGTTATGCAAAATGAATAACGCCGGGTAGGATATGATATGGCGTTATGCAAAATGAATAACGCCGGGTAGGATATGGCGTTATGCAAAATGAATAACGCGGGTAGGATATGGCGTTATGCAAAATGAAAAACGCCGGGTAGGATATGGCGTTATGCAAAATGAATAACGCCGGGTAGGATATGGCGTTATGCAAAATGAATGACGCCGGGTAGGATATGGCGTTATGCAAAATGAATAACGCCGGGTAGGATATGATATGGCGTTATGCAAAATGAATAACGCCGGGTAGGATATGATATGGCGTTATGCAAAATGAATAACGCCGGGTAGAATATGGCGTTATGCAAAATGAATAACGCCGGGTAGGATATGGCGTTATGCAAAATGAAAAACGCCGGGTAGGATATGGCGTTATGCAAAATGAAAAACGCCGGGTAGAATATGGCGTTATGCAAAATGAATAACGCCGGGTAGAATATGGCGTTATGCAAAATGAATAACGCCGGGTAGGATATGGCGCTATGCAAAATGAAAAACGCCGGGTAGGATATGGCGTTATGCAAAATGAATAACGCCGGGTAGGATATGGCGTTATGCAAAATGAAAAACGCCGGGTAGGATATGGCGTTATGCAAAATGAATGACGCCGGGTAGGATATGGCGTTATGCAAAATGAATAACGCCGGGTAGGATATGGCGTTATGCAAAATGAATGACGCCGGGTAGCATATGATATGGCGTAATGCAAAATGAATGACGGCGGGTAGCATATGATATGGCGTTATGCAAAATGAATGACGCCGGGTAGGATAAGGCGTTATGCAAAATGAATGACGCCGGGTAGGATATGGCGTTATGCAAAATGAATTCGTTTATTCATCAAATACCAACAGCATTACTCTACAGATTAGAGCTAGCCAAATTGTATCTCTGGAATGCAAATATTTTTGAGGATGAAATATTGTAACAGAACATTTCGAAGGCTTAATTTTGTTACCAAATATTTTGAAGAATAAAATTTTGTAACAGAGTATCTCTTCGTTGTCTAGATGTTAAGAAAGGAAATATTTTTACAAAGCACGCGGAGTCCATGGGGAAAAATTGTGAAAACATCATCCTGAAGTAGGAAGATGAATAAATAATTCAAGAATTGAAGATTGATTCCAATGTTGGTACCGACAAAAGAAACTTTGAAACTTTCATTTCTTTACCCTGCTATGATAACAAATGGAATTAACATATCATTAGGTGAAAAGCTGACAAGTTTGAGAACTTGGGGACTGAATCAAGTTTGAAGACGAGATTACCATTATCTATGGCCGTGCTACATTGAACCGAGTAGATTACCCCGACCATCCGCTTGTTTAATCCGGGTGGTGCCGAATTAAGGCCAGGAACGATGTACGGCAATGCCTCAGTTTCATGACCTGGTGAAAGCCAATAAAACACAAGAGAACTGGGTGAATGACCCATAGTAGTGACCGGGGTCAAACTTATGTCTTGACGTCTCTTGAACAACGAGACATTTTTAATATCTCTTTTACGAGTGGCACTGAATTTAGGCTCTAAATGATGTACGGCAAAGCCTCATTGTGTAGAGTAGGGTGAGGAAAAATAAGTATTGGGCCATGCCCTGGGCTGGAACTCTGGTTCAGCCCGGTAGCTCAAACGTCGCGTCGCGTCGGTCAGGTATAACTGCTGGACTTATTCTGCACATTGCATAATTTCTATTTGTAAGGCGTTTGTAAAATGACTGAGACAATCTTCTATGAATCGCGTCGACATGTCTGTCCAGCCAGCGTCGATGGCATGTTGAATACACCGGTTCCCTTCAGAACACCGAAGTTAAGCGACATCCAGCGACGTTAAGACTTGGATGGGTGACCATTCAAATTCTAATTCTCCTGACGCTGGCTTTTCCCGGCCCCACTCAGGCTGGGTGAGGTCAATGTGAGTAGCAGGTTTGTGAGTTTCCTGCGAATGGAGGGTAAAACCCCCGTCGTGATATGACCATGGCAGTTGAAAGCGACGTTAAACCCCACTTAAAAAAAAAAAAAAAAAAAAAAAAAACATGTCTGTCCTGGTAGATCGGTTCTCAAGTGGACGGGCTGGTAATTCAGGGGTGGCGGGTTTTAAACCCAGCTGGCGCATGGAAAGTTATCCTCGCATATGGGATTCTGATAACATAAAATACGTCTAATGCTTTCTGCTAAAATAATGTTACTCGTGAATCTATGTGCCGAAATATAAAACAGGATTAGATTTAATCTAAGTGGACACTATCTCTTAACTCGGGCTACAGTGCGCTGTGATTGGTTGAAACTTCGACTCGAAGGCGTGTCTGACTTAGATGTACTTATATCCTGTTTCATAATGTGGCCCTTAGGGTCATTAGTCGGGCAGTATAAATGAGGCGATATTATTGTTTATTTTGTTTATTGGAGAGGAGTCTTCTGAAATAAGCAAATGAAGGAAAAAATACGAAGTACTCTGAAAGGAGGAAAAAGGGAGATAAAAAAGATTCCAGTTGGCAGTTTCAGTAATGATATTGTTTTTTTTTTCCCTGAAAAAAAAAAAAAAAAAAAAAAAAAATCATTCCTATTAGTTATAGTATGAAATTTTGCACCGTCCTGTCTTCTTGTCTCTGTTTATTTGCAACTGTTGACTCAATTAAAATGTAAATTTGCCACAGAGCTTTGTTTTTACCGAGATTAGGCTTAAAGCTTTCAGGTAAAACAGTTGGCTTCTTCTCTTCATGCAATTGTTTCAGTAAAAATTATTACTATACCTTTGGAGCCCACCTTGCTCTTTCATATCAAATAAAAATATCAAAAGCCTTATGTTGGACTTGCAAAAAAGCTTTTTAATTTAAAGATAACTTTGTCCCCAAAAAAGGGAAACTTTCGCGGAGGATTTCTTAATTAAAACTCTTGATGATAATGTCACTCTGTGAAATGAAGAAAAATAATCTCTCTGAACGGTCGCAATTTAGGACAGATAATAATTCCAAATTTTATTTTTGGCTTAATTAAATTAAAAATGTACTGTATTTAATTAACTATATTGTGATAAGGGTTTAACTAGACCTGTGCAGTGGTAGCTGGGGTGTAAGCCGCTTATAGGATGCTGTCGCAACCTCACACTTGGTGCCAATTTATAAAATGGTATTACAACGAGGCCAAGGACCGTCTCTATCGCAGATATGATTGCTGGAAAGTTTTTACTCATCCTAGGAGGTGTTTCTTCGTTGTGGCTATCTTGCCTTCGCCGTTTTCCGCCTTGATTGGCTAGGTAATAGCCCTTCTATGGGCTGTTGAGGTTTCTCTTCTGTTGGTATGCTGCCTACATGAAAATTTCAGCTGAGAGTTTCCTCACCAGCAAACACATATAACGAAGGGGATAAAAGCTGTACGAGGAATTTAATGGCAGAAATTGTTCATTGGGTAACTCGTAAATTGGTGCTTTGGGGAAGAGAGAGAAAGAGAAGGAAGATGAGAGCTCGTACAAGGAAGCCAGAGAGAAATGGGTAGTAGAAGGAGTGAGAGGAAGAGAGATAATAAGGGAAGTAGGAGAATGGGAGAGTTAGAGAGAGACGTAGCCAGAGTAATTCTGTTTTAACGGTCGTACTCAGCGCAGAGATATTTACCAGGTTGTAAAACCATTCATAGCTCTACCTGAAATGTCTCTATGAAATGCATTTGGACCACACTTCTCATGCTTCCTCAGCGTCAATCTTCTTCTATGAGTTTGACGGATTCAAACGCGAAGAAAATGAATTCGAACAGACGATAGATAGTTAGGTTCTTGAATTATGAAATTATTAATCGTGATATTTTGAGCCCTGGGAAACCCTGGGTATGCTATGAAACTTTGAAAAGAAAACGACAGAGGAAATGGCTCTTCAACTTATTCAGTAAATTCTTAATCAGGAGGAAGTTTTTCTCCAGTTTTAAATTGCGGCTCTACAGAACGACTTGCCTTTTCATTTAAGAAGAGGCAAATCAAGAAAGAAAGGGTTGTTCATTTATCAAACAAACTCTATTCATGAATTGCTCCGACTTATTCATGAAGAACAAGTCGGGGAATTAATTCACGCGAGCGAAAGGAAAAAAATCCGACTCGTAAATTCCAATGATGAGCGGCGGGGCAGAGATATTAAAAAGAAATATTTTTTCATCAAGACTTTGAAGGTGAAGAAAGATTTGTTGGTAAAAATAAAATAGGAAAAACATTTTCATAACAGAGAGCAATGAATAGGGCACAAGGAGTTGAGGGGGGTGAGATTTTATCTAAAGGAATTCAACTCTATTCTATTGTAAGGGATAGGGCGAGGGCAAGGCGCGAGGAAAAGGTATTTCCTCTGCTGTTTCCATTATTACCCCTCCCGCCACCATTACCCCGCTCTTCCGTATCACCGTTCCCCACAGAGAATACAGATAGCTTTTTCTTCTTCCCCATTCCACATCCTGTTCTCTCCTTTTGTACATATGTTTTGTCAAAAGACTTGCTGTTATGACCCTTCATTATTTCCAACTTCTGTCTCTATTAATCATTGGGTGTTGAGAAGAAAGCGCTGACGCGGACTGGCTGAGAGCTTGTGTGAGGGAAATGAGGTGAGTCTTGTGAACGACTTGGCATGAGTCACTTCTGCTAGATTACAGCTTTCGAAAAACAGAAGGAACAACGGTTTACTGGATTGTGTTTCAACTAACAGGAACCTTAGAAAGAGTAAACAATTCTCAGAAAGTCAAATGGAAATTTTACTGAACAGAATCATTGAAGACAGGATGAATGGGACTGTAGAAGATATGTACCTACAACAGAATCTGTATGGACTATCTAAAAGAGTGGACCGAGAATACATCAAATGAAGAAGATTATGAGAAAGAGTAAGTCTTACCTTGGCAGGATGAACAAGATACACAAATTATTTTATCAAATTAAAGTTCTACTAACCATGAACATTGAAGGAAAAATAGATGGAGTTCAAAAATCAAGATACACAACAACTAGACAAGAGATGTTGTGGACAATGATTTACACTACATTAAATTAATAAGTACATAGGTACATAATCATCAGATAAGAAAAATGAAAATTATACTCGACTAGATAGATCATTGAATGCAAAAAGGATAGTTGGATACACAGAAAGAGAGATGAGGAAAATCTGCTTGAACATGTGTACAGATGAACAGGGACAACATCAAACCCCGAGAAGACTACTTTGGAATTGATGATCGTTCAAGAGATTTTATCAATTAGAGGTACCCTAAGTGACACCTCAAATCCAATTCTTTGAACCAAGTTCAGTCCAGCGAAATGAAGGTCCTAATGGGATGAATGGTCTTTGTTCGACAGAAACATTTTGTAGGAAGTGACACCTCGAATCCTTTGAAAAAGTTAAGTAAATTAAAAACAAATTGATTCCTATGAGATGTAATCCATTTGGATCGGACACCCTTCTAATACAATCGATTGAATTGGATTTTTAGCTAAGTCAAACAAAAGCCACATTGGAAATGCGAATAAAATATTTAAAAGTTTCAGTCCAAATCCAATGTGGACGTCAGTTTAACCTAACCGAAACAAGATGAATTTCCCGCTAAAGCCAAAGTCCATGATGTCACAGGACATGAATGTTTCTATCAATCTTCCCCGAGAAAAAGCCTTGCCTGGCTGACCATTACAAATTATTTAATTGCTTTCGAAGAAACCCCTCTACCTTCCTGTCGACCTTTGGCATGTTTGGACTTAGATCTTTTCTTGTATTTGGAATTGTCCCCTCTTCACCTGTTTGGACTTGACCCCTCTTCGCTTTTGTGCTCAAGTTATTTCTTTCGTATCTAAAATGGATTAAAGTTTACGTTTTTCTCAATCAATTTATTCTACTTGTATAGGGTGGTCCGGGAATCGAGCATTTGAACTCCGTTTGGAAATTGAATTGGAGAAAACCAGTAGATTAGAAGTGCCGGTCCTTGGAAGGATGTGACCATGTACGGTGATCAATACGGAGTTCAACACGCGTCAATAGTATTGTTCCATTCTTATCTACATAAAGTTTAGAGTACTATAATAATTAATATCTACCCACCGATCGATAAAATTTAAAAACTACTGCCTTAGTAATCTATCAAAAATAGAGTTTAATTTACATACATCCATATTATTACATTTATATGTAAAAAGACTTTTTGTTTTATGTGTGTTGAGTTCCATGTATCGAACTTTTTAAAACACCCATCTCAAAGAGTTCGGATGAAATTCCATCACGCACAAGTTTCGTCACCGCACGTGAGTTGCGTACGACCTTTGCTCCGGTCTGCCACCTACCCCACCTAGGCAATAAGTGGAGGGATCCAATTAATACCTCTCCCCATCCTCTCATTGGTCTATTGGCTCACAAAGGAAAGAGAAAGAAAGAGGTTAAACACATTTGCCAAAGAGGAAAGACCTGATGGGTATTTTGAATTTGAACTATTAGACTTTTTTTTAAAGACAATTGATCAAAATAGACTTGATCTTCTTGGTTTGTAATACATAGTACACATTACACACTATTTTACCTTCCATGAGTTCAGGTTCCAAGGCAGGAAATGCAAAATTCTCGGGTCTAGGGACTCTAGGGTTTAGGGTATAAGGCAGGGTCCACATAGTGGCTACTTACTAATAAGGATTCATCTTCAATTTGATTACCTAATCCCTCTGATTATTACTTTATTATTGATACCGTTTATCTTTAATCAATTTGATGATTGTTTTAATCTACGATAATAATGATTCAGTCATTGAGTGTTTGAGAAGAAGAGAGATTGCAGGAAAAACCGAGACTTGGATGATGGATGGAAGAAACAAGCATGTCTTTGTGTACTCTATGATACGATAGTGAGGCTACGTATGAGTTCGGTGCGGAAATAAAAAAATGTATGATTCGGTGCCGCCTAAAAAGGTCATGTTGAATTCGGTGCCGCCTAAAAAAGGTCATGTATGAATTCGGTCCCTGGTACTTCCCTGATGATCAGGTAATTTTAGTATTTTTTTTCCTTATAGGCATGGCTTTATTGTATTTACCTAACCTACTATAAACCAGGCATGTGCTTGATTTTACTACCTACTATAAACCCAAGGCATGGCCTTCATCGTATTTTACCTAACCCACTTGATAAACCAAGGCATGGCCTTCATTGTATTTACTAACCCTACTATAAACCCAAGGCATGGCCTTCATTGTATTTACCTAACCCTACTATAAACCCAAGGCATGGCCTTCATCGTATTTTACCTAACCCTACTATAAACCCAAGGCATGGCCTTCATTGTATTTTACCTAACCCTACTATAAACCCAAGGCATGGCCTTCATTGTATTTTACCTAACCCTACTATAAACCAAGGCATGGCCTTCATTGTATTTTACCTAACCCTACTATAAACCCAAGGCATGGCCTTCATTGTATTTTACCTAACCCTACTATTAACTCTAGGCATGGCCTTCAAGGAGGAAATGGACAGCCTTGCTGAATGTAACTGTCTACAACATAGTCTACTAACTTAATAACAGCAGGATGACTGTTAACAAGCAACAGAGTACATTATAAAAAAACAATCAATTTATAAGTCATTAGGACCGCACCGAACTCATACATCACCTTTTTTCGGCGGCACCGAATTCATACATGCGAAAAAGGTGCGGGTAATCTTCGCACCGAACTCACCTATTGCCGATAGTGAAATCTGATTTGTCCTTTGTCTCGGGTGAAGAGTTGTTGGAACTTGGAACTGTGTTTCATTCTGAACAAGTGCACAAGTAGCAAGTGTATTATGTCAGCACCACAGGTATTGTTTCTATCTCGTCTCTTTTTGTTTTCATTCCTAATGATGTTCGTGCCAATTGTTGCGTTAAGAGATTTTTGTATTACGAGATATTTTTTTCCAACAGATTGATTTTGTGTCCAAGGATTGAGATTCTTGGAAATACATATATGGCTAAAACACAAAATTGATTTTTCGTTTGAGGATACAATATATTAAAAATTCTTTGAAATTACTAAAAAATAAACAATCAAAAGTTGTTTATTCCCAAGTTTTTTCTTCGTAAATCTTTTCCTGCTGGGCTGATTTTGCGTATCTACTTGAAGCAATTTGGAAAACAAAAAAATCAAGATTTTCTCTAGAATAACATGAAATGGGGTATACGGTCATCTCAGAATGTGTCCTTCATTTGTAGACCCAGTCGTTCCCATCTGAAATATTCAACCCACCTGTGCAGGACGTAAGCTGATATTCAAAACACTAATGATCAATTTCCTGAACATTCCGACGCACAAAAAACTCCCAGTGTGACCCTTTTTTCTTCGCTTTACATTGAAAATGTTTTAGGAGAGAGAAAAAAATCTTCCTTCTATAAGGTAAGGTCGACATGAGTTTCTTGTGCAATTTTCTGTGTCAGCCATATTCAAAAATTCCAAATGTCGCGTAGGGGGAAGTACTAAGGAAAAATTGCTCCTTGAATGTCACGTGGGGTGTTTGATATCAATGACTTGCATGTGTGAGCATTGTGAGCTTTCCAAGTGTTGTCTGCTTTGGTACCTGTTTCTTCGGCTATAGTCAGTCTACCAAATAACATGCTAGATATAGGATCTCACCCATAACTGCTGAATATTGAATAAACAAATTCTGTCAGGGTTACTTCACTGATTACATGTATTTCAGAGATTACAATTTGAGTGAGTACATTACAACTAATTTAGTACGGAATATTAACTACCTAAGTAACTACCATGTAAAATCAAGTAAGTAGAGAAGCAACGATGTTCTCCAACTTGTGAATCTGATGAGAACACAGATCGGTCTTAAAAATATGTTAGCACGATTTGATGGTTGATAACACCTTAAATTTTTCAAAGATGAGCCATTGGTAGGTAGTTCTTTCTAATACAATTCTACAGAAATCGAAGCATTTGGCCTCAACCCTCCACTTCTCTATCTCTTTATAGTTCACCTTGAGTGATTCATTCATAAGATCATTAATTCATTAGCTACTCGGTTCACCTCATTTTCAAATCAAACACAGTAAACAAACAAGCTCCATCTCTCCTCTCACTCTCTCCCCTTTCTATTCCTTTTATTGAAAATGTAAATTTAATATCAATTAGCATTATTAGGAAGATTGTCTAGAACAATTACCATTACAAAGAGTTATACGTAGTTACGTACAGAGTTCACCGCTGGGAGGGGAGGTTCCAACAGGCACGTACACCAGGTAGTAACTGCTCCACTTTGCTCCATCTTATCTTTCCTCTCTCCCCACAACCTCTTTCCCAGTGGATTTTCCCTTGTACATATAAATGAATGTATTCTCTAACCAGGTTACTGGGTGTTTGGTAAATCACCTAAAGTTCAAATAGTAGGGATACGGTAATGTATTATTATCAGGGATCAGGTTAGAATGCAGTAGATTACACTTATGCATGAATCTGCTGGAAGCCAACATATTTTTTTTTTTTTTTTTTTAACAGGATCATTTTAAATCAATTTCAATTTCATTTACCGTACCAAACATTATTTGTAAAATTATTTTTTGATCTTATCGATTTTCCAAAATCTTTTGATATTCTCGAATTCTATTCAATCTTACTTTTTTGTGATTTGTGCTCTACTTCAAGTTGATTTTCTCTTCTCTTATTTACTGTCGAACATTTCTCTTTTTCTAATGTGAAAGTAAGTTTTCTATCCCGTGATTTTTCAAGAGATTCCCACAGGGCTCTATATTCGTACCTTTTTGCTTTTGCTTTATCTCCCTCTTGCTCCTCGCCATCATTGTTTGCCAAGAACAAAGGGAGGAGGTGCTGCTTTGAATAAAATTCCAACTGTTATTGATGTATTGTGTGTTCTATTGACAGTTTGAGAACACACATTATAATACAGTTGTGTTCATGGATTTTGAGAGAGAACTCTTGTTGGCTTTTCATCTATAACCATAATTTCTTTGTGCCATTATTAAATTAAGGAACATTGTTTGTTTTTTTTTTAAATGTAGTTATACCTATACAGGAAAATACTGTTTCGATTACAAATAGTGTGAACTGAACTTTTTAGATATACTCATATATAATATGGCATGTTATAATTTATACTCTTATATCAATATCGAATGGTGTCTAATTAGAGGATATTCATGAATCTATGTACTTTGCAAGCATGAATCTATGAACTCTATGTTCAGCTTTTACATATATGCGAGCCTTAATAAGGCATGACTCCATATATTTCCAATGTTTATTACCCAGACCATCTATCTCTAAATGTTTCTCTTCGTCACTCTCTCCCCTCAAACCCACCTCTTTTCTTCCCCGTTTTCTTCTCCCTCCCATACCTTATTCGTCCATTTTCATCTCGCTCGCTGTCTCCACACAAATTTCAGTCGAGTAAATTATTCAGTTTGTAGGTGCGCGCAGGGCAGGTGGGCTCCTGAAAGCAGAAAAAGCTCCCAGCCGGAGACGGGGAGGCAGGGGAGACGTTTCCGGTATTAGGGAACCTGATCAGATTCGAATCCCGGCGCAGCATCATCTTCATCAGATTGTAATTTCCGGTGTCCTGTGTAATCCTTTTCATTTGGCCCAGGACGTGTCCCCCGGCCCGGTGCAATTCCAATCAGGATTTCATCGGGATTACAATTTTGTTAATGGAGAAACATTTTCCACCAGGCAGGATTGAATATTTTCTGGACAGGTGCAGAGAATCGGACAGTTTTAAGTTTTTTCAAGGTGATGGACTGGAAATTAGCAAGGAATATCATTCACATACTTAGTAAGAAGAAATTCGATGTGTGCACTATTCTGACGTTTCAGCATACAAGAAACAAAGATTTTTGGGAATATCTGCCAACAGTGGTCCCCTTCCTGCCCATATTTTGTAAACATATCACTCCTCTTCCGATTTCTTCTTACATAATTACAGAGTAGAATTATTAATGATCCATTTTCCATCAATCAAGCTCTGCTCTATGATTATAATTCCGGGAGTAGGAAAAAAGATGAGTTAGCGAAGGAAGCCACAAAAAAAGGAAACAAATTTTCCATCTCTTCGAAACAAGTGGAAACAAGTTCTTGTGATGAACGACATATTTCCTCAAGATTTGTCCCTAATTCTCCCAGCAAGCTTACCCCGTTTTGTTTTCCATTTATTCGGAAACTTCCCTTTTTAGTCATCCCTCCCCCCTCATGTACCTCTCTACCCTCCCCTCTTGTCTTTCTTTCTGTTATTTTAAGTTCTTAAGTAGGTATTAAAAGATTAACAAAAAGAGAAGGGACACAAAACATCAATGTTTTCTCTTCATCTTCTTTCTTTCATCTTGCCTTGTTTTAATCTTTTCTCTCGCTCTTTCTCTTTCCCCCTATATCTCTCTCTCTATCTCCCTCCCTCTTCTCTGCTCTCACTCACTTTCTCCTGTACACAAGATTGAATAAAGAAAGTTTTGGCAGGATTTTCGTTTCTCTATTTTTGATGAAAGGATGTTTCTCATTGTGAGTTGTAAGCTGGGGCACAGTACCTACTTACTCTCACACAGCACGTCAGGGTTGTAGTGGACAGAACGAGGACCCTGGCCTACACCCTAGAGCCCTCGACCCTAGAGCCTGGCACCAACAGCTTGTTTTATTTATTTATTAAAAATTTAGATCATTTATAATAATAATAATAATTAACAAAACCTAATCCACCACCCTTGGATTAGGCCTTGGATCATGCCTTTGGCATTCTCTTCCGCAATATCTTAGCAAATAAAATACTTAACAAGTATAAAATACATTGTACAGAATAAAACAATATTTTTTTTATTTTAATTGTTATATCATTTACAATAATAATAAACAAATAAAATACAATACTATGTACCTACAACTTAAAAGTAATCGATAGTAAAACCAGAAAGAATGCCTTTTATAGCTTACACAAAAAAAGTAAAAATAAAAATGTAAAAAAAAGGTCACGAGAAATTGAAAGTATTAATCATCCGTTGTTTTTGTATCCGAGGACACCGTCGACAGCAATTTTCATTGGATGTAATTAATACCATTAATGTCATTAACGGTGTAAGCGGATTAACCGATGCTGGGGGGATATCGCTTTCATTTAATGCTCGAATCCTTTCTTCAATAAGTATTACTTGGGAGAGAACTCCAGCAAAAGTAAAAGGAAAATTAATTCTCCAGTTCAGTATCGCGGATTAAATATCTTTCATTCGCCGAAAAAATGATGAGTTAACTTTGAGAAAAAAAAAAGATGAGGCTTTCCGTGAAAAATAGGAAAAAACCAGAAGATACGTAGGTAGATCAATAAGTACCCGTGTTTAGGGACATGTTACATCATTGGTGAAACTTGTTGATACTTGATGGAACGACATCTCAAATGACCACATCCAAAGTTTGAAACTGATTACTCTCTTAGTTTTCATTTATCGGTCACCTGAAGTTGTTGTGTTGCGTATAGTTGAGTGATATGGAAAAAGAACAGTACCGAGCAGTTATTCGATTCCTTTTTTTGGACGGGAAAAAATGTGATGAGATAAAATTAAAGTTAGATGCTGTGTACGGGAGCTCTTCACCTTCTATGACCACTGTTCGCTTTTGGTTTAATGAATTTAAACGAGGGCGCACAAGCATTTTTGACGAGGACCGCCCAGGACGCCCAGAAGACGTGTGTACCGAGGAAGTCGTGGAAAAAGTGCATGATATGATTCTCAAAGATCGCCGAACAAAAGTGCGTGAAGTAGCTGAGAGTGTGGGCATTTCATATGGAACTGTTTTTAAAATCCTTCATGATAAGCTGGGCATGAGAAAACTATCGGCGCGATGGCTGCCGCGATTGCTCACAATTGACAACAAACGAATTCGGCTGAATTCTTCAAAGGCTAGTTTAGAACTCTTCAATCGCAATCCAGATGATTTTTTGCGTCGA
This sequence comes from Bactericera cockerelli, assembly GCA_024516035.1. Lineage (NCBI taxonomy): Eukaryota > Metazoa > Arthropoda > Insecta > Hemiptera > Triozidae > Bactericera > Bactericera cockerelli. The sequence continues at coordinate 6,558,106 of CM044957.1, forward strand.
GTTGTGACCGTTGATGAAACCTGGATACATCACTATACCCCAGAAACCAAACAGCAGTCAAAAGAATGGACTTTGGTTGGAGAATCTGCCCCAAAGAAGGCGAAATCGGTCCAATCGGCCGGAAAAGTCATGGCTACCGTTTTTTGGGATGCAAAGGGAATTATTCTTATTGACTTCTTGGAAAAAGGAAAAACAATAACTGCTGCATATTATAGTGAGTTATTGACACGATTTGATGCAAAATTGAAGGAGACACGCCCCCATTTGGCGAGAAAGAAAGTCTTGTTTCACCATGACAATGCACCAGCTCACTCATCTGGAATTGTTGCTGCTAAAATCCATCAACTTGGATACGAATTATTGCCACACCCACCTTACTCACCTGACCTAGCCCCCTGCGATTATTTTTTGTTTCCTAACTTGAAAGTTTGGCTCGGTGGAAAGAGGTTCAGCTCAAATGATGACGTCATAAGCCAGACAAAGGGCTATTTTGAGGAGTTCGAAGGGAGCTACTTTTTGGAAGGGCTAAAAAAGTGGCAGGATCGCTGGAAGAAGTGTGTAGCCTTGAAAGGAGACTACGTCGAAAAATAGAACCCAAAAATGTAAGTATCTCGCACTCTTTTTTCAAACACGGGTACTTCTTGATCCGCCCTCGTATACGAGGAGAAAGATGGAACATTGAAAATAATAGAAAACAAAACAAAAATGAAAAACTAATAACTTGATTTTGTATTTCTGTCTGAAAACCAACATGTATGAAAATAACAGTCATAGCAACATCAAATAATGTGAAAATAACCAATCTCTAAAAAAGTACATCAGTAAGTCAAGGAATGTCAAATTTTACGATGTGAATTATTTATAATTCCTATCATCAGTAGGTATCAATGTTATTATTAATAGTTTTGCAGACCACAATCTTGGCAGTACAGTCTGTAGGTCTCATCCATAATCTGGTCACTATTTTTGCTCTTGTTTCATGTTGGTCATAAAGATCCCGTCATGTTGGTTATCAAGCCCTTCCCTTCAAAACTGGAATTCTAAACCACAAATTAGGGTTTTAGCATATTGTATGCCACATTTTGGGATTTTAGGAAGAACTATTTAATTATGTCCGCCAAAATATTTCCGAAATTTTGCTCCTGGCAAGAAATATTTATCCGTCGAAGGCACACCAAGCCTGCTTAAAAACAATTTTTGCTTCAATCTATGTCGAAATATCTTCTACAGGAAATCAGACATTACTTCCTCACCCTGCCTGACCTTCCACCTTGTCGAATGATAGCTACTCACCTCTCCAGAAGTTTCTATTTCCCTTTTCTGCCATTCTATTAGATTAAATTGTTGAGAAAATAATGAAGACTCTAAATATCTAAATTGAAAGCACAAATGAGAGAGATAATTCAAGCACGCGGGAATGTAAACAATGCAAAGAGGAGAAAAACAACACGAGAGAGAGAGAAATGCAATGGTAAACAATAATGAAGGAAGCCTATGAGGTGTGCAGAGCGAATAGGGGAAGCGAAGAGCAAACTAGGACTTTCTTATCTAAAAAAAAAAAAAACAAACAAAAAATATCATGCCTTTTTCGGTTACAAATATCACCTTTGGTTTTGCTAAACGCCTCTACGAGTATAATCATCATGGTCTTTCAAATATAAAAAGTCGTCGGTCGTCGACATGACAATACCAACTCACATTCAATTTCTTTGAAAGTCACAAACCAGCTACCCATATGAATCTCACTCAGCCTGTGTTGTGCCCGGAATAGTCAATTTCCACCATGATTTGAATTTAATTATTAATTGGTCAACCCTATTTTTAGTGATCTGACCATCTGGTGCATGTAACATCCCATCACTTGCAAGGATGGCTAACAATTCGTCACTGAAACACCCCATCCATAGAATCAGATCAAATATTGGAATAGAATTTTTTGTATCTACTCGTGGAAATTTCTGTGTTGTATTTGATAGAATATTTTTTCAGGAAGATGTGAGATCTCCATGAATCAGGTTTTTTTTAAAGCAGCAAAATTTAAAGATTCTCATGACCATCTTAAAATTCATAAGTGAAATTTCACACACTACAGAGTATGTTCGCTTGTTCCGAGCTGAAGGAAATGTAATAATGGAAAGTACAGGCCAATGTTGCGGAGTGTAATATTTACTTTGAATTGGTTGTGTTGAGGTTAGCAAGATTCTTTTGCTTTATGATATACAAGCCCAGGCGATGCAATATTTGCTAACAAGATTACTGTTCCTCTAACAACGGTGTATTTTCCACAGATTATTTGAATTAGATGCTCATATTATTATAGTAACTACCCATTTCTTTGTAAAAAGGATTAAAATTTACAGAGTACATACTATCGAACATGGGGATAAGTGAAATTTCTCTGTCAGTTGAACGGAATTTTCGGTCCTTGGAGGTCCAAAATTCAGACGTCCAACGGACGTTGCACATTGGAGGTCCAGAAGAAAAGAAAAGAAAAAAGACTAAAATTCTTCTGTTTCTAATATCAAAAATTATCGGAAGTAAAAAAAAAAAAACTGCAGTTGAAAGTGACGTCAATGAACAACTTCCATGATGAAGTGATGAAACTTGGGTCTGATGTCCCTCAGTTGTCTCTTGTCGACCATCTATTACTGCACGTAATGACATTTTATTTGACAGCTATTTTTGTTTGTTTCGACATGATGCTCCCTTTTTATTGTATGGTTACCTAACGTTTAAATATCATATTTCTCCCTTCCGTCTTTCACCTTTTTTCTCCTCCATATTTATGAAAATGAATATCATTCTCCCGATGTTCATGACCGTCGAAGGTGTCATCCCTTTTTCAGTTGCTCCTTCTGCTCTCTTCTCCTCCGTTTCAACTCCTTCTCCTGTCGTTTGGGGATAAAAAATGCGAAAAGTTTTGACGTTCTTCCGTTCCCGACTGACATGTTGATCCTTTTGTTTTTCCACATGGGTTTGTACTGCTATCGTACTCTGGCGACCTGCTGTCTGCCAGTGAATATTCAACGGAATGAACACCCGAGTTGTCTTCTAGGGCTTCCCTCGAACTTCTCTTGCTAGTTTATGTGGCTTAGGGTCTGTTTTTATTAGTCTCGAGCTCTGATGTAGTATATCTCCAAGAAGGATGGACTAGAAAATGATACTGCTAAAAAATAAATTGGTACTTAGGTCCGACCAACATTTTGTGATTGTGGATTCGTTAAAGGACCAATTAACTACTATTGATGCGAAATTCATTAACCATGTATAGTTGTATAGAGTTTAAATGTCCAAAGATAAATAAAACTTTTCTTCTTAAGTGGACTGGTGAAATGTTGTATTTGTTTCTATGACCTCCTTATTTTTGACTTGCTGATGATAGTAAAATTTGTTCACTTACATGATACTCTTACATTCGAGTATACCTACCTTAAACCCGAAATTTGGTAGATACATATCCATTTTAAACTCAATATGTAAAATAATAATAATGAACCTAGAATAATTGGAGAAAGATAAAAATACATACACGGAACATTGGATCTTCATTGACAAGTAAGTGTGGCTAGCTGGTACGATTCTAATCGAATGGATGGTAAAACCCCCGTCCTATCTGAAATCAGGACGTTAAAACCAAATAGAATCAACTGGTCTCAATAGATCTAATTAGTGTTAATTGTAAGTTCCCACTGAAAAACCTGCAACCAGATCAGATAGTAAAAAGTGTATATTTGAAAATAAATTGCCGAAAAAAGATGTAAAAACTCCTGAAAATACCATTGGATCCGATTTCTCATCTACATTAAGGTAATATGAAAACAATTTTACCTTTGACTATATCCGGTAGTGTGAGGAAGCCATAGAGAAATGTTTGAAACAAACAACTTATCAGAAAAGGGACGGATAGTTTCAAGAGGAGCACGAATATGTTGGACAAAGTTTTGGGTTGAATAACTTTATCATACGTGCAATATACTGTGTGACACTTGTAGTGGATGTTTCCAACACTGTAAAAGTGAGTCATGAACTTTAGTGGACTGTAATTTTTTGTTGCTGTTGAACGAAAAAAGGAATAGAAGTCATTTTCCCTGGACTTCATGCATCAATATCTTTGATAGTAGTTGATAAGTTTTGTACAGCAGAATAATTTGACGACAAAAAAGATGTCACTTTTTTTAATGAAGGTTATTTAAAATATTTTCCTCTGGCTGTTTTGAAGGGCTACAAGTGCACAATTTGCAAGAACAGAAAGACCATAGAATTTAAAATTAACTAAGATGGTTTTGGATCCAAAAATTGTACTTCATGCATCCGAGAATACACATTTTGCTCCCCAAAGTAGAAATTTTACATTACGCCTGTGTATAATCAATAGACATTTCACGCATGGTAGGATATCAATCAATCAATCAATCAAATGTTTATTGTGAATAAATATATACAAAGTATGTGTTTCACATTTATCTTAAATGACTAATTAGATACTAAAAAATAAACTAAACCTAAACTTAAACTAATGCGCCAGAGGCAACCAGTCTCAGGCTTCAAGTGGCCCCGGGAAAAGGAGAAGCAAAAGAAGAAAATTTAAAGAGAGATAGCAAGATGAACATGTGGTGATAGGAGGCCAGTGAAGATAATGAGAGAGGAGTTACGGAAGGAGTAAAGATAGAAATTTTGCAGGTAAGGAAAAGGGTGTGATGAATCATAGCTCTCAGGTCAGGATTGAAAAGGATTCTTGAAAGTTATATGGACAGGAAGACAACAGGTCGCTTCTCAGTGCAGATTTAAATTTTTCTATGTTTAATGACTTTAGTGAGGTTGGGAGTTTGTTGTATATATTTACACCTGCACTGAGAAACGATCTACTGAACATCCTTTCCCGACTTATAATGATGTTTTCACGATGACGTGTATTGTAGTTGTGGTTATCTGAGTTTCTGGGAAGGACGTTCTGTAGTTTGTGTATCAAAACACATGAGTCGAGGATGACCTGACCATATAGGGTTAAAATTTGGTTGTTCTTAAACAGGGGTCGACAAGAATCACGCCTTTTAAGACCGAAAACAGTCCTGAGAGCTCGTTTTTGTAGAAGGAAGATTTTGGAGGCGGAAGAAGTGAAGCCCCAATACACAATACCATAACTCATTAAAGAATGAAAGTAAGCATGATAGGAAAGAAGAGCAGAAGTAACATCGACGTTCTTCTTAATAGAACGGATAGCATAGATTGAAGAGGAAAGTTTAGATGTGAGGAAAGTGATGTGGGACTTCCAATTCAGTTTAGCATCGAGGATTACACCCAGGAATTTTACTTCTTGGGATGGAGCTACTGAGGTGGAATTAAAAGGAATTGGGTTAAGGAGTGCGGAACCATGGGGGTTGAAATAGATGAAGGTGGTTTTATCTGCGTTCAATGTTAACCTGTTCACTGTGAACCACCTCTGGATGTTAAGAAGCACGGACGAAAGATTTGTAAAGGTTTCTTGGTGAGTTTTACCGTCAATCAGAATGGTGGTATCATCAGCAAACAGTGTGAACTTTCCAACCCCCGCAGAAGAGTAGATAATGTCGTCGATGTAGATCAGGAAAAGGAGGGGGCTAAGTATACTTCCTTGTGGAACCCCCAAAGAGACGTTTTTTGAAGAGGAATTTACAAAATTCTTTACTCCATTTGAAACTTTGGAAATTTTAGTTGTTTGGGTGCGTCCCACAAGGTAGCTCTTAAACCAAGATAAGGAATTTCCTGTGACACCATAATAGGGAAGTTTTGACAGGAGGATAGAGTGATCGACACGGTCGAACGCCTTGGAAAGGTCACAAACAGACCGATACAATGTCTGCCAGTGCTCCTCCGGATACCCTGTAATGAGGTCTTATTTATATCACGAGTTTCAAAAGTTTGCAAACTTTTGAAGCAACTCTAGAAAAAGCTGGATAGGTATTTTAATGTTTTCACTTCCGTTAATGCAACTTTATTTTTCCTGCGTAGAATCGTGTCTCGTAACACTAGAATGTGTCGGTTGTTACGTTATGTGGTAAATGGTTCGTTCAAGTAAGATATTCTCTTCTCTACATACTCGTATACGATCGACATGCACAACGTTATGGTATTAAGGCCAAAACAGGATTAAAGTCAAGATAGCCAGACACGCCCTCAAGTTGGAATTTCAACCAATCACACTATAGCCCGAGTTGAAGAGAGTCTGGCTTATCTTAACTTTAGTCCAGTTTCATAATGCGGCCCTTAGTGTTAACCCCAATCGTGATGACATACATAATCTCATACTTGGAATCGTACCCGACATTGAGGGTACGAACGAAATACATAACAATATGTACATTGTACATACATAGCATTTTGAAAGTGAAAAGTGATGCATATGGTAAATGTTCAATCAAAACCGTCAGGATGATTCATTTACCTTCTTCTCTCCCTTCTTCTAGATCCAACGCAACGCAAGATGAAACAAAATGAAAAATTTGAACACACAATTCGATTGGAAAAGTTTCGCATAAATTTGAATTTCATCAACATGACAGATTGCGACGCAATCCGAAAAGGAAGCATTTATTAAGGAATCTAATGATGAGAATCTAAACAAAGCACAGAGGAAGAGAGAAAGAGAAATCTCTGAAAAGTCAAAAGTTCACAAGCAAGAATACATACAATCTACCCTCCTGATCGCATGGAAAGCAGATTAATAACCCAGATTAACTTTAGCGAGGAGCTTTCTAAACTTTTCAAATGACTCCAATGATACATAGTCGTATTTTTGATGCTCGCAAAGTTCGGGGATGCTTTCATCAAATGAATAGGATCCAGCTAATGAAACGAAATGTATAGACTCTTCAAAACCTCTGGCAAGTTGATTGAAGATGATGCTGTGTTGATGAATATTCATGACGTACTCTGTTTGCGATTTGTTTGGATATTAATTATGATGTCCTTTACAGAAGTAGTTACGAGTGTATTATGGAAGATGAAATCAGAGATTTTAGACGGATATGAGAAGAAAAATAGCAACTACTTCATCTTTTCCAACAAGAGAACATGGGTCACAGAACAATTAGAAATCACTCACGAACATGAAATGATGTGGATATGAAGAAGACAAAGTGGAACAGCAAGAGAGACAGGGAGAATGAGGCGAGGAAGAGAAGAGGAAATGGCACAGGAGATAGAAAACAAAAGTTTATGCCCTTTGCTCTCGCTACTGATAAATTTCACTTAGTCTTGGATATTAGTTACCTGGTGGGGGTTGCCGAGTCTGCGAAGGGGCAGCAAGCTAATGAATGGATGGGACTCTGTGCCTGTTGTTGACACAAACAGACTGCGGTGTCTGATCGATCAATTAAAATGTTTTCTTGACGTCCAAAATGTCGACACCCCTTGGAAAATTGTTTTGACCCAGGGCGTCTTTACCTATAGCCTACTGGAGCACTACAGTGTTCATGGAAAATTCTTGGTATTTGAGGAAATCTTCTCCCACAAGGTATTTTTTCTGCTTTTTGTCGAGTAAATGGAATCGGCACAAGTTTAGTTTGCGTACTGTAGGAACTATTGCGTCACTTCTATCATGTTTATCTGCGATATTGGACAATTTGCGCGGCAATTGATGTTTTGGTTACAGTTTAGAGTATCGTAATATTAAAAGACAAGACACTGTCATTAGAACTCCTGAAACTTTGTTAGAAACTAATTTTGTCGTGGAAGTTTGTAAACACGTTGACAGGAATGTAATGGAGAACAGGAAAGAGATCAAAGACAAGAACTAACTTGGTATATTTAAAATTGATTGGTTTCTAGAAAGTGCTCTTTGATTAATCCGAGTCCGACGCTTTTGTACGTATGTTCCTGCAACTTTAGTTTCCCTTCTGAGATTTTGATCAGATCTTCACTAAATCAAGAGTAGTGATGCCACCATTTTTTTCGTCTTATTTTACTATTGGTAAAGACTTTTCCATATTTCTATACATTTCTTCATCTCTAGTGTTTCCATCCATTTTATCATTTGTAGTGTTTCCATCCATTTTATCATTTGTAGTGTTTCCATCCATTTTATCATTTGTAGTGTTTCCATCCATTTCTTCACCTGTAGTGTTTCCATCCATTTCTTCACCTGTAGTGTTTCCATCCATTTCTTCACCTGTAGTGTTTCCATCCATTTCTTCACCTGTAGTGTTTCCATCCATTTCTTCACCTGTAGTGTTTCCATCCATTTCTTCACCTGTAGTGTTTCCATCCATTTCTCCATCTGTAGTGTTTCCATCCATTTTATCATTTGTAGTGTTTCCATCCATTTCTTCATCTGTAGATTCTGTAGTGTTTCCATCCATATCTTCACCTGTAGTGTTTCCATCCATTTCTTCATTTGTAGTGTTTTCATCCATATTATCATTTGTAGTGTTTCCATCCATTTCTTCATCTGTAGTATTTCCATCCATTTTATCATTTGTAGTGTTTCCATCCATTTCTTCACTTGTAGTGTTTCCATCCATTTCTTCACCTGTACTGTTTCCATCCATTTCGTGTGCTTTATTCATAGCTTTCTAATATCTAATCATTCGTTCCATGCTTCCGCGGGGGATACTTTAGGGTACCCTGACGCATTCTCCATTTGTTTTTATTTCTTTGTTGAATATTTCATTAGCCGGAACGCCATGGTACTCTCTTTCTCGCTCCCATTCTTTTTCTTTCCTTTAATCTAAAATTTATTACAGATATGTTGAGTGTATCTTTTTTTTCCTTCTCTGCCGAACAATATTTATGAGGACATCTCATCTCATCCGATAGAGGCAGGGGAGGAGGAGGAGGGGGAAGAGTAAATTTTTTACGTCTCCAGGATATTTCTGGAGGTGAGAGAGGGCGGGCGGGATATTGATTCATGAATATTAACAACCTTATTGACAAGTGACTTGGGAGGATTTCAATACGCTGGTGGTTTATACCTATAGTGCTCTGTTCAGTCGAGAAGAATACAAACTAAACTTATAGACAGTCCCATTAGGCTTATCAAAGTGTTCGGATCCGACCATTTCTAGTCTGTAATATTATGTACGTACATTAGATAGGTATATTTACAAAAAAGCCATACAATATTTATAAACAAACACTACAAAACCGAACACAAACCGGTAGTTCAATGGTCCAGCCATTACCGTCGGCCTGGTAGCTCAGAGAATTCAGAGGTGAGGGTGATTCAGAGATTTTAGACTTTGGTCGTGATGCCTTTGACAAGAACAGGCCTAGCGATGATGCAAATAGAAAGACCGCTGGAAAATTCGAAGAAAAGGAGCATACAAAAGCGCCGCCTCCATATAAAAGAAGACGATTAATTTCAATATAAAAACTGCATTTACTTCTATTATACTCTCCTCCTTCTTCCCCCCCCCTCCCTCCTCCTCCTCCTCCCCCTCCAGTCTTGCTCATTTTCCCAAAGTTTTTTTTTCCATCCCATTTTCTTTTGCCGTCATTATAGTACAACATTTCCATGCGGGATTTCATAATGCTCCCGACACCGCATAGATATTGTTATCAAGTTATCATCATTGTGTAGTATTTATCTCCTTACAAGGAGGGAAGGAGAGATTTTCTTTCCCTCCGCCTCCCGCAAGGAGAGGGAGGAAGTTTCCCCTTTCTTGTCTGGTAATTCAGGCAGCGTGGAATCTGATCCCACCCAATTAGGGAAGGTAATCTCGGTCGTTTTTCTGATCTTGCATTGTTGGTTGAGTGGTTTAGGCGCTGGTCTGGTGATCCGTTGGTTCGAATCTCATCCAATACATAAATTTTATCCTCTTATATTTGATAATTATCAATTATAATTCACCACATAGAGGGATTCCTTAATACTAAGCGGAGTGTCTGTTCCTATTTATTTTGAACTCTTAATTGTGAGTATAGAGGTTGATTGTTCGAATCTCAGCCGAACCGGAAAATTAATGCTATTCCGTTTCCGCAATAGCATGGATGTAAAGGTAAAGTGACCTGAAGTATTTTTCATCATCATAGGATGGCGTCATCGTGAACGATGGTAGCCAGACAGTGGAGGAATGACTCAGCAATTCTACCACTCCCAGAAGATAGCCAATGCTGGTCTACTCCCTGTTTATAGTCCCGAGCCAGTTTATTAAAAAAATATAAAACATATATAATAAAATATTTGTTTATATATTTTTTTTAATATCTTATTATACTCATTTGGTTTCCATACTGCTCCCATTATTAGTATTATTGTTTATTTTTCTCCAGAACGCAAAGCCAGAACGCACACCATGACAGCACAAGCGAGTGATGAAGTTTTCCCCCCCGAGCGCGGCAAAGGCTCATTTCCGGCAGCGTTTTAGCATTTTGACGAAGCCCATTTCCATTTTCCACGCCGGGCCTCGTGTTTTCCAGCCCGAGATAATTTTTCAATTTAAATTGGAAAAATAACAAAATATAAAGTCAATAATGATGAGTCCTTCTTCTCTCTTCGCTCTGTGTATTCTCTGTGCCTAACTTGCTGGAACTCTCTCCATACTCCTCTATGATAGTCTTCCCCTGGCCTCTTTTTCTATCCCTTGACCTTACCTCCTATGAGTATACTTTCCCCCTCTCTCTCTTTCTATCCCTTGACCTTACCTTCTATGAGTATACTTTCCCCTCTCTCTCTTTCTATCCCTTAACCTTACCTCCTATGAGTAGACTTCCCCCTCTCTCTTCTATACCTTCACCATACCCTCTATGATAGTCTTTCCCTCCCTCTCTTTCTATCCCTTGACCTTACCTCCTATGAGTATACTTTCCCCTCTCTCTCTTTCTATACCTTGACCTACGCCTCTATGATAGTTTCCCTCCCCTCTCTTTCTATCCCTTGACGTTACCTCCTATATGTAGACTTTCCCCCTCTTCTTTCTATACCTTCACCATACGCCTCTATGATAGTCTTCCCCTCTCTCTCTTTCCTTGACCATACCCCTATATGATAGTCTTCCCCCCTCTCTTTTCTATCCCTTGACCTTACCTTTTATATGTAGACTTTCCCCCCTCTCTCTTTCTATATCTCGACCATACCCCTCTATGATAGTTTTCCCTCCCCTCTCTTCCGAGTTCTTCATTGCTTCTTCCTCCGTCATGGCTCCTGTGTTACTCAACGACCATGTTGGAACTTTTACACCATACCCCGCTTGGCCCCTTGATCTCATGTCCCCTTCTCGCTTCTCATGTCCCCTTCTCGCTTTCTGCTTCCAGAGCGCTTCGGCCCAGGCCGCACTGCAGGCCGCACAGGCCCTCACCGGCCAGGCCGATACCCAGGGCGGCCCCAACACGGTTCTCCGCGTCATCATCGAACACATGCTCTACCCCATCACACTCGACGTTCTCTACCAGGTAAGACCCGGGCCAGTTCCAGAAACACTTTCCACAATAGTTCCAAAGAGAAAGTGCCTGATGACCAAAAATCAAAATTTTGAAAAACTTAAGAAAAGTGATTTGCATATTTAGCTTTATAGTAGGCAAAACTATCAATATGTGTGTAAAGTACATTGTCTAACATACTTTTTTGCATTGGTTGGCAAGGCCATTCCATACAGCCATAAATTTTTTTTTTATTTACATTTTAGGAATAAAATATGCATATAAATAAAATAGGTACCATAAAAATATTGAAAAATAAAAATATTGGAAAAGGTAAAAAAATATATAATATGTGGATTTTGTTTGCTGTCTAACATACTTAATTAATGTGAAAACGATATTTTAACTCACAGAGGAACGGTTCTTCGCCATTTTAGGTTTTGGGATGTGGCCCTTTCTCTTTGGAACACTAGCATGAAGCTAGTTTTCTATGATAATATGCCCTGGTAAGACAGTAAGATAAAAATAAACTCAACAACACACAATTGTATGTTAGAAATAATGAAGAATACTGTTGTTGGCCACTCTACAATCTCATTGAAGAAACTCATGTGTGTTAATCTGGAACATTTTGTAAGAGTTTTTTATATCATCAATTTTGTCTTTCTTAATTGGCACATTTCGGCCATTAGCTTTTTGAGTAGGAATTCTAGGGATGTTGAATATTAGGATAATATTGTTGACTATTGTGATATTAGGTCTTTTCTGCGTGGAAATACACGAATTTCTATGTAAAGTATGCAAATCTAAAGAAACCTGATTTGAAAATTTGGTCATTAGGTCTATTCTCTTCGGAGGCATTCCTTTCTAAAGCTGAAGACCCTGGACACGCGCTCTCCTCCCGATGCGGTTTCCCCCGCGGAGGAGAAGAACCAACACTTCACTTCAAAGGCAGAAATAATAAAATGTAAACAAACAAACACGCAAAAAAAGTTGCGTCGCTTTTTCAATTGATGAAAACTTTTCTGCTCCACTTCAGTTCAATTATTTTATCCCCCCCTCTCTCTGTCTTCCTCTCATTGTTATGCTAGCTACGTTCCGAATAAATAGAATTGAAAAAAAAAAAAAAAAAAATGTGGAGCGTAAAAGCCTGAGGGGGGTTCAGCTCTAAGTGAGATATTCGTCAAATGTCTCCTCTCTCTCCCCCCCTCTCTCTTTCTCTCCTTCCCCCCCATTCCTCTGTCTGCCTTCTTCAATACTGCCTAGGAATTTGTGGAGAGTCGGCTTTCGATCAGGAAGTTCGGATTTTCCCATGAATATGCCTGCGAGGTTATTTTGAATTCGCATTTTGAGTTGGTTGTGAGTGGTTGAGGCGCTGGGATTTGATCCTTGATCTAAACTGAAATAATCCGTTGGCATAGATGTAGAAAGTAGATAACGAACTCTGGTAGAGAACTGAAGCACCCCTTCTGCACAGGAAATGGCATACACTGCCTCAATAGAAAATGGCGGACACCATACTGATATATAGTATGAAGAACCTTGATGTATCCGGATGTAGAGCTTTAACATAATATGGTGTCCGCCATTTTCAATTGAGGAAGTGCTTTACATAAGATGTCCAGAGAGCATTGGGAGTTCTTTATCTATATCATCATCATAGGGTGGCGTCATCGTGAAGGATGGTAGCCATCAGCAGTGGAGGAATGACTCAGCACTTCTACCACTGTCACTGTCTATTTATTGTTTTTAATCGATGCCGTTGGCTGGGATGTTCTTTAGGATTCATAATACTATAACATGTTTTTCCCTGTTACAATATAGATCAGTCATATCACAGACGGTAATTTTTTTTTCTCTGTTCATGAATTTTGTATTTTTGAAATTTTTCGCAAGCTCGAAAGAAAATTGAATTAAACTCAGGGACGCGTCGTGATAATACGAACACTCAAGAGAAGCTTGTCAATTAATAGCTCGCTTGATGTTATGTTGGGCTGAAAGAAAAGTCGTTCCATGTAAGACGTTTCTACTGCAATTGTCGTAAAAAATATAAAAATTTATCGTTACTCCAAGTAGTCACCGTGGCCGAGTGAGTTAGCGCGCTAGGCATTGCACGCACGGTGACCTGGGTTCAATCCCCAGCGGCGCAGGATTTTTTCTGCTCTGTACTTGGGTGTTCGGGGTCCACTCATACCTCTCGTGAGGAAAAATGAGTAGCTGCTTTGATCTTAGCAGCGGCCAGTGGCGGAATTATAGGCAAATATATTAAGATATTGAAATATTAAAGATATGGAAAAGTCCTATAATTCTGCGCTACCCACTAAATTGTGATATAATAACATATTATGAGAATTCACCCCTAGTTAATAAAATTGATCAGGCGGCAGACTTGTAACCTGGTGGGCGGTGGTTCAAGTCCCGGTTTCAGATATAAATTTAGTAAAGCGAGTTTTAGTATCACGTTAATCACGTATATTTGTGTTAGGAGACGAGAAGTTGTACTTTTATCTGAAGCAAAGAATTTTCATTGCAATTCAAAGAGGGAATGCGGCAAGTGCCTTGAGCAACTTGCCGGCTGGTGAAGAACTAGCAGGAGCATTTATCTGATTTAACTGAAAAATATCCAATTTTGATTAGCCAATTAACACGAATATGTATTTTTTTTTTTTTTTTTTTTTAACTTTTCGTAAAGACAATTCAAATGATAAGGAAAGTTGTGTGATGTTCAACCAGATGATTGTTGGTATAAAACACTAAAAAGCATTTCAGAATTGGAATTATGAATTAAAGAAATTGAGAGACGTCTTGGAAGCTGGGAGTCACAAAGTGGGATAAAAGGTTCCTAACGATAACTGACAAATGTTTTCCTTCCGCTGCTTATTACTTCCGAGTCTTCCAATCTACTGTAAATCTACCGGAATTATTTTGTGCTCGATTTTGTTGAAACAAATATTTCTCCAGCTCTCGTTTTTAGGGCTACAATGGTAAAACAGCCTTCTATGTAATTTTGTATAATTATTTCCATCTGATTCGCCGTAATCCTAGACTCTTGTGGTCAAATTAAAAAAAAAAAATATATAATTTTAAGATCGGAGCGATTTATGTGATTGTCTATAATTAGTGTGATCTACAGTTACTCGAACTTGGTATGAATTTATTGGGGTGAAGCACAAGGCCTCTTCACCATTTTTGTGGCTAGCTCAGCATTATTAAGAGCCTCCTTCACATTTCGAATTATTCAATTACATTAATTTCATTTTACTCTGGTAATGGTCGTTACTCATACAAGTAACTACTCATTTTTCCTCACGAAGTCTGAGTGGACCCCGAACATCCAAGTACAGAGCAGAAAAATTCCTGCCCCGCTGGGAATAAAACCGAGGTCACCATGCGTGCAATACCTAGCGCGCTAATAACAGTTATTCGAAGTACCTCTAGCTTCATTCAGACGATGCCTTTGGAGAAGTGATCACACTGATCACTGCACAAAGATACAATCAATCAGAGAAGAAAATCACACGAGTCACACTACACAATCAACATTAATATGAACCTATGGATAGCAATTGAAAAGCACTAGAGGTACAATACAGCCGCTGAAGATGTGAGAGCATTTTCTTACACGATTGGTCCGCTCGTATATGTAGAGTTCGAGCCATTTATAAAGAGATTATCCCAAGCACTGACTGACAAATGGAAGAGAAGTAATTCTCAAATTTTCAGCTGGTTGAAAGCCAAGATCCTTAAGAAGAGTTAAATTGACCATGAATTATGTTTCAAAGGTAGCTTCTTGTCCATTTAACCCAGTTCATAGTGTAATTATAACACCAAACTTTGATGTTGCACATTTTCCTACCAACAAACCTCAACCACTATGTGTGAGGTTCAGAAATATGAATAATTTTTCACCAGTTATCCTTAATAGTGAACTTGCCCTTACATAAGACTTCTTCCTCCTTGGTCATGCCTAAATTCGACGATTCATTGTGTTTTGATAAGAAAGAAAATATTTCTTCAATAGTCTTTCAACAAAATTTCACGAACCTACTGCACACCAAATACAAAGATTTTAAATATTGTTATACTGATGGTTCCAAATCTACTCACAACACAAGTTGTGCCTATAGTATAAATAATGTCTATGTTGCTTCATTCAAACTCAATAAGATTAACTCTGTATACTCATGTGAATTAATCGCTATCCTATTATGCCTAGAGCACTTGATTTACCTTCCTTCCTCGAATTTTTTAATTATTTCCGACTCTAAGAGTTCCTTGTGTGCCCTGTCAAACTATACTTTCGATAATCCGATTGTGTCCAAAATCTATAATATTTGGCGCAAGCTTACAATTGGTGGCAAAACTATCTCTTTCCTTTGGTGCCCATCCCACACGGGTATAATGGGCAATGAGGTAGTCGATAACGCCGCCAGAAACCCTCAAACACTTTTAAATCCTCTAAAACTCTGCTCATTTCAATACGTAAAACCGTTCATATCAAAAATCGTTAAGGATTCCTGGCAAGAAGTTTGGAATAACGTCCCAAACTCAAACAAATTAAAAAGGATCAAACCCATAATCCAAAATTGGGAATCCTCTAATAGGGACAGTCGACATGAAGAAGTAGTAATATGTAGAATGAGAATTGGACACACACGTGCCACACATAGTTTCCTATTTGAAAGATCCCCACCACCCTCCTGCCGATGTGTCCAAACATTAACAACGGTATTTCACATACTATCCTGTGTCTTACACACCAACATCCGCGCCTCTCTCCCTGCTCCACCGGCACTGACAGACAGTACCGAGAGCGTCGATTCTATGCTCCAGTACTTGAGAGCTCTTAAACTCTACAAAATGATCTAAAACTAGGGAATCGGCGCGAACGACCTGTCTGTCGACAAGGTAAAGCGCTTAATAGGAAAAAAAAAAAAAAAAAAAAAAAAGAAGCCAAGATCCAACTGGCAATTGTGAGAGCGGTGTCCTTGAAGTTGAGAGGAACGGGACAGAAGTTCAAGACAGCAATGATTTTGTATGTCAATAAAAAACAAAGATGGTTGACCTATAAAAAAAATCCGGATAGCTGATCACTACATCTAGATACAATCAATCAGCTAATAAAATCACTCTCCACTATCAGAAAAGCTCCAAGGTTCAATTACGGATCAGAGAAAATCTTTTCTACGATCAGAATTCCATATTCACACCCATTTCATATACAAAATGCATCAGAATTCCATATTCACACCCATTTCATATACAAAATGCATAATGCCACAAAAATACCCTCGTGTCAGGTATTATCAGTAAGGGAAATTTCAGTGCAAGGTCCGTATACTGTGAGAGGACTTACGATCAAATGTAATGGAAATAGAGCCACTTGCCTCTCCCCGCCTCACCTGGGTCAGCAGTCCCTATCGGGCATCTCTGTAGCTGGAATTTTCAATCAAATATTTATTGTGTCCTTAACCCCCGTCGTCCTCGCAACAGTTAATAAACAATATTTTTTTCTCCCTCCCTCCTCCCTCTCCTCCCCAAGCGAGCGGAAGTGTACGGCTCCCTCCCCCCCCTTCCGATAAAGTCGCTGATGGGAGAGGGAGGAATTATTTCCCTCGGGAGGAGGGGAGGGAAAAAGTTCGGAGTCCCTCTCATCCGACGTACTTTTTTAGAGGGAAAATAAATATATTATTCCCCATTTCATTTTGGAAGATACTTTTTCTTTATGTCGTTTGTTCGTTGGAAAAGTTTTCGTTTGGCGTTAGAGGGGTGGGGGGTTGGGGGGGGGAAGGAGGTGGGGGTATACTTCACCAGGTAGTCGATAGAGTGGAAATTCATTGTAGTGGCTTTTGGGGGAGCTCACAGGTTCACGTTGAAATTGGGTCAGGGATTTTTGGGCTGCAGAAATGGAATCCGTCTCAATTACGTTGGGTTGAAGAGATGGGCAATCACTCGTCCTTAATTAGGGCATACATACATATACAATATACATGTCAATGTTATTTTTATCCGTTTTTTATCCTTTACATTACATCTAAAAATTAAAAAAATGTATTCCTATGTAATCAGCATAGAACGCAGAACTGTGCAGAAATGCCATGTTCTTAAATACCAATTTTCCCGAAAAGTACCCATGTTTTTACCAGAATTTTTTAAAACTATTATTGAAAACCGAATAAATATATATTATTAGTACTTTCTTGTATAGCATTGTTAGAATTTACTAGCAAGCTGGGGGAAATCATTCCACTTTAATTTTTCAGAGAGAAACAAGATTGAGATTTTCAGATTTCGGGTTCTCTTAATTCTCAATGAATAATGTTTTAACTAGGGTGGTGAGTTGAATGGCATTCTCTGCACATCATTTATAAAAAATTAAGGTTTTAGACGTTTTTTATGCAGACGTTTTTTTTTTTTTTTGCATTATTTTTATTTTTAGATGACCGTAACGAGCGAGAACCCGTTACAGCATTGTCAAAGTTGAGTCTCCATTTCTATGACAGACGAGCTGACCAGCTAAAAATAAAAAAAATGCTCAACAGATTTTTTTTCTCAATTATTCAGGTTTCATTCGTTTTCACCAGGGCTTGTGTATGTGTTCAAGTGATTTCATGATGGATTTGCTACTTTATGTGTTGTTCAAGTGATTTCATGATGGATTTGCTACATTTATGTGTTGTTCAAGTGATTTCATGATGGATTTGCTAATTTATGTGTTGTTCAAGTGATTCATGATGGATTTGCTATATTTATGTGTTGTTCAAGTGATTTCATGATGGATTTGCTACATTTATGTGTTGTTCAAGTGATTCATGATGGATTTGCTATATTTATGTGTTGTTCAAGTGATTTCATGATGGATTTGCTACATTTATGTGTTGTTTAAGTGATTTCATGATGGATTTGCTATATATGTATGTGTTGTTCAAGTGATTTCATGATGGATTTGCTATTTTATTATTATTAGGATTCACCCGTTCAATACACAGAATTGTGTGAGCAAACATACACACCGCCACGGAGTGTCTTTGGAAAAGATTAGATGTTCCTCCTGAGTAAACAGTAAAGATTCTCAGGGTGTGATTATACCTCCTCTCCTGTCTCTCTCCCCCGTACTTGTGATCCCAGCTCTCGAACTTTTTATCCTTCTGCTCCTGACGGGAGTCACGTCTGCTTGGGGTGTGTGTGTGTGTGTGTGAGTGTGTGGTGTGTGTGTATGTGTGTGTGTGAGAGAGAGAGTTTGTTGGTGTGATGAGAGAGAGAGAGAGTGTTTGGTGTGTGGTGTGTTGTGATGTGAGTGAAGAAGAGAGTTTATTTGTCGTGTGATGTGTGAAATGTGTGTGATGCGTGTGTGTGTATGTGTAGTGATGTTGTGTGTGTTGTGGTGTGTGTGTAATATGGTATATGTGTGAGATAGCGAGAGAGTTTGTTGTGTGTATGTAGTGTGCTATGTCATGTGATTCAGGTTTTTTGTGTTAATGTGACTGTGACTGATTTGTGAGAGTGTTGTTTGGTGGGAGAATAAAAGTAGGGAGAGTAGAGGAGTTTGTGTGGCGTGCTAGTGGATCTGTGCATCACGAAGGAATAACAGATAGACGTCTTGTTATATTTCTGTCACATTTTAGAAAACATCACCTCTCAGTATTAGAATGTAATCTGAATCCTCCAGTAAGTCACAATCTAACTTCAGTTTTATTCAAACAGCCTCACTATCTTTTCAACATGTTATTTATATTTGACATCCTAATGTGAATTTATATAAAACACTAAAATCTATATGTCTAGGATTCGATTTTTTTTTTTTATTTATTATTATTATTAAAACACTTCTATTTTCTAGACATACTAGAGTTTTTTAATAATAGCTTTAATATAAAATTCTTAGGCTATACGTAGAGCGAGCGTCTTAGTGAATCATCACTTTCAAAAAAAAAAAAAACTGGAGTAGAATTTTTCAGCGAACATAAAGGCTTAAAAAAATCATCAATAATTTTGTCGGAATTAAAATCTGATATCGTTTCCTCATCAAAGGATTAAAAATATTTGTTTTTGAATTATCTCTCTCTCTTACTTCTCTCTTTTTCTTTTTTTTTTCTCTCTCTCCCTCTCTCTTTCTCTTTATTTCTCAAAGGCAAATTTTTCTTTTACATTTCAAAGTCACATGCTAATACAGTGTTCATCTCAAGTCAAAAAATTGTTACCTATTCTGTTTGGTTGCTCTTTGACCAAACTCAATTGATTGAATTTCATACTAGCTATGCCAGCCATCGTTGATGGCACGGTTCTCGTAGGATCACCAAAGTTAAGAAACGTCCATCGAGATCAAGACTTCGTGATGCTGGCATTCTGGCCCAACCCAGGCTGGGTGAGGTTAATGTGGGTAGCAGGTTTGTGAGTTTCCTGCGAATAGAGGGTAACACCTCCGTCGTGATATGACCAGGCAGTTGAATAGCTAGCGTAGGGGTCCGTTGGTTTGAATCCCACCCAGTGCATTATATTTTCCTCATTAATTTGGTTTGTGACCACATAATATAAGACTTTTTAGGGTTAGGTGGTAGAAAATGTTTTAAGCATTAACCTCGCCTTGTGGTTACCGTTCCACTAAAAGATTATTACTATAGTTCTCTTGAGTAATTTATTAAATATGGATAGTCTACCCTGTTTGAAACCCTCTCAAGAAAAGAGTTGCTGTTTTTGCCCTCAACAATGCAAAACTGTGTACAATATAAATATATTTCTTTTTTATTAATTGTTTTCTTTATAGTATTATTTTTTCTCCCTCTGTTAATCTCTGTATTCATTTCGAGAAAGAAAAAAGTATGCGAAGAAAAAACAAAAAGAAAATCTGTTTTGTATTTTTTTCCCCGTTCATAATAATTTGAAGAAAATAAAATTACATGAAAATGAAGAAAAAAAAGAAGGATTTTTTCTTCTTTATAAAATGAGTTTTTTTCTTTCTTTTGATATTTTTTCTCTCCTTAAGTTAAATCTTTAAGAACTGAGAACAGCGAACTGCAGATTCAGCGAAATAAATGAAACCAGCACGGCGGATATTAAACATATTTTTTATTCCTGGTTTCTCCAAGGATCTGCTGTAAGAATGGGCCATACAATACAATGTTGGCTACTCAAGAACAAAGGCTTGTTAAGCGAATAACCATTTTCCACTGGGGATGGGTTTTGTTTGGATGAACTTTTTCTTGTAAAAACCTTTGAGTAGTGAACCGAAACCACGAGGCAACATTGTACTCTGGCTTTACAAACTTATGAATAATACTAATAACAATATCTTTAAGAGGTAGAAACATATATTTTCTTTAAATTTAAAAAGCATTCAGTAAGATGTATTGAGTAAAATCATTTTTTTCTGAAATAATGTAAACACAACATGGAGGGCCTTTTTTCTTTTGTTGAGTTACTGAGATCTAATAATATTATTATTATACAATAATATCGCCTTATTTATACTATCTACTTGACAGGAATAATAAGTCCCATTATTCCAGCAGTGATCCCAAAAGGTTTTATTTAGTTGTCAAAAGCCCAAATGGGAGGATAACTTGTGATGTCGGAGCTGAGTTTCAAACCCGCGACCTCTGGATTACCAAACCGACGGCGACGCCTGAACCGTGGTTAGAAATATCAAAGAAAGGCATCGTGTAGCGTTAGCTAACTCAGCGTGGACATCACAAGTTATCCTGCTATTGGGATTTTGTAAAAAAAAAAAAAAAAATGGACCAGAGCTGATTTGGAAGGAAGTCCATCCTGACAAAAGCGATGAGAAGGTAGCAGCCAAAGTCTCTCGCTTGGAAATATTTCCGTCTCTCCAAAGTCAATTTCCGTTCCCAAGTCCTTCTCCTCCTGTTCCCAAGTCCACCAGGAGAAAGTCAGAGTCAGAGGTCCGTGAAGTAACTTTTCACATCCACTCCGATCATCTTCCTCTCAGCAGATTGTATCAACACAATAGTTACTCTCTCAATCTCAACAACTTTTCGATTTTCCTGGCAATAAAAAAAGGAAAAAGAGAGAAGGAATTATTCAATAGAACAATTCGAGCGGCAAATTTCCTTTGAACCTATCCTGGCCTTTGTGTGCCTTCTCCTCGTCCTGGCTGGAAAAATTCACTCCGAGAATTTTCCCAACGTCAAATTTAACCCACCGCTGTTGTGATCGGAAGAAACCCCAGCTTTTGTTGAATCTCAAAGTTTTTCCGAGGTTTTAAACTTGTTATTAGATTATGATGAAGTGGAAATAAAGTTTTATGTACCTCTATTGTTGTTGCTCTGTTTGATGGGTATATTGTAAATATCTTCGCAACAACGGCGGCGGGGGATATAAAATCCTTTAGAAGCCAATCCCCTGAAAATTTTATGATCCCTTTCAAGTTCGTCGGAGAACGCGTGTCCGAAATTTCAATTATCTCTGAGGTACGAAAATCTATGGTTTCACGTTGAAGAGATCTTTGGACATGCTTTCATCACTATGATACACTCTGATCAAGCGAGCAGTATTATTATCGGTCAAAATATCCAGCCAACTTCAAAATATCCTGTTTCATAATTCGGCCCCTACATACTTTCAATCTCTTTGCTTTGTCCAAACTTTTTCAGTCTACTGTAATACCTATCTATTTTTTTTTTTTTTAATACTTGATAGTCTAGATAGGGAAACTTTAAGGGTTGGGTGGAAGAGATTGCCATAGGCAATAACCCCGCCCTTTAGTTAGGACATATGTATAATTATATTTTGTTTATTTTTTCCTGTATATATTAACCCACAAAAAACTACCGTTAAAAAAAGGGCCAAGTTCCAGAACTCCTATCCAAAAAGGTTTCGCCAATGAATGCAGTGATATCTTGTTTGCGGCCAAGTTATCTTGGTACTAAACTATTTCTTTTATTAACACCCGTTTTCTGAGTTCCTCGTTTTGTATGTTTTTAAACTCCAAACTATCCTCTAACTTGGCCACTTTCGCTTCTAGTGATGGTTATATTATTATTCTGTACCTATAAATATAGTGGTAATATTTCATAAAACCGATGGCATAAAACTGGCCAAGTGAGAGGATAGTTTGCAGTTTAAAAACATACAAAATGAGGAACTCAGAAAACGGGTGTTAATAAAAGAAATAGTTTAGTACCAAGATAACTTGGCCGCAAACAAGATATCACTGCATTCATTGGCGAAACCTTTTTGGATAGGAGTTCTGGAACTTGGCCCTTTTTTTAACGGTAGTTTTTTGTGGGATATCATTACTTTTTGTAAATGCTTCGTTTCACAGCAAGTTTCATTATTTTTTATGAAAATTTTCATGATTCTTCACTTTAATATGCTCCCTAAAACGACACCCCTTAACAGCAGGAATAGTGCGAAAGTGCCGGTTTTCAGATTTTTCCCTGTATTTTTACAGTAAACACTAGCACCATGCAAAATGTCAGCTTTGTAGGTATTTATTTATTTATTTATTTATTTCTTACAAGGGTGGAGTATACTACTATTTCACCCAGAAAAAGTTCCAACTCAGGCAAATAATTAAAAATCAAATAGAAAAATAGTTGAACAAAAATAATAATAGGAACAAAGTAAGGGTCAACTTCAAAACAGGACCAGCTCCAACCCCAGCTGGGCCTCTCCAAACAAAGCCCTTAAGTTGGGTTTCGAGTTTTGAATTGACCATGAAACTAGTAGGGAAGTGCCTCATAATTTATATGCATAATTGAGTATACTTCCTCCCTAAAACGACACCGTTTAACAGCATGAGAAGTGAAAAAGTTCCGGTTTTCAGATTTTTCCCTGTACTTTTACAATAAACCCTACCAGTATGCAAAATTTCAGCCTTATAGGTAGTAAGGAAGTGCCTAATAATTTATACACATAATATAGTATAGTTCCTCCCTAAAACGACACCGTTTAACTGTTTTCAGAACTTTTTCAGATTTTTCCCTGTACTTTTACAATAAACCCTACCATCATGCAAAATTTCAGCTTTCTAGGTATTCGGGAAGTGCTTCATAATTTAGATTCATAATTGATAGTATATGTTCCTCCCTAAAACGACACCGTTTAACAGCATGATAAATGCGAAAGTTTCGGTTTTCAGATTTTTCCCTGTACTTTTACAATAAACCCTACCATCATGCAAAATTTCAGCTTTCTAGGTAGTCGGGAAGTGCCTCATAATTTTGATGATCTGTCAGTCAGTCATTCAGTCAATCAGTCAGTCAGTCAGTATCAAAATCGCAAAGTTCAAAATTACATTCCTCTGAAAGTTTTTTGCATAGAGTCTTGAAATTTTCAATGTCTTTTTAATGATATTAGGACAATCTCTGTTCCAAATTTCATATCTCTATAATCAATTGAACCGAAGATATGAGTGTGTGAAAAACCGGGTGAATCGGTTCGTGTAAAGATACACTGCCGTGCTTGCTGGAACTTGGCCTGGCGCACTGCCGTGCGCTCAGATATTGACAATTTTGTATTTTAATTTTTACCATTATTTGTTTGTATATATGTATGTTCTTCTAATAAAGAGTTTCATAATAATAATAATAATAATGCCACCTAGTGAAATTATCATTCATATTATTCATAGAGAGTATATATTTTGTTTATTTTTTTCCTGTCTATATTAATACTGTCAATTTTGTGTTTTAATTTTTACCATTATTTGTTTGTATATGTGTTCTTCTAATAAAGAATTTCATAATAATAATAATGCCACCTAGTGAAAATATTATTCATAGAGAGAGTTCAGGGTTAAATCCACTCATCCGAAGTGAAATAGCAAGCACGCCGTGATGATCTACTTTACATAGCACGACGCGTCATCAAACAAAACTTGCTTATCCAGTCGGAACAATTTGATTTAGATAAACCTTCTTGTAGAAAAAAAGGTGACTAAAGAAAAGATTTTTTCCTTTTCATGATGACAGACGCCCGTCCAACAGGGTGATTTTTCTTGGGTTAAGAGCATTCTTTGTGAATTTGTGAGGAGCTCAAGGCGATTTTACTTGGGCTAAGTTGATTCTTTGAGAATTTGTCAGGAATTCAAGGAGATTTTACTTGGGCTAAGACCATTCTTTGTAAATTTGTCAGGAGTTCTAGGCAATTTTACTTGGACTTTATTTCATTTCATAAAGCCAGGTCTTCTTATAGGTTTGGGTTGCCCATACACCTTAGCCACATTGGGCCCTTTGTGTGTGGAAGATTTAGCTTCGTTATCTAATCAAGTTTAAGCTTCTCAGATAGTTTGAGAAGCCTTTCGATTAGATTATGTTGAATAAGTACTTCTCTTGGGTTTAGGGTCCCAATGATGCTTATTCTCCTTTCTGAGAGGGCATTGGAATCGAAATTGCATGTGTGGCAGTTTCTTAACTACTTTACATAGCACGACGCGTCATCAAACAAAACTTGCTTATCCAGTCGGAACAATTTGATTTAGATAAACCTTCTTGTAGAAAAAATGTGACTAAAGAAAAGATTTTTTCCTTTTCATGATGACAGACGTCCAACAAGGCGATTTTCTTGGGCTAAGGGCTAAGAGCCATTCTTTGTGAATTTGTCAGCTTGGGCTAAGACCATTATTTGTGAATTTATAAGGAGCTCAAGACAATTTTACTTGAGCTAAGTTGATTCTTTATAATTTTTTCAGGAATTCAAGAAGATTTTACTTGGGCTAAGTTAATTCTTTGTAAATTTGTCAGAAATTCAAGGAGATTTTACTTGGGCTAAGATGATTCTTTGTGAATTTGTAAGCAGCTCAAGGCGATTTTACTTGGGCTAAGTTGATTCTTTGTGAATTTGTAAGCAGCTCAAGGCGATTTTACTTGGGCTAAGTTGATTCTTTGTGAATTTGTAAGCAGCTCAAGGCGATTTTACTTGGGCTAAGATGATTCTTTGTGAATTTGTAAGCAGCTCAAGGCGATTTTACTTGGGCTAAGTTGATTCTTTGTGAATTTGTCAGAATTCAAGGAGATTTTTACTAAGTTAATTATTTGCAAATGAAAAGAATAGCATTAATGTTAATACTCTTTTATACAATTCGGTCCGGATTTGAAAAAAAAAAAAAATGTTTTGTTTCGCTAAGTGAATTTATCTAGAAATAGGAATTTATTACACTATAATGAATACTTATTTATGTAGATGAAAAATATTTTGTTTCAATAATTCCTAGATAATAGAATTTGGAATTATTAACAATACTGAACATTCTACAGAACAATGTTATTTCAATAAATGCAGGTAGATTTAGGATAGTAGATATTCCAGTAATGCACATATTGAACTGAAAATAAAATTTTGCATAGGCGAACATAATTCATACAGTACACCGAGGTAGAATTTATGAGATACCTAAGTACACGGGTACAACAACTAGCATCCGTGGTATTGCCATCGTAGCTTGATCGATAAGGCGGCAGACTTGTAACCTGGAGGTCGGTGGTTCAAGTCCCAAGTTCAGCAAAGATGTAGTGAAGTATAAAGAAAATATTTATTGAAAATATTTATTAATTAAAATACAAATTCATTAACTCATAAATAAAACACTTCCCGCATATCTGCTGTTCTCTTCATTGTCCCCAACACACTCGCCGCATTTCCGAAAGTAAAGCGAATTAGAGTGGTTGTGACATCACGAAAGTGATTAACACAAATATGATAACTTGTTTTTGCCAATGTAGTCCTTTTTTCTATTTTTCCTCGACTTTTCGTTTAATATTGAAATCATTTGATACAGTTATTTTCAAACCCATTTCTCTAGAAATCCTCGCCTTTATTGATACTGACCAAGTGAGCACGCATTAATAAAGAGGTGCTGCATGTATTGAAGTGTTAGCGAAATGGGACTCCCTGTCTCGAGCCGTTAGTCTAAATACTCTAAATGAAGGAATACTATACTATTCAATATGGCCTCTGCGGGGTAGAGTCATGGTATCCAGCAAACCTAAGTTGAAAGTTGGCTCGTCCTGTACCACATATTTCGAAGTTTGATCAACCAACCATTGGTCTTTTTCTTTACTATGCATTAAACCCTTTGAAACTGCAAGCTAGCCTGGCTTGTTAGGTTTGGCTAGTCTTTTGTCTGTTTTTAGTCGTCTAGCAAGACAAAGAGCATACATTGCATCGAGTGCATTTTGGTCCCCGCATTTGAAGATATTTCTGTATAGCACCTGAGAGAGCGCACGTGAGGGAATATATGTTCATATAAACACATATCTATCATGAACAGAGATACCGTTACGTCGACGTATAGATTTATTTATTGGAATGCCGACGAATGCCATCGTGCATTGTGCTTTTTTATATTACATGTCAGGTTTCCGTCGCTGCGCTGTGGCAATGTTGTTTACTCAAATCATTTCAAAACCAAGGGGAAGAGGAGGCAGACAAATATTTACAAGTGAAATATTTGTTCTCCTCCTCCTCCTTCTCCTCCCCACTTTCCTCACCTCGGCATTCCTTCCCCCTACCTCCCTCCCTCCTCCTCCTGCCCACTTTCCTCACCTCGGCATTCCTTCCCCCTCCCTCCTCGTGTGTTATATAAACTGGAAAGCTTTCAGGTGAATTAAAATATATATTGGACGGAGAGAGAAGGGAAAAAACATATATTCTCCGAGAGAAAAATAGAATAAAAATAAATAAATACTATTAGAGGAGATAGATAATAAATACTTCTACTGAGGTAGAAAATATCAATTGACCGCACGCTTCTCCCCCTGTGCTGTGAAATTAAGTGAAAATCGAGCAAAAATCATATTGAGCGGAAAAAAAATCAAGACAATTGAAATAGGCACAGAGGTATTCCCAATCTTCCGGTGGTGGAAAGATTTTAAAGTTAGTAATAGGGGCGGAATTAATAGACGTTTTTGTAATACCTCTGTGGCGTTAAGTCACGGGTTGCGTACTGTGTAAGATAGGAAAAACCGATGCTCAGCAATTACTTAAGTTTTCGATGTTGTCTATTAATTTCGCTCTAAATTTCAAAAAAATCGAACATGAAAATTTCGAGTTTCTGGCAACCTTTGAATTTTTCGCACCAATTATCAAGAAATATCAAGTGCACTGGTAGTCAAGTGGTTAACGCGCTAGTCTGGTAATCCAGGTAGCGTACGGATCCGTTGGTTCGAATCCCACCCAGTGCACGAATTTTTCCTCATTAATTTGAGTTTGTGACCACATAAAAATAAGACTCTGAGGCTGGTAGAAAATGTTTCGAGCATTAACCTCGCCTGGTGGTTACCTTCCACTAAAGAGAAAATTATTAAGAATTGTTGAGTTTGATTGTCAGACCTGCTGGAGTAACTTGGTGAGAATGTTCACGTAGAAGAGGCAGGATACCAGCAGAGAATCAGAACGGACCTGTGTGACAGCTTAGCGGATCTTGCATTGTGAATTTCTTATCAGTAGAGCAATAATAATAATAATAAGTAGACAAGTCTTATCAGTCGAAAGCGCGAGAATTGTTGGCAGAAAGTTTCCTCCTGTCTTGAATTTCCGCGTGTCATTTCTTGTAATGTATTGATTATATATGTTCTATTATTATTATTATTAAATACTTCATTAGATATAAAGACATGTATATTGTATATGTACAATACGAATAA
Organism: Bactericera cockerelli; assembly: GCA_024516035.1. Classification (NCBI taxonomy): domain Eukaryota; kingdom Metazoa; phylum Arthropoda; class Insecta; order Hemiptera; family Triozidae; genus Bactericera; species Bactericera cockerelli. The sequence continues at coordinate 6,586,044 of CM044957.1, forward strand.
TTATTATAATATAAAGTTGAAAAGTTATTATATTTGTGTTAATGTCTTTCGTGATGTCACAACTACTCAAACTCGCTTTACTAAATTTACGCTGTAACCGGGACTTGAACCACCGACCTCCAGGTTACAAGTCCGCCGCCTTATCGATCAAGCTACTGAGATCGGTTATTATTATATATATTTTTTAAATAAAATACACCATGATTAGTCTTGTATACATTGGTTCTAAAAAGTCATCTCAGTATAAATCAGTCAGTATAAACAGAAAAGTGAGAATTTGTACTAGATCTACGTGAATATCAGAACATACCTGGACAGCTGTTCAAACAGCGTATACAGGGTGTCCCGTATACAGATGCAAATATTTTGAGGGTAGGTTCAGCCCACCGTGAACTATCATATGAGCGAAACTTGCAGTGGGGCATTTTGCTTCGTTAAAGAGTTATGGCCAAATCCCTGTTTTTCCCACAGGTCTAGAGGTCACTTGGATCGATGCACGTTTTCAAAGAAATGATAGCCAGTAAGTAATTTTTTACTTCATGTATGGATAGTCATGCATATTTCCCTTGAAATGCAGTTGGTTGCATGAAAAAATATTGAAAGACCAGAGAGATATTTAATCATAAGTTCAATACTTTTCTAAAATTTGATTTTTCCCTTTTTTCCCTTTCGTGAATTTAGAGTACTTCTACAATTGCAATTCTGCGTATCACTAGTTAAAAAAATACCCTATTATGTTTAGTTTTAGAAAAAAGAAAGCTCATTTATATCACTTTAAAGATCATGGAACGCAAGACACACAAAGCTCAAAAAACACTTCTGAATCATGATGGAAAATTCAAAGTTGGCTGAATTTTAACAGAATTGGCGCGTAATTTGAGGTATAAATACACTGCTCTGGGATGTTTCACAGAAGGAAATTGATCATTCACAGTGGTCGGTCGGTGTGAACTTTTATGTGAATGGGGTTTCGGGGTCACAGGGTTATCGTGAGGAAAAATGAGGCTGCAACGAAAGCAGTATCTAGTGGTGTAATTATGGACAAAGAATACACATGGAGAAAGACTCTGCGCTAGCCAAAAAAAATGTGATTTTATTTTTAGAATTAAAATTAAAAATATCATTTTTGTGTTTATCACAATCATGATATCAAAAACATAACAAAAAAGTGCCGAAAATGAACCTTGGGTAAAACTTAAACATCCAACCTTCAGGTTACTATTATTATTATTAATACTTTTTTTTATTATTATTAATTAATGAAATGAAAAGAACCCAAAAGAATATGTAGCGAACCAAGGGCAAGGTTAAAACTTGTGGCTTTCTCTTCCACCGAACAAATTGATCGTCTTGTTATTTTTTTTTTTTTTTTTTTTTTTTTTTTTTTTTAGTGGGGTTTAACGTCGCTTTCAACTGCCATGGTCATATCACGACGGGGGTTTTACACTCCATTCGCAGGAAACTCACAAACCTGCTACTCACATTGACCTCACCCAGCCTGAGTGGGGCCGGGAAAAGCCAGCGTCACGAGAATTAGAATTTGAATGGTCACCCATCCAAGTCTTAACCTCGCTGGATGTCGCTTAACTTCGGTGTTCTGAAGGGAACCGGTGTATTCAACATGCCATCGACGCTGGCCTTGTTATTTTAATTATTAGATTTGATTGATATAGTTGGTTAATAGAACTATTTGTACTCAGAAAATTTTCATTTATAACTTTCAGTTGGCACAAAAATGGTCACACAGCCCGCTTCAGTCATCGAGTGTTCTTCAAAATGCAATAGCGCCCAGATTCAAAATTTTAAGATGTGTTTCTCTCCTTCTGGTGCCGTTTAATAGGTCGTATCTCATCCGTTCCTTCACGCGTCTGGAAGAACTTGGAATTTATTTAAACAAAATAGCAGAGGGTATTTTTTTAACTAGTGATACGCAGAATTGCACCTGTAGAAGTACTTTAAATTCACGAAAGGGAAAAAAGGGAAAAATCGAATTTTAGAAAAGTATTGAACTTATGATTAAATATCTCTCTGGTCTTTCATTATTTTTTCATGCAACCAACTGCATTTCAAGGGAAATATGCATGACTATCCATACATAAAGTCAAAACTTAACTACTGGCTGTCATTTCTTTAAAAACGTGCGTCGATCCAAGTGACCTCTCGACCTGTGGGAAAAACAGGGATTTGGCCATAACTCTTTAACGAAGCAAAATGCCCCACTGCAAGTTTCGCCTATATGATAGTCCACGGTGGGCTGAACCTACCCTCAAAATATTTGCATCTGTATACGGGACACCCTGTATAGGCATGTCTTTTTAAATATTTTTACTAAACATCTTTATTTATTTTTCGTCGTAAAATTAATAGTTTTTCTGCTTTCTGTTTCAGATCTTCTCTCGATACGGCAAAGTCATGAAAATCGTAACTTTCACCAAGAATAGTAAGTCATAAGTCAAATATAATTTTAGTTTTATTTTAAAGAATTGAAACGTGGTATTTTATGATACCTCCTCATTACCTATGGTCAGTCGGTCACAGATAATAAAGTAAATTTGATGATGATTGATTTTTTTTTTTTTTGAGAGAGAGAAAAAAAGAAATCTTTCACTATTTTCAAGATAGTGTAAGATTTATTTTGGTGATTCTCCACCGCACCGGTGTCGAAGACTGAAAGTAGGTATGGCCTTATATGTATATTATACACTGTATTTTTTCTTTAATATTAAAAAAAAAATCTTACCACCCTGTTATCTGTTATGTTATATGTATGTTTGTATGTATGTATATAGTATATACCTTGTATGAATAAATCATGTGCTATACTTTCACAATTTTATTCAGTTCGGACCGGATACTTGGGAATAAAGCATTATTGCAGTTTATCATACGAATTTCTACTTCCGCGACTGTATGTACCCAATTTATGTTGAAAGTTTTTCGATAGGGATCGTGAAACTTGGACCAGTTTTTAACCATGGTTTTTTTCCAGGGAGTTATTAATATATTTTTGCCGATTCTTTTATATTATCTTATGTTCGGTTTTCCTGTATGTTTGCAAGTTTTATTGTTAGTGAAGTGATGAAATGAAAAAATCTTTAAGCAAGTGATCATTTGAAAGTGAATTTAAAGAGCTACTGAGCTACACTGGTTGATGACAAATTAAAACAGGTACAGAAGTTTATGTCAAATTTAAACTATTACTCAAATTAAACACCATTTTAAGCAAGAAAACAAGTACATAAGTTGATAATTTTAAACAGGTATCGATATTGACGACTATAAAATTTAAATTAAAAAAAGAGTTGACAACTAATTTGTGTGAGTCGAAGACAGTATAAGTAAAGGGACTCTTTAGTCTCATTCTTCCAGGATAACAATGTATTGTATTGTAAATGGAACAGGTACACACAGAATAGTCCGCTGTAGATTGCCCAGTAATAATAATAAAGGTTTTATTAAAATATATATTTTAATCTTCTTCTTGTTCCTATATAAGTACTGTTGTACTTTTGAGGAACAGTATGTAATAATCTATGTAATAATAATCTATGTAATAATAATCTATGTAATAACAGCCGAGGCTTCTGCTAACACGAGTTCGGTTTCATTTCAGACTCATTTCAAGTGCTGATCCAGTATCCAGATGTAGTCACCGCTCAGTCAGCTAAACTGGTGAGTCTCTCCTGATGGTAGAAGAAAAAATGTGAAAAACTGGCTATCGAAAATTTCGGGTGATTCCATTACTTTACTGTCTATAGGATAAGTAAAGTAAAAAGTTCAAGTGGTAGTTTTTATGTTGTTGTTTTTATACGACTAGTTTCACAGCCTTTTTTTTGTATTTAGTAGCCCTGAAAAGACAGCTACTCTAGACTCGAGTGGTTTGTGTTGTAGCCTGCCCATCCCGTACTATGCCTCCCCTCTGATGGGAGAGAAGTGACACAATATATCCCATCAGGTAACACAATACGGCACAAGGACCATACTTCATAGATGTGGTGTGGCCCTTAGTGTGGGATGACGACAGCCAAAAGAAACTAGCATAAGTTCAGTTAAAAATATTATGAATTATGTAAACTGTCATTGTTATATATATTTGAACCATTTACTTACCATGTATTAAATAAACAAATAAAAGGTGCTCAACATGAGCCCACAGCACACCTAACTACAAACACCCGGAATCAAATCACGACCACAAATACTTTGTTGGTTCTGGGATTTGAACCCTTGACATCTCTTACAGAGAGGTAAATTTGACCTGGAATTTTTTCTCTTATATCCAAGCTCGACTGTATATAATTATATGTATAATGTATAGTAATTTTTTTTAAAGATTTATAATGATGGAATTTTTTATCTCTAATAATAGCCAGGTTTTTCAAGAGGTTATTTCTCTTAGAGAGAGGTAAATTTGACCTGGAATTTTTTCACTTTTATCCAAGCTCCACTGTATATATGTATAGTATTTTTTTTAAAAGATTTATTATGATGGACTTTTTATCTCAAATAAGACCCAGGTTTCTCAAGAGGTTATTTCTCTTACAGAGAGGTAAATTTGACCTGGAATTTTTTCTCTTAATTCCAAGTTCGATTGTATATTTATGTCTAGTAATTTTTTTTAAAAAGATTTATAATGATAGAATTTTACTTCCGAGAAATTTCTAATATTAGAAATCGGAAGTATTGTGTTCGTTTTTGTAAAAAAAAAATATTTTTTTGCTCCGATTTCAATTTTTTTTTATATTTCTGGACGTTTCATAACCTCCTGAGCAAATTTGGTTTTGTGTCCGTCTGTCGGTCTGTCTGTCTGTTAAAACGATTCCTTGTAACGCGCAAATCTCGGAATCTACTCGACCGATTTTGATGAAATTTTGCACACATCTAGGAGACATTCTGTAGATGGTCCCATTTTAAATTCATCAAATTCGTACTAGCGGCTCTGGGTGAAAGAGACCATGCGCCTGACCACTAACTTTTTACTTAAATGCTTATATCTCGTGAACGGTACATCCGACTTTGATGAAATTTTGTATGTATATGCATATTATTGTTTTACACAGGCTTTTTATATTTTCTTTTTAATTAATTTTAATTTGACTCTGATATTTAAGAAAATCCAAAATTTTGGACAAAAAAGTAAAAAAATAAGGACCACGACTTGCCGTTACAGAATTTTTTGTAGAATCTAGAGTGTAGAAAAAACGGTTTTCTACCATATAAAATAAATTTGAAGAAAATCGGTTCAGTTGTTTTGGAGATACAAGTAATTTAGTATAAAAACTCAAAATTCGCACGTGTACACAATGTGAAACAATCACGAGGAAGTATTGTGTCCATAATTGGCAGTGTTTTTTATCTCTAATAATATCTAGATTGCTCAAGAGGTTATTCTCTTACAGAGAGGTAAATTTGACCTGGCATTGTTTCTCTCAATTCCAAGTTAGACTGTATACTATTACAGTCTACTATATACTATTACATGTATAGTCATTTTTTTTTTTTTTTTTTTTTTAAGATTTATAATAAGTTCGGTCTCCTGTTCGCAGTCGCTGGACGGGCAGAACATCTACAACTCGTGCTGCACGCTCCGCATCGAGTACTCGAAGCTCTCGTCCCTGAACGTCAAGTACAACAACGACAAGAGCCGAGACTACACGAACCCGGGCCTCCCGAACGGGGACCAGGGCCTAGACCAGGGGGGCGGCCTCGGGGGCGACCAGATGCTGCCGGGCCTGCTGCAGGGGGGCATGGGCGGCGGGCGCCGGAGTCTCGGCCAGAACGGAGCCGGCGCCGGTGAGTCGAGACAACTTTTTTTTTCCTCAACAAAATCTGTTTGATCTATAACTAGCAGTGTCCCTATCAGTGCACAATAATGATCTGAGGATCATTATTTTCAAGTAAAACCAATTTCCAGAATTTGCAACATAGATAGTTTTTCGAGTCACGCATTCAAGTATGAAATACCGAAATCTATATGCTTGTTGAGTCATAATAAGAGAGGTTTTCTAGCTTACAGTTCTCGTTCCACATTTTTTTTTTTACGTTCAATGCATAAGTAAATTAATTAATTATTATTAATTACAAAATGTTTTTTATTTGTTTTTTTGTTCAGAACTTTTGATTATAACGTAGTTTTAGAAAGAGAAAGGTTTTTGGATAAAAAATTACATTAAATTAAAGCGTGAACTTTTCCACTTAATTTTTCTCAAATTCACAGACTTGTAGTATGGCCACTTGATTGGTCTGATAGCTACTCCAGTGAAATTCACAATTCACCTCTTGGGAATCCACCTGAATGAATTAGAAGTGTGATTCATTCATACTTATAATTAGGTGAAATACACGATAAAAAAATATTTTATTAGAGTTATGATTTTTTTTTTAACAATTTGAAATTATCCATCATTTCTATGGTATGATGGACTATTTTTTGTATGATATTAATCATACAAAATAGAAGTAAGCCCCAGAGACAGCAAAACATGTTCTCTGTGAATTTGGAGCAGAATCTCACGCTCGACTTAAACACTTCTCAAGGCTGATTTTACCACCTAAAGAAGTTACCGGAATAGTCCTAAAAGAATCTCCTAAGCTACATGAATATCATTGATCTCTTTTAGAGTTACAGGGGCACATCACAAAAGATCTATTTGAGGTCGCAGTGACGAAGAGCTTTCGTAGCCGACAGCCCTACTTATACCAATACCAATTCTAAACCTCCCTCATATGTAATTATTTTCAAGTAAAACTGATCTCCAAAATTTGTAACATGGAGATTTCGAGATTGTTTTTTCATTCAACTAATGAATTATTTATCCACATAGGAAATATTCTCGTTGATTTCTCTACTGTGTCAATGCAATATAATGTCGCGGTTTTGTCGAAACAAATGCATTATTTGTGAGAGCGTTTCCGCTTCCTGCAGTAAATCCTGCTTCATTTACGCTAGGTATTATTTTGTAAAATATATATACCTACTACTAAAGCCACAACTATGTATATGTGTAATTTTACTATTCAATTATTTATTAGTAAGACATATATATGTATGTAATATTCATAAACATATTCGTTACAATCAAATAGATAAAAAAATAATCCAAACAAGAACATAAAATTTAAAATAGAAAATTCAAAAATATTATTGCACTACTCTTCCGATAGTAGATAATAGATTATTATAGAAATATATGTCATTCAATATTTTCTCGCTGGGGGAAGTTAAATAGAAACTAGCTTTGTCAGACCAGAAGACAATAACGCTGCGAATCGTTGGCTCCCTTAAAAGGGGTGCCCTTAGGAAGGCCCTTAAATGTGGAAGTAAAAGTGCCAGAACCAACCAACCTCAACCATGTATGAGAAAGAGATTGAAGAAGGCCATCTAGCCCTTAAATTCGGAAGTAGTGAATCCAGAGGTCGCGACTCGCGGGTTCGAAACCCATCCGGGACACCCTTGCATTTGGGATTTTTTACCACATAATATAGTACGTCGTTTGGGCTTACTGCTGGAAGAATCGGACTAATTAGTCCTAATGGGACAGTATAAATAAGGCGATATTTTTATTATTTGATAAGAGCATAGCATCACTTAGTACTTACCCCTAAATGAAAATACTAATGTTCATTAATAAAAATAATCATAATAATAAGATTTATTTCATCATTCTAAAAATCGTCTCTCTCATTGATGAAAACCGCTAGTACTGATGTACTTTTAGGGACCATTTTCTTACTTCTTTTTATTTATTTGTCTCACTGTTCGTATTATCTCAATTGACATCTAAATCTCATTGTAGTTTGCCAGCTAATAAACTGGTATGTTTATTAACTGGCAAATAAGCTCAAAACAGCTGTCCAGGTATGTTCTGATATGCATGTACATCTAGTACAACTTCTCACTTTTCTGTTTATACTGATTATACTGAAACATGTACCAATGCTACGATGCCCTTTAAATGGCCAGTTCCCGTAGAAACATTAAATAAATTTGACTATTTACTGATTATTATTATTTCCTATCTCCACTGATAAGTGCATCACGGACCCCCCCTCAACTCAAACGATAGTGCCGTGATAAAGCAGCAATGAATAACGTTTATTCTCCCCGGAAAGAACAATCCGTGTAACAAGCAATAAATTCACCCCCCTTCCCCTCTCCCCCCTCCACCTCCAGTAATAATCAATTAACAAACCTCTACAGATGAACAAATTTTGTGCCCACCTCCGCCCCCCCGCCGATGGGAGGGGGTGAAATATTCCTTCTCTACCTCCCGTCCCGTCTCGCCCCCCCCCCCCCTACCCCCTCCTTCTACTGCCCCGCGCTGGTTTGATGAGGTATTTTTCGGGGTAGCTTCAAACAGGAAGGAACCATCTGCCAAACAAACCGTTCAATGTGCCCCTAGAGAGGAATGAGTTTTTCCCTCCCTCACTCACTCTCTAATTCCCACTCTTCATTTTTCCCTCTCTCTCTCTCTTTACCTTGTATAATTCTCTCTCCCTCTCTCTATCTATCTTTCTCCCTCCCTCGTCCCTTCGCTATCTTCATCCCACCCCCTCTCTATCTCTCTCCCCCTCTCTCATCCTCCCTCAGCTCTTTATTTATTATCTCCCTTGGCTTTCTCTCTCCCCCCCCCCCTCCCTCTCGCGATGGAGATGAATCTTATATTATTTATTCCCACACATATTTTTATGGCCTATAAATTTCCTAACAGCTCTCTCTCATTTCTCCCTCTCTCGGTTCTCATCCGCTCGTCCAACACATACACACTCACACGTAAACACACACACACACCACCTCTCCGAATAGGAAATCTACATAGAGACCATATCCCGATGGCCAGTCCATACACAGGCGTATACAGAGTGTTCGTTTTGTACCTGACCAATAGGAAACCAGTCTATCCTGGTAGCTCAGTGACTCAGTGTCCTGGTAGCTCAGTGACTCAGTGTCCTGGTAGCTCAGTGACTCAGTGTCCTGGTAGCTCAGTGACTCAGTGTCCTGGTAGCTCAGTTACTCAGTATCCTGGTAGCTCAGTGACTCAGTGTCCTGGTAGCTCAGTGACTCAGTGTCCTGGTAGCTCAGTGACTCAGTGTCCTGGTAGCTCAGTGACTCAGTGTCCTGGTAGCTCACAGTGACTCAGTGTCCTGGTAGCTCAGTGATCCCCTCTTTTATGAAAATTTTGCGATAAAAATCTGCTACTTATCAAGTAAAGGCCAGGTGGTTTTTTTTTCTTCGTATAAATCTATGTTGCTTTGGGCATCAGGGATCTTGACTTGGGCAGAATTTTCTGACGAAGAAACACTGCTACCTTTCAATTTGAGAGCTCATGAGGTTGGCCTTTCCCGCACTGTCGAGCTAATTGGCTCTCTTCAGTAATCGGTAGACGGGGGAAAAATTATTACTACCTGTCTTTCTCTATATGTCTGTCTTCGAGGATTTTTGGAGATCATCGAAAGTTGTCAAAAACCTTGAAAATGTGCTGGGCAAAGATCGAGAACGCTTAGAGCAGCACATATTCGCTATTCGTATTTCATATCAAACAACTCGGCCAAGGTGTGAAGAACGTGCTATACAAAGAAAGAGACATACAAGTATACATGTTAGACATTTATTTAAGTATATAAACAATAGAACGCACGAATAGCCCAGTGATGAAGCACTCACTTGCCATGCGGAAGGTCCCGAGTTCGAACCCCCGCGCCGACAAAAAAAATAAATAAATACATACATAGCACGTACTTATACATATTTCTTTCTTAAACTCACGTGATCGCTCATTAGTTTTACCCAACTTGTCTATTTTTAGTTACTTCAGAAAACAACGTAATTACCAGGCAAAACAGAAAAGTGAGAAGTTTGAAATTTCGACTTCCGCGTCGCGTCGGCAAGTGACAAAGTCTTTCGAAAGTCCCCCACAAAGACGACAGGCAACGCCTCGCATATGGGACACACGTGAAATTTCACAGGTTTCGTCACCGAAGCGTGCGACCGTCGCCGCTATGTGTAATAACACCAAGTAGCGTAATGGCACCAGAAGTAGCGTATTAATGGTACCGACAAGCGTAATGCTTTCACGGGCACATCAGTGTTGTTAGGTTTAATAGGGAGCTCTGCGTCGAGGTATGCACTGCAAAAACTTATCAAATATTTAATGTTAATTGAGAGGGAGGGAGGTGTTGTGAAGTTGGGAGGGAAGTGAGTATAGGGGAAGAGAAAAGATTTAATGGGAGGTAAAGGTAGAGGAACTTGGTGAGAAGGGGGGGTGAAGTTGGGGGGGGGGAGAGAGAGAGATAGGGAGAGAGAGAGACAGGAGACAGGAGGAGGAGGAATGTGTGTAGATGAGAGGGGGCGAGGGATTAAATGAGGGAAGACAGGTACAGGTAGAGGAGAGGCAATTTTGAACACAGGAAGAGAGAGAAAGAGATGTGAACATAGAATGAGTGAGAGAGAGGAGGAATATGAGCATTAGATGGAGAGGAACATATTATGCTGGGGAGAGAGAGAGAGAGGTAATTTTGAATACAGGAAGAGAGATGGAGGGAGATGTGAACATTAAAATATTATGAAACTATATGCACGGGAAGCTTGTTGGAAACTTTTGCCGTAAAGGAGCTCGTCAGAATGAAACGTTGAAAATCCTAACAGGCAGACTCTCCCAGCTGCCAAAGCTGCTATCAAAAATTGTGGAGACCCCCTTGCAGATGCCTGCTGCCATGAAGGCTTCTGGAGAGCTTCCAAATCGTGGACTCATATCAGAATATGATAAATTTCAGATATATGTAGTACTTTTCAAGATAGAGCATAAGAGCATACCCGCTTGTGGGAGTCCATGTGGTTAAGGTGCTAGATTTTTGATATAAACGCTAAACTATCTAGCTAGTATTTAATTTGTAATTTGGATTGCATCCCACCTAATGTTTTGATTTCTTTCCTCGTTTATTTGTACTTGTGACCACATAATAAAAACTCTGAAGTTTAGGTGGTGGAAAATGATTTGAACATTAACCTCGCCCAGTGAACATGTGACCACATAAAAACTCTGAAGGTGAGGTGGTGGAAAATGATTTGAACATTGACCTCGCCCAGTTTCTCGAATCAAAAAATGAGAGTTTCGACACTTTTCGACAGTTCTCAGTGTCTGCGCCTTGTGACGGATCCCTTCTATTTCGCCTCATTATTAGGCATACTTCACTTTTACGTACTTTTTATACCCCCGCCATCTTTTCCCGGGAAAGGGACCTGCTTTATTTGTAATTACGTCACCGAGTAAATACTGTTCCCGTTTACATTCTATTAGAAAATTAGGAAGAACCTAGCCACCAGTGTCGATGGCGCGTTGAATGAACCGGTGCTCGCAGGATCACGGCCAAGTTGAACAACGTCCAGCGAGGTGAAGACTTCGTGATGCTGGATTCCGGCACAACCCAGGCTGGATGAGGTAAATGTAGGTAGCAGGTTTGTGAGTTTCCTACGAATGGAGGGTAACATCCCCGTCGTGATATGACCATTTTACCATGCAATTTGAAGTGACATTAAACCCAAATTAAAAAAATCTGGTGTGACACCACACGACATTCCTTATCACTCGAAAATACGTGCTGCGTCCTCTATATATTTATGATCTCTGTAACGAATTTCAAGTCTCTAGCTAATGCCGTTCTTGAGATATACTCTTTACAGACAGAGAGACACACGGACCAATGGCTCAAAATTTCGATTTAGGCTCTGGGGAACCTAAAACGTGTTTTGGCACTGAAAACTGACTATCGAAATTTTGGGTGATTCCAATACTTCCCTTATTATAGGATAATGAAAGTAAAAAGAAAGAAATTTCCTAGGAAAGAGTTTAAGGGGGGGGGAGTGAGAGAAGGGAGAAATGTAGGGGGAGGGTTGAGAGAGAGAGAGAAGGAGAGTGGAGGTTATCAATATGAAATTAATGTATCTTATGGGTATGAAGGAGAAATTTGCACTCATGTTTTGAACAGAGTAACTTAATAATGAATATTAGTGTCATGCTGTTTATATGATCTTTTTCTGTGTCATGCAGGTGACTTACAATTCCACTCTGAAACTCATGTGTCTTCTAAGGAGACATCTGAACTTGAGTTTTGAACAGGGCTGACTTAATAATGAATATTAGTGTCATGGACTTCCAACTTCATGTGTCTATTAAGTTAGTATTAAGGAGACATTTGAACTTGGCTTTTGCACAGGGTGGCTTAATAATTAATTATTCTTCGTGTCATTCATTTCACCTCTAATTAGGAAAAAGTTGAACGCTTTTATAAACATGTAATGAAGAGACACCAGTAATACCATCAGAGCAGAAGCAGTGAGGAAACTGGTAACATTGGAGAAACAGAAATTTGAGTGTAAAACCCCCGTCGTGATTAGACCATTCAGTTGAAAGCGACGTTCAACAAAAATCAAAGTAATAGGAAACTTAGGTAACAAGTGAAGTTGGTATTTCTGGCCCAACTCAGGCTGGCCGAAGCTGATGAGGAAAGTGCGATTCCCAGTGATTGAGTATATCTTGAATTAAATTCTTTGACATGGCAGGAGCCTGGATAGTTGATCTGGGCGTCCATATAAAGCTTTCACCACATTGTATATAGCTCTTAAGTCTTATCTCACAAGCACGGAATTATTACTGTATAAATACTTTATTTTTATACATGTACTTTAAGCACATGAACATACTACCTATAATTTTTGTTTCACAATTTTTACATCGGGCAAAGTGCAAAATTATTTTTTAGTTCGCGTAGAAAATCCATGTTGAAAAAGTCTTTTCTCCTTTTCTGTAAACTAGAAATGCGTTACAAGCTCGAACTTTTGAATTTTAAAGTAATGCACCTGTATTTTTCTCTTTTCATTTTGAATAATAAATTTAACATATCAAAGTTTTCTATTCTCCCCCCTCCATGTGCCCTATATTTCACCCCCCCCCTCTCCCTTCTGCAGAATTCCGTTTAATTGAAATCCCCTCACAAACTTTGAAATTCTCGCCAGTCCGAAATCTGCAGACTTCTCTTCGTATCTCTTGTGAGGGAAAGAGAAATTTCTGATTTAGCTCAACTTTCAACAGCACTCTCTACTCTTTTGATACCTGCCTTATTTTGATGAATAATAATACTACTAATACCTATGTATCATGAGATTTCTAGTCCGTGCATATACATTATAGAATTTTAGAATTAGAATTCATGTTTATATTTGTATTAAATTTTTAGAAAATTTGTTACAATGGTTGGCACAATAATATACAAAACAAATCAATAATTATTTAAATACAGAGAGAAATAAAAATAATGACAATACTGTATAAGTGTATACAAATACATTATACATAGTGTAGTATCAAGTATGTAGGATAGATTTTTGTAGGCTTTCTTTTTTTATGGCAGGATTCTCACTGGAGTGAGCTCTTCCGCCCAACTATTTATTTGCTGGCGATAAGATTTACACAAATTAACCGTTGAAAAGCTTCTATCTCATATGAAAGTACATATGAATGGTTGGTTATTAATGAAAACAGGATGAGCATTCAAAATCATATATTCGAACAGGACAAATATTTATATGTAAATAAAAAAATAATTAGTGTTGGTACTGTCTATGATTTCTGTTTTAATTAAAAGTCTTATCTATTTTTTTTTGTGTTAAATCTATGTTGGTCTCATTACTTGGTAATCTTGGTGTAATAATAATAATTTTGTATTGGATACTGGTATACTGTATAATTATAGTGGGATAATACAACTGATGTTGCACGGGAATTCGCAACTGAAGTTGAACTTGCAACAACAAAATTGGTTGAGATAATTTATCTTTAAATAGAAAAGAAAAAATGAACAGTCTAAAAACTCTTTGAGTGGAATTAAAAGACGTCATTGTAATACCTCTGTGGAGCTAAGTCTTAGGGCGAAATTAATAGACAACATCGATAACTTAAGTCATTGCTTAGCAATCCTTGACTAAGCGCCACAGAGGTATTAAAAAAACGTGTATTAATTTCGCCCTAAATTTTACGTTATCTTAGATGGGGAAAACTAATTTTAAAATATTTTTTTAATGCTAAGTCATGACTTAAGTTCTCGATTTTGTGTATGAATTCCGCCCTTACTCTGCTTCCGAAATCGTCAAATGTTCTCGGAAGTCGAATCAGTGTACCGTTCTCGTATTTCTTTGTCAATCCGGTGTTTAATGTTTATGTGTTGGTCTAGTGGGACTACTTCCTGTGTTGACCTAACAATTATGTGTATCCACTCATTACTCCCAAGTTTTTTTTCCTTGCGTTGACGTCTCCTGCATACATAACAATTATTCCGACGTCTCCTACGTACATAACTATACTGACATCTCCTAAGTACATAAGTATACTGACATCTCCTACTTACATAATAATGCTCACATCGCGTGTCGCCTACATACATAATTCTGTTGACGTCTCCTGTATGTTATCGTCTCCTGTGTCTCTCGCATGACGTCTCCTGTCTCCTCTGTGTCCACAGGTTCACAGGGTGTCTTCTCTCTACCTCACGGGCTGGGGTCGCCCCTTGCGTCCTTCGCCGGGTCCCCTGTGGGAGGTAAATGTCAGCCTTAGACCCCCCCCCCCCCCCCTTGTTGCATAGTTGCTAATGGGCAGATTTAATCAAGTACTTAACGAATAACTGCATGCCAAATCAAATGACAAATGGTCATTCACGATTAAATATGTCCATTGCTGACTATGATGCAACTGGAGGTCAGTCACTCTTCTTCTCTCTCTATCTCTCAGATTGTCTCAACTTTTTTCTAAAGTATCTTCTCTTTGTTTTTCTGTATTGGATCTTAGTATTTCTTCTTCCTATTTCTGTCTCTACATTTTCTAGAATCTATTTTACTGATTTTCTTTCTACCGGGTCATGTATCTTATTATCTCTCTTTATCTCTCTCTTTCTACACTTTCGAAATTCTCTTTTGTAGCTTATTTCTGTTTATTTTTTTCTCTCACTACATCTTATGAATTCTTTCTATCGAATCTTAGACTCTTTTCCTTGTATTTTAATCGCTTCATTTTCTAAAGTATGCCTTTCTATCTATTTGTTAACTTCTTCTAAAGTAGGAGGTATCTTCTCTGTATATTTTCCTTTTTTGGATCATTTAGCTCTCATTTTAATTTCATCTACTTTTAGCTCTTTTGTGACTTTCTTGTTCTGCTCTAAATCCTGTTCTACCTCTTCTGAATTCTCGTTAGTTTGTCGACCTTTTCGAAATGATGTTATTTCTATCGGATCTTTCAGTTGTCTATTTCTCTCTCTAAATATGATAAACTATGTCTTGTCCATCCCTCTATTTCTCTCCTATCATATTTTAAATTATCTTGTTGTCTTGTCCCTCTTCCCTCTTTTTTACTTTGCTTTTAAATTTAAATTAATTTTATCTTTTTCTATTTATATTTTCTTTCTGTGCACCTAGTTTTCTACTATTCTTATAAGCAACCTATTCGTATTCTCATGCGCTCTGTCATCAACTCTCTTATCCCTGCCTCCTTTAGTGTCGAAAATTTCCGTTTCCCATACGTTTCAACAACGAGCAACAAATATTTCGACTGTTCAGAATATCTCCCTTCGCTACTGCTGAGTGCTGTCCCATCTGTTTTAATTTCTTTCTCAGATACCTATGTACGTACATCATATTTTACGTATACTTGTCTCTTTGGATATTCTGTTATCTTCTTTTTGTTGCCTTCTACTCTTTCTTTATGTACGTCTACAGGGTGGGGCAAAAGTCTGGAAACCCCTGAATAACTTTCGAATGGCTTCTTCGGTAAAATTAAAATTTTGTATGGTAAACCGGGCTAATAAGACCTTTTTTTAGAGTGGGGTCGATTTTTGTTACCGGCCCCCATGTCGGGGCCAGGGGGGCCAACTTCATTTTTTTAAATACGAACCCCCACCTTGCGATACATTTTTGAAAAGGTCTTTAAATAAGAAATACATTGGTGCAAATTTTATTTTTTTAATATTAACTGTTTGAAAATTGCGTCCAACTTTGTGTATGCCGTAAAGTCTGGAAACCCCTGAATATCTTGCGAAAGGGCTTTCTCAGTAAATTTAAAATTGTGTACGGTAATACTTGGTAATTAGACCTTATATTAGAATGGGACCGATTTTTTTTTTTTACCGGCCCCCATGTCGGGGCCAGGGAGGCCAACATCATTTTTTTAAATACGAAACCCCACCTTGCGATACATTTTTGGAAAGGTCTAATTATACCGACTTACCGTGCACAGTTTTAAATTTACAGAGAAAGCCCTTTCAAAAGATATTCAGGGGTTTCCAGATTTTACTGCATACACAAAGTTGGACGCCATTTGCAAACAGTTGATATTAAAAAAATAAAATTTGCACCAATGTATTTCTTATTTAAAGATCTTTCCAAAAATGTATTGCAAGGTGGGGGTTCGTATTTAAAAAAATAAAGTTGGCCCCCCTGGCCCCGACATGGGGGTCGGTAACAAAAATCGACTCCACTCTAAAACAAGGTCTTATTAGCCCGGTTTATCTCACAAAATTTTAATTTTACCGAAGAAGCCATTCGAAAGTTATTCAGGGGTTTCCAGACTTTTGCCCCACCCTGTATATTTTCAAGTACATACGATCATTTTTATTAACTTTTTTTACTTTATTGCTCTTCATTCATTTTATTACTTGGTCTATTCTGTCCTGTGTTTTTTAAAAGATCTTATTTCTTGAGTAAAGTTCTTTCTCATTCCTATCGTTTTCTTACTCTCTCTCTCTCTCTCTCTCTCTCTCTCCCCTCTTTTTCTTCTATTTTTCATCCGTTTTTTTGTACTCTAGTTCCATGTGCAATTGTGCATCAACTCAATTGCGATCGCCTTGACTATTTTCTCTCATCCTATATTATTGTTCGTTACTTTGTTCTTGTATTGTCTTTTAATTTCTGGTGCTCCATGTTTTGTGATTTTTAATTTTATTGCATGAAGAGAGCTATTTTTTTCTTCTTTTTTTCTCTGGTTAACATAATATCTTGGGGTGCATATACAGAGTGGTCAAAAAGTACCTTTCCTATGTAAATATTTAATAACTTTTGATCAACAGGACAGAAAACATTAAAATAAATTGCAATAGACACTAGTTTTATAGAGATTTTTTTGGTAGGGTGTGAAAAGTTATGTCGGTCAAGGAGTCTAATCTAGAACTCATGTGATCATTGGTCTATTTTAGAGCATTTTAGCATATAACAAATGTATGTGTTTTTTTTGTACATAGGAAAGGTACTTTGTGTTTTTTTTGTACATAGGAAAGGTACTTTTTGACCACTCTGTAGTTGCTTTACTAACTCAAATACTACTAACCATTTCTCAAATATTTTTTGGTGTTCTGTTTCGTACCATTTTTTTTTTTTTTTTTTTCCCTTCTTTTTTTTCGAGGTCTCAAAGTTTAAAGAAACAATGAGAATAATAAAATTAAAAAAGTAACACTGACGTGACGGTTGAAAGTCAAAATCAGAAAGTGAAATTGACTTTGCTTACACTCTTTTTGTGATGGTCATTATCATTACTCTTATTTCTATATGTTAATATTATGTATTATCCTGCACGATTACTACGATTAGTAATTGTGTTTTGCATTCCATTAGAGTTATGATATCTCGAGAGAAAAAAAAAAAATGGGGCCACAGGAATAGTGATGTTATTCTACGCCATAACTACTTAACTTGCTCACATCAAACTTTCATTTCAAACCCGTTGATTATTTGTTATTATTTATTTAAAACCCTCTCTGCCCATTTAAATTCTATGAACTTTTTATGCATTAAAAGTTAAAAATTCAGAATATTGAAAAGTTTCCAGTCTTAAAAAAAATGTATTCCGAAATAAATCGGAATTATTCTGTTTTTTTTTTTTTTTTTTTTTTTGCAACATACGTAAAAAATGAGGCCATTTTAAAAGTACATCATGAACAATAATATGTGAACATCATATTTTTAATTCGAATATTTTTTTTTAATTTTTCTTTACTTATTTTATTATTTCGTCAACAATGACAGAAAGGGTTTTTAGTTTAAAAAAGCATCACCAGATGACGTGATCGTCAACACTAAAATTTTGATACAGACGAACCTGGATTTAAAAGAACCATTTTTTTTCTCTCTTATATCTCTATGTTTTATCTATCCATCTCTTATATCTATCCATGTTCCTAAAAAGAGATCACTTTGCCTTATGAAGAGGTAAATTGGATATGTAATATAACACAAAATACTTGTGTGTTATTTGTATCGATACCTATGTATCGATACGGCAATACCCCTGATGAAATTTGATTGTGGCAATAGGGAATAAATTCATTTAAGTTGTAATAATCACACAAAAAAAACACAAAGTACACATGAATTTACATATATTTCTATACCTTCATCTCTTTTTGGTCTATGTTTGATGTTCCATAGTGTACGTACCTTAACATGTGTCCCCTCCTCCCCCCCACAGGTCTACCCCTGGGCGGCTTCGGACTGGGCAATGGCACCTCTCTGGGCGCCGGCCCCATCCGGTTACCTGGTCAGCTCCCCGGACAGCCCTGTGTGCTCCTCGTCAGTAACCTGAACGAAGAGGTAACCCCACCCACCATCTCACCGGTTTTATAACTATTTGGTTTTAAATCCGAATACCTAATCATATTATGGTGTTGAAACGATCCGGATTTAAAACACACCACCATCCAACCGGTCTTATAACTATTTGGTTTTAAATCCGGATACATTTGGTGTTGAAACGATCCGGATTTAAAACACCACCATCCCACCGGTCTTATAACTATTTGGTTTTAAATCCGGATACATTTGGTGTTGAAACGATCCGGATTTAAAACACCACCATCCAACCGGTCTTATAACTATTTGGTTTTAAATCCGGATACATACTCGTATGGTGTTGAAACGATCCGGATTTAAAACACCACCATCCAACCGGTCTTAACTATTTGGTTTTAAATAAGATAAGATAAGATTAGATAAATTGTTTTATTTAGAATCAATATGCATATAGTTTACAAAGCAACACTTTCCCTAAGCTAATACAAAAAATGTGGGCTTCTAAGGAATCCGAATACATCTGGTGTTGAAACGATCCGGATTTAAAACACCACCATCAGCTATAAGATATGTTCTATTGATTGTTAAATACAAATGAAGTAGATTAATCAAACCTTCTAACCGGTGTTGAATCCAGATCTAACCGGTGTTAAATCTGGATCAATTCGATTTTAAAACCAGATCCGGATCCATGCGTTGTTAAATCCGGATGTAATTGGTTTCTAATCTGGTTTAAAATCCAGATCCATCCGGTTTGATTTGTGATAGTAAAAAAAAAAATATGCGCATTAACACTAATTACGGATCCCTTTGTGCTAGATTTTTTTTTTTTAATTTAAATTTCAATCAGGCACAAAAATTAATATTTTTGTTGTGTGTTAGATTCTACATTTTTCTTTTCTTCGTAGTACGAAGTTTGATTATGAAAAAAAGTAGTCTGATTATGAGACCATCGCTCACAAGGCAGGTCGAGGACGGGCTAATGTTGTGTGTTACTCTTTCTCATCTGCACGGGAATAATAATAAATAATGAAATTATGCAAAAAAAAACCAGAGAGGAAGAGGAACAACACAAAGAAAAGAAAAACACGCAGACTTTTAATTACAACGAGAGAGAAAGAGAGAGAGAGAGAGAAAAATTAAAGCAACACAAAAAAAAAGATAGTGAGCGGGTGTGTAAGGGGGAAGAAGAATAACAAAGGAATAAAGTGAAAAGTTCACAAGAATAGAGGGAAGACAGAAAGTTGGACGAAGTTTAGATGAACAAAGGCGCGGGAAGGTATTATAGAATTTAGCGTACAAAGAATAAATTTGCGGGAAAGAGGGAAAGTAACTTTTTATTTATTTATTTTTAAATTATTATTTTTTTTAAACCTGGTAAGTTGAGTGAAAAGTGACCTTTGAACTGCGAAGCCTTAAACGTAGTAATAGCAAATATTAAGAGACCATTTTTAAATTTCCCGATTAAGATAAGTTGCCTTTATTCCAGTTTTTGCTTAGGTGAAAATATTAGCTTATAGGTGGTCATGCTGAAAAATTTAGAAGGTATTAAGACTAAAATCAGTGAAAATAATATTAATTTAATTACTTAAGCGGCCTTGTTTTTTAAAAAGATAATAATAAAATTAATACCTTTTTAATGCTGTCCAAAACCATAAAATTGCAGAAGTTAACAATCAACTACAAGTCAAAAAGAAATAAAATAAATTGAAAATACAACAAAGAAGAAAATAAAGGAAGGACCTATTTGCGGCAATATCTTCCACCTAACTGTATTATCAAGTGAAGAACAAGCATTTATAATCTAATCAGAAAAATCTTGTCAAGTGTACAATTGAGTCTTTTTCAAAAGTTGTGGTCTACTAATCTAGACTGAACTAACATGAAATGATTATTTATTAATTAATAAATTCATCATGAATAAAACAGTTTTGTAATTACAAAAAGATTATTTATATTTATAGCAGCTGTAAGTTTAACAAGGTTGTTCATTGTTCTGTTCCACCCCATTTTAGAGGAATTACTTCTACATAAAATAAAACTAATTACATAAAATCACACACTTCTTTGACAGTGTTGCATTATCGTACAATCTACTGCACGTCAAAGTAATGTCTTATCTGTGTGCTAGAGCTTCGCTAATTGAGTGAATTAAGTTTTCTGTTAAAGTAAAACGCCTTCAATTAGTGTTTTTTATTAACCTCGCAAGTGTGATGTTTGTAGAGCTAATAATGTGTAGATCTAAGATAGTGTTTGCTTTTAAAGTAAAGACCTGAAAAAGTTATGTTCATCGTGTTTATAATTATCCTTTTTCCATTACTTACTTAGGTGCGATGTGTTTGTAGGGTTTTTGGTCATCAATAATGGACAAATGTCTAGCTGGGGTACGTTAAAGAGGGAGAAGAACAGTGTCTTGCTAGAGAGCTATAAACAGAGAACAGACCAGCCAACCCTAACAAGCAAGGCTAGCTTGCAGTTTCTCCAAGGGTTTTAAGGCTTATAAAGATAAAGAGAAAGACCAAGATCTCATGGTGGTTGATCGAGCCAACTTACCAACTAAAGTTGGATAGAGACTATCACTCGCCCAGATAGAATAACAATAATGGACAAAGTTATTGGAGAAAATATTAACTGAGCTAGTCTAAAAAATTGTCGATGCTTTGGGCCCAATATAATATTATGTAATATTCTTCGTCCAATCTAGGAAGTTGATCTATGTGTAATATTGTGTATATTGATAAAGCTTATTTTAATTTTATTTATATTTTAAATATCATTATTTTGTAACAATAAATGAAGCCTTTTAAGTGTGTTAGCCTATCTTACATGAGGTCAACTATATCTTGATATAATTATTGCCCTTTTCTACAGATGCATCATATCAGGAAATAAATTAATCCTGAACTTAAATGACCATTAGCCATATTTGTATTAAGTTCACTAGCGACCTTTTGGTACCTTTTAAACCATTTCTCCAGATTCATAGTCGCCTACAGAAGTATTTTTGAACTTAATGGGCAATCTCTGTATATTTTAAATCACAAAAGTCTTTTAATTAATTATTTTTATTAGAATTATTTCTAAAAGAAATTATAGTCATACGTATCTTGGTAAAACAAATAAAAACGTAAGTAATTTTAAGATAAAAGAAATATTTTTCAAGAAAGGAAAAAACAAAACACAACAAAGAAAAGCCAAGTAATTTATCTTCAAATTATTTAGATCTATTATAGTCATACGCAACTCTTGGTAAAACAGATAAAAATCTAAATAATTTGAAGATAAAAAAGAATTTTTCTCAAAATTTCAAGTAAAGCAAGTAAAATTTCAAGTAACAAAAAAAGCCATGTGAAGTAATTCTTCAAATTATTTAGATCTATGTACGAGTTTTTATTTAATAATTTACAAAGGTACTTTTCACGACCGCAAATATGGTTCAAAGAACATTTCTGTTTTCTTTGAAACACATTTGTGATACCGGTCCCGATGAAATTCTCACCTTATGCAACTCTTTTGCTCTTACCAGTCTTACCTTCATGTTATTTTTGTGTTTCTCTTTTTCTCACATCTCTCCGTTTTGTTTTGTTCTTGCTCTGGGCGTTCTGTCACACGGCTCTCTCTCACCTCTGACTCCTTGTGTCTCTTCACTTCTTCGCCTCTAGATGGTCACCCCCGACGCTCTCTTTACTCTGTTTGGTACGTTTTACATACTTTTCACTATATTTTTTTACGTCTCTTCCTAGTTTTAAATACTTATCACTGTATTTTTTTAGTCTCTTCCTAGTTTTACATACTTTTCACTATTTTTTTTACGTCTCTTCCTAGTTTTACATACTTTTCACTATATTTTTTTAAGTCTCTTCCTAGTTTTCCATACTTTTCACTGTTTTTTTTTACGTCTCTTCCTAGTTTTCCATACTTTTCACTGTTTTTTTTACGTCTCTTCCTAGTTTTACATACTGTTCACTGAATTTTTTTTTACATCTCTTTCTATTTCCTGTAAATTTCTTTTGTTTCTTTTCAATTTTTTTAAATTTTTACTCTCTCAATTTATTTCATGTCTTTCTCAACAACAACAAAAAATATCTCATATCATTTTTTTTTTTTTTTTTACTTATGTTCACTCTAAATTTTTTGCATCTCTTCTATAATTTCTTCTCACAACTTTGAAGATTTTTTTTTACCTTCTCTCTTAATTTCTTATGTATGTATACTTTTCACATTTTTTTTAACATCACACTTCTTGTATTAATTTGTTTTTACATTTGCACTTTCTCAATTTGTTTCTCTCAATTTTCCAGTGAGTATTATTTAAGGCGGCTCTTTGAGCCCTTTTTATTTTAAATTTCGATGTCCTGTCCAAATTCCAAACAGTAGATGATGGTTTTTTTTCCGGAATATTTTATATTTTTGCTCAAATTTCTTTTCGCTATTTTGAATCTCCCAAATTTCTACTCACTGTGCTACGATATCTCTCAAATTTCTTCTCACAATTTTATTTCTCAATTTTAAACTCTCAAGTCTTCAAAGAAAACTTGAATCTGCACCTTTTCTCTATTTACTCATAGCTTTTTCTCAATTTTTTAAATCTCTCAAATGACTTAATACCTTCATTTTTTTATGTGATCTCAGTTCTTCCCCCTCTCTACCTTTCTTTCTCTCTCGTGTAATGTGTATGTTCTCAGAGACAAATATATGTTAATATGCTTTTGCGACACTTGATTTGGTTCTCTGAGCGCCAGACACCCCAGGACAGCTGCTTCAGCCTCGTCACTTGGGAGCTGTCCAGAACTCTGAGAACCAAAGAAAGACTTATTGAAGTTATTTCTTGTGTATGTAATTATCTACCTCAGTATTTCGTTCCAAATCTTCATGGAAATGTTCATTAGCTCGTTTAGATTTTTATTTACAGTGATTTAGCTAATGCTTTCACACTTACCAAGACGTCAAAGAAATGTATGTAATATTGTAATAGCTTCATGTGACAGTTGTACATACATTTTACGTCTCCTAACTGTTTTACTTCTGACGTATATCTTATAGATTCTTACTCTTTGACTTGGTGGAGCGTAGTGCTACCGCGTTCCTTAATATACCAAATAGTCCAAATTCTTTCTGTTAATGTATTGTTTTTTACTTTCCTTATCCTATAATAAGGAAAGTATTGTATTCGTCGAAAATTTGACCTACCCAGTTTTTCACATTTCTGGACGAATCATAGCCTCAAGATACCAAAAAAGTTGTTTTCAGCCATTGGTCCGTGCGTCTGTCTGTCTGTCTGTCTGTCCGTCTGTCTGTCTGTCTGTGTGTGAACAGGATATCTCAAGAACG
This sequence comes from Bactericera cockerelli, assembly GCA_024516035.1. Classification (NCBI taxonomy): domain Eukaryota; kingdom Metazoa; phylum Arthropoda; class Insecta; order Hemiptera; family Triozidae; genus Bactericera; species Bactericera cockerelli. The sequence goes on from CM044957.1 coordinate 6,609,976, forward strand.
GTGACAGCTAGAAACTTGAAATTTGGTATGCAAATTAATTTTATACACCAGACGAACCACGAAACTTTTGGTATAAATCGGCAGCAAAATGCGGCCGCAAGCGCCGCTTCTATGAATTGGTTAAAGATACAAAAAAAGTTAGAGAACATCACTTTCTCAGATTAAAAAAATAACAGGGGTTCACTCCGATCATTTTTTTGATATCTTGAACTTTTTGGACCTCGGCCCCAATTTACCGGTATTTTGGGGGGGACCCGCTTTGACTAACTTTTTTATTATTCATCCTAGATGGGAATTGTGACATATCAAATCCAATGATTTTGAGATGCTGATTACGAATTTGGCTTTGCTTTTTAGCTAACTGTTACCTTTGAGTCGCCAGTGGCTTTTGGTCCTGTTCCCATTCCTAATATGTTAAGGAAAGTCGTGTGATGTTTACACCAGATTTTTCCCATTTCATACGACATTTAAGTTTATGTTAATCAGAAAAACGAGAGTGAATTTTTTTGTACAGTTGGCACCGTTCGTTTTCCTACTAATATATGTGTCGGTTTTTTTTATCTACCAGGAGGCACTGTTTTAAATTAATTTATGCTTTCTTCGGTGGCATTCGACTCTGCCAAATTGACCCTATACAATTTAAAATCGGTGGACTTCGTAAAAATAAAACTTTAAAATTAAGAAACGGTGCATCTAGTGCAAAGTAAGTGAACATTGCCTTTTTAAAATCGGTTTCGGCTCGTTTTCCGGCACAGTCTGATCTAGGAAAGGAGAGATACAAGCAATATTTTTTTTCAATTGACTCTACAGGGTGGACCAAAAAAACGTTTACACCCGTTAATGGTAGATTACTGACAACATTTCTAGGACGGATCTGCAATCCGTTTTTTCGGATTCGCCTTTATAACTGCACAAAGTGATTTTTTGCAACTTTCTGAAAAAGTCCGATTTTGGCTTATTCTTCAGGTCAGAACTTTTTTCCTGTTTAAGATGAGTTGATTCTGAACATTTCTGCAGAAAGCCAACAAAATTTCGATGTTTCTAGCTACACTACTTTGTTTTTTACGATTTGGTTTGGCACCTTTTTTGACACCTGAATAGAAAAAAAATTCTCATATAAATTATTTACACTTTGAAACACTCAAGATTTGCCCGAGCAAATTTTGGCACAGACATGGGCGGCTAAAAGTTGGCGGCCAACCCAAGGATGCTAAGAAATAATTTTATCATTTTTTATCACGTGATCTTCTGGGTAAACAAACCAGGTAAGTCTTAAAAAATGATGTTCAAAATCTTAAAAGTGTTGACCGTGTAGGGTCGTCTTGTACTCAAAGAGTAATTAGCTAGCTATTTATGTCTGATAATTATTTTCCTTGGAATTAATTAAAGGCCAGTCAAATGAATGATTGTTTGTTTCTCGATGATAGTTTTCAAGCATATTTTTCTGCATTCTATGAAATATTATCTTTAAACATCTTGAGTTTTTTTAGTACAAGTTACATTATTATAATTCGGACACTGAAATGGCAGATACGCATTTAGCATAGGAACATTTGGGATCACGTGAAAAACATAGTTTACGAAATCTGGTAGCAAGAATCCTGTTGGCATTCGATGACCTGACAGAAAAACCTGGAATCTTCCGCAACATTCAACGGAACATGATGAAGAGGTTCAACCTTTGCAACCAGGAAGGTGGACGCCACTTCCAACAGTTCCTCTAAGGGAATTGAGATGTAGTCATGAATTTTTAGCTGGCTCTGGCGTTCGGACCGGGTGGACTAGCTTACCACTGAGCTAATCGTACGCGTCTAATCTTTTCTCATTAAACATACTAACACAAAATGTTTTTTTAAATACCTTTTTGTTTAATTCAAAATAGTATAAAACATAATAAAGACTGCAAAAGTATATTAATTTTACAAAATATTATCTTGTTTTTTTTCAAGACTTCTATTAAGAGTTGTCAATCGGTAAATATTTGTTATTTAAATAGTATTGTTTATGATAGAAGAACCTACGTACATATTTACCTGGATTTATTTCATAAACTCTATTTTCGTTTGGAAAATTCGCTAGTTTTTTTTTCTCTCGTATTTATTTATCCTTTATCTAGGCAGTCTCTCAGGGGCTTACACGAATAATAATTATGTGTATTGTGATACCAATAGTATCTGATATAACTCAATTTGCAGATGGTATTACCCCCAAAAAAAACCATAAGTTGTTGGTATTACAACAGGTCAGATACAGGTATGAATAAAATATTGCATCAGATTTTTTTTATAATTAAAATAATTTTGACTGACGAGAATTGAACCTCGGTCATGCGACTAACACTCTTAGCACTACCACATCTAGCTAACACCACTGACAATCTGAGAAGCACGAAATTTATCATTTGAATTTTCCTAAACTGGCTGATGAAGGCATGTGAGACCGCGGTATTCAAAAAAAGCAATGTAAACAATTTTTGTAAACAATACAAGACGCCCTTACACAGTCTACAGCTAGAAAACTCTTAGGATTTTTGAAGAGTTTTTGGCAAACATCTAATAATTTTTCCCAGAAGATTACGTGATAAAAAATCGTAAAATTATTTTTTAGCATCCTCGGGGCGGCCGCCAACTTTTATCAAACTTGCCCATGTCTGTGCCAAAATTTGTTCGGAAAATGTCGAGTGTTTTATTTAGTAAAAAAGTTTTTTTGGGTGTTTTTTTCTGTTCAGGTGTAAAAAAATATGACAAACCAAATCGTAAAAAACAAAGTAGTGTAACTAGAAACATCGAAATTTTGTTGGCTTTCTGCAAAATTGTTCAGAATCAACTCATCTTAAACAGGAAAAAAGTACTGACCTGAAGAATAAGCCAAAGTCGGACTTTTTCGGAAAGTTGCAAAAAATCACTTTGTGCAGTTACGAAGGCGAATCCGAAAAAACGGATTGCAGATCCGGCCTGGAAATGTCGTCAGTAATCTACCATTAACGGGTGTAAACGTTTTTTTGGTCCACCCTGTATATTAGTAATAAGTAATGAAATATTGATTGTATTGTATAAATATATTTATTGAACCTAAGGTTATTTCCTATGTAAGAATACTAACATCAGAAATATGAAATATTGATTGTATCTCTCCTTTACTTCAAATTATTTTCAAGCCTTTCAACCTTTTTTTTTTGAAAGGTAGGAAAAAACTTTTAAGACACCTGGATATCATCGGGAGTGGGATTTCCACTCACCAATTTTTTTTTCTTCTCTCAAATGGAATGACAGAAAATCCGAAGCCTCTCATCTGCCATTGGAACTTCTTGATTCGTTGAAACATATATGAGTAATTGAGTATCCTCGGTTCTGCTTTCCACCTCTCCAACCCTTTCGGTCCCTCCTCCTCAGTTCCTCGCCCGTCCTAAGCCAGCTTTTACGAACCGGGAAAATTTTGTGAAATCAATTTTCCCCATTCGTAAAAGGTTTGAAAATTTAAAGTCAAATGAAAACAGCTCGCGGCAACCTTCCCAGAAACAAAATACAGGGTGCACCAGAACCAGTACCGCTGTCTGGTTCTGCGGCTTTCACGTTATGCCTCCTCGACTCTTGCACATTCTCTATCGTGTATATTTTTCCCAAAATTTATCGTTCTTTTCCATACCCTCTATCTCTCTCTCTCTCTTTCTCTCTCTCTCTCTTTCTCTCTTTCTCTCTCTCTCTCTTTCTCTTTCTCTCTCTCTCTCTCTCTCTCTCTCTCTCTCTCTCCTCTCTCTCACTCACTCACTCTCTCTCTCTCTCTCTCTCTTTGTCCAAAGTAGGGTTCTATAAAGGTCAGAGGAAGAATACAGGCCACTGTGAACTGCGAGTCAATTTACTTTGCATTTCATATTTCATTTTTTTCTTTCCAGAATAGAACACAAAACACTAGGTGGACACCTATTATTTCTGGAATACTCTCTCTCTCTCTCTTTCTCTCACTCTCTCTTTCTCTCACCCTCTCTTTCTCTCACTCTCTCTCTATATCTATCTCTTTCTCACTCTCTCTCATTCCATCCTCCTATTCAAATATTCGATAACCATCTTCTCCGGGACTTATTAATAGAGAAAAGTGTTTACATTTAGTTCAAAATTTCAGGCAATAACTCCTCTGTCCCCCTCCCCCCTCCCTTCCTTTAATCAGGACATTTTACATATTTATTTGTCTCTTTTCTCTTGTTTATAGATACGTCTTGATTTCAAACTTGTGTCTATTCCAGTATTTCTTTGTAAATAAATGTCTTTTCCAATAAAAATGCATTAACAATAATATTTAATAACACAATTAAAATAATTCTTTTTATTAAAATACACAGTGTTATCATGGTCTATCTCCTATCGGGTACTTACTTCCTGTACTTTTCAGCAGTATTTAATAGTCCGGAGATAGACGATGATCATATAACTTTTTTTATATATCCGGAGGTAGACGATGATTATATAACTTTTTATATATATATTTATAAAGGAGTGACTAATGAATTGTACGTCTCACTTGTGCCTTGCAGGAGTGTACGGCGATGTTCTACGTGTAAAAATTCTGTACAACAAGAAGGACAGTGCTCTCATCCAGATGGCCGAGTCTCATCAAGCACACTTGGGTAAGATTCGTGGCGTAACGGTTGTGACTTCTGCCTGTGGGCCAGAGATCCTGAGTTCGATTCCCGGTCGGAGCAGATTTTTCACACGGAAAAAATCTGTTCTTTCCGTAATCGAGAGGCTGATATTTCCGGCCCTACCCAGGCTGGGTGAGGTTAATGTGGGTAGCTGGTACGATTCTCACTGAATGAACGGTAAAACTTCCGTCCTATTTTCCGACGTTAAAGAGAAAATATCGCATTATAATCTCCTCACAAAAAAGAACTAATTAGTTGAATTATGGCACACTAGGCTTGCACGCTCGGTGACATGGATTTGATCCTCAGCAGTGTGTAGATATACAGTAAAGTACTTTTACAAGCCGACCAGTGGCAGCATATCCAGAGTATAAGAAAATAATTTAAAGGAGGCTCTTAGTAAAGAAGCTGGTAATGCTCTTAGGGACGAAATATACAACAGGATTAACAGATAAGCCAGACCAATCATAGCTCACTATAGCCCGACTTGAGGGACAGTCTGGCTTATCTTAACTTTAATTCTATTTTATAATTCGGCCCTTAGTAAGGATGTGCTTTCCACAAAAATGTCGAAGAAAAAAGAATTTAATAATTTATACTTTATAATAATAATAATACTCTTTAGTGGAAGGTAACCACCAGGCAAGGTTAATGCTCAAAGCATTTTCTACCACCCAACCCTCAGAGTCTTATTATTACGTGGTCAAATTAATGAGGAAAATGTGTGGAAAATGGGGGGCAATGCTGCATGTGTGGAAGGAACCATGCCCCGCGTTGATGCATTCAACGAAATATTTATTTTATAATAATAGTATGAATATAAATATTCGTATCTTTCCCTAATGAAAAAAAGTGGAAAAACTTAACCTAATAATTCCTGTGTTGTCTCCACAGCCATGATGCACATGGACAAGCTCCGAGTCCTCGGCAAGCAGATGAGAGTGATGATGAGCAAGCACCAAACCGTGCAGCTGCCCAAGGAAGGACAACCCGACGCGGGACTCACAAAGGACTACACCGGCTCCCCGCTCCACCGCTTCAAGAAACCCGGCTCCAAGAATTTCCAGAACATCTACCCGCCCTCACCCACCCTGCATCTCTCCAACATTCCGTGAGTGTGGCCGCACCTTATTTTATTTATTTACACTTTATTTTTTTACAAAACAATCAACAACAACAATATAATAACAATATTAAAAAAAAAAAACTTAGAAATATGTACAAAAAAATAAAGAACATTATTATTTTTTCATTACAATTGTTTTGTAATCCGGGGCGAAGTTAATGCCTTAGGCATTCTCTGCCACTCAACACCTTCTCCCAGTTATAAAAATAATAATTATAATTTATAACACTCTAGTGGAAGGTAATCACCAGACGAGGTTATTCTTAAATGAACATTTATAATGCAATAGTTGAATCTGTGTGAAGTTTACAGTTCATAGAACCACTAGTTAACTATTGCATAATTATAGCTTTTCATTGTACATACCTATAAATGGTAAATAAAGTTTGATTGATTTAATTTTGAAATAACAATTATTGTAATTGTGTGGATTTTAACATCAGATTCTTTTGTTTCCAGGGCTAGCGTCAGTGAAGAAGAACTCAAACGAGCGTTCACCGAAAAAAGCTTCACCGTCAAAGGCTTCAAATTCTTCCCGTAAGTGAACACAATTTAGCGAATTTAAGCTAGACGAAAAATGATCGAGACGCGTTTTTTTATGTGCAATTTTTTTTATGCGCTCGCACATGCTCAATTCTTGTCAAAGTGATAACTTTAATCCTCACAGCATGTTTTTGGGAACGACAAACCAACACGAACAAACAAAATGCACAAAAAATACATCTTTTCTTGAAATGCGGAACATCTCAAAGGGCTATTTTGATTATATTATTCTGCTATGTTAAGCAAGTTCAGCGAGGTTAGCACTTAGCTTAGCTTAGGCTGAATTGATCGAATATGCTTCTTAGAAGCTTTAGCTTAGGAAAAATACCTTTTGTATATGTTATCCTGTTATTAAATAAATAATAAATTTAAAAAAAGCTTATTCGATCAATCAATTTTTAATAGTATTGAGACCATCAAATCTGTTTATGGCTAGGGTCTCGTTCATAAAAAAAACAATTCTATGTTCTTATGTATTTATTTGATCAAGTTATTTGTGAAGTCAAGTTTATTTTCTAGAATTATTGTTTCAATAAAAATGATTGGTTTCCATATTTATTAACTCGTTCTGGTGGACCATTTCAGGAAGGACAGGAAAATGGCGCTGCTCCAGCTAGACTCAGTAGAAGAAGCTATCTCCGCATTGATCGTAAGTATTGGCTGAAGTGATGTTTTTTTTTCTTTTTTAACGACTTAGTAAGTTTTTTAAGTTATCATATTTGTATTGATCAATTTTGTGATGTCACAACTACTTAAAATCGCTGTACTACATATTTGCTTAACTTAGGACTTGAACCACCGACCTCAGGTTACAAGTCCACTGCTTTATCCATCAATCTACTGAGGTCGGAAACGTCTCTGTAACATTCGACACATTTCAGCTATACACAATTACAATATGTCAAAAAAAATGAGTAGTTACTAGCATGAGTTACAACCAGTGGTGGCATTATCAGAGTGATAAATAGTTTGAATAATTAAGAAAAGTTATAAAGGATCTTCTTAGTACATTTAAATTTGTAGATATAAGAGAACTCAAGGGACCGGATTTTTTTTCCTCTCATATTCAGATTTCTCTTATAGAGAGGTTATGTTCCTTATAGATAGGTAAATTTGACTGAGATCGTTCTCCATATTCAGATTTCTCTAAAGAAGTTATTTTCCTTATAGAGAGGTAAATTTGACCTGAGAATCGTTCTCTATATTCAGATATCTCTTAAAAAGAGGTTATTTTCCCTTATAGAGTGGTAAATTTGACCTGAGAATCGTTCTTTCATATTCAGATTTCTCTTAAAAGTGGTTATTTTCTTTCAGATAGACGTAAATTTGACCTTAGAATAGTTCTCTTATATCCAGGTTCGACTGTATAATGCTGTGCTCACACAACATTGTCAGAGGCTGTTACTCCAGCATAGAAATTTAGACTCTACTGTATCTTGTGTCTTGTTCCAGCAAATGCACAACCATCAGCTGAGTGAGCAAGTCACCTGCGAGTCTCTTTCTCCAAGTCCAACATCCAAGACATCAGGGACAACTAATCCCCGGCCTGAGGATCCCGATCCGTGCCCTGCCAGTTGATGTCAAACGTGTGTTGTTTATGTGTGTGGTCATCTCAAACCAGAACATTCGTATGCTTGGAAGAAGAAACACAGAATCCGATATTTTTTTAAAAATAGGATCGGGGAAGCAACGAGTGTTCTCCTTGGTCTGAGCAGTGAGCACATTGTTGCTGCATATTTATAGTTAGAATTTAATTTTCGGAAAACAAAGCCCGATCGAATCTCAAGTGTAAAAACCTTAGTGTGAAGAGTGTGCAAGGAGAAGCCGATGTTCTGCTTCGTCTTCTTTCTGTGTGAAAATGTCAAACCTCACGGGTTTTCCATTGGTCAGTCAGTGGCAAATGTTTTTGTTGGGGTGAGAAATGTTAATCTCGATGATATAGAAATAACCTTATTGGTGTATTTGAGAGAGATTATAATTTCACATTTGATAAGATTTTTAATGTCGATATGATGATATTCAAGGAAAAACGAACCTATGAGTAACGCTTTGAAAAAGAAAAAACCTGTTGAAATTGATATTTTCATACAGAAAACAAAAGACATTGTTGAAACATAAAGAAAGAGACCACTGTGTACAGGGTGACTAATAATCTCAGCGAGACTAGAAGAGTCTAGTTTTGATAACAGCAATCTTGTTCCTAAGCTGGAAACTCACTTTGGTGAACATAGAATTAATATCTTATCAGTATTATATCTCATTAGGACTATGTAAAGAAGATTCTTAGCAAACTATTCTATCGACTGAGCTATTTCCGTTTGAAACCAATCCTGCAACTCTGGTTGTGAACTTTTCAAGGGACAGCTTTGCCACGCGATGTACATATTTTTTTTTCAACCCATTCAGAAGTAATTTCCGTGCTAACAGTTGATTCGATAGTGATGGTTTTGCTAATGTATCTTCTTGATTACTTGTTATAGGATTTTTGTTCATTTTTAAATTGTATTTCATATGAATAAGCTTTCTTTTTGAACCTCATGTCCTAGTGTTGGGATGAGAAAGAGAAAGCAGCGTTGCGAGATGTTGCAGTCTTGTGAACAGCTCCGGAAAAGCAAGTTTATTTCGTAAAGAAAGTATTAGAAACCTTATGTTATGTTCCTTATATGCATTTACTTTAGTTATCTGTTATAGTTTTAATACTTCTAGACAGAAATAGTTGCGACCCATGCAGGGGTTTTGAATCCGAGTTACCGAGTCGCTAATGGAGGAATTTAATCAAGAACTTAATGGATAAATGTATACAAAATGAAATGGCTAATGACCAGTTAAGTTCTCGACGAAATGCTTCCATTAGCGACTGTTCAACTTGGCGGAAACAATGAAAGCATGAAGCTAATATGAAGAAAACCTGGGCGAATGATCATTATGCATTTATTCTCAACTTTTCACTTGAACCCTGTCTCCTACGGTTTTCTCTTCGTCGCGTATGACAATCTATAATCATTTAAAAAATTGAACAATCATTCCAACCAATTCTTTATTTTTTTAATTGATTTATTCTTTTATTTTATACATAATTTTAAAAAAGATCTATATTTATTACAATAGAATTGAATTTGTGTAGCTTATATTTTCACTTTCCTCTTATCTCCCTCTAGAGCGATGCTCTTTTTCTTCCCCTCATCTCTCTCAACTATGTTAATCGCGTTTTGTAGAAAAATCTCTCAACAGCGTCTCTTATATTCTGCTTAATGTTCCGGGTTTATATTGTTGTTCTTGCCGTGGGAACAAAACAAGCCGGGGTTTTCAGTTGAAGTCACTACTTGGAATTGAAATGAAAATCGCGATTTTTTTTGTATTTAAAAAATTGGAATCGTTCGTCATTGCAAGTAAATCATTTCAAAGGAAAATGCACTTTTTGTTCTCACCGGAACATTTCCTAGCGTTTAACTTTTATTAATTAGATTCAATGTGTTATTAGTTTGTGAAAAATATTATACGTACTGTTGAAAAGTGTTTTGAAATTATCTACTTAGGTTCTTATAGAGTGAGGCTTGTCCATGAAGTGTCGTCCTGTGTCAGACCCATGCTACAAGGTACAAATCCTGAAACTCGATTTCAGGTGACTGACAAGTGACATGGAATTGAAATTTAGAACCAAGTGGTCAAATGGAAGATGTTTACTTTAGGATCCTGAAGTGAAAGTTGATCTGTCTGAATTTCTGCATTGATCCTTGTAGCATGAGTGTGACCCAGGAAGCTGAAAGTTCCGTTGCCTCGTGGAAAACTTGACACCGTTTCATAATGGTAGCACAACAATATGCGTGGTTGTGATGTGACGAGTATGAATGGTACAAAATAAACCAAAAAATACAATTACTTTTTATTTTGTTTTAGAAGGAAAAACATATCGCAATTTTTACATTTCTTTTTTGTCATACTGTTTATTTCTAATTTCTCACTCTCACTCATGTACTGGCTTAAACATTACTAATGTCACAACCGTTACAACTTTGCCATGTCTTGGCTAGAACTTTAGGAAGTAACTAATCCAAACCAACTTAATGCTACAATTAATTAACAAAAGTCTAATGTAATTTTTTATAGAAACAAAAACATGACATTCATTCGTTTTAAAGTCATATCGAGTTTTACACTATTAAGCGATGTTTTGTTAATGTTATCACACAGGTTATCTATCTCTCTCGTATTTCTTATCTTTCTCTTCTCTCTCTTTCTCTCTTCACACTGTGGTCTTTACACTTATTTTATGTTTATTTTCTATTCTTATCTATTAATCATCTATTCTCTACTCTTAAGTTATCTTTGTAGTTTATCTTTACTATCTATTCTATAATCTTTTTCTTACTCATATTCAACATAGAATTACTCTTAGCTTTTCTCTACTCTACATCTCTATTTATAGTTTTTCGTTTCTTCTTACTACACTTACTGAAACTTTGAATTTTCTTTCTCTCTCGGGGACCTTTCCTTTGCCTATTGAAAATATCAATCAAATTACCCTATCGATTTTTAATAAAATTATGTACTTGAAAATAACTTTCTTAAGAAAATATTATTCTACAACTATTTAAATTTCATTCTAGAAAAACATATTTTGCCATATTATATTTGTTCTGATATTTTTTAAAAGTAGTTAGTTGGTCATTGGTTTTAAACTGATGAAATCATATCAGATTCAACTTTAAGTTAAAAAAAAAAGATAATCCATTTTCATTATAAAATAAACACAAGACCGTCGTTTCATTTTTCTCCACTGTGTAGTTATAACTACACAGAGAAGGTCCGTATCAATTTCATCACTAAATATTACTGTGGAAAGCACATTCAGATATATTGTTTTAGGACATCCTCTGATTATATCATCAGCGGGACTTTCTTTAAGGTAGGTAGGTATTAGGTACTTAAATTTGGTACATCTTGAAAAAAGAATATAAAATTACAAAGAGTCATATCACTTCACATAAATATTCTTCTTCTTGAGGCATTACTCCCTCTGATTATTTACTAATCTCTAACTTTATATCTATTTTTTAGTCTTATCTTATATCTATGATATATATTTTATTAGTTTTACTCTTAGTTCTTAGCATTACTTAGTTATTTACTTTTCATTTTCTCAAAAGAAAATTCAAACTTTTCAAATTATTATTACATACTTAGGCTAAAATATTTTGTGTTTGTCAATCCTGGTAATTTCTTCATTGGGATTTCAAATGGAATTTTTCTATCAAGCCAAACAACTTTCCAGTATTGTCCTAAACTTCTACCTGATTTGATACTCAGATCCAATTTCTTTACAAGTGAACATTTGATTAGGAATCTATTGAGATGCGTCTATCATGAAATAGATCTCGTGTCTCTTATATTTTAAGTTCTTTTCATTTATGATTTTGTATCTCTTTATTCTTAAATATATATTTCCCATCAATTCATTTATTTTTGTTCTTCTCTTTTTCTTTCTCCTCTTTCTCTCTCTTTCTCTCTTCTAGGTGCTTTATGATTTCATTTCGTGATAATTATTTCAGTTAACTAAATAACTAACATGGACATTGGACATATTCATAGGTGTGATTTTTGCATCATCCTCTCGAGCGAAGTAGAGAGATGTCTACAAGAGATGATGATTTAGACATTTTAGGCGAACCACGAAGGACCAATAATTTTTATTAATCAAACGAGTTCAGGATTTTAATTGATCAGCTCACCGAAGTACATTATTTGCATAGGTATGATAAATATAGCAAGAACTATGTAGATGGTATCTACGGGTTTAAAAAAGTAAGTAGTTTCTGCAGGTCAACGACCTCAGTAGTTTTATCGACAAGGTGGTGGACTTGTAACCTGGAGGTCGGTGGTTCAAGTCCTGGTTTCAGCGTAGAATTAGTAAAACAAGTTTGAGTAGTTGTGATATCACATAACTTTTAGTTTGTGCAGGTTATGGGATTGACGATGGATATGTTCCCAAAACAATTATCAGACTGTGTACCTACTTGAAATTCTACGACATATTTGAAGAAAAAAAAAAAAAATTGAAAAAAAATCCTTGATAAACTAATGAATTTTTTGTCGCTGGGCATTTTTTCTGGAAAGTTTTCAAAGATTCGTGCACAGTGCTGCGTGCACACTTAGCCCACGTCAGCAGGAACTGGACACGACAAGGTATGTGACCACCTGCTCACTTCTACTGTTGCTTCTCTTAGAGAGTACAGGACTAAGTAGACTAGTGAGGTGTCTCCATTCACTCCCCTGCTCACTCCACCTGAATGTAAACGCGCACTTAGGCCTGAGTTATGAAACAGAATTAGACTTGATCTATTATTATTATTATTATTCAAAACTTTATTAGGTATAAATGGACATAAATGTACAATACAAATAATTATTTTAACAATGAAGAAAATGGAAACAATACATTACAATAAAAATGAAAAATCTATTTTTTTTAGATTACCTATTTAGATAATCTAATTCTGTTTTAGACCCGGACACGGCACCATACCTTACCTTAACTCGGGTTATAGTGCGCTGTGATTGGTTGAACTCCGACTTGAGGGTGTGTCAGTCTAAGTTTTAATCCTGTTTGTGGCCCTTAGGGCTGAATTATAAAACAAAAGTTAAGATAACCCAGACACTCCCTCAAGTCAGAAGTTCAACCAACTATAAACCCGACTTGAGGGACAGTCTGGCTAATCTTACTTTTAATAATCCTGCTTTATAATTCGGCTCTGAGATAATAAGAGACACTTCTGTATACCGCACTGATGAGGAAGGACTAAAGAGTCCTTTTATTGAAGCCGTAGTTTTGGTGCTATTATTATCCGGACAAATTCTCAAACGTACGAGGAAAAACTCATGTATTGATTGGGATTCGAACCAACGGTTCCGACGCTACCTATATTACCGGACTAGCGCCTTAATCAACTCGACCACTAGTCCATAAGATCTTCCGAGTATGACAAATAACTATTTGTTGACAGTTTTTTTTCACCTTTCTGCTTACTATCGTTCTTGATGATGATGTATGATGATTATTATTATGGTGGTGATGATACAATAATAATTAGTATTCACGGGTTTTTGACTAAGGGCGAAATTAAGAGACGAAATCAAGATTCTAAGTTATGACTTAGCACTAGTTTTCCTCATCTGAGACAATGCGCAAAATCTATACATAGGTATTACAAAAACGTCTATTAATTCCGCCCTACATCTTAATTTGAAAAAAAACATCAATGTTTGTAGTTCGGGGAGCAAGGATTAACCTGACTGATTTGCAGCTAGAACACATCCCTTCAGTTCTCATTGTGAGGCGTACTCGTGCTTTTCATTCATGAAATAACAAACAAAAAAACATATTTACATTTGAGTCGAACGATATATTTGTAATCGGGACAGAAGAAATAATTCGAATTATTAAATAAAATAATAATAACAATAAAGATAATAGAATATAGCTTGTTTGTACTGCCGAGGTAAGACTGAAAAGTCCCTTTACTCCAGCAGTTAAACAGGTCTTGTATATTTTATGGGATAGGTAAAGAGTTTCTTGTCAATATAGGAGGTCTGCCTTGCAACTGTTGACAATGTTGGTAGGATACTTAAGCAGCGTGTTGCATCACAACACCATCACTCTCGTTCTGAATAACCAATATTATTTTGTACTTGTTTTTAAAAGAAAAAGAGCACCAAGCCATTTTGTGTCTCAGACACAGTATTTGTTCATTAATTTATCATTAAATCGTTGTTTTTATTTGAAGTGACTAATATATTCCTTTGTACTTATCAATATGTATGTAGAATTTTTAGACGGAAAAAAAAATATTTATCAATCCATTAATATTTGTATTGTTTTATTAATTTATATATTTTCTGTTTCGTTTGATATTTTTATTGATATAAGAGAAATTTTAAATAGAAAGTAACCCTTTTCCGTTCCAACGGAAATGGTTTTGAATTACCTAATTTTACTTTAAAATAGGTAAATGTATTTAGAATAAAATTAGTTTTTTGTATTTAAAAAAGCAGGCGAGAAATTGAGAATAAAATGTACATATTTTGTGATCCTAACTTAAGCATAGCTTACCATTGCATTAACAACAAATATAAAATTAAAAACACCTCTGTACCTTATCATGCCAGTAGTTCATAATAAAATTATAACTAGTTAACTAGTATTTGATTTTAATGTAGAAAACAAATTACAGGATGGTTGTTAAACAATTTGACAATTTTTTATTATATTTGTCAAGACATACTTTATTGTTTTCAACAGAGAAAACTGTTCAACAATCTACAACATTCATCACATTCAACTAAATCATGAATACATAGCAGAATATGTCATGAAATAACGCTCCAATTCAATTCGTTAATGCTCTGGTAATTTTTATTTTTTAATGTAATTAATTTACACCTAAATTTTAGGGATAGTCTTAAGTTTAGTTTAGGTGTTTAGTTTTAATGCAAGAAAATGCGAGACAATCATGAATCCTATGGAGACGGCACAAGAATTGTGTTGGTCTTCTCTATATGTTTTCTACTCTACTCTTGACCACGGAGATCGGTTCGGTGCTGGTTTAGTACAAGGTCTTATTAAAGGTAATAAAAACCGGGTACCTTTTTTTACAATTCCAAATATGTCTAGCAGACTAAAGAGTCTACCAGTTTAAACAAATACTCATTTATTGGTTTAAATATATAAATAAATAAAGAAACCTTTATTTGGAATAAAAATAATACATACATCAACGCAAAAAGTATCATTTCAATCATTTGATTGCCAATTCAGCTTTGGTTGCATAAGGTACCAATGGTTTGTTGTAAAGATTAGCATTACTTTTATTTAAAGTCTCAACATGTTTTTTTTTTAATTTCGTTGGTTTGAAAACTTCCAGGGGTTAGGTCAATGATAGTCATTACCACGAGAAAGGAATTAATCGAAGATAATGAATTGACAGGGTTCTTCACCTCTATAACTGCAAATGTTCTCCTCTTCATATTCGACCAGTATTTTTTTTGTTGTCCTGATTAGCTATTCCGACGGGGGTCTTTACCATAAATTAGCGAAGGTATAGTGTCCCCCCTTACATCAGGCATGGTCGTGTTCTGAAGTCTCATAAATGTGAAATGTTATTTTTATTTCCTTTTCATATTGCCTCTGTCTTGTCTTCACAGGCTGGGAACGAGAAGGGTACCTCCATGCCAATTTAAAAGTTACATCAGTATCACAAAAACCTATGTTCTGACCCATGAACCGTATTCCCAGTTCTTGCCTGGTTCTTGACACTCTTCACGTTTATCTTGATTTGACACGGGCTTCTATCACCCAAGTATAAATAAACTGGATTCCACAGTATGGGATCTAGGTACTATCTACTTTTGATCTTAATGAACATCATTTCTTTTAATTTCGTTGTTGAAACTCCAATATAGTCGATCAACAAAGAGTAAAGAGCGTTCATTGGAT
Organism: Bactericera cockerelli; assembly: GCA_024516035.1. Lineage (NCBI taxonomy): Eukaryota > Metazoa > Arthropoda > Insecta > Hemiptera > Triozidae > Bactericera > Bactericera cockerelli. The sequence continues at coordinate 6,625,771 of CM044957.1, forward strand.
CGTTACAGGGTTTTCACACTAGGAACTGAAATGTGTCCATAATCGACCCAGTATGTATGTTGTTTTTCTATTTCGAGAGTAACACATTGCGAGTCCTAAGTCTCTCTTACTCAGGGTAAACACTCAAAGTATTATGTATGTTTCTAATTTCTTTTGATAAGCTCAGCCTCTTCACAATTTGTGAGGTACATGCAATTAAAAGAAGTCTCTTAGCATTTCGACAACGTTAATCTTCCTTCTTACATTACTTTCTTTTTCTCTGGTTAATGCACACCCGGTGTATAACTGCATACAAGTAACTACTCATTTTTCTGGATGTAATCCCAATCATTAAGTACAAGCATCGTAAAAAATCGCACCCAAGCTGGGGAATGGGGGAACCAGGCCCACATGGCGTGCAAGCTTTATTGTGAGTAAAGACTCTCATCTCATACTACAGGATAAACAGAGTATTGTATTGTATTTCTGAAAGTTTATGTATTGAAAAAATATATGAACATTTCTGAAAGTTTCATAGAATTATTTTGACATCTTGCTCTGTTCCAACACAATATGTATTCCTATAACCTACAAGTGAAGGGATAACCTGAATAATGTACTAATAATAATGAAGGTACATGACCAATTTACAAAAAAGAACATTAACAACAAATTTACAGATACAAACTTAAGTGTAGGAGTTGCGTCCCAATATCGATCAGTAGGTAAACACTTGTATTTTACTTTGGTAAATTTCTAACCTTGGGCAATATTTGGTATACTTACCTATACATGACCGCCAAGTTATTGAATTAAATGCAAATTTTAACCACAAAGCTTTCTATTTCTGAAGCAAAAAAATGATCGGAAAAAGTAAAAAATACTTTGTATTTTCTGAACATGTTTATAAAATGTAAGTTCCATTTGTTGATTCTCCAACAAACAAAAGGAACTATTCCAAGTCACGAAAGAAATCGTTAAATAACAATACTAATTTAAATAGTAATACGAATATCTACCACAAAGTAGAGTTCTCAATCTGTTAAATATGTTTTGTTCGTGCTATTTTATTGGCAATGTTTTACATCTTTGTGGTTAAAATTTGGCTAAACCCTTAAACCTGCGGCAGGGCACATTTATCTTATAAGACAAGGCATTTTCTTCTAACATCTAATAAACCTTTTGTTGAGTTAAGACTTTCCACTATTCTTACTTAATTTTTAAATAAACTTAGCACTTAATTACTTTATTTACAACTAACTTTACTATAGATCATTGATTTACTTACATTAAGTCTTTAAAATTATTAAACTGTTACTACTAAACTTTATCCTACTTTTATTTTCAAATAATGAAAGCAGGTATTCGTTCATCTACGACTTTTCTCTCAAGGAGGATTACTTATGTATTTCTCTGCTGCTAAATTTCCTTCCGTAGAATTTTGTTTTCTAGCTTAGACCATTTAGTTGTAAAATTGATTTAAACCGTAGTTCATTTATTTAGTTAAAGGAGTCGTAATTTCTTTGTTAGGAAGCAATATTGGCTGGTAGAGCTTTTTACTATACTGTTGAAAATCTATGCCCGATTGAACCAACAAATGTACTTTAAATGTGTTGAAAGTTAATACCCAACGTACCTTAAGAACGGTACTCATACATATTCAATTGTTTTATTATAATAATAAAGTAAAATATATTTTTACTAACTGACATCCCTTCGATGTTTGCCATTGTAACAGTACAATGTTATAAAGATGTTTTTTTACATCCTTATATCATTGTACTGTGAATATGACGAAAGTATTTCGTGAAATATTTTCGTAATTAATATCATTTCCACAAAAGTATTTCCCAAGGATGTATGACGATATATTTATACAAATCTAGTATGTATAACATTTACAAAAAAATATTAACTCACAGGGTATCTGAAAAGCACAGATGAAGATTTCGGTTTCATTGGCTGTAAATTTTTGCTTAGAATCAATCATTAAGGTAGTGAGAGATTTTTTTTATACATATACAAATATCCCTACAGTCACATTAAGAAGTATGTTTTCTATTTACTATTTTCAAACCCTTTGCAAATAATATTATTGATCGAATCAATTTCAACTTCAATGTCTTTTGTGTTAGCATGATGTAATTTGTGGGGTGATTCTTGACTTTTATATAAATTTAATAGCTACATCGTAAAAACTGTTGAATTTTATTTGATGTGGGTAAGCACAATCTGTCCAATATAATTTGAAAATCTGAATTTTTTATTGATGTGAAATTAGCGATTGGAATATGATCCAATTTTTTATAAACTCTGTTCGCTAAAGAGTATTAAATCGACTGCACCGCTACTCTCCCCCAGTGGAAGTCACTAGTTTAACCAGGAAATTAATGGTCAAATTTATACACAATCAATTAATGGCTAATGACCAATTAAGTTTTTGATTAGTTTACTCCATGAGTGACGATACGCAACTAGATGTAAACCGCTCTCGACAACTGGTTGCCAATGGAGAAACCACTGGTGATATTGATGTACCAGTGCTGTAGCCACCTCGTATCTGTTGTCATGAACACGGCCTCGTTACAGCAAGCTTTCTCACTCTCATATTCCCCAAATCTCCCTTACAACTGCTAAACACACTCGGATTGGTTTATTTGAGTGAAATGTGACGGTTGTAAGGGAGATTTGGGGATTTTGAGAGTGTTTCGGTAATAGGGCACTGGGCTCGTCGTGTCACAAATCTAAAAGTTACAAAGAAGAACCTGGAATAAAGATCATCTGTCTGAATTGCCAAATTGAAAACTGATTTATAAGTTGTAGATTGATTGTGATAGCTGAGTTAGCTCTCTAAACTATCTAAATTTGTGATAGGTAATAAGTACCTAATACTGTTGAAATAATCTCATTAGTTACCTACACACCGGAGTTTCCCAACAGAAATCTCATTATCCCTTTCATTTCACTCTCACGACTCATCTTTCACTAACACGCTACTTACAAACCAATGGACTGCCGGACTTTGACGTCAGAACTGAGGAATAAAGCTAAAGTGACGTTCAAGGTCATCAGAAAAAAGAAAAGTGCTTGCGATGTCATAGTTCGACAGTCTGTATTTGTACTTCCTACAGTTTGATTATTAGGTTTAAGTAGATAGTTAGGCAGGATGAACAATTTTAGTCCCAAATCACCCAAACATTGTGTAGGTGGTAATTTAGTAAATATTATAAAATTGAAATGAACGAGAAGATATCATATTATATTCATTTTATTAATCATATTTAATTAATAATAAATGAACTTGCGATATTAAACAATCAAAGTGTTCGAGTTTCATTACAATTACTTATTTTATAACTTTTCCTAGGGACAGAAGTGTCAGACGGTTTTGTCAACCACTGATGTGCAGACGTTGTGACTACTATTGTCCATAGGTCATGAGTTCAAATCTCCGTGGAAAATCTTTTTCCAGCAAAAAAATCTGTTACCCGTCAAGATACTCACGTAATGTTACGCTAGGTTGTCATTTCCTACCCAACCAAGGCTGGGATAGGTGTCGTGCTTCCCCAAGCAAATAGAGGTTGGAAGGCTCAACCTGCTAACCAAAAAATCATCTAGCGCTATAGCTCGAATCTAGATGATTTTTTAATTATTATTTTTTATTAGAGGGTGCAAATTTTCATCACTTTGTTGGAATTTTGGAATTTTGGTGTGTTAGGGATCCGTTGGTTCGAATCCCGGCCAATGCATGAATTTTACTTCATTTATGACGTTGACTATATAAGAATGGCACGAAAATAACTGCTGGAATAATGAATGTGACGTTTTAGTCCTAATAATCTGGCATCACAAGCCGTGTCTTGTCGGTCCCGGCAGCTCAATGGTCAAGGTTTGAAACCTGCCCATGACTTGACAAGTTATTCTTCCATTTTGATTTTAATCACATATTAAATAAATCGTCTAAAGCTTACTGCTGAAATAAAGGGACTCATTATTCCTACTGGGGCAGTATAAATAAGGCGATATTATTATTGTTATTACAAAAAAAAAAAAAACCTATGCATAAGTGTCTTAAATATTATTTTTATTATGCCGTCACGTCGCGTTGCTTAGGCAGGTGTTATAACGGGAATATCGTACGATTTGGTGTCTCCAGCAGGTTTACCAAAGTTACCAAAATTTAAGATAGTGTCAATTTCTGGAAGAATAATATTATTGAAAAGTAAATCCTTTCTTAAAAAGAAGGTCCACCAAGGTAATATCGTACGGTAATATTTTGATCCGTATAGTACGGAAGTTTGATTGTTCTTTTTAGTCTGGCAACACTGTAATTTAAACATCTGATAACGAATTTTTAAACAAAAACAAAATTTGTAGCGGCAAAAAATGAAAATGAAAACTATGAAGATATTGTTCAAAAAAAGAAAAGAAATTTGCCAATTTTCTGTTAAAAAGTTAATGATAAATTAATTAAATATTTTAACTGTGAGTCTATAAAACCAAACACCAGATTATCAGAAGATAGTCAAACTAATACAATTTTTAAATACAAGTATCAAAGGGAAGTATTTCAGAATTTTCGGAAAAAATAATAATGTAAGTTCCTCTTCATGTATTTTTTTCAAACCCAATATAGGAATAAGACAGATTCGAATGTACCTTTGCCAATAATAATGCAAATGAATAAGGTTCCTGTTAACAGGAGACACTGTCAATCACTCTAGCTGTAATATGATCAGTGCATGGAATTTAAAATTTACTAACACTTCTAAATTACAATAATTTCTATAGTAACAGATGTTAGTCGTATTTTGGGGTTTAACCATTTCAACTGCCAACTGTGGGTTTTAGTCTCTATCTAATAGCAACTTACCAACCAGCTTCCCAAATTAACCTCACCCAGAATAGGTTGAACTGGAAATAGCACCTTGAGGGATTGAATTTGAATGGTCACCCATCGAAGTCCCAGAACCAAGAAATTAGCTAAAAATGGACATTAAATTTTTTTTTAACAAGTTTTTTTCTGGTAAAATAAAATATATCATGAACAAGGTATAATTTTCCTCTTTTTGTGGCTAAATGGTATTATCAAGCTTGCTGTTTAAACTGTAGGTACATTTTCCTATTAAATTTCCAATAAATTTTTATCCCTTAACTTTTTTGCATTCATTTGTTTTGCTTGCATTCATAAATGGATTGATGATGAAGCTCTTAACATAAGCAAACAATATTTTTACACTAATGCAATTACAAAACTGCTACAGATTGTATAAATTCATAGGGAATTTGCAACATTGTTACCTATTCAATAATTTATTGCTACCTAATCAATTTCTCAGGCTTTGTTGTGGTGATAGCTTATTTGTTAATACATACGCAAAGGACTAAACAATTATTATTATTATGAAATTCTTTAATAGACATACATACAGCACTACAGCACAAATAACAATTACAAAGAAAAGAAAAAATGGAAACAATGTAAACAAAAACAAAAAAAAAATAAAAACAAAAAAATAGATAAATATGTACACACATATCGCCGCTGCAAACACAAACTGTCGTATCTGCAAATTTTGCCAATGCAGTTAAGAAGCGCACATAGTGGTTTGTGCTTGCTGAGAATCTTTGAAACTCACATACAACTAACCTTAAAACTTGAATACTTCGGGAAGGTATTGAGATACAGATTTGAAGTGAAAAGGAAGTTTCAAACCACTATGTGCGCTTCTTAACTGAAAATGGCAAAATTTGCAGATACGACAGTTTGTGTTTGCAGCGGCGATATGTCCTAACTAAAGGGCCGGATTATTGCCTATGGCAATCTCTTCCATCCAACAATTTAAATAGCATTGATAATCACATTGCTATTGTTATTATACTGGTGTTGGCTACTATTGGATGTTGCAACTGTCATTGACTGTGTTATGTCCACATCCATTAAACCCTTGGAAAAAGTATTAGTAAGACATTGATAACATCAGTTCTTTTACTGTCACTGAAGTTAAGTAATATCCAAAAAGGTTAAGATTTAGATGGCTGACTAACAATTCAAATTTGAACCCTTGTGATGCTGGCTACTCCTGGCCCAACCTAGGCTTGGTGAGGTTAATGTAGGTTCTCTGCCACTAAACCATCCTAGGTCTTAAATAATGGTTCAAAACCTAAATTGAGTTAAATCTTTAAATATTCTTGTACTTGGGTTGGTTTATGTTTTATTGTCCAAGTGGATATCTTGAAAAAAATTAACTAATAAGAACATGCAAATAATTTGTTTCAGAAAATGGTATTCTTCAAGCTTACCAGGCTGAAATATTATGATGGAGATAAAACAGAGGAGTATAAACCCAAGTTGGAGATAAAGTTAATCCCAGGGTTAGAAGTAAGTAGCTCAATCTTTCTGTGCTGCCCTGCCACATAATTTTGACTGATTTCAACAAATACTTGTAGACCTCACTGGCTGGTAAACTGTCTTTCATTATTGGGAAGGAAATGAAGGCACAGGTCTTCTGCCTCAACAATTAAGCTACTTAATTCAATTGAGCCCATATTTTTTATTTATAAAATACCAACAGCAACAAAAAATTCTCTTAGCAATTTTTTTCTTCTCTATATTGTAAATGTCAGCAAATAAATTTAAATGTCTAAATATTACCAAAAAAACAAATTCTCAATTCCATAATTCAACCTTGGAACCAAAACAATAACTCAAAGCTCTTTTTTCAAGCTTTGAATTTAATGACATTAAATCCTAGTCTCGTATTATGAATATATAATTTGTTACATATTGGATATCAAACTTGTTGAATTTATAGGGAATACTTGTTTGAGTAATTTTGACAACATTCTTGTGACTTTCTTTCTTTTTTGCTTTAATGTCCCATTGTGATACTATCATCACATGCTCTTAAAGTGTTAAAATATAAAATTCTCATGTAAATAAGAAAAAAATCAATTCATTGAATTAATTTTTCTTCCAACATTCTTATTTTTCCTGTAGATGTGTATGAACAGAAGTCAAGACAAAAATACCCACATTACACTCATATCCAATATTGCAAGTCGTAGACATGCCTTGCTTGTGCATCGAGGAGGTGGTGTGGTTGAAGTGAAAGATCTGAATTCCAACAATGGAACCTATATAAATGGAGAGCAGATTATAGAAAATCAATGGTATCCATTGAAAGTCAATGATGTCCTAAGTAAGAAAAATAATCAGTTCATTTATTTCCAAGGCTTTTATTTCTTCTCTCTCTTTTTTTTTAATTACCTATATAGGGCATTGTAAAGTATCTCCAACTGTTACATATTTATATTATGTAACTTATAAAAGTGATAAATTTAGTAAGTGAAATTGAGATTTTTTTTATCTTTAATACTAACAGGTGTCAGTAAAAAGTTCTCATAATAAAAAAACACTGCCAATTATGGACACAATACTTCCTCGTGATTGTTTCACATTGTGTACACGTGCGAATTTTGAGTTTTTATATTAAATTACTTGTAGCTCCGAAACGGCTGAACCGATTTCTTCAAATTTGTTTTTTATGGTAGAAAACCGTTTTTTCTACATTCTAGATTCTACAAAAAATTCTGTATCGGCAAGTCGTGGTTCTTATTTTTTGACTTTATTGTCCGAAATTTCGGATTTTCTTAAATATCAGAGTCAAATTATAATTAATTAAAAAGAAAATATAAAAAGCCTGTGTAGAACATTAATATGCATATACATACAAAATTTCATCAAAATCGGGTGTACCGTTCACGAGATATAAGCATTTAAGTAAAAAGTTAGTGGTCAGGCGCATGGTCTCTTTCACCCAGAACCGCTGGTATCAATTCGATGAATTTAAAATGGGACCATCTACAGAATGTCTCCTAGATGTTTAAAAATTTCATCAAAATCGGTCGAGTAGTTTCCGAGATTTGCGCGTTACAAGGAATCGTTTTAACAGACAGACAGACAGACAGACAGACAGACAGACAGACAGACCGACAGACGGACACAAAACCAAATTTGCTCAGGAGGTTATGAAACGTCCAGAAAATATGAAAAAAATTGAAATCGGAGCAAAAAAATATTTTTTTTTTACAAAAACGAACACAATACTTCCGATTTCTAATATTAGAAATTTCTCGGAAGTAAAAGTCTGTTGATATACATAATATAATTGTACATACTACATGTCAGTAAGCAGGAACTTTTTTTTAGATTAAAAAATTACATTAAAAAGAGGTACATTAAAACATGGTCTTGATGAAAAATAGAAAATACCTTAACAGTAACCTACACATGGTGACACCAATCTGATAGAATATTAAAATGATGTTTCACATGACATACAGAAAGATTATTATTATTATCTGACTTGTTGCAGCGTTTTCAGTGAAACCATTACAATTAACACTGCGACCTTATTAGATCTATTTATTATATTTTTTCGCAAACATTTTGCCTTTACAAAAAATTCACTTTTCTTAACTCATCTTAAGATTAGATATTAGATCTATTGTGACCAGTTGATTCTATTTGGTTTTAACGTCCTGATTTGAGATAGATAGTCAGGACGGGGGTTTACCCTCCAGTCGCTGGGAATCGTACCAGCTACTCATATTAATCTCATTCAGCCTGGGTAGGGCCGGAAATGCCAGCCAGCCTCACGTGTTTGGAGGGAACAGAATTTTCTTCGAAAAGTCTGTCCCAACCGGGAATCAAACTCGGGATCTCTGGACTAGGGGCAGTAGTCACACCAGTCACAACCATTACGCCACGAGGCTGGCTTAAAGATAAAGTGTATACATTGTAAATTTCTGTTTTCATTTTCCCCAGGCATTGGATTGGACTTCTACACCACTGATATTGATGAAGCTAATTACTTTTTTAAATTGGTTTATGATAGAAGTAGAAGAAGGACACTTCCATCAATTGACACAAAACCATTCTGTGATATTAATTCTTCTTCTGAAAATAATACAACTTGCCTTGTCAAAGACCGTACTATCAACAAAAAAATCTCATCAAAGGAGACATCAATCCCACCGATCAACATTAAAACAAAGAAAGAGGGAATAAAAAGACGAAAACCACTCACAAGATCTGACTCGTGTGAGCAGCCACCTCCCAAAAAAGCTTTAATTGATAGTGAAGTACCAACCAAAAAAACTGTTCCAAATGTGAACAAAAGTAAAGAGAATAAAAAGAAAGTTCCCAACAATAAATCTCATGTTCTTAGTGAGAGAAATAGTAAAGGCTCTTGTCTTGTTGTGCCCAAACCTAAAGCAGATAGTAAGTCAAGCAATAGGTTAACTAAATTGAACAGCATGCCTACTGAAAATAAGTCTCATATGTCCCTGAGAAACAAAACTAATCTAGCCAACACTTTAGTAGACAGTGGTGACAATGACACAGATGATCTGTCAACTATGGACCCTGAACCATATTCAACTCAAGAGTTGTATTCCATTCTAGATAGTCAAGTTCTTCCTCAAAATTTCCCCAAAACTGAACCTGTTGTAGTTCCCAATTTCAAAATGCCTTCACTGAATGACCAAAAGACAGAGAAAAATACAAAAATCCTCGGGAAAATAGAAATTAATCATGATGAGACTATCAATGTTCTAAAAGATTCCAACAGTGACGACGAACCAAGCGAAGATCCTGAGCTCTATTCAACTCAAGAGTTGCATTCCATTCTAGATAGTCAAGCTGTTCCTGTGAACACCCTCAAAACTGAGCCTTTTTTAGATTTTAATTTTAAAAAACCCTCTCTCAACAACCAAAAACGACAGTCTGACAAAACCAATAACTGCTCCCCTCGTGTAGAATATTTCAGCAAAGACTTGGACAGAACTTCCATGAATCCCCAAGATATAAGTAAAGAAAAACTCAGTATCAGCAAAATTTCAACAAATAATGTACCCAAGAAATTTTTCAAAACTTTGAGAAGTCCATCAAAGAAACCCAAGTTCAACTGCTCTTCCGACGCAATTTTTGGGTCAGCCAAGTCACCATGTAAAAAAGACAGTATCTCTTCGAAAACCATCAAAAGGGAGATAACTCTCAAACCATTTAGCACAAGCAAACCATCTAAGAGTGGATGTGACAAAACAAATTCTAAATCTTCAAAACAAAAATCTTCACAAAAACAACATTCTTTTGCAAAGAAATATGAGAGAAGAGATAGTCAATTAGTGAATGATGTTGAAAACATGTCACAATACTCTCTCACGGAAGATGATGTGGTTGGAATTCTCTATGATGACTCTGAGCTAGCAGGGACCTCCGATGCTAACAAGGCTAATACAGAAGCATGTGATATAATCCCTGAATCTGGGGATGATGATCAAGACATAGGATGGTTGAGAGAGATGTCTCAATCTATTGATGATAGTTATGCACTGGTCATTCATGAAAAAGAAGATGAAAGACCTGATGAAATAGAAAGTGCTAACCTATCAAATTCTAGTCCATTTGCCTTCATCAAGGAGGCTGAGGTTCTTCCTTTTGATGAGGAAGACATTGCTAGGAATAAAGGTGTAGACAAAAATGATGGGATAGATAGCAAGTCTATTGAGGACGTACAAGACAGAATCAAATCAAAATATGCTGCCATGACAAAAACCATAGAACTTATTGAACCACCAGCTATTGCTCCAGACACCTCAAGACGAAGCAAACGATTTTCCGAGAGCAATAAAAGCAGCATTAAACCTTCAAGTCGAAATTCTGCGTCCACAAGTAACACTACTCAAACGTACGCCGATGTAAACAAAACCGGTTTCCTCTACTACTGTCGAGCAGTAAATGAATCTCCAAAGTTTATTAGAACTAAAGAAAGTTATTCAGCCAAACTGCAAAGTGAAGAGACAAAAGTAAAACCAAAGCGGCAAGTCAATTTCCTCAGCAATGCGCAACAAGTTCATTTCGACGTGGAAGACACCTCGTCCAGTGTGCAGAACAATGAGAAGCAAAGCATCAGGCTCAACACCAACCCCTCCCTGTCCAAACTCAAGTCCATGGAGAGCCAATCTATCAAGCAGACCCTGTCAGCGATGCACAAGTCAAACGCCACGGTCGAGTTAGGAGACAACGTTCACTTCCTAAGCTGGTTTTGCTCATGGCTCCCTCAGCAGATGACCATGAGTGACCCCCCACCTGTGTTCAAAGGGCACAACATCCAAGATTTGCTGCTAGGCAAGAAGAGCTACGCTAGCATGGAGGAGTTCTATCACACGATAGAGCCCCTCATCTACTACCAGACGTGGAAAGAAATGTCGTCTCAGTATGCAAAGGACCGCCGGCCGCGACACTTCAGCCTACACCGAGACAGCATCGAGCATGACGCGGACACCAGCTTCCAGAGCTCAAGGAACAAGAAATTGTTCCGTCTCAAATGTTCCATCATGAACATCTCATCCAAGTGGTTGACTGTGAAGCAGATCCTTCTGCTCACGTTCAATCCTGGGAGCAGCAGATATTTTGAATGTTTTGCGTACGTCACACACATGGACAAGCTATCAAATGAAACCGGTTTCAACCTTCAGCTATCTCTCAGCGTTGTATCGGAGAAGGAATTAACCACTATTCCGACGAGTCCTGACATCAACGCTCACATCATGACCAAGGTATTATACAGAGAACATTTCGATATTTGATTTCGTGGATATTTGATGAATGGAAATGGAATGATTGCCAAATGTATACTTCTTTCACTTTACCTTTTCCTAAATCGACTTGAGGTCGGCATTGTTCAATCTGTTTCTCATGGTTGATAGGGTTATCAGTTAAACAACTAGTTGGAGGAGTTTTCCATTCTTCAAATCTCTTCATATTGTCATAAGCCTTTGAAAACTCATTGAATTGTTTATTCAATCACTTTTATTTGTGTTGAACAAAAATATTCTTTATACAATACCATTGTTAAAAAATCTGGACGTCGATGGTTCAAGTCCCAGCAAAAATTTAGAAAAGCGAGTTTGAGTAGTTGTGACATCACGATTGTGAATTGTGATTAATATAAAAAAGAGTAGTCACCGTGGCCGAGTGAGTTAGCGCGCTAGGCATTGCACGCACGGTGACCTGGGTTCGATCCTCGGCGGGGCAGGATTTTTTCTGCTCTGTACTTGGTTGTTCGGGGTCCACTCATACCTCGTGAGGAAAAATGAGTAGCTGTTTTAATGTTAGCAGCGACCAGTGGCTGAATTATAGGCAAAAATTAAATATTGGAATATTAAAGATACGGAAAAGTCCTATAATTCTGCGCTACCCACTTAAATTGTGATATAATAACACAAAGAAACACATTTATTATTAATACAATAAAGATAACTTTTGATTTGTAGGTGGACATCAGCCACTACAAGCGGCTGCTGTACCGGGGTGCGCCCAACGGCTTGACGCCCCTGTTCCTGCACCCGGAGAGCACCGCAGAGCCGCCCCTGGGCCGCCTCAGGGAGGGCCTGCAGAATGTGGGCGGCTGCACCCTCCAGCAGAAGCATGCGGTGTCCGCCTGTCTGGACCTGTGGCTGGAGCCTGGCAGGAAGTTGCTGCTGGTGGACGCTTTGGCGGGCTCAGGTAAACACATTCATGCACTGGCGGTCTAGTGGTTAAGACATTCATGCACTGGTGGTCTAGTGGTTAAGACATTCATGCACTGGTGGTCGAGTGGTTAAGACATTCATGCACTGGCGGTCTAGTGGTTAAGACATTCATGCACTGGTGGTCTAGTGGTTAAGACATTCATGCACTGGTGGTCGAGTGGTTAAGACATTCATGCATGTTGTTGTTGTTGTTGTAGCCAGCTGGGCTACAGCTGGAGGGGTGAGTGATGGTCTCCAGCCAACTTTTTTTCAAAGTTGGCTCGTCCTGAACCACATATTAATTTCTATGTGCGATCAACCATCATGAGGACTTGGACTTTTCTTTAGAAGCCATTCAACCCTTAGGAAACTGCAAGCTAGCCTGGCTTGTAAGGGTTGGCTAGTCTGTTCTCTGTTTATAGTCCTCTAGCGGGACACCCTACTCTGGTAGTCCGTAGCGTAGGGATCCGTTGGTTCGAATCTCACCTTATGCATGAATAAATTCACTCTCATTTATTTGTGTTTTTTTCAAGGTCGCTTTTTTAATTTGGGTTTTACGTAGCTTTCAATTGCATGGTCATATCACGACGTGGGTTTTACCCTACTCACTCTTGGTTCAAAGTTGTGAGTTCAAACCTCCGGTTGAGCAGAATTTTCGAACAAATGGAATTTTTTTGTTGTTGTTTTTAACTAGAAATGGTTTTTTGTTACTAAAAAGCAAAAATAGCCAATAGAAGTTTTGCGATTATTGCGTGTTTTGAGGAAGTGATCGATGTGTCCATATTTGTGTACTTCCAATTTGGATGCAATAGTTCTAAATAATGGACGCAGAAATTTGTTTTAGAAAAGACCCCCAGAATTAATGTAATGTAACAAATTTAACTTCAAAAAAAGTTACTAAAAAGCAAAAATAGTCAATAGAAGTTTTGCGATTATTGCGTGTTTTGAGGAAGCGATCGATGTGTCCATATTTGTGTACTTCCAATTTGGATGCAATAGTTCTAAATAATGGACGCAGGAATTTGTTTTAGAAAAGACCCCCAGAATTAATGTAATGTAACAAATTCAACTTCAACAACGAGGTGCTGTATTAAACTCTTAGCGTAATGGGACTCCCTGCCTCAAGCCGACAGTCTAATTAAATCACTACTCTACTATACTACTTCCAATTTCCTCCTCAGTAGTTAGACTTAGCTTATAGGAGATGTATTGTTTATAATATCATTCTTGTACAAATAAATCAAAGTATTCAATTCAATTAATCTCTCTCAGCCAGCCTCCGTGGCGTAATGGTTGTGACTACTGCCCGTGGTCCAGAGGTCTCGAGTTCGACTCCCGGTTGGGGCAGACTTTTCGAAGAAAATTCTGTCCCTTCTAAACACGTGAGGCTGGCATTTCCGGCCCTACCCAGGCTGGGTGAGGTTAATGTGGGTAGCTGGTACGATTCCGAGCGAATGGAGGGTAAATCCCCCGTCTTGACTATCTTAAATCAGGACGTTAAAATCGAACAGAATCAACTGGTCACAATAGATCTAATTAGGTCGCAGTGTTAATTGTAAGGGTTTCACTGAAAACCTTGCAACCAGGTCAGATAATAAAATAATAATCTCTCCCACAGGCAAGACCGTCGCCATCGTGAAAGCCATCGAGAACCTGCTCCTCTACACCAGCCCCGCCCACAAGCACCGCGTCCTGATCCTAGGCTCCCACCCCGGGTCCCTGGATGAGGTGTCCGCTCTCCTCATCTCCCTGCGCAAGTCCCTTCAGTCCCAGGGGCAGAAGAAGCGACTCAAGTTCCTGCGGCTGGACGACAGTCAGGACGGGGAGGTGAGGACCTACTCGTGCAGCGAGTTTGTCCAGAGCGAACTGAAGAGGTTCAAGAAGGAAGCGCTGGAGAAGCCGAGCGTGCTGAAGCAGACGCGACAGGTAACTGTTGGGTGGAAGAGATTGCCAGAGGCAATAACCCCACCCTTTAGTTAGGACATATATTATGTGTATATTTATTTATTTTTTCTTTATTTTTTTCTCCTATTATATTGTAATTTAATTAGTAATTATTTATGTTGTAAATAATATGTTCTATTAATAAAGTGTAAATAAAAAATAAATAAATTGTTTCTCGGCCCCACCCGGGCTGGGTGATAATAATAATAATAGTACTAGTGGAAGGTAACCACCAGGCGAGGTTAATGCTCAAAGCATTTTCTACCACCTAATCCTTAGATTCTTATTATTATGTGGTCACAAACTTCGTTATGAGTGATTCTTATTAAACACTTTATTAGAACAGACATATGTACAGTACAAATAATTATTATAACAATTAAAAAATGGAAACAATATATACAATAAAAAGGAAAAATAATAGAAAAATATACATAAACATATGTCCTAACTAGAGGGCGGGGTTATTGCCTATGACAATCTCTTCCACCCAACCCTTTACTCTTGAGTTACTCTTTTTTTTTGGCATTGGGCAAAAACAACTCATATAGCCATTGAGTTACTGTTCGTTCGCAATTAAATTAAATCATTCTTAAAATATTAAATAAGTTTTAAATAATATTTGAACTATTTTTTTTTAATAACTTCTAATAATTGTAGTATATTTTATTAAACATATAAAACATTATTCAGGACATCATCATTTGGATGACAACCCAAAACGCTTGCAGCATTGCCTCGTTGAACTGCAAGGCTTATCTGTTGCAGCAAATAATTTCCCGATCTTGGGTCTCCAGTCTTTTTTACAATGGATCTTTTCAGTTCTTCTAGACATTGTTTAGCTTCTTTACAAATCGACCCATTGTTTCAATTGCAAATTCTTATATTATATATTCTCCCACAGGAAATAGTGCATCAAATGCAGAGCGAGCCCAGCGCCACGTCCCCCTACTTCCTCACTCTGAAGAAAGCTCTGAGCAATGTGGACGAGTACGCCAAGACACAACTGCTCAGCAAGGACTTCCTGCTCTACTTCTTCAAGACCCAGAAGCTGCAGCTGATAGACGGGGCGGACATTGTGTGCTGCAGCCTGAAGGAGCTGTGCAATGTAGAGTCTTGCAACTACATCAACTTGTGAGTTCCCTAGCTGTATTGTATTAGAATGTAGACTTAGGGGGACATTAGTAGCCAATACTTCTTCAAAACACAGAAGCTGCAGCTGATAGAAGGGGCGGACATTGTGTGCTGCAGCCTCAAAGAGCTTTGCAATGTAGAGTCTTGCAACTACAGGATTGGCAACGCCGTAAAAGTGAATAGACGTGGATCATTTCGATCTCTTAATTTTTTTCAAATTTACCAAGTTTTAAGAAGCATTTCGTGTTTATATGTTTACAATATTAAAATGTTAACTTTCTAGTCCATGGAAAAGTTTGTGTTTTATCTGGAAGTGCCATAAAAGTGCTGTTATTTACACCTGAAGTTTGGTGAGTCAGATATCAAAACTAAAGCAGCCATTTAATTTTCATAAAGAGAAGCTAGAAATCTTAGCAAGTTCCTTCCGTTACCTAGGTAACGGTCCGGCGATGGCTAGCGTCATCTGAGACAACAGCTGGAAAGCACGTGGAGAGGAACCGGGAGATAAAATATTCAAATCTGATTGGTCAAACCAGATCACCATCAGCAGAATTCAAAATAACAGACTAATGATAAACAAAGTCCGTCAGAGTTCGTTAGATGACAAAGAATGACAGTGGTGCCAAGAAGATATCAACTGATAAGTGCATCAAATTAATAGGGATTTAATTCAATGTGTGAGATTTTCCGAAGTAACTACTTGAGAAACAAGAAGTCTATTGTGATAATATTATGAGTTTATTTTTCACTGTTATTGTAAAATATTGTAAAAGCTTGCTTCAAGAAATTCCTACCCTTTAATTTTGATTTAATGAGGTCAACATCAAATTATTTTGTATACGCAGAAACAAATAATATTATTTCTATTCAATCTTCTATATCCCGATTTTTAATTCCTGAAAGCTGGCCGAGCGGCCCTCCCCAAACAAAGAACCTAGTATCAGAATTATTTTATAGATATTTAACCTACTAGCCTACTTCACTAACGGTATGCGAAGAAGATGTATTATTATTGATGTAATGTTTTTGTTCTATGACCCCTCTCACAAGGTGTAGCGTTTATACTCAATTATGTTCTCGCATCTTTACAATAATAATTATGTAATTTAACAGATAGTCTCTTTATTGTTTATATTATTCGTTTTATTAAATTATTTTACAGATAGTTGGGTTTTTGTTTGTAAAGGTGTTTATCTCAATCGCTATACTTACCATAGGTATTGAAAATATACAGCTAAACATTGAGAACACTTTATATTATTGATTGATGAACGCAAGTTCAAATTGGCATAATTTATAATTTTATTCGAGACGTGTTAATCATACTCGTATTGCCAATTTTTATAAAAAAAATAATAATAAATAAATAAATAATAATATATATATATAAATTAGCTGATAAATAGCAGTGGATACCTACTCTTGTTTTTTTTTTTTTTTTTACAATGTCAGCAGAAGCTGCAATGATGGAAGTACTCTTGAACGAAATGAGATCAATCAAAACCAGCATAGAGACCATGAAGAGAAGTGATGAAACTGTCAACAAGAAACTAGACACGATTCAAAATAGTCTTGCACCAATTCATGCGAAGCTAGATAATCACAGCAAGGAAATAAAGAATTTAAAACAGGACTCGCATAGAAGAAGAGTGATTATTTTTGGGATTCAAGGCGAACCTGGAGAAAAAAAGTCCATTCTTGAAGATAAAATTTTAAGCCTCTTTGTCCAGCAGTTATCTCTTACTGATTTTTCCGTGGTTGAACTTGACTTTTGCAAAAGACAAGGCTCATGGCATGCTGAGAACAAACCCGTTATCGTCGGACTCACCACGGAACGCAGGAAGGAGATGATTATGAGAAGAAGCAAGCTATTGAAGAACACGGAAATAAGTATAAGAGAAGATCTTCCACAAGAAATCCGAGAGAAAAGAAAACCGCTGCTCGCGCAAATGAGGAAGTTACGCGAGGAAGGAAAGTTCGCCATCGTCAAGTATGATCGTCTGATAACCCACGACTTTGAGTCAGGGGAAGCCTCAGGATCAGGAAATAGACAGGGAGGCCTGAAACGAGCAATGTCAAACTCTCCTAGTGAGATGTCAAACTCTCCTAGATACATTCTGTCCTCTGATCATCTTCCTATTTCGGTTGAGCTTAATGTTACCTTAACACCACCATGTAATACAAGCAACAAAATCCAATTAACACGGTATAAATGGTCACAAGATAAAAAAGAAGATTTTTCAAAAAAAGTAAACAGAAATTATACCGAAGAGCAGAATGATGTTAATTTATATAAAGATTTGATAGTTAGGATACAGGAAACAGCTAAAGATCTTAATTTAATAAGCATAAATACCTACAACCTGGGAGAATTTAAAAATAAATACAAACAACCGTGGTATAATAATGAGTGTCAAAAAATAAAAAAATCATACAGAAATAAGTACAGACTCTGGAAACGAAATAATAAAGAAGAAGATCTGAAGCTATTTTTAAGTTTTAAGAAACAATATTTTAAAACATGCTTTGAGTTAAAAAAAACCTATGAAAACAAAATTAAGGAAAAACTATGTAATGTAAAGAATAGTAGTGAGTTCTGGAAAACCATTTTACTTTTCAAACAAAAAACCGAAAACAAAAGTAAGCAGATATCTATAAATGAATGGGCGGCATTTTTAGGTAGATGCTTTTTGCCTGCTGAACAAGCTGAAATAGAGATATTTTATGATGTTTGTAGACCTGACCTGGACCTGAGTTTTTGTATAAATGAACTGAACGATGGGATTCAGAAACTGAAAAACGGCAAAAGTCCCGGACCTGACGGTATTCTAAACGAATACATAAAGGTTCTTGGAGACGAATGGAGGGGGAAAATTCTAAGATTCTTTAATCATCTGTTTGACGGTGGAGAAATAGCTGGTGGTCTTGCAAATTCATTTTTCTCCATGCTGCACAAAAAAGGTGACCACAGAAATCCAGATAACTACCGGAGCATAGCACTGATGAACAATATTCTAAAACTTCTAACACAGATGTTGTCTACCAGAATTCTTGCTTGGTGTGAAAACAATAAAATTTTGATTGAATGTCAGAACGGCTTCCGACCCGGCAGAGGGTGCAGAGATAATGTGTTTTCTCTTTCAAGTATAATCAATCTGCACTTGATGAAAAAACGAAAAATCTACGCAGCTCTAGTGGACTATAAATCCGCATTCTTGGAAGTAAACCACGATCTCCTGTGGCGCAAGTTGTTCGACCAAGGCATTTCCTCTAAGATAATTTGTTTGTTTCGGAAAATATACTCCGAGGCTTATGTTCGGATAAGGGTTGAAGAACTTACTGAACCGATACAAGTCACCAAAGGCGTCTTACAAGGGGATTCTGCATCCCCTGTGCTGTTTTTGCTTTTCCTCAACGACATAGAGGATTATTTCAGAAGAAGAGGACATTGTGGTGTTTCATTGAACGAACGGTTGGATATCTTAATGCTATTATATTGTGACGACCTGATATTGTTTTCATCTGATAGGGTCGACCTCCAGCGGAAACTTGACTGTCTGCAGAACTACTGTGAAGACAACCTTATGACTGTCAATATAAATAAAACTAAAGTAGTTGTTTTTCGGCAGGGAGGCCGACTATCGAGATTGGATCAGTTTTATTACAATAATCAAGAGCTCGAGATCAGTAACGAGTATAACTATCTTGGCGTTTTATTTTCCTCGCATGGAGTTTTTTACAAAGCTTCAGAACAAGCTCTTTCAAAAGGAAGATTAGCCGTATCAAATGTGAGAAAACTCATGTGCAGATCTAAAATGGACTCATGGGAATCAAGAATTCAGTTGTATACTTCAGTCGTCAAATCGACCACTTTATACGGGGCCGAGATTTGGGGCTTCCGCTATGGGGATGAAATTGAAAGGTGCCAGACCTATTTTTTGAAATCTGTATTTTGCTTACCCAAGAACACTCCAAATTACGCCCTGAGACTGGAAATGGGAATAGTGAAGGTAACCTTTTATGTTTTCTATCAGATAATGGCTTGGTGGTGTTGTCTATTAACTATGTCAGAAGAACGATGGCCTAAAATTTGTTACAACCAACTAAAAAGATTTGATGAACGAAGCCAAAATAACTCCGTAAGATTTAACTGGGTGACACAACTGAGAACAGAACTCAGCAGAATGGGGTTCCTGCATGTCTGGGAGGCTCAAGATCCGCGTCTGGTCAGAGAGAGCTGGAACAGTATTTTTGACAATTATTATTCTGAGCTAATAGCGAACGACTGGGAAAAACTAAGAAACTCCTCTTACTACGATTTATATAAGCAGCTAAAGCCCTGTCAAAATATAACAGCTACACAAGATAAGTTCACATCCCAATACCTACTCATTAAGTCACCTATTGACCGGACTAGAGTAGCGGCTCAGATGAGACTGTGTGGCCGATTTATCAAATTTTACATAGGAGGCATAAGTTACCACTGGGACGGAGAAGAGCTGTGCTCTCTTTGTAATCTGCAAAACAAAGAAAATCTGCAGCACTTTCTTTTGGACTGTCCGCAATACAATCCCGTAAGAAATAAATTTCTGAACTCTATCATTGAGCGTCCTGGAGAAAAAATGAAAAATTTGCTGCTCGTCCAAAACAAAAAGGATTTAGACAGCATATATTTTTATGTCAAATCTGCGCTCAAAATTAGATGTTTTATAATACAAGAGTAGGTCACCACTCCAATTTAAAATATTAATACAAAAAATATTAGTACAAAATACCTATATAAAATTGATCCTGCAAAATACCTATATATTACTATTATATTTATTTTGTGTGTGTTAATAATAATAAACTAGCATTATTGTAATGATCATTTCAGTTTATCACTTTCCTTTATATTTGAAATTTAGTCGGAAATTTTTTATCATAATATTTTCTATCGTTGGTAATTTGTTTTTTATTTTCAAGGTCTTATTTATGTTTGAAAATTTAATTGTATCACAATAGTTATAAGTATCTTATTGTCAATCCTCACTTTGTAACTATTATACAATAAATACAAATAAAAAAAAAAAAAAAAAAAAAAAAAAAAAAAAAAAAAAATATTTTATTAAACATATAAAACATTATTCAGGACATCATCATTTGGATGACAACCCAAAACGCTTGCAGCATTGCCTCGTTGAACTGCAAGGCTT
Organism: Bactericera cockerelli; assembly: GCA_024516035.1. NCBI lineage: Eukaryota > Metazoa > Arthropoda > Insecta > Hemiptera > Triozidae > Bactericera > Bactericera cockerelli. The sequence goes on from CM044957.1 coordinate 6,646,602, forward strand.
ATCTGTTGCAGCAAATAATTTCCCGATCTTGGGTCTCCAGTCTTTTTTACAATGGATCTTTTCAGTTCTTCTAGACATTGTTTAGCTTCTTTACAAATCGACCCATTGTTTCAATTGCAAATTCTTATATTATATATTCTCCCACAGGAAATAGTGCATCAAATGCAGAGCGAGCCCAGCGCCACGTCCCCCTACTTCCTCACTCTGAAGAAAGCTCTGAGCAATGTGGACGAGTACGCCAAGACACAACTGCTCAGCAAGGACTTCCTGCTCTACTTCTTCAAGACCCAGAAGCTGCAGCTGATAGACGGGGCGGACATTGTGTGCTGCAGCCTGAAGGAGCTGTGCAATGTAGAGTCTTGCAACTACATCAACTTGTGAGTTCCCTAGCTGTATTGTATTAGAATGTAGACTTAGGGGGACATTAGTAGCCAATACTTCTTCAAAACACAGAAGCTGCAGCTGATAGAAGGGGCGGACATTGTGTGCTGCAGCCTCAAAGAGCTTTGCAATGTAGAGTCTTGCAACTACATCAACTTGTGAGTTCCCTAGCTGTATTGTATTAGAATGTAGACTTAGGGGGACATTAGTAGCCAATACTTCTTCAAAACACAGAAGCTGCAGCTGATAGACGGGGCGGACATTGTGTGCTGCAGCCTGAAGGAGCTGTGCAATGTAGAGTCTTGCAACTACATCAACTTGTGAGTTCCCTAGCTGTATTGTATTAGAATGTAGACTTAGGGGGACATTAGTAGCCAATACTTCTTCAAAACACAGAAGCTGCAGCTGATAGAAGGGGCGGACATTGTGTGCTGCAGCCTCAAAGAGCTTTGCAATGTAGAGTCTTGCAACTACATCAACTTGTGAGTTCCCTAGCTGTACATATAGTACATGAATAAGCAATGCTTCTTCAAACAAAAATATTCTTTGTCGTTGCAAGGAACTATAGACAAGTTCCTTGCAACGACATACATACATAAACAGGGAGTAGACCAGCACTGGCTTGGTTCTGGGGGCTCTTGTCAATTTTTTTTTTCTGGTTTCTCTTCTCCACATTAGCAAACAGAGGAAAAGCACAGTGTGTATCATAGAAGACGCTAACCTATGCACAGATCTAGACCTGAGCTTGCTGCTACAGCTTCACATAGACAAGCTGTAGTTCCTTGCATTCTGTAGATTATTTCTGTTTTCTCTTCTCCACAGGAACAAACAGAGGAAAAGCACAGTGTGTATCATAGAAGACGCTAACCTGTGCACAGATCTAGACCTGAGCTTGCTGCTACAGCTTCACATAGACAAGCTGTAGTTCCTTACATTCTGTAGATTATTTCTGTTTTCTCTTCTCCACAGGAACAAACAGAGGAAAAGCACAGTGTGTATCATAGAAGACGCTAACCTATGCACAGATCTAGACCTGAGCTTGCTGCTACAGCTTCACATAGACAAGCTAGTCCTGGTAGGAGACTCTACAGTGGATGCTATTCTCCCATTCCCGTGTCTCTATGAGAGGAAGCTGCACATGAACTTGTTCAAGAGGTAAAGTCTGGCTGGGGGACGTTAAACAGGGAGAAGACCAGTGTCTCGCTAGAGGACTATAGACAGAGAACAGACACTAGCCAACCCTAACAAGCCAGGCTAGCTTGAGGGTTTAATGGCTTAAAAGAAAAGTCCAAGTCCTCACGATGGTTGATCGCACATATAAATATGTTATTCAGTACAAGCCAATTTTGAAATAAAGTACTACGGGATTATTAGGCATACATTTATTTGAGTATGAGACCACCTAATAATAAAACTCTGAGGGTTAGGTGGTAGAAAACGTTTTCAGCATAAACGTTGCCTAGTGGTTCTTTTCCACTAAAGGTATCATTTTCATTGCAGGCTAATTCAGGCGAGATCAGTGAGTCACAAGCCAACCATCCCCGTGGTGGAACTGAGAGAAATTCACCGCGGCACCTCCACCCTACGTCACAACATACGGAAGGTATTCAGGCTGGGTGAGGTGAAGGAGGGGGAGCCCGCAGCCAGCAAGGTGGGCGTACTGGAGTGGTGTCTGGTCAGCCACAGGTTCGAGGGTGGGGCGGAGATGTCCAACGATAGAACTGTCAGGTAACATTTGTTAATTTTCTTTTGTATTTATTGTATTCAAGAAAACAATAATTATTACTTCCGAGAAATTTCTAATATTAGAAATCGGCAGTATTTTGTGTTCGTTTTTGTAAAAAAAAAAAAAATATTTTTTTGCTCCGTTTTCAATTTTTTTCACATATCTGGACGTTTCATAACCTCCTGAGCAACTTTGTTTTTTATTATTAGGTGAAAAGTTCTCCATTAGCATTTTAATTGTTTTTTTTTCTATTTAAACTTTAATATCTTTGCGATGGTGACAATTGTAATTTCACAACCACTGTAACTCCCCTTAGTCATTTTTTCCGTACATACTAATTATTTATTATTAAAAAACAGAAAACAATTCTTCTAGAACAGGTTCCTACTCTTTGAATATCGAAACATATTCGTAGTGAAGTATTACCCAATTTGAAGGGAATTAATACGTACCTTACTTACTTACTGCAGTGGCATTTCAGACCGGTACCGGTCCATTGCTTCGTCGATTTTTTGCCTCCAAATACTTCTGTTCTGCCATTCTCCTTCTTGTAATACCATAATTTTATACCATTATGCCTATTGAGTTATACACGATTAAGCTCGCCAGATTATCTCAATGGTAAGATCTTCGCCACCATGTGAAATGTACATGTACGCGGATTACATGTATTCCTAAATGAGAACCTTCTCTGTTTCGAGCTTGCTTTGAGCACCTTGCCTAGTGGTTACCTTCCACTAAAGCTTATTATTATTATCTATTATTCCAGGGTGAAGGCTTGTGACCAGGAAGCCACCCTGGTAGTGAACATTGCCACGCAGGTCAAACACAAGTACCCTCGCCTGTCCGTTGTCATCATCACTCCGTATGATGTTCAGAGATCTACCATAGCGAAAATCTTGAACGATATGGCGTAAGTATTATTATTATTATTATTATCTGACCTGGTTGCAGGGTTTTCAGTGAAACCCTTACAATTAACACTGCGACCTAATTAGATCTATTGTGACCAGTTGATTCTATTTGGTTTTAACGTCCTGACTGAGATAGATAGTCAGGACGGGGGTTTTACCCTCCATTCGCTGGGAATCGTACCAGCTACCCACATTAACCTCACCCAGCCTGGGTTGGGCCGGAAATGCCAGCCTCACGTGTTTGGATGGAACAGAATTTTCTTCGAAAAGTCTGCCCCAGCCGGGAGTTGAACTCGGGAACTCTGGACTACGGCCAGTAGCCACAACCATTACGCCACGGAGGCTGGATGGCGTAAGTAAAAAGTTTTTAATATTATACTCCAATCATCATCGAAATTATGGTTTTTGATGGCTCAGAAAGTTTGAATAATTCAAACTTTCAAGCAAACTCGATTAGATAACGAAGCTAACTCTTCCACACACAAAGGGCCCAATGTGGCTGAGGTGTATGGGCAACCCAAACCTATAAGAAGACTTGGCTTTATAAAATGAAATGAATGATGGCACGTTGAATACACCAGTTCTCATCCCATCACGAAAGTTAAGTAATCTCCAGCGTGGTGAGGACATGGATTTTTTTGTTGGTTTAACGTCGCTTTCAACTGCATGGTCATATCACGACGGGTGATATGGATTGGTGAGTGTTCTGGTTTAGAATACATCCATGGTCATCGGGGCAAACCACGTTCTGTTGGCTATTCCTGGTCACAATCAGGCTTGTAGAGGTTAAATTAGCTGGGTTCTTTGCTCAGAGAATGATGAGCATGTGTTCGGAAGCGACGTTATACCCAAGTAAAATAAATAATATTTTTTCCCATTTGTAAATTTTCATGTAATTGCATCATAAATGATGCGTTTGAAAATACAAAAAAAAATATATGGTTGCGTTAAAAAAAAAATTATGTGTCGTGTTCTAGCTTGGAAGAATAAAAATGCCTCAGCCCTGTCACGTAAATAAATAGATAACAGGTATGCAATATGGCTATCATATTAGTGATATTAGCGGTCTTCCAGTGGTGGAACAATTTTATGGACATCCCAGTTTAGATTCCTGTCATGTCCAATGATTCTATTTTGAGTCTAACGTCCTGATTCGAGTTATTCAGGACTAGAGTTTTACCTTCCAACAGCTGGGAGACGTACTAGCTCCCCACATTAAACTCAACTATACATCCAGCGAGGTGAAGATCTTCGTGATGCTGGCATTCCGGCCCAACCCAGGCTGGGTGAGGTTATTGTGAGTAGCAGGTTTGTGAGTTTCCTGCGAATTGAGGGTAACACCCCCGTCGTGATATGAACATTCATTTGAAAGGACGCCTCAAATGAATATCTTTTTAAATAAACAACTATCCAGGATTGGACCGGAAATGCCAAACTGATGTGCTTTTTTTTTTTTTTTTTTTTTTGATTTTTTTGTTAATTTTTTGCCTAACCTGGGATAATTGGGCAGCATAAAGAAGTCAATTTTATTATAATTATGACACTAAAACAATTGTTGGAATAATGGAACTCTTAGTCCTAATCGGGCAGAACAATCAAGTTTCTGTTTTATTTACCTATTTACACTTTATTTTTTTTATACAAAACAATCAACAATAAATTATTAACATAGAAAATATAAATTAAGAATATTTACAAAATAAAATATAGAAAAACCAAATTAAATCATGGGTTTGATGGCAGAGATTGCCTCAGGCAATAATCACGCCCCTTGTCAATATTATTCTTGTCAATAAAGAGTTATTATTATTATAGTCTGGCTGGGGGACTATAAACAGGGAGTAGACAAGCATTGGCTTGGTTCTGGGGGCCCTTGTCAATTATTAGCCTCCTTGTAAAGACAGTGGTAGAAGTGCTGAGTCATTCCTCCACTGTCTGGCTACCATCGTTCACGATGACGCCACCCTATGATGACATTAAAAAAATATTTTTTTTTTTTTTTTAATTGGGGTTTAACGTCGCTTTCAACTGCCATGGTCATATCACGACGGGGGTTTTACCCTCCATTCGCAGGAAACTCACAAACCTGCTACTCACATTGACCTCACCCAGCCTGAGTGGGGCCGGGAAAAGCCAGCGTCACGAGAATTAGAATTTGAATGATTATTATCATTGAAAAGCCAGCGTCACGAGAATTAAAAAAGTCTTAACCTCGCTGGATGTCGCTTAACTTCGGTGTTCTGAAGGGAACCGGTGTATTCAACATGCCATCGACGCTGGCTAAAATAATTTTAAATTTACAATTGTCTTCTAATCCGGGGCGAAGTTAATGGCTTCATTAGTTAATGGCTCTGCCACTTGTTTCACTTGCAGTGACCCAGTGGCGGGGGTTCTCGTGTACTCTCTGGCGGATTTCATCGGCAGACAAGCGGATGTGGTGGTCTTCAGCACCAAGCTCCCCTACGACCTGACCAGCAACGTCATGGAGATTGTGTTCACCCGGGCCAGGACCTCTCTCATCGTCGTGGGCAACTTCTCCACTTACCATCCCAAGAGTTATACGGTAAGTGATCCCAAGAGTTATATGGTAGGTGATCCCAAGAGTTATACGGTAAGTGATCCCAAGAGTTATACGGTAGGTGATCCCAAGAGTTATACGGTAAGTGATCCCAAGAGTTATACGGTACGTGATCCAAAGAGTTATATGGTAAGTGATCCCAAGAGTTATACGGTAAGTGATCCCTAGAGTTATTATTATTATTATTATACAATTCTTTATTAGATACAAAAGGACATTATGTACACACAAATAAAATAATTTTAACAGTGAAAAAATGAAAAAAAAAAACAATATATACAATAAAAATGAAAAAGAATAGAAAATATTTGAAAACATATGTCCTAACTAAAGGGCGGGGTTATTGCCTATGGCAATCTCTTCCACCCAACCCTTAGTGTTATACGGTAAGTGATCCCAAGAGTTATACGGTAAGTGATCCCAAGAGTTATACAGTAAGTGATCCCAAGAGTTATACGGTAAGTGATCCCAAGAATTATACAGTAAGTGATCCCAAGAGTTATACAGTAAGTGATCCCAAGAGTTATACGGTAAGTGATCCCAAGAGTTCTACAGTAAGTGATCCAAAGCATAAGGGTGAGAAGCTAACGGAGCAGAAGAGGTAGAAGATGCCAACAACCTCAACTATACTTTCCTAACTGCTTCTCAAAGCTTTGTAAACGCCCTGAAGTCTTTGAAAGTGGGAGTATTTCTGAAGAACTTCCCAAATGAGTCCCGGCCACAGGCAGGCGAAAATGTTCATAACTCATTCGCCCAAAAGAGCAAAAGAAGTGCTCTGTCTGAGCAAAGAGGAATTTCAAATCTTTACTGGCTTCCTAACAGGCCACTGTAGCCTCAACTACCATCTAAACAAGATGGACATCGCTCAAGACCCAAAATGCAGTCTCTGTAAAGAGGCCCCAGAGACAGTAAAACACATTCTTTGTGAATGTGAAGCACCCTCTCACACTCGGCTGAAACACTTCTCAAGGCTGATTCTAACAGCTAAAGAAGTTACTGAAATCAGCCCTAAAAGAATCTTAGCTACATAGCTTCGATCCCTTTTAGAGTTACAGGGTCATGTCACAAAAGATCTAGTTAAGGTCGCAGTGACAAAGAGCTTTTGTAGCCGACAGCCCTGCTTATACCAATACCAATGCCAAGAGTTATACGGTAAGTGAACAAATTTGCAGTTTATTTTTAAATAGAAAAATTCAAGAAATATTTTCACTATTAAAATTTAACATACATAAACAACACTACACAATACACCACACACAGGAAGAGTCCTCCCACGGTTAAGCTCCCATTTGTGTTATTCTATTCTGTATTGACAAGGATAGTACGGAAATATTTCCTATCGTAGGTAATTTATTTTTATTTTCAATGTCTTATATTTGTTTGAAAATTATCTCTGTCATTGAAATTTTAATTGTATCACAATATTTATAAGTATCTTATTGTCAATCCTCACTTTGTAACTATTAATATTTTTTTCTATCTATCCATTGACAAGGATAATAATTATTAACAAAGGACGTGACTATTGCCTGAGTCAATCTCTGCCATCAAACCCATGACACCCCTCTTGTTTGGTTTCAGGGCGTCGAGTGGGCCAAGGCCCTGGAGATTTCCAAGACCTCGCGCTCCCTCCGACCAGTGGCCGCCAATTTTGATTTGAGGAACCCGAGGCTGGCGCTGGATCTGGTTCTGAAGCGCTGAATACGTCATCCTGTTGTTATACACACGATAGTTACCATACTCGCCTATTTCTGAAGCACTGAATACGTTATCCTGTTGTTATGCACACGATAGTTACCATACTCGCCTATTTCTGAAGCGCTGAATACGTCATCCTGTTGTTATACACACGATAGTTACCATACTCGCCTAGTTCTCAAGCGCTGAATACGTTATCCTGTTGTTATACACACGATAGTTACCATACTCGCCTAGTTCTCAAGCGCTGAATACGACATCCTGCTGTTATACACTCGATAGTTACCATACTCGCCTAGTTCTGAAGCGCTGAATACGTTATCCTGTTGTATATACACACGATAGTTACCATACTCGCCTATTTCTGAAGCGCTGAATACGTCATCCTGTTGTTGTACACACGATAGTTACCATACTCGCAATAAATGCAGAGTAAACCTTCTGAATTAACAGGGTTGGTTTTAGAAGGCGTCCTCAACGAGGACCCTGGTACCTACACCCTACAGTCCCTACACCTACCCCCTCGGCCCTGATACCTAGAGCTTGATATAGAGTTATAGACGATAGGAATAAGAATAACTTTTATTTGGAAGTTTCGCCACAAGAGCATTCCAATGGTCACCTTCCGGTGCGCTCGTGTTGACCCAGCACCTAAATGGGAAGTATTGTGTCACTTCTCGCCTTAACCACTTGACTACCAATGCACGGAGTTACCAATGCGCGGTTAATTAGTATTGATGACACATAGAAATATGTGGTTTCAAATCCATCTAAGGTTATCATGGAAGTTCATGCATGGAGGAATGCTGGATTCAAGTGTATTTTAAGTCTTACTCAGGCAGTATGGATAAGTGTCTATTTTTCATTATTATTGTTGTGGCTGTCAAAATCTATAAATGCATTCAAAACGTGTTTTTAAAGAAAATCCACTCACATTAAGTGTATTTTCCTAGAATTTTCGAAAATGGTATCATACAAAAATTGAATTACGTTTATATTTTTACTAGAGTAAATTATAAGTTTAATAACGACAGAGTGTAGTGAACAAAAAAAATATTTAATTTGTGTCTTTAGTTCGTTTTATATTCTCAAATGGCATTATTAAATAATTTAAAAAAAAACAATATATTTGTTAAAATTAGTTCAATAGTATAAAATTAATTTACTTATTATTTGCTAGATAAATAATGATGTTTTTCCCAACTAATTTATACTTGAATGTTAGTAAAAAAATAATAATTATTAATTAAAATTGGGAAAACCCAACTGAAAATTGTCTTACAGAAAGGATGCTTATTGTAGAGCATTCTGTAAAACCCATGAATGGATTTGTTAAAATAATATCATGTTTGTATATTATAGATTTATTATTTCATGTTTGTCTGTTGTACACATAACGTGTGTTTATAAATTACAGTTAATTGGGTGATAAATATCTGACTGTTGCTAATCAGATGTTGAGTGCTGTTGGTGTGTGTATCAATGACATTTTGATCAACCTAAATAAAAACTATTTGAAGTTGGCCATTGATTAAGATTGAGAGTCAATTAATGATGAAGTGGTTAGTGTGAGAATTGATACAAACGCCCTTAGATCATTCCTAACTCATGAGAAATAAAGCACTCGAATTTCTATTTTAATGATATGCTTGAAATTATCTACAATATGTATGCATTTACTAAAAAATTGTACTTTACATGACCATGTGAAATGATCCTTTTTTTTTCTTCTTTTTTTATGCATACCCACACAATAATACTATTGCATTTACGTGTATGATAAGGTTTATCTACAATATTATTACATACCTAAATATTACATAATATAGTAGGTAAATATACAGAGTGAACAAAAAGTCCCAGAACGTATTTTTATCTTTTTAACAACTCAAGATAGAGACTTGAATTTTTGTATGTAGTTCTAACGCAAAATTGTCCATTTTTAATGGAATTGAAGGTGTCCCAAAAGTAGTGAAACAGGCATCAACTTTCGATTTTTAAATGGAACCCCTTATATTTTATTTGAAGTCTATGTTAGATTCTACACATAATTGAATCCTCACTCGAAATCGGAGCAAAAAATTTTTTTTTTACAAAAACGAACACAATACTTCCGATTTCTAATATTAGAAATTTCTCGGAAGTAATAAGGTCCTAACTCAGCAATATAAATAAGGATTAATCTTGGGGGAATAAGCCATGGATAACTCAGAGCATATACATTTATACATACCATTATGGGTAATCAACCTGTCACATAAAATGGACCATGTTCCATAGCTGCAACACTGGGTAATCACAACAATAACAAATTATTTCTTATTCTTGTTTAATTTTAACATGCTTTTGAAGGTAATAATATTAGCCATATTGCATAGCTGTATCAGTTTGTTTTCATGAAAGGTTTTAGGTATTAACACTTAGACGACCGGGTGTACCACCGGTGGTACACGCACGTTCGTGCGGAATGGACCGGGTGTACCACCGGTGGTACACAATGTCGGAGAGCCGTATTATCGCCGGTCCCACAAGAGAATTCACGAAAAACCATGCCGGTCGTCTAAGTGTTAAGAGTTCTTCATGGCTTATTCCTCCAAAGGATTAATATTATTCCATAGAAATCACAGTCAAAATATCAATCAGTGCCATAAATACTAGCTCTTATCAGTCTCAACAGATTTTTTAATTTTCTCGTATAGCATCTCAAGTCTCTCCTTCATCACAGGTTGTCCCCGCTTGGTGGTTTTCCTAATGATTTGCGTTTTCTTTTTTTTCTTCTCGTTGTACTTGGAAATAGATTCCTTGATTTCCTCCCTCCTCTTGGCTGCCTGTTCTTTTTGCTCAAGTTTTTCTTGTTTCCTCTTCTCAAACTCAAGTTGAGCTTGTTGATATGCATTTAACCTGAGGAATAAATTAGACACAAAGAGAATAATTATTTATCTTAGTATTATTATTCAAATTTGAAAAAAAAATTGCTAGCACCTAGTACATTAAAAGAAAGAAAAAAAAAAAAAAAAAAAAAAATGAGACAGCAAAAACTAAAATTTCTAAATCCCCTAATTAAATGAAATAGCTTAACCTGAAATCTTATGTGACTTTTTTGCTATTGCAAATTTCACTTTTACCTTTTGGCAGGTGCGGATTGTTGAGTTTCACTTGTAGCACTGGACACAGGAGCTCCTGAGTTTTTCTTCAACTTGAAATAATCCCTCATTATGGCTTTGTTTCTTCTCTCTTCATATTGTTGTTCTGTAAATAATATAATATGTAATTTAATTGTTATTTAAATAAATAGAGGCTTATAATAAAACTTTCACTGTTGTTTTGTGAATTTACTTATAGGTACTGTTTTTCCCCCAATTTATTTGATATTGTTTACAATTCTTGAAAGCTACCACAAAAGGCTGTAACGGTCGAAAAAACGATACTTCTTTGACCTCATATGACTGGTTCTATCAAATTTAATAAAACTTGGTTTGGTAAAAATCTTGAATTGGAAACACTAGTTCAAAGAACCAACCTCAGTAGATCCATGGATAAGGCGGTGGACATTGTAACCTGGAGGTTGGTGTTTCAAGTCCCGGTTTTATGAGTGCAGATTTAGTAAAGCAAGTTTGAGTAGTTGTGATATCACAAAAGTGATTAACACAGATATGATAACTTTTTTACTTGACACTACTAGTTCAAGGAGAATTAATGCTGGTATTGAGTGAATCCCAGATCATGCCAAACCAAGATTTCACAAAACCTTAGTTTGGTCATATATTGATAGAACAAGGACCATTAATGATTTTCAAGTGATCATTGCTAGCGTGTTTAATACAGACACACCATTTCATGTTCATCACTGAAATTCAGCAAGAACCAATGTCAATGGTGTGTTAAATGCACCGGTTCTCGTAAGATCACCAAATTTCAGCAACATACAGTGAGGTAAAGACTTTGTGATGCTGGCATTCTGGCCCAACCCAGGCTGGTAAAGATTAATATGGGTAGCAGGCTTGTGAGTTTCCAGCACATGGAGGGCAACAACTTGGTTGTGATATGACCATGCAGTTAAAAGTGACATTAAACATCTAAAAAGAAAAAAAATCAGCAAGGGTAGAACTTTGATGGGTAACCATTCAAATTCAAACCCTTGTGAAGCTGGCTGATCACATGTCTTGATGTTAGACAGTGAAAAAGAAAGAAAGATTTTTAACATGATGTGTGTGTGGTTAGTGGTGTTTGATCTTAAAAAGAGTGTCTATAATCATGATAACATCTCCAACTTATTGCAATGGTATGGGGATACTCACTTTGAAATTTCTTGTTGTACCGTTCATTCCTCCACTTCTTCTTGTCAAAAGTCTTCTTGGTTTTGTGAACATCCATCATTGGTTATAAATTATCTTAGTACTGATGTAATAAATCAAAATTATCAAATAATAGAAGATAAAAAATATTTTTTCTAAAATACTTTTCAAATTTTTTAATTTTAAAATTTCGCGCTGTTATAACGCCATGTGTTAAAGTGAACACTAGCGCCCCTATAGATTTTTAGAGAACTAAAGTTTAGAGTGGTTCTCAAAATTTTGGATCGCGGATCAGCGAAGTAAAATATTTTAATTCCGTGTCCGTAAATCCAGGATCCCACTTGATGCAACATTTTGTTGCGCAACCACTGCACAACATTTATTTCTAATAAAATTTTAAACGGGAAGTGTTGCAAAGCGTTGCGTAGTCAGTAAAATGTATATTGTTCTACCTCAATCAGTAGTCAGTGGGGTTCGATCTCATTTGATCCTAGAGAAAGAGTGGAGCATGAAACGATGCGCAGCGTTGTACATGGTTGCACAACAAAATGTTGCACTCAGTGGGAGCTTAAACCCCTGATCCTACCAAGATAGATATAGATTTGTACGCGTAGGTCCAATGTCTAGGCTCCTGCGATGTCTAATAATCCTATTTTGGGTTTTAACGTACTGATACCTTTTTTGACATTTTCATGTCTTTGCTCTGGCACATAACCAAAATTATGTAACGAAATTATGTAACGAAATTGTGTAACGAAATTATGTAACGAAATTGTGTGACGAAATTATGTAACGAAATATTAAATTATAAAAAGAGAGAAGAGAAAAAGTATGTGTCATACGCACAATAACGAAATATTAAATTATAAAAAGAGAGAAGAGAAAAAGTATGTGTCATGCGCACAATACGAAATTTGGTCAGTTAAGTTTTAGACCTTGAATAGTAAAGATGAAAATGTCCCAATGGTTGCAGACTCGTATGCAAGCGTTTTTTGACATTTTCATGTCTTTGCTCTGGCACATAACCAAAATTATGTAACGAAATTATGTAACGAAATTGTGTAACGAAATTATGTAACGAAATTGTGTAACGAAATTATGTAACGAAATATTTTATTGGCTATAACGTCACTTTCAACTGCATGGTCATATCACGAAGGGGGTGTTACCCTCCTTTCGCAGTAAACTCACAATCCCAAATTAACCTCACCCAGCCTGGGTTGGGCCGGAATGCCAGCATCACTAAGTCTTCACCTCGCTGGACGTTGCATTTTTGGTGAAGCGGTTCATTTGAACAAACATAATAATGATGAAGATAAAGCAAGCTTTCGCTCCAGTGAAAACGCAACTATAGTGAAATTCCCAACGCTTAATATAAGGTTAAGCGATAAAAAGTTTATTCATGATAGAAAACAGCAAAAATTCAAGATTTATAATAATAAGTATAAAGAGAGAGAGAGAAGAAAAAAAAAAAAAAAATAAAAAATACGAGCTCCATGGACTGAAGAAAGAAAATAGTAACACAGAGAAATAATGAATAAAATAATATTAAGAGGAATAAAAGAAGAATACAACTTGACAAAATGCTTATTAGGTACTTATTATTATGTCTTCAGTGTCTTCAAAATGTCTTCAGTGCAGGGAGCAATATCTTCAATTGCACTATGCAGGAGGCAATAGACATGGGTCTTTCATTGGAATAGATATGTTATTTTTAAGACTTTTATTTTTTAATGTACCTATGAAGCCTTCACTCAGTAGAATTAAAAAAAAAAAAAAAAATACCGTGGTCGTAGTTGGCCAAATTCGAAGAAAAAAATATATATTAAATCCAGTTAGGACAGAGCTATAAAGCCCAGAACATTAATATCTCGTTGCTTTAAAAAAGTTTTTTTGGGGGTTTAACGTCCCTTCAATTGCATGATCATATCAAGATCACAAACCAGCTACTCAAATTAACCTCACCCAGCTCGAGTGGGGTCGGGAATAGCATCACGAGGGTTCGAATTTGAATGAATGACCAATCCAACTCCTAGCCTCCTGGACGTTGCTTAACTTCAGTGACTGAATGAGAACTAGTGTATTGAACGTGCCATTTACTCTGGCTATAAAACAGTTTACACTAATTGGTAGGTAGATTTGAAGTCAGTGATGATTTGATTAATCACATCAGCCAGCCTGCGTGGCGTAATGGTTGTGACTACTACCCGTAGTCCAGAGATCCCGAGTTCGATCCCCAGTTGGAGCAGACTTTTCGAAGAAAATTCTGTTCCCTCCAAACACGTGAGGCTGGCATTTCCGGCCCTACCCAGGCTGGGTGAGGTTAATGTGGGTAGCTGGTACGATTCCCAGCGAATGGAGGGTAACACCCTCGTCCAGATCAGGACGTTAAAACCAAATAGAATCTTTGGCGTTAGAAAGGGTATCCAGCCATAAATAACGTGCTCCACCCTACCAACCTCAACCATGAGGTTGAACAATGCTGACCCCAAAAGCAACATAAGCTAATATGGGATAAAGGCGAGGGAGATATATACAGGGTCTTCATAAAGTCTCACCCAGGTCTAGGTTTCTCGAAACAGACTCAGAATATCAAAAAACGCAACAACCCGTATTCCTTTATATTTAGGGGGATTGATTTTCAGGGAATTTTTTTTTTGCCTACACGGCCTCAGTCAGGCTGGGCAATCTGGGCATGGACCAACTTTAAAATCTTAAATATAATGGTATGTCTTGTGGCATATTGTTTTAAAGGTCTTATTAAGAGAAGTTTATTACAACAAATTTTAGTGAGCTACGACTTACCGTTCTCGAGATACCGGGTCGGACGTCCTGCGTAATATCCATATATTTTGACCTATAACTCGTTAACCGTAAATTATGGAGAATTTTTTTCCTGTTAATAATTACTCCTTATGGCAAGAACTTTCGAACAAGTTAGAACTTGATTTTTTTTTCGTTAAATTTTTTTCGACTGTTCGTCCGGCTGGCTGACGAAACCGACCAGAAACTAACATCAACAGAGTATGTCGAGTTATAACTTGTTCGAAAGGTCTTGTCATAAGGAGTTATTATTAACAAGAAAAAAATTCTCCATAATTTACGGTTTTCGAGTTATAGGTCAAAATATATGGATATTACGCAGGACGTCCGACCCTGTATCTCGAGAACGGTTAGTTGTAGCACACTGAAATTTATTGTAATGAACTTCTTTCAATAAAACCTTTGAAACAATATGCCACAAGACATACCATTCTATTTGAGATTTTAAAGTTGGTCCATGCCCAGCCTGACTGGGGCCGTGTAGGCAAAAATTTTTTGGCTGAAAATCAATCCCCCTAAATATAAAGGAATACGGGTTTTTGCGTTTTTTGATATTCTGAGTCGTTTTCGAGAAACCTAGGCCTGGGTGAGACTTTATGAAGACCCTGTATATTGTGTATATATCACAATGATTCATGTTTCAGAAAGTAATTATTTATTGGATTTTTGATTGATCAAGTACTGTATTCAACAGTTCCCATCGGTTATCACGTTATCAGTGTTATCATACTAGTTAATATAAGTTATATCGATAATGGATATTTATTGGAATGGTCATGCCTTATTACTTTTGCTATTGACATTTTCATGTCTTTGCTCTGGCACATAACCAAAATTATGTGACGAAATTATGTAACGAAATTATGTAACGATATTATGTAACGATATTATGTAACGAAATATCGAATTGTAAAGGGAGAGAAGTCTTCTAATATCGGATATCGATATTATGGTTTCGATATTATCGATATACCTAATATCGATATTTTCGTTTCGATATTGCAACCCTAAGAGAAGAGGGAAAGTGTGTGTCATGCGCACAATACGAAATTTGGTCAGTTGGGTTTTGGACCTTGAATAGTAAAGATGAAAATGTCGAAATGGTTGCAGACTCGTATGCAAGCGTTTTTCAGTAAAACGTCTAGGTTAAACCCATTTAGTAGACAACTTGGGTTCATTGATTGATCCCGTGCTGCCAAATTAATACAACCTATCTCTTATTAAATTCTTGATCGTCTTTTTGCCATACTAGATCCAATTACGTGTGTGAATTTTCTGTTTCGTTCATCTTATGAGAAGGATTTTACTATCCATTCTCATGAACCTCACCCAGCCTTATTTGAGTATGATCAGGCCTGCATCTTTAAGGCTCGATCATGGAGTTACCCACCAAATTTTGTCTTCGCTGGCTGTAACTTATTTCCTGTGTATTGTTTTCCTCGTTCACGCTGGTTGGGATTTGGAAACATTTGAATTGAATTGTTCTGACAACACTGTACAACATAACGGCTGATGTTTTCAAGGTCAAAGAATAATGACCGTTATGGAGGTCAAAATATCTTGAGTTTTAACACTCACCTAATGTCTCACTAAATTTTCACGGTTGGTAAGGCTCTTTAGAACGATTTTTAAATTGAGATTTTTAGTTATTTAATATTTTTGCGCATGTGTTTTGGTGATTTGTGAACCCGAATATTATTTTGAGTGTGAATTAAAACTCGTCTATGCCGCTTGTTTTCCGTTAGTTTCATTTACCTCTCAAATCATCTGCATTCTGCATCTCCTTTCTTTCTTTCAAAAGGAAGGTTTCTTCTTGCATAGAAATCTCCGCTCAATCTAAACTTCGATAACCTCGTTTCGCCGTAGAGTGTAAAATTGGTTAAATTAACTTTCATATTTATAATTACCACTTACTTTCTTTTCTGCTGATTATTCCTTTGTCCGAGTTTCACCAGACAGTCTCAGCTTAATCTTGTGATTGCTCTTCTGTGCATTCCTTTCACTCGATAGTATCTGTAGTGTATCGCGTGGTGGTGTATTAGTTTTTGTTTTTCTAGACTTTGTGTAGCAATCAATATGAGGGAAATCGTTCATGTCCAAGCTGGGCAATGTGGTAACCAGATAGGAGCCAAGTTCTGGGAGATCATCTCCAAGGAGCATGGCATTGCCCCGACAGGCCACTACGAGGGAACCTCCGACCTACAGCTCGAGAGACTCAATGTCTACTACAACGAGGCGCAAGGCAAGCAGTGCTACGTGCCACGTGCCATCCTGGTAGATCTGGAGCCTGGCACCATGGACGCCATCCGGTCTGGTCCCTTTGGTCAAATATTCAGACCCGACAACTTTGTGTTTGGTCAGTCTGGTGCAGGGAACAACTGGGCCAAGGGTCACTACACAGAAGGTGCTGAGCTGGTGGACTCTGTGTTGGATGTCATTCGTAAAGAAGTAGAGAACTGTGACTGTCTGCAAGGATTCCAGCTGACACATTCCCTTGGGGGTGGTACTGGCTCTGGTATGGGCACACTCTTGATTTCCAAAATGCGTGAAGAGTACCCCGACAGAATCATGAACACTTACTCTGTTTTCCCATCACCAAAAGTCTCTGATACAGTTGTTGAACCTTACAATGCCACACTGTCAGTACACCAGCTGGTTGAAAACACAGATGAGACATTCTGCATTGACAATGAAGCCCTCTATGACATCTGCTTCCGTACCCTGAAACTGCCCACACCAACATACGGAGATCTGAATCATTTAGTGTCCCTCACCATGTCTGGTGTGACAACCTGTCTTAGGTTCCCAGGACAATTGAATGCTGACCTGCGCAAACTTGCTGTGAACATGGTACCTTTCCCTCGTCTCCACTTCTTCATGACTGGTTTTGCCCCTCTCACTGCCCGAGGAAGTCAGCAATACCAAGCTCTCTCTGTACCTGAGTTGACACAACAAATGTTTGATGCTAAGAACATGATGGCTGCTTGTGATCCACGACATGGCAGATATTTGACTGTCGCTGCTGTGTTCAGAGGTAGAATATCAATGAAGGATGTAGAAGATCAAATGATGAATATTCAAAACAAGAATGCCAGTTACTTTGTTGAATGGATTCCCAACAACTGCAAAACTGCTGTTTGTGATATTCCTCCAGTTGGTCTGAAAATGAGTGGTACATTCATTGGAAATTCTACTTGTATTCAAGAAATATTCAAACGTATATCAGAACAATTCAATGCTATGTTCCGAAGAAAAGCTTTCTTGCATTGGTACACTGGTGAAGGCATGGACGAGATGGAATTCACAGAAGCCGAGTCAAACATGTGTGATCTGGTGTCTGAGTACCAACAGTACCAAGAAGCTTCAATAGACGAAGGAGAGTTTGACCAAGAAGAGGAAGATATTGAAGAAAACTAATGGACTATTTCCAGAATCTTATTTCATGATCTGAGTAAGTATTAAATTTATTCAACTATTCTGATTCTTCTCACCATTTCCTATGTTGTAAAAAAATAATCATATTTCAATCAATAGCCATGTTTTTGTTTTTTTTTGGGAAAAAAATTCCAGGTTTAGTATTTCCAAATATTTCCATTTTCTTCCAAGTTAACTTCCCCACTATTTACGAAAGAAAAATGGAAACAATAATTTTTATGAATCCATTTTGGTTAACCAAACTGGAAGAAGATTTTTCCTCTTCCAAAAAAAATGACTTTCTTCCAGTTGGTCCTCTCTATTCCATTTGAATCAACTTTGGTTAGAAAGAAAAAAAGTTAATTTTTCCAATTTCTTCCTATTTCCAATGTTTTAAGACATGTTTTTTTTTAATTTGTAGTTTTCCTTGAACTGATTAATCTCCAATATTTTTTTGGGGCCTAACAAGGAACAGTCTGGAGTTGTTTAGTGAACATGCTGCTGCTCTGTGAGGTATTATTGAAGAAATCATGAACATTTTTGAAATGTTGGAACAACACTAGTTTTATTATTATTATTATTAAATTCTTTATTAGAAGGACATATGTTCAAACAAACAATGGTAAAATTTAAAATACAAAATTGACAATATAAATATAACCAGGGAAAATAACTATAAATAAAATATATACAGTTGTCCTAACTAAAGGATGGGTTTATTGCCTATGGCAATCCATTCCACCCAACCCTTGGTTTTATACCTTGAAGTTTATTCTTTTGCTTTTCTTTCTTGAATCTTCTGATGAAATATTTTTAACAATGAAATTTAATCTTCTGTTTTCAGTTTCCCCTTCGTTCTGTGCCATACATCTGCAAACAGCTTCTCTGGCTGCCTTACCCTTCAAGGTGAAGCCAGTGATATACAGCAACCCAAGGAGCCCCACGTAAACACAACTGGCAATTTCTTCCACAAGAGCCTGTGCCATTGACAAACAAATCAGCCAGAGCAGATTCCATGTTCAGAAAATATACCTCTAAGATAGATATCTTTTCATTTCAATTTACAAAATTTTAGACAACTCAATTTGATGTTTCTAAATAAAAAATACAAGTAATTTTTCTTTTACATCTATTCAGTTAATTTGGCTTAGTGAGATTATTCTTATTTTCAGATAACCTTCAGTAGGTACTGAAAAGGAAAATATACAGTGAAAATTAAAACTCACTTTGTAACTGTGTGTGTGTTTTGTTTTAAATTTTGACAAACTAGAAAAAAGTGTGTGTAATAGGATACAAGTTATTACTATTTTTATACCTTTCTTTATAAGATTCAGAACTTACACAGTTATGGGGCTCAAAAAAGTACTTAATTTAGAATTTTTGTTGTGAAATATTACCTTTTTTGTACTTTTTAACTTCTGTCATTCTTGTTTTTTTAATGCTTTGTTTTACTTACTCTGAATGTGGAAAAATATGTTTTGAAATACTCACTCTATGTTCTCTCTTTGTAATTTGTTCCTTATCTCTGATTGATTTCTTTCAGTATAATTTTTTGTGTCCAAACAGTTGTCTAGTATTATTATGATCTGATCTTCAAAGCTATGCAAATATTTGAAGAAAGTATTGTTCGTTCCATGTTCTCCTCATGTTATTTTTTCCTACTCCTTAAATTATTATTTGCCCCTGCTCATTCCATTATAATCATACATAAATTAACCACTGCACCTTCAAAGGTGTTTACGTGACATAAAATTTAACGCCCTGTTTAATTTATCCTCCAATGATTCAAAGGTGTTTAATTGATGTAAATGAATGCCCTGTTTAATTTATCCTCTAATGATACACATGCTATAGTAGACCACATTATTACCTAATTTATACTTCTGTTAAATATGTAAAAGTTGCATTGCCATATGTAATTTTGAAAGTATTTCTATAAAAATAAATACAATAATTATTTTTCATGGGTCAATATTTTGACAAAATACACAATAATATATGTGACTTTTATTTTCTTATACATGGTAATAAATATAATATGTAAGTAAATGATTAATATCATTTACTTAATAGAAATTGATACCTTAATAGGTATCAATTTCTACCACTTCTTTTGTTTCAAATAATAGTTTTCAATATTTTGATCCAAACAGCATGTTTCTATAACTAATGCCATAAAATAATTCTTACAGAAAAGAAGAAGAAGAAAAAGAAAAAAAAAAAAAAAAAAAAAAAACAAACTGCCTTCAAAATATAAGTAGAAACATCAGACCAGTTAAATAAGATTCATTTTTCAGAGCTTCATTTTTAAATAAGAAACACTCATGAAAATATGGATTTGCACCTGGTACAGTTATGCAATATTAACAATTAAAGAGAAATCTCCAGAGGAAATATAACACTCCAAAATAATATTTCCATACTCTGGCAAAACCAGGTTAAAATTTCAAATAAAAATTAACCCAAGAATTTTTTGTTTAAGTAACCGAGCAATGAAATTTGACATACAGCTACAGGGTTCAACTACACATACTTTTTTGTGTGGCGTTAATACCAAAAGAAATGTCAGTTTTAAATGTAACAAATCCCATTATACCTTAGCATAAAGAACCAGTTAGTTACTGTGACAAACCCTCACCTTAGATAGAAAGCTTCTAATTGAAAGAATACAAATTTATTTTCCTGTGTCTCAAAGGGTTATTAATACTTCTGATTTCTAATATTAGTAATTTATTGGAAGTAATATTGTTAACTGAATTTGTTGGTATGAAATAAAATGGCCAAGTAAAATCTAAGAAAATGCTTCAGGAAAGGCAATAAGGATAAGCGATATGAATTTGAATTCATAAGAGAAGTACACTGATAAATATGTACAAAAATCTAGAATTTGCTGAAACAGAAGGAAACATAAAATAAATAGGATAGATATGATATGAAAACATTAACACCAAGGATGGAGGAGCCTGAGGAAAATTAAAAGTAAGAAGGAGAAGAAAGAAAAAAAAATCATGGTTTTAACCTTAGTAAATAAAACAAACTTGTAGTTATATTATTGTTTAAAATAATTTCTTAAACTTGAAGAAAATATTATGGATACTCCTTTTGAAAAGGAGAGAAATCGTATGGAGCACAATACCTAATTACAACAATATGAACTAACTGAAAGATATAAATTTGAACTATAACTAGTAGTAAAAAATATAATGAACATGAATATAACATAGACATTAAGTGATTATTATGGTAACACAAAGTACATGACTCACAAGCAATAAAAGATTTGATATTAGGAAGATTAGTCAAGGCACTGAGAAAAGTCAAGAAAACGTAAATTTTATGACAATTATCAAAAGCTTAAGAGAGAATTGAAAGATAAAACATTAAGCACAAAAACAACTAGAAATAAATTCACAAGGTTTTAACAATAATGTCCTGAAAACATAAGGAGTCACTTATTTAATTTGTTTATAGGACTTGATACAATACCTATGGGGATCCCACCTGTAAGGCAACTGCTAGATCAATAAGATATTATTTTCTTGAAAAAATATGAGAGTTTCACAGTCTCTTATTTCGTAGCTATGAAACAGCAGCTACTGAAGACACTTCTTGTGGTCTGTGTTGAAAATTGCCTATCCTGTTTATATGCCTCACCTCTGATGGTTGAGAAGTGACACAATACTTACCATTTAGGTGATGGGTCAACACGAGCGCACCGGAAGGTTTCCCTACAAAATAATATTTTTTTGTCAGCTCTGGGATTCGAACCCGGGACATTCTGCATGGCAAGGGATTGATTACCTTACCCACTGCGCTATTTGTGCGCTTTCGTTAAAAAATATGATGGGTTGAAAAATTTAGAGGAACTTTCAAGCATTGAAATTCCAAGATTATCAGGAATATACAATGTTTGGTATCTAAGGTATTGAACTCTCTCGTTCAGTAGGACAAAAGGCCTAGTGAAAAACAACCATTTATGTACAAGCAAAAATATTGAAGAAGAATAACACGCCACATGTAAAGAGTAATTTATTTACAGGGCATCATAAATATAGTATCTCATCTGTGTTATTTAAAAATAAAAAGAAATTTTATGAGGATAATTTGCAAAAATATAGAATTCACAATATTTGTACATCGAAAATCCCAAGAATGATATCGATTTTTACATGAGCAGTTTCAAATAAAATAAATTTCTATGGGTTTTATTGGTCGCTTTGAAGTAAATGTTCAACACCCAAGTGCATAGTCCCTAATATGTATCGCATATTAGCTAATATGTTGCTATTGAGGTCGGCATTGTTCAACCTCATGATTGAGGTTGGTAGGGTGGAGCACGTTGTTTACGGATGCCTTTCCTAACGCCAACGATTCAATTTGGTTTTAACGTCCTAATCAGGACGGGGGTGTTACCCTCCATTCGCTGGGAATCGTACCAGCTACCCACAATAACCTCACCCAGCCTGGGTAGGGCCGGAAATGTCAGCCTCACGTGTTTGGATGTTACAGAATTTTCTTCGAAAAGTCTGCCCCAACCGGAGATGAAACTCGGGATTTCTGGACTACGGGCAGTAGTCCCTAATGAACAGATTAAATCAATCAACTATTCACGTAATCAAACGACTAATGGCCGTGATTAATCAGGCTATACAACTGGGCCTTACGTTATCAACTCATATTGTTGATACAAGTTAAATATCCACTTCAATACTCCGAACGGTAGAATACCTCTAATTTATTTAGAAGTAAAATGAACTTACTTATTTAATATCCATTTCAAAACTTAAAAAATAATTGAATAAATCATACAATAATTCTAAGCCACATAGCTTGACATTGGAAAAGCAAATAGAAACTACACTAAGGGCGAAATTAATAGACAAATTCTATATCACAAGTCACTGCTAAGCGTCGGTTTTCCCTATCTTATACAGTACGCAATCTGTGACTGAGCGCCACAGAGGTATTGAAAATACGTCTATTAATTCCGCCTTAAGAATCACAGTGAATTCTACGAAATTTGATATCTAACTGAATATTGGACTAGAGAAAGAATACTAAAATGTCATACGGCCTCTAAAATTTCAAATGACACATGTGCAAGAAAACAAGTTGTCCATGTATGCTGAACAACTTTATTACTGTGGCTATTTTGATTTGCTGACATAAAAATGTGCGAGTATCTCCTATATTTTCTATAACATACTTGGACTTCAAGGGGCATCGGGATTCTTATGGAGACAGGTCAGGTAAACCCTTTATATGAGGACAGAATTCTAGTACACTTGTAAGTTTACAGATGGGGAAGTGGTTCTACTTGTTTAATAGTTAGCTTGTAGATTTTGTTCACCTCGGAAAATCATCGGTCTTGAGGTACACGGATCGATTTGATGATTTTACTTTGCTGAAAAGAAAAAAAACAAATGCTAAAAAATCGAAATCGATTTTATTTTACACTGTTAAAAAATTAACCAAACACTGAAGATTTCGCAACTAATCACAATGATTCTTGCTTTGAAAATATTCTAAACTAAAATTATTATTAAAATTATGAGCATTAGTATAATAGATACAATTAAATGAACGTGAAAGGAGCCTAGACATTGGATTAGGGAGTTCATATAATCCTTCCACCACTGTCAGGTAGGTACCTAAGTAATTTTTTTGAAGATTTTCGAAAAAAAATTGATCTCCCCAAATCAATGGCTGAAAAATCATCATTGCAGCAATTTGTTGATCTTACAAAATTATCCACCACCACCACCTGTATAAAAATCATTAAAAAAAAGATATATAAAATTGTTCAAAAATATTACTGTGTCGCCTGGCAAGCATCACTGATGTCAGTTAAATAAATATATATGCCAATCTTATGGACATCTCATAAAATTGGGGTTAAATATATGATAAACTGAATACTGGACAAGTTAAATTTTGGACACGCGTCTGCTCGGTGGGGGCTCTTGTAGATTTAAGGTCACGTGATCAATTTTCACCAATCACAGTGCTCCAAATTGATCACGTGACCTAACATCTACATGAACCGAGACCTGGCAGGCGCATCTCGATCAGTCCATTAGTAAAGTCATTGCTCGCTGTGTCAATTACAGACAAACCTGGATATAAGAGAAGAATTTTCAGGACAAACTTACTTCTCTATAAGGGCAAATAACCTCTATAAGAAAAACCTGGAAATAAGAGAGAAAAATTCCCTTGAGTTCTCTTATATCCAGGTTCCACTGTATTACTATCATAGATTTAGAAAGTAGATAACGAAATCTGGTCGAGAACTGAAACACCCTTCTGCATAGGAAATACCATACGCTGGCTGGATTAAAGAAAATGGCGCACACCATGCTAATAGAATTACGGCGTACGCCATTTTTTTTTTTTTTGAGGTAATGCTTCACATAAGATGCCCAGAGAACATTGTGAGTTCTTCATCTATTTATTGTTTTTAAATCTA
Source organism: Bactericera cockerelli (assembly GCA_024516035.1). Classification (NCBI taxonomy): domain Eukaryota; kingdom Metazoa; phylum Arthropoda; class Insecta; order Hemiptera; family Triozidae; genus Bactericera; species Bactericera cockerelli. Next base: position 6,670,897 of record CM044957.1, read on the forward strand.
CGATTACCATACTATAATTTTAAATCTACACTGCTGGAATAAAGGGACTTTTTAGTCTCACCTCGGCAGTATAAACAAGGTAATTTCTATTCTATTTTAATCCTCACCTGGTATTCGGCCTCTGTGTCCATGATGCCTGTAGCGGCCACCACCTGATACTGGGGAGCCTTCATCTGCGCGGAGCTCTTGCGCAGAAGACGCAAGCAGGTGCTGATTTTCCTCGGGTCTCGACACAGCGACATCTGGTGGGGCGAGTGGCTAGGGTCTAGAATCAGCAGGTGCAGGGATCCGTCACGAAGCTGCTCCACACCCATCACTGTGCGACTGTGCCCTGGGAATAATAATAATAAGAGGAGTGGCTAGGGTCTAGAATCAGCAGGTGCAGGGGTCTTTCCATCCTTCTTAAATATGTCTCATATATTATTTAAGTAGGATTTTAATTTAAATTTAATTTTAATATTTCAATTTTTCTAAAGTAAGTTATTTTAAATTTAATGACATATTATGTTGCAATCATGAGAGAAAGTTATACATACCTTGATGTTGTAGGTACAAAGGTGGTTTGAAGTCGTCTTGATTGCTGAAATATTCCAGGATCCAGTTGAACAACTCAGGATGACAGCCATCCGAGCTGGAAGGCTGATGGAAATCCAACAGCTGACATCTGCAAAAAAAAAGTTATCATATTGGTGTTAAATCACTCTTTTGACATCACAACTACTCAAACTAGCTTTACTAAATCTACGCTGAAACCGGGACTTGAACCACCGACCTCCAGGTTACAAGTCCGCCGCCTTGTCGATGTGTTGCGTTTTTCAGATGTCAACCGACCTCAGTAGCTTGAAACTCTAACTTGTAGATCGGTCTTCCCGGGTGTTGAGCACAAGAAGTAAATATACATTAAACTAAATACAGTCAAATCTGGATATAAGAGAACTGAAAAATACAAGAGTAACATCAATATAAGAGAACAATTTTCAGGTCGAACTTACGTACCTCTCTATAGGGAAAATAACCTGTTCATAAGAAAAACCTGGTTCTAAAATCACCTGATTCTCAGAGAAGACAGAAAAGTGACCAGCTCAGTGGCCCCAATCCATTTCCTCGTGTTGACTAGAGCCAGGCCTAGCTGGTCAGCACCCTGTATATCAAAGCCTTGTCGCCAGGCCCACTCGATGTGACCCTGTATACGGGATATGCTGGGCATTGTGCTGCGGGCTGGCTCTATCTTCGTGCCTGATGTCTGCCATAACCTGTAGAGCTGGTCATTGTAACCTGCACGGAATAGAAAATATTAAAATAGAATATAAAATAATGTAGAGAAGAATAGAATATAATGAAATAGTTATCATATTTGTGTTAATCACTTTTGTGATATCACAACTACTCAAACTTGCTTTACTAAATCTATGCTGAAACTGGGACTTGAAACACTAACCCCCAGGTTACAAGTCTGCCACCTACTGAGGTTGGTAATATAATAATGAAATAGAATAAATTATAAATATAATTAAGCGCACGAGTACTCACTTGCCATGAAGAAGCTCCCGGTTTCGAACCCCCGAGCCATAATTTTTTTTGTACCTATTCAAAATTTGGCTACAGTTGTTTGTATGGGATACCTTCCAGTGTGCTTGAGTTGACCCAGCACCTAAATGGGAAGTATTGTGTCACTCCCCGTCCATCAAAGGGGAAGAATACTGCTGTTTCTAAAAAAGCTGTTCTTTGATAGCAACAAAATAAAAAATACTGTGAAACAATCATCTTATAAAATTGAGAAAAAGTTAAATATGAAAAAATAATAATATGAATTTCATATTTCAAATTTCTGTCGAGTGAAGACAAGTGTTTATCTTTTTCTCAATTATGACAATATTTGACAAAGTATCCCTCCTGCAAAAAAAAAATCTTATAAAATTTTAAGTGACCTGTGTGATGCAGCAGTGCAGAAAGCATCATCTGGATGTTCCGGAAGCCACAGCCCCAGCCTCGGTCCCCGTATGTTGAGGCATAGTGATCCACGGTAGTGCATGTTAGGGCTTGGTTTACATTTCCACACTGCATTGATCCTGATCTGATTACTTCCACAATATCTGGGAGGAGTATGATATAGTAGTATAGTATAGTATAGTATAGTAGTGCTTTATTTAGACTGTCAGCTCGAGACAAGAAGTCCCATTACGCTAACAGTTTATGATAGTAAAATTTTCTTTAAATAATTAAATCAAAATCTCCAATTTTAATTTGTATGCAGTTGAAGATAACATGTTATAACAGTTGTAACTACTACTTGACAAAGGTTGTGATTTTGAGCAGAACTTTAACTTTTTTTATTACCAATCTCTCAAAAGAACACATGAAGGTTGCATTTCCAGCCCAAACCATGATGGTTGAGGTTAATGTGGGAAGCTGGTATAATTCTCAGCAAGTGTAGGATAAAACTCTTATTTTGATAAATAATTGAGAATTTATAACTAATCTAAATGAATGAATGCTACATCAACACAATTGAGGACAATACTTTTGTGTGGATCCACAGGTAATGCAAACATTTTTTGTTTGTATTGACACATAAAATGATCAATTTGTTATTTGTGATAATGATTAGTCATAGTGTACAAACTAGGACTTAAAATAATAATAATGAAAAGAAAAAAAAAAAAAAAAAAAAAAATAGCTGTGGGGAACTGCAGTTCCATAGCTCCTCAATGCCTATCATGCCTTACTGATATAGTGATACTGAATATGCAGTTTAGAGTAGGAGTAGTATTGTTTCTAAGATATTAAAAAATCATCATATAATCAATCAGTATTAACAGAAAACAGAGAATCCTATTTAAAACTGACCTTTGGTACAAGAGGAGCAATCATCAAAGCCATTGCTTTCAGCATTGCGCAGGAAGATTCTTTTCTCGTAGTAATCAGCTACAGACAGTTCCCCTGAATAGACTGCTTTCTCCATATTGGCAAGACTTTGTTGATTGAAATTGCCATCATTGTCCATGCCTGAAAAACAAAAAATGCAAATAATGGTTAAAATATGAAAATTAGATAATATGTTTATTTGGTGGATATCAGAGGCAGCCTCCGTGGCATAATGGTTGTGACTACTGCCCGTAGTCCAGAGTTCCCAAGTTCAACTCCCGGCTGGTGCAGACTTTTTGAAGAAAATTCTGTTCCATCCAAACACGTGAGGCTGTCATTTCCGGCCCTACCCAGGCTGGGTGAGGCCAATGTGGGTAGCTGGTACGATTCCCAGCGAATGGAGGGTAAAACCCCCGTCCTAATCCAGGACGTAAAATCAAATAGTATCATTGGCGTTAGGAAGGGCATCCAGCCGTAAAAAATGTGCCAAAACCAATCAACCTCAACCATGAGGTTGAACAACGTCGACCCTGCTTGAGCGGGATAAGACAGAGTAAAAGAAGAAGAAGAAGATCAGAGAAAAATAAATGGGAAGATATAGGATTGTTTACAATGTTGTGGGTACACAATCACTATTGAAAATATGTATCAAACACCTCGGCCGAGGTGTGAAGAACGCCTATACAAAGAAAGAGACAGCCCGGCAGAGTGTAAGGTTACGGAAAACATAGTTCCCATGCATTTCATGTACTTTCAGCCAGCGAAAAGTGCAACATAAATTTCAAAAATAGCAATTTTTATTTCAGAAATGGACTCTACGTTGAAAAATAAATTGATTTGACTTTTTGTTTGACTTCCTAGGCCAACGGGAACCCTATTTTCGAGACCCCCCAACAATCGTGAAAGACATGAAAAGATTCATAATTTTTTTTTTTTTTTTTTTTTTTTCCGTTTTTTTTTTTCATACGGATCCTTTGAGACCCGACTTCGTGTCTTTAACTTGGCACTGAAGATTAAGTGAGGTGTCTAAAGTGATCAAGATATAATGGAGATGAGCCCGGACCAAAAAAAAAGTCTACATTATAAGCGGGCGGCCCATTTGGGCGGCCTCGGGTTTTGGGAGCCCAAATCGGGAATTGAAGGATAATACTAGTCTTAAGTGGTATCAAATGAAAGATCTTGATGAGCAGATACCGAATCAATTGATTTTATTCCTTCATCCGGACCACTGGGTGGTACCTGGTGGCCTTTTCATTTTCTTTGGCGGGTAGGTACCTTCGAATCCTTCTTAGTGGTCAGATCTTGGCCAGTATGTATTTTTCGAGATGACCTCGCTCTCTCTGTGCAAAATTTTAATGTTTAAGTTTCCAAGTATTAATTTAGTTAGCTCATTTTCTGCCCTCGTTTCTTCAGAAGACAACTTTGTCTATTGGTAGCATGCTCGATCTGCCACCCTGTCAGCACGGGTTCGAATTCTGGCGGGGGCGAAATTTTTTAGCTCTATTTTTTCAATTTGGGCTTAACGTTATTTTGTTTTTCCGATCTTTATATTTGATCTTCATGACGACACCATTACCCTCGCGAGGAAAATAGTAGTAGTTGCAGAATTGGGCAATGACCTGTGGCGGCATTACGAGATTAATTTTGGACAATCATGGGTAGCATACAAAGCTGGCACGACACGACGACTTGGTTTCGATCCCCTTCAGGCCAGTTTTTTTTTTTCTCTGTTCATCATGTCCGGGGTACACTCATACCTCGTGAGGTACTTACTTACTTTACTTTCCGTGTCCTCTTCGTTCCTCGGTCAAATTTTGTACTTCCAATACTCTGAAACATTTAGGGCTTTTTTGTTTGCCTGAAGTAGGTCATCCAGTGTGCAGGGGTTTTCTAGTAGACGACATACTAGAAGATGTTCATGTGTTTGGACTTCCCCACATTCACATTTATCATTTTCTTCGTATCCCCACAGTTTCATATTGTACTTGCAGCATGATACTCCAGATCTTAGACGATTTAGGGTCTTCCAGTTTACATAGGGCTGATCTGATCCTGTGGGCAACTCTTCTTTAAGCGGAAGTAAGGGTTGGTGTACCTTTTGGTTCCATAGATGTATTTTTCTATCATTTGCTGAAGTGGTGGTCAATGGTTTTGTAGTTTGCAGAAAACTTTTTCTTGATTTCAGTCGAACAGGTTGTATACTATGATTGTGTAGGGGATGTCGATCATCAAAAAGTTGTTTGTGTCTTTCAACCTCTGCAGCGACTATTCTTCTAATGTTTGGTGGGGATATCCCTGCTAGATAGTAAATTTTGTCGATAGGAGTTGGCTTAAGGCACCCAGTTATTATTCGACAGGATTCATTTATAGCAATGTCAACTTGTTTACAGTGGGCTGATGACTTCCATACAGGAGCAGCATATTCAGCTGCTGAACAGCTTAGCGCAATTGCTGAAGTTCGAAAAGTCCCTCACGAGGTATTGATAAGGGACGTCACCACCGAGTTCTCTCCCACTCATGGTTTTATCACCACCGCATTGTCTCCTGCATTTTTACCTGAATTTTTACCTACATAGTTTGGGCCTAGCATAAAAATTATAATCGAAACACCTAATAGGCATCTTTGATATAGACCTGAGGCATGGCCTTCTATATATTTACCTAACCCTACTATAAACCCGAGGCATTGCCTTCTATGTATTATCCCTAAATCTACTATATTCCTGAGGCATGGCCTTCTATGTATTTTACCTAACACTACTATACACTCAAGGCATTGCCTTTCATTAGTTAGGGATTTTGAAGATTTCCTTTTAAAAAGCCGATTCTTATATAAAAATGTTAATTTTTTAGTTTCCATTTTCTTAATTACCCAATGTAAAAAAGCATGGTCTTATTTCTGCGAGAGATATTTGTGGTGACCCCTGCAACAAGCCGGAGAGAATTCGGGTAAGAAAAGGTCAACGGGAGAGAACTCATTACCTCACCTTGATATGGTGATTACAGATTAATTTCTTTGGCATTTGTAAATCCAGGTGTTTTAGTGTCCCTCATGGGAGCTCCGAGGTCTATTTAGCATTGAAAGATAAACCTTACATAGGTACCTATGCTAAAACTATAATTATCTTTAAAAAAAAAAAAAAAAAAAAAAAAAATGGAATATGAGACAACTTGGTAAATCCACATTTTCCCAGCTTATTTACTTTTGTTATTCATAATGTTTCAGTAGTGCATGAGCCTATATTTTCATACAAAAAGAACTGATATCCCCCAAAAACACCACTTCGTGGTTAAAAAAAGAAGAACGCCTCACTGAATAGAATGATTATAATTAGCGAAAAATACATGATATCAAATTGAGAACACCTTTACCACCTCTCTTTCTATTTCTCTGCACTCCTCTCTGAATTTATTCCTCTTATGTTTATCTTTCTTTATCCTTTATAGGGGTCATTCCAAACTTGATTTCTCTTTAAATTTACTTCTTGAACGGCAATAAAAAATGGCGGTCGCGGTGTAATTTTTTCGATTCGAATCAAATAAGTTCAGAAAAATCATACTGCGACCGGCATTTTTTATTGCCGTTCAAGAAGTAAATTTAAAGAGAAATCAAGTTTGGAATGACCCCTATAAAGGATAAAGAAAGATAAACATAAGAGGAATAAATTCAGAGAGGAGTGCAGAGAAATAGAAAGAGAGGTGGTAAAGGTGTTCTCAATTTGATATCATGTATTTTTCGCTAATTATAATCATTCTATTCAGTGAGGCGTTCTTCTTTTTTTAACCACGAAGTGGTGTTTTTGGGGGTTACCTAAAAGCAATAGGTTAACTTGAAGAATAAATTTATAACTACACAATTTAATGGTCATATCTTGGAGAAGATACCAAAGCAGAACACGCCTTAGACATAAAGGCAATGGCAAATTGTTTATTTTTGCAGTTTCCTGTAAATTATCATCATTTCTATGTAATTTGTTATTAAAATATTGGTCTCTTTTAGTCTGCCATTTGTTTGGGTCTTCAGCATTTCTTTCTATTTATTAGTAGCTGTTAGAGGTGAACCATATGTAACATTATCAAATTGTTTAAGTTCCAATATACACTATCACAGAAGATAGTGATAAAGTGATACTAGAACAATAACAGTAATAAAGCAGTAAACAATCCCATACTCACCATATTGAGCCCGCAACAGTTCAAACTCTTGTTGCTCTTGTAATTTGCGGGTTTCCAATGCCTGCCGTTCATTTTCTAAAGTTTGCACAAGTTGATTGGTTGATGGAGTCATAGGTGTGGAGCCTTTGGAGAAATGGCTCTCAATGTGTTTGGTCAGCTCTAGCGTTGATGAGAAATTGTTCAAACAGCAAACTGGACATTGAGGTGACTGGGGTTTCCCAGGACTGAGAATGTCACTGTGTTCTATGTTGACATGAAGTTCAACATCAGAACTTTTATCAAAATTTTTGTTACACAAGGGACATTTGAGATGCCGAGGAGAGTTACCGGAGGCTGATGATTTTACAGAAGGACTTGTAAGATCAAAATGTTCTCGATTCACATGATTTTCCATATCTTTTGTATTGTCACTGGTGAATTTGTTACAGATAGGGCATATATTTAAGGGAGACATTAATAAACGGGGTCTTGGTTTTGTATTGGACAGTTTCAAATCTAAATTTTGCCTCTGAGGAGAATTGGTCCCTGCACCACCAATCCTGCATGTGTCAACTTCTGTTTTGTTAATATTGGCAGTGCTGGAACTAGCATATCCATTAACTTTCATGTTCTGCATGTCATTTGACAGTCTTGTGTTTTCATCTATCTTGGAGACTCCATTGCAGAGTTCATACTCTTCATCAATGAATGCAATCATCTCTTGGTCTGGTGTAAGATACTCCAAGTGATCTAGGTTCACGTGGGATAGCATCTCTTCTGTGCTACTACTGACAAGGTTGCAGATTGGACAGGTCAGAGTATTCTGCATGTGACATTGCACAACATGTACCCTCATCTCTTCATCTGACAAGTTAGAAGCACCACAAATCTCACATGAGTATTCCAGGGATTGACTTTTTTCAGCCATGATTGTAAGATCTGAAAATAATAATATATAATAATCTTCAACATAGGTACTTAGAAATACAGAGAGTCCATAAACAGCAAATCAAGGGACTGGCAGTATCTTCCTGCTCACTGATATTTCTTGCTTAAATTGAGAGTAGGAATAAGAATCATGAGTTTTCCCCCAGTTTCCTGTTTACACAAGTCCTATTTACTGTGAAAATTGGGCTTTTTTTACAAGTCATTAAACCCTTGGAAAACTACAAGCTAGCCTTGCTTGTTACGGTTGGCTAGTATATTCTTATACTCCTCTGGCAAAAAAACTGGTCTTCTCCCGGGCCTGATTAACATCCCCCAGCCAGACAATATTCACTCTAGTATTAGAACTGCTGCACCCTGCTCCCTAGAGGGGCAACTGCTGATAATAACAGCAACTACCGTACTGTCAATATGTGAAAGAAATTAGTGTAAATCATGTCATGAACCCATTGAAAATTATGTCTGAAAGATAATATTGGCAAATTTTCAACATAGCTCTGATAGCACATTTCTACCTGATGGTCAACATTTTTAATGAAACCTCTGAGTTGTTCACTACTGTAATACCTTTCAACCATTGAATTGTACTTGGGTTGACTTAATGCCACAAGACTTTTTTCTCTAGGGTTTGTCAAGAATAAGGTCAGTCGAGCCAGGAAAAAAATTTAAGAGCTAAAAGATGAGACAGCACAGTACACATTTTGGCTTAGGGTGGGTGGCAAAGCCATGATATGGTCACATAATAAGTAAAGAAAGGAAAATAATAAAGGCCAGGTTCAGAAAATAATAGGATTACAACAAAGATACAAACTATCACTCAAGTCAGGCTATAGTGTATAGTAGTATAGTATAGTAGTGCTTTATTTAGACTGTCGGCTCGAGACAAGAAGTCCCATTACGCTAACAGTTTAATATAGCACCTCTTTATTTATTGTAAATTTTACATGATTTTACATTATTGAATATAGAAAAATATAACATAAATTGCAATTAATAATGTGAAGGAAAAAAAAAAAAAAAAATAATAATAAAATAAAGTTACCCAAACACACACACATTCACACTTAGCACGAGTAAAAAGGAGGAAGGAAGGAGTGGTAGGAGAGATTGGGATTTTATAGGGCTAAGGAGTGGTTGCCAACTGCTTCAGTAAGCTTTGCTTTGAAGGAATGTTCAGATAGTGAGTTAAGGATAGGATAGGGTACGGAGTTCCAGAGGTTCACAGAGGAGACTAGGAACCCTTTGTGGTACGCCTCCGTTCTACAGGATGGGATTTCTAGGAGGAGTGAGTGAGACCTAGTTTCTCGTGTGCTAATAGTAGAACGGAAGCAATATTTCTCAAATAGATATGAAGGAGACTGAGTAGAGAGGATTTTGAAGACAGAAAATAGAGTAAGGAGTTTTTCTCCGGTCCTCTACCTTTAACCATTGAAGATGGTTCAGGTAGGGAGTTATATGTTCCCAGCGCCTAACATTGAAAATAAAATGAGCACATGCGTTTTGTGCCCGTTGTAATCTAATTGATTCCTCCTGGGTGAGTCCCAAGAGGATTGGGGCACAATATTCAAACAATGGCAAAACATAGAATTTTATAAGGAGTTTTCTTGAGTTCAATGAGAGATACTTTTTAAGACGACCTAATGACCATAGTGCCCCAAAGACCTTTTTTCTTACATTGCTCACCTCAACAGTCCAGCTCAAGGTATCGTCAAAGAATATACCTAGATTTCTTGCTGATTGTACAACTTCAATGTCATGTCCATTTACTTGGATGAAGGGAGATGGGGGGAGATGTTTCGAAAAAATTCCATGACTAGCAATCAGTAAAACCTTAGTTTTTGAAGAATTTATTTTAAGTCCATTGATTTTTGACCATTCTACAAGTTTGGTGATCTCGCTATTGATGATTTCGGCCGTTTCGATAATTTTGTCTGGTTTGAACACAAAGTAGAGTTGTAAATCATCTGCATATAGATGAAAGCGAGATGATAAGAAACAAGTAGAGATATCATTGATGAATAGACTAAAAAGTAGAGGACCCAGAACGGAGCCTTGAGGTACCCCTGAAACTACTGGCATCCATTTGGATCTCTTATTGCTTGCTCCTAGTACACATTGAGTATACCTACCATTATTGTAATCCTACTTTATAATTCCGCCCCAAATCTTCACTTGGCATAGTTCACATTTATTGACTCAACCTTCTTTAGAAAATTTGGGTTCGTTGACAACTTACATCTACTTACAACAATTTTCTTCCTAGCACCAATATTATCTGGTCTTGATATCTTTTTATGGGGAGCACCAACACATGATTCCTGATAGGTAAGATTTGAGTTGGGAGTTCACCCAACTTCCAGAATAACAGAAGTTTATCTACTGCAATTTGAAGCTAAACACTACACTGAAAATTTAACAGAACTGCATGCGGCTAGATTTGACTACTTTGAAGTTAATCTCGGGTCTGCAGCATTGGAAAACAGGTGAAAAGTTCAGAAAAGAAAAACACTGCGGACTGCAGAATAAAGAAAAAATTTGGTGCAGAAAATTTTCTTTTTAAGTGATAAGGATTTTGGTTTCCATGGTAACGGATTTAAATCGAGCGGGTACTTTCTTTGGCCGCTAGAATGCGCTTCGTGTACTAAGTTCTATTCACAACTATTTCGGAGTAACGAGATTTTTACGAGACATGTCTCGGACTATAACCGATTATTTCAATATTATTTGTATCAAAAAATTTCTCTTTAATCTAAATTTCATTTACATAGTTTCCAGTTTCCATCCTCCCAAAATTCAAAGGACATAAATAAATACTTTTCTGTCAAGACATTCTCATCGTTATGCAAAGCAGTTTATGTCTGGTTTTTGAAATCTATCTCGGATGATTCCGAGATAGATATAACATTGATCCATTGGTGGCCTTGCAATTTGCATTCGAGTTCAAATGGTTAAGGCCCTACTCTGGTTAACCGTAGCGCCGTAGTGTAGGGATCGGTAGCGCGTCGGTTCAAACCCCACCCAATGCATCACGGGGGTGCGAACTAGTATAGTCACCATCCTAACCTTCCTGGGACGTTCCACTTTAGGGGTTTCACGAGAATCCGTGTATTCAACGTGCCATTGATGAAGGTTCAGACATGGTGGGTCACCCACCACGTCCTAACCTCGCTGGAAGTTGCTTAACTTCAGCAATCCTCCTTTTTACTTTCCTTATTCTCTAGTATATTCAACGAGCACTTATTGACTGTCACATTACATCTACGCAGTACTTATAGTACTGAGTTAAAAGCTGTACCTAGTTCTGATCTAGTAAGTGGGTGACCCACTGTGACCCAGTGTTATATTCCATGCTGTCGTGTGCGGAAGATTATGTAGTGTGAGGGCTAATTTAAAATCGCTAGGACCAGATGGCGCGTTGAATGCACCGGTTCTCGTACAGGATCACTGAAGTTAAGCAACGTCCACCGAGGTGAAGACCTCGTGATGCTGGCATTCCGGCCCAACCCAGGCTGGGTGAGGTTAATGTGGGTAGCAGGTTTGTGAGTTTCCTGCGCATGGAGGGTAACACCCCCGTCGTAATAGGACCATGCATTTGAAAGCGACGTTAAACCCAAATTTAAAAAAAAAAATGTACCTTGTATTTTCTTCTTTGTTATTTATTTTTCAAACTATTTTATCAATTATTTACATTATATTACTTTGTCCTCCGAATAAAGATTTTTTGTTTTTTTTTTTCCTTGTTCATATTATTAATATTGTCTATTTTTATATTTACCATTATTTGTCTGTATATATGTTCTACCTACTAATAAAGAGTTTCTAAATAAATAAAGATTTATATGTACCTATAGGTAATAATAATAATGTGAGGAATCCTCTCTTATCGTACGTGTTGAAGTTACGCCATCTTGTAATAATTCTAATTAGCAATGAATTAATGGACTGGCTGTAAGACTGTTACCATGACGTGTGAACTATTGCATGTTTGAAACAATGTAGGTGCCAGCATGGATCTTGCGAACCCTGGCCGAGCCTCGTGTGAGGAGGTTTCTAATCAGGGATCATTCAGCAAAATAATGCAAGTACTTTGAGCGCGCGATTAGCTCAGTGGTTAAGCACTCGCTTGTCATGCGGAAGGTCCCGGGTTCGAACCCCCGCGCCGGCAAAAAATTGTATTCAAAATTTGGTTACAGTTGTTTGTAAGGGATACCTTCCGGTGCACTCGTGTAGACCCAGCACGTAAATGGGAAGTATTGTGTTACTTCTCACTCATCAGAGGGAGGCATACTACGGGATGGGCAAGCTACTGAAACCGACCATAAGCGTTTACAGTATCTGCTGTTTCATGGCTACGAAATAAAAAAGGCTGTGAAATACTCATTTTTTTTTTATTTTTAATCGGATACTGTGTAGCCAGTTTAAGAGATTCTCAAGATATTTCTCCATTGCCATCGTCTGGTTATTATGTCACTCCATGAAAACACCTTACCTATTCAAATTAATTTAAAATATACTACTTTTTATTACCTTGATAAAATGCATAGAAATACTCTTATTAAAAAAAAAACTATTGCCTTGAAACTTGAAATAATGCATAGAAATACATGTATCTAGAAAAATAGAAAGTAATAATATTACGTGTACGATCTTGAGATTAAGTTCATGGTTTATTGCTACTAGCCTCTCTGTCTCCTACAGTAAGGTATCATGGACTTGCTTCGAATCCCAAACAATGCTTGAAATTTTCCTAATCTATTTCAGAATTCAACCTCATAAAAATGGCACTAAAAGAACTGGTAGTTTTATTGAGGTAGTAATAATATTAAAAAGGCAACTTGTTTGCGATTAAAGTTTAAAAAATAATAATATTAATAGACAAAATTGAGATTGATAGGTATTGGTTTTCTCCATCTAGGGGCGAAATTAATAGACAAAATCCAGTTCTCAAGCCATGACTAAGCTTTGGTTTTCCTCATGTAAGACAGTACGCTAATCGAGAATTACCGCCCCTAGTATCTAGTTTTTCTGACGGGATTTTGATCATGTTTTTTTTTTTTTTTTTTTTTTTTTTTTTTAAGATGAGTATTACCCAGCCTTTTTTATTTTGTAGTCATGAAATAGCTACTGGTGTAGAAGCTTGTGGTGTGTGTTTTTATCTTGCCCATCCCATAGTATGCTTTCCCTCTGATGGGCGAGCATATTTGCTTGTCTTTGCGCTTGTATTAATGATACGTTAATACTTGTATCATTAGTTTTGAGCGAATGGACATCCCCTTCATGTTATAACCAAATAATAAAAATGTTGACTAGGAGCAAGGACTCTGATTGTAAAGTCTCTTCTGTAAATAAATAGCATTAAAAAAAAAAAAAAAAAAAAAAAATGTTGACCAAAATTCCAAACTACTTAAAAAATACATTCAGCTTGACTAAAAAAAATCCTCATGCAATTTTTTTGTAAATAAAATACAATACAACTCTGTTTATCCTGCAAGAATGAGACTAAAGAGTCCCTTTAATCTCACAGACTAAACAAAGTCTCATTTATTGGTGACCGGTATAATATTTACAAAAAACTTTGTTCAAAAGAAAAAAAAAACCTGTATAGAATTTAAAGAATCCTGAAACCTGCTATCCCCAGACTAGCGAGCCTGTCTCTGATCCGATGATTTTAAATATCATGCTCTCCTTCTGAACATGAGCTTTGTTACGACCTTATCTGATAAAATAACAATTATGGGAAAAAGAAAGTTCTGTTTGAGAGAGAGAGAGAGACCTTTCACCACAAAAACAAGGCTTGAAAGTGTAACAATGAACAGGCTAAACATAATAAAAATAAATTAACAACACTGGATGATATAAGAAGCAAGCCCAATAAACTTTAAAAACAATTATAATTATCGTGTCCGTGAGATAGGCTCAGATACTTATCTGACGGTGGTTGAAGGATTTTATGGACGCCCAGAGGTAGTTCAGATACAATAGTATACATCTATAGACTCTTGCCATGTCCAATCATATACATCTAGCTATAAGGCTCCATTTCCAATAAACTTTAAATAACTATAAAAATTATGATGGGAGTAAAAATATTAATTGTTTCCGTAGAAAATTTAGTGGACTATAACTTAACGCACTAAGTTTTACCCTCATATACGTTGTATAACACTGTTTTATAGGAAATGCTGTTCTATTGTAACCAATTATTCGATACTCGTTAGGTCCTTAAGTATTGAAAGTTATGTATTTGTGCCTACGCCTACACATGTTGAGGAAATAAGAGAAATATTATTACGTAATTTAAAAAAAAGGAGATTAAATAATCATAGAATTAAATCATAAAACCAAACTAGATTTTTCAGACATGCTGTACCCTAGCTTAGACATTGGTTGTAAATTTAGGTGTCTATAAAATGCTTGCACCACTGGGAGTTATAATAATAATACTCTTTAGTTAGAGGAAGGTAACCACCAGGCGAGGTTAATGGTCGAAGCATTATCTACCTCCTAAACCTCAGAGTCTTATTATTATGTGGTCACAAACTCAAATATATGAAGAAAAATTCATGCATTAGCTGGGATTTGAACCAATGGATCCCTACGCTACCAGACTAGTGCGTTAACCACTTGACTACCAGTGCACACAGAGATCATCTATGACATTGTCCAACCACCTCATTTTGGGTCTACCTCTTCTTTTCGTGTTGTACACACTGGCAGAATAATCACTTTTTTTTTATATTATTGGCAGTGAACCAAAATAAGTCCATACAGCCACTTTTTATTTTCGAATTTGTGTACAAATTAAAAACAAGGTACAGCACAATTCATAGACATAGAAGTTAGAAAAGAACAGGTGAAAGAGTGAACATGTTTAATTATTATTATATCCTTACGTAATTATTTTGTTACTCTGTAAAAATTTAAACAGAAAGTTGTAACATTTTACATTTCGTAAAATAGAGGTATAATTAAATGGTTGATCTAAATGATTTTCTATTTGTTGGAAAAGAATTTTCCTACCAGGGAGGTATTTTTGGCAGCACATTATGATATGCTCCAAATCCTCTCTTTCATAGCAAAGGTCACACTTGTCAGTGGGGGCAATATTAATTTTATGTAAGTAAGCCTTGCAAAGTGCGTGATTTGACCTTAACCTATTTAGGGTAACTACGAATTTTCTATAGCCAGGGGCTTTGTGGAACCAGGTCCTATTATTTGTAACCATAAAAAGATTTTTATGAAAGACGCCTTTATTATTATTTGTATTTCTAATATTGGTTCTCCACTTGAGTTGATGGTTAATGTCGGTGGTGGCTCTGGCATCCTGCACTGGGACGGGGTAGTGGAGGGGGGGTGCAGAGCTCTGGGCTGCTTCCTTCGCGAGCTGATCAGCCATCTCGTTTCCTGAGATCCCTGTGTGTCCGCGGACCCAGACGAATTTCACTAATTTATTTGCGGTCTGTAACTTGGTCAGTACTTTTAGTATTTCCAAAACAAGGTGACTTAGCCTTCCGTTACCGGAAGCATTTGATAGCACGTCGAGACTACTTTTGCTGTCTGAGATAATAAGAATCTCGTTACTGTCCACAGTTGTTGCATATTTCAGGGCTTGTAAGATGGCGAAGACTTCGGCAGTGAAGATGGTAGAAAAGTTGTGAAGTTTGAAACCTTCACCATTTTTGGTCTGTAGATCGTAAAATGCTGATCCAACTGATTGTTCAAGCTTTGAGCCATCTGTAAAGATCAAATGACCCCGAGGCGACTTTTCTCTCACCTCGTGAAGAAATATGTTTTGCTTGGCGTGGTCAGGGGCGGTCTCGTATAAGCTTATGTACTCCCGCTCTACATGCGTGAATACTGTATCATATTCAAATAAGTAGATAGGAGGTTTATCACTAGAGAAAATTTTTGTGTTGTATTCTGTCATGTTCCAATAACTCTCTACTAGAAGTGGGTTCACTCTATTCTTTAATTTCTTGGATGTAAGATGACTGATGGCAAAATCGTTTAGGGTAGGGTGGGGGGGCCTTCGGGTGGCCAATATTTTCAAGACAAATCTGTCTACAAGCATATGTGCTCTATTTACTATTGACATCTCTCGACTCTCTAGTAGCATCACATCTATGGGTGTACTGTTTAGGTAGCCCATAGCTATTCTAATCGCTTTCGATTGAGTAGTGTGAACACGCTGCAGTTTTGATTTTGCTGAGTCGACGTAGAATATGGAACCAAAGTCTAGAGTTGATCGGATTGTAGCTCGATAGAATGTTAGTGCAATTTTTGGATCCATTCCCCAGTGCTTAGTGCACACTGATTTCATTATATTTATATATACTTGGCTGATTTAGTGACAACATGTTCAATATGGTTTGTCCAGTTGAGCTTTCTTTCCAGAATGAGGCCTAGAAATCGCACTGTTTTATTGATGGGGATTTGAAATTCGTTCACCGATATAAAGTCAGGTACAGTGAGTCTTCGTTTTCGTGAGAACAGAACACTCTCACTTTTTGGGTACGATATTTTCAGTCCGTTATCCGACATAAATTTTTCAACGGCGAGCATTCCGCTTTTAATATTAGCCATACATGTCTCAGGGGACTTATCTGTGTAACTGATGGCAATATCGTCTACAAATTCTATGACGTGTATCTCGGGGGGAATAGAGAGTCGTAGATCTCGTGTATACAAAGTATACAGGGGGCAACTCAGTATGAATCCCTGCCCCAAGCCGAGCCAAGTTATCCTGGGTCCAGTTTGATTGTTATTGATTCTTAGGTGTAGGTATCGATGAGATATTATACTGTAGATGATTCTCGTGAGCCTAGGCGGTGTATTTAAGCGGACGAGTTTTTCCATTAGGATAGGTACCTGTACAGCGCTGTACGCGCCTTCCAAATCGTAGAACACAGCTAGTGTGGACTCGCTTTGGCTGAAGCCGCGCTCGATTTGTAACACGAGTGAAGCTTTAGCATCGGTGACGGATCTGCATCTCCTGAATCCGTATTGTGATGTAGATAAGATATTATTTTTTTTCAAGCCACCAGTCTAGCCTATTTTTGACCATTCTTTCAAAAGTTTTAAGCATACATGAAGCTAAGGAGATGGGACGAAAAGATTTATGGCTATCAGGAGATTTTCCCGGTTTTAAAAAAGGGACAATAATTACGTGTCTCCATTCCTCTGGGATTTTACCAGATATCCAAATTTTATTAAAAACATCTAATAGAAATTGCTTTGCAATATATGGTAAGTTTTGAATCATAGGATAGTGAACGTTGTCCAAACCTGGTGCTGTATTCGAAGTAGCTTTGATACTCTTGTTCAGTTCATCCATGATAAATTTTTTATTCATTTCACTCTCCTCTTCCTCGTAGGTTGGGGGAGGTAGAGAAGGCACATCTTGACTCACATACGGAGGGCACAGTGAGCTGAAGAGATTTTCCGACCACTCACCTTCTTCAATGGGGAAGGAGGGGGCATTTTTCCTATTTTTCAATCTTTTTATTGAGTTCCAGACTTCTTTAATCTTTACATGGCGATTTAAGGAATTACAAAAGGATTGCCACGCCCTTTTTTTGCTTATTTTGCAATACTTTTTGAATTTTGCATCACTTCTTGTATACTCTAAAAAATCTTCGAGCAACAGGGTACTTTTATACTTACTGAAGTTTCTCTTCCTCAAGTCCAGTAATTTACTGCACTCGTCATTCCACCATGGTCTACGAAAAGTACCATTTTCGTTGAATTTTTTTACTTTAGGTATAGCCTTTTCACAAGCGCTATTTAAGTATCCAATGAAATTTTGGTAAGATTTTTCATTTTCCGAATTTTTTTTGATGAGTTCAGTAATTTCATTCTGAAAAATATTCCAATCAGCTGATCCGATTTTCCATTTTCTTATTGGGTTTTTTAAAACTGATTTAATCTTTGTATTTTCAGCCGTGATTATAATGGGATAATGATTTGAGCCCAATGGGTCATCCATTACCTTCCAGTCGAAATTGATACCAACATCGGGCGTCGTAAGGGTTAAGTCTATGGCACTTACATGTACGTGGTTCAAGCTACGCTTGAGTGTCGGCTCTCCCGTGTTGAGAAATAGCAGGTCAGCGTCGTCGATCGCGTCCAGCAGATATCTGCCTTTGCTATCTGTCCTGTCGCATCCCCAGGCTATGTGATGGCAGTTTGTGTTGCCTCCGAAAATGGTAGCGCCTTGAAAACTTTTGAAGAACAGCAGCCATTCCTGTTTAGGGGTGGTGTTTGTACATGCATTATAAAATGATACTATATTAATGGGTTTTTCATTAATTGTCACATTAATGGCACAGCATTGCAGATTCGGAATTCTGTAGAAGTCGAGAATTTGAAAGTTTGGTACTATTGTCGATTTCAGAAAGATGGCAACTCCTGCTTTGCCATCATCCCTATCTTCACGAATAATATTGTAGCCCGGAAAATTCTCAAATTTGCCAGGCTGAAACCATGTCTCACATATTATTCCAATTTGGATTTTTTCTTCGCAAAGCGTTTTTTCTAATGATGGTTTGTTTGCTACAGCTGATCTGGCGTTCCACTGTAGCATGTTTAGCCTACTTCCTGTTTCAGTCATGGCCAGGTTCGTTTGACTTTGGCTGTAATAATTCAATTTGGTTCTTAATAAATATTAGCAGTTCACTCTCCGTGAGTTTTTTAGCCTCCTCATTTAAGAAAACTGATTTCATGACTGATAAAATCAACTTGGGTAGTTCTATACTCGTACCTATATCATTTATTTTTGGTTCTTTTTCTACCCTTTTTCTTACCTTCTCGCAAAAGGTAAAATTCTGCGAACACAGTGATGGTGATGCCGGTTGTGATGCTCTGTTACCTGACATGTTATTAATGATGGGTGAGTGAGGGAGGTTAGTATCCTTGTTGCAACTGTTGTACACTTCTCTCTGTTTTTGGAGATTCAGATCCAGGGAAGGTCCAGCTTCACTCCTTCTCTTTCGGTACAGAGTTGGGCGACTTTGACTAGTGTAACTGGGCTGTGGAACAGGAGTACTTGGATTAGAATAATTTTTACTAATGTTATTCATATTATTTGTAATTTTTGAGGCGTAAGATTTTCTTAGGGCTCCTCGGGCTTCAAGGAAAGTTTTATTTTCTAATGTCATTATTTTTTTTATTTCCACTTGTTTTATATGTATATTCAGGGCAGTTATTATTTTTAGGATTCTCTACGTATGAATTGTGGCCACCTTCACAGTGTACACATTTAGGGGGTGGAGGTACCGTACAATCATGAATCTCGTGGTCATCCCCACCACATGTATTGCACCTAGCCTTTGTAGACTTACAATATTTCAAGGGATGTCCATACCTTAGGCACTTCGAGCATTGGAGCACCTTTGGAATGAAAGCTTCCACTTTACATCTTACGTAGTGTAATGTAATATGAGAGGGCAGTTGCTGTGCACGGAATGTGACTTGCACAGTTTCACTTGGGATCCAATCGTTATTGACTTTTCTATTGAAGCGTTTCACTGAAAGTACTCTAACTTTAGTATACTGCAATTCTAGGGGAAGTTCTATATCCTTCATGATTTCTTCTTCGCTGAGTTCTGTATAAACTCCTTTGATAATACCTTGTTTTGTAATGTAAAATTTAGGTATAAAAACTAGAAAGCCCTTCTCTTTCATTTTATCGGAAGTAGCTAGAATATTTGCACTCTGCATATCTTTCATTACGAGTTTTAATCTATTCTTACCGTTCTTGTAGATGTTTGACATTTTGTTTGCTATCTCGGGGTGTAGCTTTTTAAAAACATTACCCAAAGCCATTGGATGGATTCTGTCAATGCCTCCTCCTTTCTCGTTGGCTCCTTGAACAAAGAGGATGTAAGGGCCTTCATCACCTGCTTCATAGGTCCAGATCTCGTGTGTCCTCTCTGTACGGTCCTGGGGTTCCGGGGGGTCCTTGGGGTCCGAGGAGTCCTTGGGGTCCGGGGGATCCGGGGGGTCTGGTGGTTTCTTTGGTTCTTTCTCTTTGTTTTCCTTCATTATTATGTCGTCTTCCGCCATCCTGACGATCTAAAACGACTGTTCCATGGGTAGAAACAGTCACGAATGATAAAAGTATCTACTTGTACCAAAGCACTGTGTAAGATTGTTTATTTATTGAGAACTGATAAGATTATTGTTTATTTACTGATACAACTGATAAGAGTGATACAGAGTTCGGGATATCCCGAGGTATCCAGCGAGGTAATTCGGCTCCTCCTACATGACGCTTGATTTGGTTCTTACGTAATCAGAATAATCACGACTTTGAAAAAAATTGGATAATTTTTTTTAAAAATAACTTTTGATTTAATTAAAAGTTGACATATTCATTTGTTGATATGTCAATAATATGTAAGGTTACACCAATAAAATATTAATAAAGTTTTTATATTTTTGATGCAGTAAACTAAGAAATTAATTAAAAAAGTTGTAGCCAACAATAACACAGTGCGGAGCACATCTACTAGTCAAGTACAATGAGAATAATCACTTGTTGTTGTTGTTACTAGATTAGCGCCTTAACCACTTGACTTACCAATGTACAGATAGGTAGGTAGGTATTACCTACTACCGTCTGTATGCTAGTTGCGTAAGGAGGCATGGCCCTATATTTAATTTTCCTAACCCTACTCTACACTCGAGGCATTGCCGTACATCGCGGACTTTACGCAAGTAGTGAACACCCCTACTTACCTACTATCCGTGCCTTTCTTACGAACACAGATCCTCATTTAACCTTTACGTTAAATGCAAGTGAAGTATTTCTTCGTACAACCAACTACATAATTATATTTACAAGCTTAGATTTATCTCCAAAAAAGGTAGGCTGTAACAAAGTAAGTGTATGTATGTAGTTACGTAAACTGTAGGTACAGTCAGTGTTAACAAAATGGTCACTTAAGAATTACATGATAAAAAAACCCATAATTCACCTCAAACAACGTCATTTGTACGGCCTTTTCTTAAAAAGTTCAAGAACCCTTCATACATACATAGGTATTAGAATATGATCATGGCACCAAAAAGTTTCTGCCTGACATAAAAACAAAAATCCCAACAACCTTCGAGATATTATGGTCAGGATAATATTTTTACATTTTATGTGATATTTTCAATCAGTAACCCCATAATTACTATGAATGACGTCTTATGAAGCAATTATAATTTTATTACATAACTATGGAGAAATTTGGAAAAGCCCTTTCAATGTGTCTTGAAAGTTCAAGCAAAACCTGTGGTCAAGCCAAAAAATTGTTCTGCCAATTTTAACTTAATATACGTACAGTACTTGAAATTTATGATGGATACTGAGTTCTTATTCAGTTTCAATGTCACCTTTTTATCTAAGCGCACGGCAGTGCGCCAGGCCAAGTTCCAGCAAGCACGGCAGTGTATCTTTACACGAACCGATTCACCCGGTTTTTCACACTCTCATATCTTCGGTTCAATGGATTATAGAGGTATGAAATTTGGAACAGAGATTGTCCTAATATCATTAAAAAGACAATGAAAATTTCAAGAGTCTATGCAAAAAAACGTTCAAAGGAATGTAATTTTGATTTTGATACTGACTGACTGACTGACAGATCATCAAAATTATGAGGCACTTCCCGACTACCTAGAAAGCTGAAATTTTGCATGATGGTAAGGGTTTATTGTAAAAATACAGGGAAAAATCTGAAAACCGGAACTTTTTCACTTATCATGGTGTAAAACGGTGTCGTTTTAGGGAGGAAATATATAATCGATTATGGATCTAAATTACGAGGCACTTCCCTACTACCTATAAAGCTGAAATTTTGCATCGTGGTAGGGTTTATTGTAAAAGTACAGGGAAAAATCTGAAAACCGGAACTTTTGCACTTATTATCCTGTTAAACGGTGTCGTTTGAGGGAGGAAATATATAATCGATTATGGATCTAAATTATTAGGCACTTCCCTACTACCTAGAAAGCTGAAATTTTGCATGATGGTAGAGTTTATTGTAAAAGTACAGGGAAAAATCAGTGATATCTTGTTTGCGGCCAAGTTATCTTGGTACAAGTTTCTTTTATTAAAACCTGTTTTCTGAGTTTTATGCCATCGGTTGTATGGAATATTACGACTATATGACATATGTATAGGTACAGAATAACAATATAACCATCGCAAGGATCGAAACTGGCCAAGTTAGAGGATAGTTTGCAGTTAAAAACATACAAAATGAGGTACTCAGAAAACGGGTTTTAATAAAAGAAATAGTTTAGTAGCAAGATAACTAGGCCGTAAACAAGATATCACTGCATTCATTGGCGAATAAAATTAATACATAAAAAATATAATAAATGCTAGTAAAAAAAAACAATACATAAAAAAATAACAATAAAATACAAGCGACTTTCTTGATCCTCTGAGCCTTAGCCATGTTGCTCAGGCAACTTTCGTAGGCTTTTTAAGATATTTGAAGCTCGTTTTTGGTGGTTTTGATTGCAGAAATGGCTTGAATGATATATTTACAATACAGGGTGTCCCGTATACAGATGCAAATATTTTGAGGGTAGGTTCAGCCCACCGTGGACTATCATATGAGCGAAACTTGCAGTGGGGCATTTTGCTTCGTTAAAGAGTTATGGCCAAATCCCTGTTTTTCCCACAGGTCTAGAGGTCACTTGGATCGATGCACGTTTTTAAAGAAATGATAGCCAGTAAGTAATTTTTGACTTCATGTATGGATAGTCATGCATATTTCCCTTGAAATGCAGTTGGTTGCATAAAAAAATATTGAAAGACCAGAGAGATATTTAATCATAAGTTCAATACTTTTCTAAAATTTGATTTTTCCCTGTTTTCCCTTTCGTGAATTTACAGTACTTCTACAATTGCAATTCTGCGTATCACTAGTTAAAAAAAATACCCTATTATATTTAGTTTTATAAAAAAGAAAGCTCATTTATATTACTTTAAAGATCATGGAACGCAGTACACACAAAGCTCCAAAAACACTTCTGAATCATGATGGAAAATTCAAAGTTGGCTGAATTTTAACAGAAGTGGCGCGTAATTTGAGGTATAAATACACTGCTCTGGGATGTTTAACAGAGGGAAATTGATCATTCACAGTGGTCGGTCGGTGTGAACTTTTATGTGAATGGGGTTGCGGAATCACATGGTTATCATGAGGAAAAATGAGAGAGGCTGCAACGAAAGCAGCAACCAGTGGTGTAATTATGGAAAAAGAATACACATGGAGAAAGACTCTGCGCTACCAACAAAAATTATGATTTTATTTTTAGAAGTAAAATTAAAAACATCATTTTTGTGTTTATCAAAAACATAACAAATAGTGCCGAAAATTAACCTTGGGTAAAACTCGAACATCCAACCTTAAGGTTACTATTATTATTAATACTTAATTTTTATTTTATAAACAATTGGACCGAGCTTTATTTACATTTTTTTTTCCAATGAACATGGTAACACTTTGTGAAATAAATATAAACAAAGACTGATCAAGGGTGGTGATACAGTGATACATGTTTGTAGTTTATTGATAAACTACAAACATGATACATTCTGCAACACAGGACATGAAATGAAAAGAACCAAAAAAAATTTGTAGCGAACCAAGGGCGAGGTTTAAAGCTTGTGGCTTTCTCTTCCACCGAACAAATTGATCGCCTTGTTATTTTAACTATTAGATTTGATTGATATAGTTGGTTAATAGAACTAATTGTACTCAGAAAATTTTCATTTATAACTTGCAGTTGGCACAAAAATAGTCACACAGACCGCTTCAGGCATCGAGTGTTCTTCAAAATGCAATAGCGCCCAGATTCAAAATTTGAAAGATGTGTTTCTCTCCTTCTGGTGCCGTTTGATAAGGCGTATCTCATTCGTTCCTTCACGCATCTGTAAGAACTTTGTATTTATTGAAACAAAATAGCAAAGGCTATTTTTTTACCTAGTGATACGCAGAATTGCAATTGTAGAAGTACTCTAAATTCACGAAAGGGAAAACAGGGAAAAATCGAATTTTAGAAAAATATTGGACTTATGATTAAATATCTCTCTGGTCTTTCAAAATTTTTTCATGCAACCAACTGCATTTCAAGGGAAATATGCATGACTATCCATACATGAAGTCAAAAATTACTTACTGGCTACCATTTCTTTAAAAACGTGCATCGATCTAAGTGACCTCTAGACCTGTGGGAAAAACAGGGATTTGGCCATAACTCTTTAACGAAGCAAAATGTCCCACTGCAAGTTTCGCTCATATGATAGTCCACGGTGGGCTGAACCTACCCTCAAAATATTTGCATCTGTATACGGGACACCCTGTAGAATCGGACATTTTTTCCCGTGTGCAAGTGCCGTTTGGTGCAAACACAAAATAACAATACAAAATTTCTATTTTAATATCTTTTTGAAAATTTTGTACAATTTTATATTAATTTAACAAAATTACAAAAACGTCTCTGTACACAATAATTTTAACTCTTTCTTTGAATGACCTTTATCTTTTTAAATGTGAATTTTTGTCTCAGTCAAGTCATCAAAAATCTGAAAAAAAAGGAGGCAATCATTTGTTCTCTTACCTCATGATTTTGAAGACTGGAGATTTTGATTTTATTTGGAACTGATGATTTTGTAGACGGGAGATTTTGATTTTATTTTGAACTGATGATTTCGAAGACTGGAGATTTTGATTTTATTTGGAACTGATGATTTTGAAGACAGCAGATTTTGAACTGATGATTTTGTAGACTGGAGATTTTGAACTGATGATTTTGTAGACTGGTGATTTTGATTTTATTTGGAACTGATGATTCTGTAGACTGGAGATTTTGACCTGATGATTTTGTAGACTGGAGATTTTGATTTTATTTGGAACTGATGATTTTGTAGACTGGAGATTTTGATTTTATTTGGAACTGATGATTTTGAAGACTCCAGATTTTGATTTAATTTTGAACTGATGATTTTGAAGACTCCAGATTTTGATTTAATTTTGAACTGATGATTTTGAAGACTCCAGATTTTGGTTTTATTTTGAACTGATGATTTTGAAGACTCCAGATTTTGATTTTATTTTGAACTGATGATTTTGAAGACTCCAGATTTTGATTTAATTTTGAACTGATGATTTTGAAGACTGCAGATTTTGATTTTACTTTGAACTGATGATTTTGTAGACTGGAGATTTTAATTTTATTTTGAACTGATGATTTTGTAGACTGGAGATTTTGATTTTATTTGGAACTGATGATTTTGAAGACTGGAGATTTTGATTTGACAAATACCGTTTGTGATTTTGAAGACTGCAAATGAAAAACCAAAGCAATTTAATAGACTTTTAACAAACTATATATTATTCTTTTAATGAATTGCAAAGAAGTATTTTTTCAATATAAACAAACTAAGTATTTTTAGTTACGTATTATATCGTATTGATTTTAAAGAAAAATCTATAATTATTTATCGAAATAAATCTGTTTTCATGGACTAATAAATTTAATGAAAACTCACCTTTTTTAGTTTCACAATTTAAAAAAGAAGATAACTGATAGTTATTAGATTTATGATGACTTGACGACTCATTTTAACTATTGTTGCGTAGTAGTATTTCATTTTTGGCGTTCAAAATTTGAAAGGTCATTCAAAATAAATCACGGATATTATTATTTTTTTTTTTTCTGCTGATAAAGTAAGGTTGAAATTAATAGACGTTTTTGTAATACCTCTGTGGCACTGCGTCTGAGATTGCGTACTGTCTTAGATGAGGAAAACCGAAGCTAAGGAAATACTTCAATTATCGATTGTGTCTATTAATTTTGCCCTAAGTATACAAGTTTGTTGAAAAAAATCCCCTATTTTAAACTAAAAGAAGCCTTGAAACCCATCATCATAGGCAGCGTAAAACAATTAAAAATCCCCAAGACAAATATCTCCATTGCCAACCCATTTCTTCTTCTCTTGTCAATATTCTGATTGTATCACATGCTGTTGTTGTTATTGTTGTTGTTACGAGCTTGGCTACAACTGGGGCTGAGTGATGGTCTCCAGTCAACTGTTAGCTGGCTCTTCCTGAACCAAATATTATTTTGTGCGATCATCCATCGTGATAACTTGGGCTTTTTCTTCACGAGCCATTGAAGTCATTGAACCCTTGGGAAAACTAATGCATCTTCGTTGTTCCAAATATTCATGAAATATAGATTATCGGCACGCTCTGTGTTGTGGTGGAAAAACAAATTTTCATGTCGTCTATATCAGCAACATTTGTTTCGTTAAACCGACCTCAGTAGCTTGATCAGTAAGGCGGCGGACTTGTAACCTGGAGGTCGGTGGTTCAAGTCCTGGTTTCAGCGTGGATTTAGTAATGCGAGTTTGAATAGTTGTGGTATAACTTTTTTTTAACTAAAATTTTGAGAGCAGACAGCGAATTTGGATGTGGATATTTATTTTCGTGATTTATAATGTACAATAGTTCATAGATAAAATCCAAAGTTATTCACTGGCCTGCAGGGATTTTTTTCGATAGATACCTACTTTTATTTTATTGTTTCAAGTCTCTAATACAGTCAACACATTTTTATACAATTAAAATCTGAGCGCACGGCAGTGCGCCAGGCCAAGTTCCAGCAAGCACGGCAGTGTATCTTTACACGAACCAATTCACCCGGTTTTTCACACCCTCATATTTTCGGTTCAATTGATCATAGAGATATGAAATTTGGAACTGCCCTAATATCATTAAAAAGACATTAAAAATTTCAAGAATCTATGCAATAAACTTTCAGAGGAATGTAATTTTGAAATTTGCAATTTTGTTACTGACTGACTGACAGATCATCAAAATTATGAGGCACTTCCCTAGAAGGCTGAAATTTTGCATGATGGTAGGGTCATTGTACAAGGAAAAATATGAAAACTGGAACTTTCGCACTATTTCTGCTGTTAAACGATGTCGTTTTAGGAAGCATATTAAAGTGAAGAATCCTGAAATTTTTAATAAAAAAATAATGAAACGTGCTGTGAAACGAACCATTTACATTTACAAAAAGTAATGATATCCCACAAAAAACTATCGTTAAAAAAAGGGCCAAGTTCCAGAACTCCTATCGAAAAAGGTTTCGCCAATGTATGCAGTGATATCTTGTTTGCGGCCAAGTTGTCTTGGTACTAAACTATTTCTTTTTATTAAAACCCGTTTTCTGAGTTCTTCATTTTGTATGTTTTTAACTGCAAACTATCCTCTAACTTGGCCAGTTTTATGCTATCGGTTGTATAGAATATTACCACTATATGTATAGGTATACAAAATGACAATACGAGTATAACCATCACAAGGAGCGAAACTGGCCAAGATAGTTTGAAGTTAAAAACATACAAAATTAGGAACTCAGAAAACCGGTTTTAATAAAAAGAAATAGTTTAGTACCAAGACAACTTGGCCGCAAACAAGATATCACTGCATTCATTGGCGAAACCTTTTTGGATAGGAGTTCTGGAACTTGGCCCTTTTTTTAACGATGGTTTTTTGTGGGATCATTACCTACGTACTAGGTCCATTTCATACGTCATAGCCATAATTCATAATAATACGTATACTTCCGTAGTCACGCTAAATAATTCCGATTTATTATAATATTTCGTAGCTACTCTTTAAACGCACCTATTAAACATATTATCTGGGTACTCACGGCAGTGTGCCAGGTCAAGTTCAAGCTTACGCACGTATCATCCAAGTACGTCCAAGTATAAAGCCGAAGAAATTCAACCACGCCGACAATCGAACCCGGTTCACTTGAGAGTCCACTCTACCCAGATGAACACTACTTATTATTTCTATATAAGAAAGAGAAATATGGACGGACTTAGTATCTTTGTTATTTATAAGTAGTCACAGTTATAGATACATAGTTAGTATAGTTACCAATGTTACATCGACCTCAGTAGCTCGATCGATAAGGTGGCGGACTTGTAACCTGGAGGTCGGTGGTTCAAGTCCCAAGCTTAGTAAATATTTAGTAAAGCTATTTTGAGTAGTTGTGGTATCACGATTGTGACTGTAACTTATCATATTTTTTTGTTGTTGAACGTTTTGCTTTCAACTGCATAGTCAAAACACATCGGAGGAAACTCACAAACCAGCTTCTCAAATTAACCTCTCCCAGCCTGAGTGAGGCCGGGAATAGCCAGCATCACGAGGGTTTGAATTTGAATGCTCACCCATTCAAGTCCTAACCTCGCTGGACGTTGCTTAACTTCAGTGTGAGAATATCATTGTTAATCACAATCGTGATATCTCAAGTTATTCAAACATTCACGCCTTACGAAACATTTGGCGCACTCGGGACTCGAACCACCATAGGTACTCAGAGATAGAGTGCCGACACTGCGATACCACGGAAACTGAAGAACTCGGTCAGAATTTTCCGCTCCGACCGGTATTTGAACCCGTAACCTCCGGGTCAGTAACCAATGCTCTTAATCACTGAGCCACGGAGGTATTAATACTATATTATTGTTATTATTAGTGTATTATTATTCAGGGATTTTAGGTCCCATTTAACAGCTATAGGTCATCTCGAAACGGGGTGTTATCGCAGAAAACTCTCAAACCAACTACCCACATTAAACTCACCCAGCGTTGGGCCGGAATGCCAGCATCACGAAGTCTTCACCTCGCTGGACGTTGCTTGACTTCGGTGATCCTACGAGAACCGGTGCATTAAACGCGCCATCGACGCTGCTGGCCTTTATTATAGTGCAGATATCGATGATTTATGGATCGTAAACAAATTGCGTTCAATTGAAAGCTATTGAGCACACCGGTCACCGCTGGATCTAGGTAAGTACGCATCGGAGCATTTGTCAATACGAGAAGTGGGCTCTGACCACACCCCACCCCGGGTCGGGAGTAAACCAGTTCCAGTCCCCTCGAGAAATGGAATAGACTGATTTTAATACAAAATAAACAATCTTGCGAAACAATGACATTCCGTCGCCATCAGTGAGCGGGTTAACACTTTGACTGCCTTCTGCGACATAGCTACTTACAAGTGATAGAGTATAAAATCTCATAATTGCAAAGTGTATACAATGTGAACCAATCACGAGGAAGTATTGTGTCCATAATTGGCAGTGTATTTTTTTATTAGATGCTTTAACATTAGTGGTCATTTGCACCGTTTCCAAGTTTAGATTTTTCTAAATAAACGGGGTTTTTTTTTATTTATAAAGATGAGTGTTTCACAGGCTTTTTTATTTCGTAGCCATCAAACAGGAGCTACTGTAGACGCTTGTGGTCTGTGTTGTAGCCCGCCTATCCCGTTGTATGCCTCCCCTCTGATGGGCGAGAAGTGACACAATACTTCCCATTTAGGTTTTGGGTCAACACGAGCGCACCGGAAGGTATCCCTTTTAAACAACTTTAACCAAATTTTGAATACAAATTTTTTTTGGCGCGGGGGTTCGAACCCGGGACCTTCCGCATGGCAAGCAAGTGCTTAACCACTGAATTCTCTTAAGGTATAACATTAGAGAATCTTACCGTTCTGGAGATATCGTGTTTACGGACGGACCGACTCGACGCAAGGACGAATGGCTGAAATCAACTTTTTTGGTATCCTGAGGTAATGATTCGTCTCGAAATGTGAAAAACTGGATAGGTTAAATCTTTGACGAATATAATACTTTCCTTATTATAGGATAAGGAAAGTAAAAAAACTACGGAAGATGCTGTGACTGGGGACTTTATTTTTTTTATCCTCTTCATATTAATTCGAGTTATTGACGATATGATATCACAATTACTCAAACTCGCTTTATTCAATTTTTGCTGAACTTGCGACTTGAACCACGGAACTTCGAGTTATGAGTCCGCCGGCTTATCGATCGAGCGACTGAAGTCGGTTCACATTGGACACTTTGGACCCTTGTTATTAAAACACATTTCGTACCCTGAAGTAATGTTATGCAACAGTTCCAGGGTACTGAGATTAGAAAGAGATTAGGATGTTTAATAGGTATGGCACATCGTTTTCAGTGCCTAAACCTCACACTGTCCACCAGAGCCAGAGATGGTCCTGGTGTTCGTCTTGAATAGTAAGAAGATTGACTTCATCTCTAAAAAATAATAATAAAAAAAAAAACATTTTGGAAACACATCAGGTAAAGCCACCCTATCGAAAATACACTGAAGAAGTGGTCAGCGGCTGGTGAGCTATAAGGTTATCATATTTGTGTTAATCACTTTCGTGACATCACAACTACTCAAACTCGCTTTACTAAATCTACGCTGAAACCGGGACTTGAACCACCGACCTCCAGGTTACTAGTCCACCGCCTTATCGGTCAAGCTACTGAGGTCGAATCTGGTGAGATATTATTATTACAACCTCCGCGGTGTAACAATCGTGAGCACCGGCTCCGAAGTGGTCAGTGTGGGCAACCAACGTGTTGAACAAACTCTGCGAGTGTGCATGGTGCACGTAAAAAAAAATGCTTTTGGCCATCAGGCATTTTCTGCAAAGTTGGCGCCAGGTGGAATGCGGTCCACGTCGCGTCGCGTCGGATGGCCCTGTTTGGACGCCTCGTCCTGATCTTATGCAACCCCGCCCCCCTTCACTTGGAGCACATTCCTACAAACCGGTGTCAGCTGGTTCATGACGTTCCGTATGTGTAAAGTTGTGCTTTCCCCTCATTTCTCTCTCTCTCTCTTTCGTACTCTGTGTGTCTCTCTCTCTAAATTCATCAAGTTAGGGGAATTAATACTCTCTCATCATTACCCCACAAAACAAGAGGACTGTGTCCCTCGAGTGTGGGGTAGTAGCATTAAATATGTATTACCTATTATATCTATTATGTAAAATTATTAATGCAAATAAATTACAAAAAAAAAAAAAAAAAAAAAAATCTCAGTGCAACTAGCCCTGCACTGACGCTTCTGGCTTAATGCCTGTAACTTTTGACGACACTATAATACAAATAATACATAAATCCATATATGTACTCGACTATCGACATTAAAAGTATCGTAAAATTCAGAACTAATTGTTCACTCGTGCAATTTAGTACGTATACCTAAGTGTATTTATTAAAAAAAGAAATCACATTTCTTTAGAAACTATTAAAATAGAAACTTTACTAGGTATTATAGATACTAAAAATAATTAACACATTTAGATGGTTAGCATTAAAAATTGAATCTCAATTACTTTACACACATTGTGTTCCTTGAAAATATTTTACTTTTCACTCGTGCAATTTAGAAATTACATTTCTTTTTTATTAGTTTCTAAAAATAATGAAAAATTAACACATTTAGATGGTTAGCATTAAACAATGAATCTCAATTACTTTAAACACATTATGTTCTTTGGAAATATTTTATAATTTGACTCTCTTGGGTCGTTCATTCTTATGGCCATAATTCAAAAGCCGTGGTATCATAAACCAATATTTTCCCAACAGAAATACAAGGCTTGTTCACAGAATGTCATGTAGATTTTCCGACACGATCTGTAGATCGGATTCCACCCAATGCAATGCTTGGAATTATCCTCATCAACATGAGTTTCTGACCACATAATAATAAGACTTTGAGGGTTAGGTGGTAGAGCTTTGAGCATTAACCTCGCCTGGTGGTTACCTTCAACTAAAGAGTTTAATTATTAATAGTCCAAAAAACAAAGTAATAAAACTAAAGAGACCTTCTCTATTACTTTCAATAAATTTTTAATATAATCGGAAATATTGTGTTCAAAATAGTAGTCACTGTGAGTTAGCGCGCTAGGCATTGCAAGCATGGTGACCTGGGTTCGATTCCTAGCGGGGCAGGAATTTTTCCACTCATACCTCGTGAGGAAAAATGAGTACTTACTTGTATGAGTAACGACCAGTGGCGGCATTACCAGTGTGAAAAGGAATTAATGTAATAGAATAATTCGAAATGTGAAGGAGGCTCTTAGTAATGCTGGACTACCCACAACAATTGTGAAGAGACCTTGTGCTTCACCACAAATAAAATCATACATACCTACATACAAGTATTGTGTTAAAAAATTATAATACATATTTTTTTTTTTCACAAAAATTGTGAAGAGGCCTTGTGCTTCACCACAAATAAAATCTTACATACATACATACAAGTATTGTGTTAAAAAAATAATAATACATATTTTTTACAAAAATTGTGAAGAGGCCTTCACCACACAAATAAAATCGTACATACATACAAGTATTGTGTTAAAAAAAAATTTCTTGGATTTAATAATCATCATATCATAGGGTGGCGTTATCGTGCACGATGGTAGCCAGACAGTGGAGGAATGACTCAGCATGTCTACCACTGTCTTTACAAGGAGGCTAATAATTGACAAGTGCCCCCAGAACCAAGCCAATGCTGGTCTACTCCCTGTTTATAGTCCCTCAGCCAGCCAGAATAATTTATATAAAAAAAATATCCTCACCTGGTTGCCACGTTGCCAGACGGACATCCACATGACACCACCGCCACGGGCCCGCCATGTTCCTAACCTTACCTAACAATGGTTCCCCCATCGACCCCATCCAGACGAGAAGGGCAAACAATGATGGTTCTTCGGGTCTTACGTAAGCGCCTGGACTTTCTCTATGAGATTCCAATATGTCCTTCCCATGCGACTGGCTGCTAGTCCGTGTAGCTGAACCCGCCACCAGGCGCGGACTGGAAGCTACGGTGAGAGTGCAGGTTAAAGTCATGGTTTTTCGGGTTAATTTTTTCCCCATCATAATTATTTGCGATAATCACAATAGTGATATCACAAATTACTCAAACTCGCTTTACTAATTTTTTTTTTATTTAGTTAACTGTTAGCGTTGAGTCACCAGTAACGGAATTCGACTACTTTTTGGGGGATAGGGAAAGTCGTGTGATATTTACACCAGATTTTTTCTCCTTGACTTGGGACTTGAACCAGCGACATTCAGGTTACAAATCCGCCACATTATCGATGAAGCTCCCGAAGTCGGTTTCAACAATAAATGGTCATATCATGACGTCTCTTATACCTTCCATTCGCTGGAAACTCACAAACCAGCTCCTCAAAATTAACCTCACAATGCCTGAGTAGGCCAGGAATAGCCAGCGTCACGAGGAAAGATCTTCTTCCTCGCCATTCCCTAGGTAAACAACCCAGCTACTCAACCTCACCCAGCATGAGTAAGTTCGGGAATAGTCTGCAAAGTGTGGATTGCCATGAGGACCATGGGTGGATTCAATACCGAAACGGTCACCAATCCATATCATCACCACGATGAACGTTGCTTCACATCACTGATCGGATGAGATCTGGTTTAATCACCGTGCCTTCGGATGTATATTTTTCTGAAATCGACAATACGCTTGTGCTGAACACAAATATCAAATTTAACGTTTCTGTGAACCTCAGACCTATAGGTGTTTTCGATGAGAGAAAAATACCAAACACCCATTTCCTAACTTCTTTTATTTGAGGATAGGAAAATCTTCTAAAGACACCCAGCCACCTCACTCCCTAGGGTGTGGGATTATTACCCACTAAAATCCTATCCTCAGAAGACGTAGGAGATCCCGGAACCGTATGATACATTACTTCGGAAGTTAATTCCTAACTTTTTTTTTTTGTTAAAAGGTAGTTGTGCCCCGGAAAATCTTTCGCATTACTTCAGGTCACTTTACCTTTACATCCATGCCATTCCGGAAACGGAAAATTTCGGTGAGAAATTTCCGCTCCGACCGGGATTCGAACCCGCAACCTCCGGGTCAGTAACCAATTAACCACTGAGCCACGGAGGTCGGCTTCCTTCCCAGGTGTTTTTTTAAACACCCATTTCTCTTTTAGGGGTTCTGCAATACTTAGGGCGGAATTAATAGACAACATCAATAACTTAAGTCGTTGGTAAGTGTCGATTTTCCCTATCTTACACAGTACGCAATCCGTGACTTAGCGCCACAGAGGTATTACAAAAACGTCTATAAATTCCGCCCTTAGTATAGTAGTGCTTTATTATTAGACTGTCGGCTCGAGACAGGAAGTCCCATTTCGTTAACAGTTTATAAATTGTATGATGGTGTCCACGTGTCCAGCCCTGGTGCATCTCGACATAGAACTACTTTCCCTACCACTGTGTACCACGGAGCATGCACATACATGACCCAGGCACGGCACTTCTCAAACTTCTGGCCTGAACATCGGGCCACCTTTTGCTTTCTATTACTTGTGAAGTATAGAAAGTACAGTCGAACTGAATATAAGAGAAACCTGTATATAAGAGGACTGGATATAAGAGAAATCTAGATATAAGAGAACTGGATATAAGAGAAACCTGCGTATAAGAAACCTGAATATAAGAGAACTGAATATAAGAGAAACCTGGATACAAGAGAACTGGATATACATTACATTACATTACATTATATCTGGGGGTCTTTTCTAAAAGAAATTCCTATGTGCTGCGTCCATTATTTAGAACTATTGCACCCCATTCAGCTCACTCATCACTTTCAAAAACGTCTGCTGCACTAAAAAGTTTAGCAGGTGTTATATAAGTTCACAGTGTTTGTTTCCAGCTTTTGTCCTGAGTATACAAGAGTTTGGATTTTTGTGAGTGACTTGATTAGGATGGGAGAGGGTGTTCCCTCACCACATTTATCGTACTCAATGGTGTCATTGTATACTCCAATGTTGTTTCTTAGGAAATAGTGACCTGGTAGTAAACCAACTATTTCTCTGGTGTTTGTTTAACCCAGTCAACAAAGGTGTCTGAGTTATTTTATTTTATTATCATTATTTGATTTTAATTCCAACCAGTCTACAAATTTTCTGAGTTGTTGCTTATTCTTTGATGTTTGTTCAACCCAGTCTACAAAAGTTTCTGAGTTGTTGTTTTTTTTTATGTCATTCTCTGATATTGGTTCAACACAGCCTACAAACGTTTCTGAGTTGTTAATATCATTAATGATCATTTTTTTCTTTTATAATTTTCATATGCGTTGTCATAAGAAATTATAAAAGTGTTTGGTAAGATATACCGCTCACCCGGTCCTTAATAGAACTTAGCCATGTCATTTGCTTACATTCCAAGATGCGCAATGCAATGTTACCAGCCCCCGGGGACATGCACAAGCACGTGCACGTGGATCCGTCTATTAAGAGTTATCTAGGTGCACACAGTTCCGCATTACACCCCCTGTGTACCCTAGACCGAGGGCCAAAACTGGATATAAGAGAAACCTGGATAAAAGAGAACGATTTCCAGGTCAAATTTATCTTCTATAAGGGAAAATAACCTCTTTAAAAGAGAAACCTGGAGATAAGAGAACGATTTCCAGGTCAAATTTATTTCTTTTAAGGGAAAATAACCTCTTTATAAGTGAAACCTGAATATAAGAGAATAATTTCCAGGTCAAATTTATCTCTTATAAAGGAAAATAACTTCTTTATAAGAGAAACCTGAATATAAGAGAAAAAAATTCTAGTCTCTTTAGTTCTCTTACTCTTATATCTAGGTGCGACTGTATTACAATTGGTCAATCTATCCGAAAACGAACTATGAATATTTCTGGACGAATTTGAATTGCTTTGTTTTTTTTTTTTTTCTCAAGGAAATATTCTACATTTGAACTATGTCCTCACGAGTTACGAGTGAACCCCGACAGTTCAAAGTTATCATATATTTGTTAATCACGATAGTGATATCACAAGTTAATCAAACTCGCGTTACTAATTTTTTGCTTAAGTTGGGACTTGAACCACCGGCCTCCAGATTACAAGTCCGCCGCCTTATCGATCATGCTAGATCAAACTTATCGATCAAACCAGCGCCTTATTGATCGAAAACCCAAAGTACAGCAATATTAGGATCAACTCATTAAATACGAGTACTAGGGACCGAATTTTACAATAGGATTAAAACAAAGATGAGGCGATGAGCATTAGCCTCTACTCCAAGGCATCAAAGTTGTTCCCTCTGGCTTTTTACCATCTGTCCATGTATTGTACCCACATTCAAACCTGTATATAAGAAGACTGGGAAACTTGGATATGAGAGAACTATTTCCAGGTCAAATTTACCACTGTATAAGGAGAAAATAACCTCTCTTCAAGAGAAACTTGGATATAAGAGAAAAAGTTCCAGTCCCTTAAGTTCTCTTATATCCAAGTTCTACTGTATTGTATTTCATTGTAAATTTTGCAGCAACACGTGTTGAGTTTGTCATGCGTCCGTAGGTTGAGAACCACTCACAATAATGACAAGATCGTCTGGATCAAATCCATCATCCTTAATCCTGATCCGTCTCTCATCCTGATCCTCAGATCTTGTTACAGCACAGCCCACCTGGACCAGTGTTATAGCAAGCGCCTCTTCACAATACTTGTGGGTAGCACAGCAATTCTATCTTACACATCGTTGGGTGGAAGAGATTGCCAAAGGCAATAACCCCGCCCTTTAGTTAGGACATATAATTATTATGTATATATTTATTTACTTTTTCTTTATTTTTTTCTATTTTTACTTCTCTTATATTGTATATTAATTTGTAATTATCTGTTTTGTATATACAGGGTGGTCCAAAAAGTTTGCACCAAAATGATAGGGGTAATAAAAGAGACCATTTCCAACAAAAATATTCACGGACATTTTCCTTTATTTTTTGTCGTTTTCAAAATGGCGGCCAAAACGTGTGTTTTTCAAATATTCCGACTTTGGTTGGCTTTTGATTTTTTTATTTTTTTCTGTACCACCTAGAAAAAAACGGATTGCATTTTTGAATTGAAAATAAAATTTTAATTAAAATAAGTTAAATTA
Source organism: Bactericera cockerelli (assembly GCA_024516035.1). NCBI lineage: Eukaryota > Metazoa > Arthropoda > Insecta > Hemiptera > Triozidae > Bactericera > Bactericera cockerelli. The sequence goes on from CM044957.1 coordinate 6,707,726, forward strand.
ACCCGTTCAATGTTTTAATGATCATGCTCATTTAGGCTGTCAACGTTCTGAACGCACACATTTGAAAAACACACGTTTTGGCCGCCATTTTGAAAACGACAAAAAATAAAGGAAAATGTCCGGGAATATTTTTGTTGGAAATGGTCTCTTTTATTACCCCTATCATTTTGGTGCAAACTTTCTGGACCACCCTGTATGTCCGTATTGATAAAGTGTTAAATAATAATAATTTGTGTTTGACGTCTACCAGAGTGTAATAATAATATTATCGCCTTATTTATACTACCCGATTAGGACTATTTAGTCCTAATATTCCAGCAGTAAGCCCAAGACATATTATTATGTGGTAAAAATCCCAAATGGAAGATAACTTGTCACGTCCCGGTTGGGTTTCGAACCCACGACCTCTGGAATCTCTGGATTCACTGATTGCCGCCTTTACCACTGAGCTACCAGGACGGACGTACAACATGAAAAGAAGAGGTAGACTTGTTAAGGCATATTCCAGGTAAACCAGATTCCAGAATGAATTCTTTTTTTGCAGACGTAAATAGTCATATCACGACGGGGGTTTTACCTACCATTTGCTGCAGCATGGAAATTGCCAAGGGGCAGTAACCAAAAGAGACGAAAAGTACTTTATGCGCTGAATACCAGATGCGCCGAAGAAAAGTACTTGGATGGGTGACCATCAGACTGGGTGAGGATAATTCAAGCTGGATGAGGATAATTCAGACTGGGTGAGGATAATTTGAGTAGAACTGTAGCTGGTTTGTGAGTTTCCAGCGAATGAAGGGCAGAGACGTGAGGTTAAAAAAAATCGTTGGTTCATTTGAGTGAAGTTGCCAGAATTGGTGTTCAACGTTCCGTCGACACGTTGGCGACTATTAATTAATATTCGGTGTCGAAATGAACATACATTGGTATGCACAGGGTTTGTTATTGATCGCAAGTTAAATATTATTGCTCAACTCATGTCCAAGCAAGGTCGCACGATCAGTTTTATCGGACACATTGCAAACCGGTTGACCCGTTGGATTAAATAAAAATAAATTCGTAATTGCCGAAATCAATGCCCTGCTAATTCTGCATTTGACATTGGAACACCAAACTACCGCACCTACGTGTCTAGCGAGTTGTTGCGAATTTGCAACTTCATCAGCCAATAGTGGTGATGGGAGCTGTTGGTGAGCCAAATTTGAAGCTAGGGCTGGGAGTGTTTTTTTTTTATTACTTCCGAGAAATAAAAGTAGGAGACGTCTTTACAGCTTTTTGACCCGTAATAAAGAAATAAAGTTATCTCAATCGGCCTGGATTTGGTCGAAAATGTCAGCTTTAGGTATTCGGAGGGAATAGAACTTTTGTCAAAAAATTTCTGCCCATCCCCGGATCGAAATCAGGATCTTTGGCTCACGCGCAGTAGTCAAAATCTTTACACGACAAGAGAATGGTGGTTCACCTAGATGCTGACGAGGTGGTCAAGTGGTTACGTTAGGACTTAGGAATACGTTTTTTGTCGTCTCGGGTATTTGAACCACAGACTCTGGGTTGCGAAAGCCATACTACTGAGCTGTGCGTGCTCAAAATATGTCCAATGTGGCCTCAAAATTTGTCAAATGAGTACAATAAGAATTGGAATGAATAGAAATGATTTTTTCAAATTTCAATGAATTTTGTAACCTGCCACAAAACATAATGAAGGATTAAGACTCGGGCACGCTGCACTAGGTTTTAATCCAGGATTAAGTTAAGCTCCTCGCAATCAACTGAAATCCTTGAGAGCTTTAAGTATCTTTTACTTACTTATAATTTTAAAGGTAAGTATTTTATCCTTTATAACTACTTATAATTACTTAGGTACATACACTTACTTTTTCCATATGTTCCTAATCCCTAATCCTCCTTATATTATCTATTGAACTTACTCAACTTACCTTTTACTTATGCCGTTCATATCTTAGGCATTATCTGCCATTTAACCCAATGAGCTCATGTCTTTAATAATAATAGGTACCTTATTTATACTGCCCGATTAGGATTAATGAGTATCATTATTCCAGCAGTAAGCCCAAGACGTATTATTATGTGGTCAAGATGTGGGCTGAGTTTCGAATTTGGTTGGGATTTGAACCCCCGTTCTCCTACTTACCAGCCGGGCTCTTTAATTACTGTAAATTTAAATATATTTATGTATTTATTTATCATAATAATAATAAAATAAATACACCGTCAGACCGTCGACAGTAGAAAGTCCATTGCGTATCTATCTCTACATACTCTACACATATCTAACATAACTAAACCATCAATCAATCCACTTATCAATCTCCTTATCAAGGATGAGGTCCCGTGCAGTTCAGACATGCAATACCACTCAAGTGTACTCGAGACAAGAACCACATTGAGTCCAAGGAGGTAGACAGGAGAGTGGGAGGGAGGAGAAGGAGAAAAGTGAGACCAAGTTTTGCCTGGGAGCCTGGCTCTGATATAATCGGTTCGCAGTCAGGTTTTTTTGTTCGCTCCGAAACGAGCAGTCGAAAAAAAATAAAACCGAAGTTTTTCCCTCAGTCAAATTTTCGAAAAATATTTTGAAAATTCAGGAAATTGTCCGGAAAAAGTCTCTAGTTCCTACGAAACGGGTCATGCGATTCTGCGCTTCGAAGTTATTTGAAAAATACGTAGTTACATAAATAAAAATATTTCGTTTATTTTTTATCATAATATATTATAAAAATTTACGAGCTCTTATTTTAGCGGAGGAAAGTACTTAGCCTACATTCAATCACGACTTATGTTTTGGATTGAATAAGAGAAGTAAGTAGTACCTGCATAGCGTACCAGTTTAATTGTCAGCACTCAGTAATCTAGTGATAAGAATATCAACCAAGGAAACTCGATGGTGCAGTTTGAGATCAAACTAAATCATACATAACTTACCTAATATTTCCTTATTTTTTTAGGATGAACAATAAATAATAAAATAGCAATAACATTATTAAATTTGAAAGGAAAATATTGAAATAAAGTTCAAAGTTTCAATTTGTGTAAGTGATCTGTTTTTTCGCTAGTTTTTTCAATTAATTTTTTTGCTGTTTTATTGATTTTTGGTGTTTTGTTTTTTAATTCGTTTCGACGTCGTTCCCACTCTGCAATTCGACGGCTGTTCCTCTTTCTCATCTTCGTCTAGTCACATGTTCACCAGAATGCGGTAGTCCATCGCGTTCAGCAACCTCCAGGTAAAATTTGATTCCTTTTATGTCCTTTACATCAATCTTATCATCAAAATATGATGTCAATTATTAAAAAAAAAAAAAAAATCATATTCATAATATTATTTTAGGTTAACTGACATATATTATCCCCTTTGACGGAAAACAATGGCAAAATCAAGACTAAGGCTGACACTCATAGACAAAAATAGGTGTCTAAGATTCACAAGTTTAACACTTTCAGCGCCAGGTGATACTTGGAAGTATCACCTGGCTCTGCGCTATTATGCGCTAGTATGAACATGGTGATACTTCAAAGTATCACCCACAGAGTCTTCTAAAAGACGCTGGTGATACTTGTGAGTAACACTTTCTATATGTTTAACATGAGGAATGTGTTGCTCTGGCCTAGCAGTATCCAAGAACATGTCAGGTCAGGAATTGAAGGTGATACTTAAAAGTATCACTTGGCGTAGACATGAAATCTCTTCCCCAGGCAAGTGATACTTTGAAGTATCACCACATCAAAATCACGCCTGGCCTATGAATGAAAATAGTCGAAAATACAGTTGGCGGTGAAAGTGTTAAGGCATGTCCTATTTCAAACAATTCGAAAATTTTGAGACTTAACGACTAAATTACAAAATGTCTATTAATTCACCCAAAATTTTGTGATAGGCCCTATGTACCCCATCAGGGCCAAAATATGAATTAAGATTACAATAAAGATGTGAAGGCCGTCCCTTAAATCGAACATTTCACCAATTACAGCGCACTATATCTCGGGTGGTCTTCCCTCTCGATTTTTTTAATAACTTGGTCCCACTCCCAAGTCTTGTTAATAAGAACAGAGTATAAAATCCAAGTTAAATCAAAGTACATTTGAAGTACTTCATATTAGAAGACTAGTTGTAAATAAGAACAAAATATAAAATCCAAGTTGAATCAAAGTACATTTAAAATACTTTATATTAGAAGACTAGTTGTAAATAAGAACAAAATATAAAATCCAAGTTGAATCAAAGCACACTTAAAGTACGCGAGTACCTAATATGTAATCGAAAATATTATATCATGATCAGGTTTCTAAGCAAGTACTTGCGAGTATCTTATATAATGTCTTGCTCTGCCTGAAATATAGATTGAAATCTAGATTTTTTTCAATGAAACAGTTGGCTAACTTTCCCCTTACTATGATCAAGGCACTAGTCTCCCCTCAACCTTTACCTACATGCTATGTAGGCATGTGCTAGGGTAAAAGTAGCTATATGTTATGTAGGCATGTGCTAGGGTAAAAGTAGCTATATGTTATGTAGGCATGTGCTAGGGTAAAAGTAGCTATATGTTATGTAGGCATGTGCTAGGGTAAAAGTAGCTACATGTTATGTAGGCATGTGCTAGGGTAAAAGTAGCTACATGTTATGTAGGCATGTGCTAGGGTAAAAGTAGCTACATGTTATGTAGGCATGTGCTAGGGTAAAAGTACCTACATAAATTCGCTGAATGTATTCCATTGCCCGTACTTGTGTAGAATTATCTGAGTCCTTTTTAGATGTATGACAAAAATACCTCAAAACTCATCATTCTATACATGGTTCTATTTTATTTGGTTTTAATATTTACCGGAAATTCTATACATTTCCCAAAGGAGATTGGTAAATGACCCGAATATTGTGATACATGAGTTTTAAACCCTTCTATACACCCGAGGCATATTCCTAGATTTATTTTTTCCAATCCTACTCTACACTCGAGGCATTCTCCCAGAGTTTTATGATTTGGTTGGTACATGCTTCGGAATTTTGATGGGACCTTAATATTTTGATTCTTCATAATTTCGGCACTTTGATGCTTTTGTACATTTTTGATATCTACTTATATCATAACTTAACAATTTTTATATTTTGGTAGATACCTGTAGATAAACATGGACTATGCCCGTTAATTTGTTAAAATTTAAAAGAATAAATAAAAAAATACTTACTTCGGAATTTTGCTATTAATAATTTCGATACTATGTAACTGAAAACACATGAAACATTGATCAGTAACACTGATGATATACTCGTATATACCCGTATAATCGTTATTATGACAGCAAAAGGACAGTTACCTATACATTCCTCACTTCCTAAACGTCTTGAAAATTTAACCAAGCTTTAAATAATGTCATTTAAGCTGAATTCAAACAAAGATTCAGTCAGGGTCGAAGGTTTTTTGATACGTTTTGTTATAACTCATCAAAAAATCGAAAACTGTTACCGTTTGGGCTGTGTATTTTGGTATTGGTATCAGACAACCCCTAATAGGAAGCCAGCCAGGCATCGATTTGAGTTTTTGTATGTAGAGATTGAAAGTGATACAGAAATACCTGATCGTGGATTTGAACCACCATGTCCGCGCCCGTTGGATTTCAATACGACTCAGTCAATGGTTCATTGATCTGATCCGGATCCTTCTCAGTGAAGTATCCGTATCCCATACAACACCACTCAGTCATTGATTCATTGATCTGATCCGGATCGTTCTCAGTGAAGTATCCCATACAATACGACTCAGTCAATGGTTCATTGATCTGATCCGTATCTCGTGTTTCTTCTCAGTAATGTGTCCCATACAATACCATTCAGTCATTGATTCATTGATCTGATCCGGATCCTTCTCAGTGAAGTATCCCATACAATACCACTCAGTCATTGATTCATTGATCTGATCCGGATCTCGTGTTTCTTCTCAGTAATGTGTCCCATACAATACCACTCAGTCATTGATTCATTGATCTGATCCGGATCCTTCTCAGTGAAGTATCCCATACAACACCACTCACTCATTGATTCATTGATCTGATCCGGATTTCGTGTTTCTTCTTAGTAATGTGTCCCATACAATACCACTCAGACAATGGTTCATTGATCTGATCCGGATCTTCGTGTTTCTTCTCAGTGAAGTATCCCATACAATACCACTCAGTCATTGATTCATTGATCTGATCCGGATCCTTCTCAGTGAAGTATCCCATACAATACCACTCAGTCATTGATTCATTGATCTGATCCGGATCCTTCTCAGTGAAGTATCCCATACAATACCACTCAGACATTGATTCATTGATCTGATCCGGATCTCGTGTTTCTCTCAGTAATTTGTCCCATACAATACCACTCAGACATTGGTTCATTGATCTGATCCGGATCGTTCTCAGTGAAATATCCCATACAATACCACTCAGTCATTGATTCATTGATCTGATCCGGATCCTTCTCAGTGAAGTATCCCATACAATACCACTCAGTCATTGATTCATTGATCTGATCCGGATCCTTCTCAGTGAAGTATCCCATACAATACCACTCAGACATTGATTCATTGATCTGATCCGTATCTCGTGTTTCTTCTCAGTAATGTGTCCCATACAATACCACTCAGACATTGGTTCATTGATCTGATCCGGATCTCGTGTTTCTTCTCAGTAATGTGTCCCATACAATACCACTCAGTCATTGATTCATTGATCTGATCCGGATCCTTCTCAGTGAAGTATCCCATACAATACCACTCAGACATTGATTCATTGATCTGATCCGGATCTCGTGTTTCTTCTCAGTGAAGTATCCCATACAATACCACTCAGTCATTGATTCATTGATCTGATCCGGATCCTTCTCAGTGAAGTATCCCATACAATACCACTCAGTCATTGATTCATTGATCTGATCCGGATCCTTCTCAGTGAAGTATCCCATACAATACCACTCAGTCATTGATTCATTGATCTGATCCGGATCCTTCTCAGTGAAGTATCCCATACAATACCACTCAGACATTGATTCATTGATCTGATCCGGATCTCGTGTTTCTTCTCAGTAATTTGTCCCATACAATACCACTCAGACATTGGTTCATTGATCTGATCCGGATCGTTCTCAGTGAAATATCCCATACAATACCACTCAGTCATTGATCTGATCCGTATCTCGTGTTTCTTCTCAGTAATGTGTCCCATACAATACCACTCAGACATTGGTTCATTGATCTGATCCGGATCGTTCTCAGTGAAATATCCCATACAATACCACTCAGTCATTGATCTGATCCGGATCTCGTGTTTCTTCTCAGTAATGTGTCCCATACAATACCACTCAGTCATTGATTCATTGATCTGATCCGGATCTCGTGTTTCTTCTCAGTAATGTGTCCCATACAATACCACTCAGTCATTGATTCATTGATCTGATCCGGATCTCGTGTTTCTTCTCAGTAATGTGTCCCATACAATACCACTCAGACAATGGTTCATTGATCTGATCCGGATCCTTCTCAGTGAAGTATCCCATACAATACCACTCAGACATTGATTCATTGATCTGATCCGGATCCTTCTCAGTGAAGTATCCCATACAATACCACTCAGACATTGATTCATTGATCTGATCCGGATCTCGTGTTTCTTCTCAGTGAAGTATCCCATACAATACCACTCAGTCATTGATTCATTGATCTGATCCGGATCCTTCTCAGTGAAGTATCCCATACAATACCACTCAGACATTGATTCATTGATCTGATCCGGATCTCGTGTTTCTTCTCAGTGAAGTATCCCATACAATACCACTCAGTCATTGATTCATTGATCTGATCCGGATCCTTCTCAGTGAAGTATCCCATACAATACCACTCAGACATTGATTCATTGATCTGATCCGTATCTCGTGTTTCTTCTCAGTAATGTGTCCCATACAATACCATTCAGTCATTGATTCATTGATCTGATCCGGATCCTTCTCAGTGAAGTATCCCATACAATACCACTCAGTCATTGATTCATTGATCTGATCCGGATCTCGTGTTTCTTCTCAGTAATGTGTCCCATACAATACCACTCAGACATTGGTTCATTGATCTGATCCGGATTCTTCTCAGTAATGTGTCCCGAGTCCCATTTCTTACCAGAAATTTTGAATCTCACTGCATTTAAGTGTACCTAATTATTATGATTTGTGTGAGTTTTTTTTTTAGCTTGAGTGATTTTTGTGTTGCCAAATTTGTCTGAAGTTATTCTTTTTTTGGACAAACTGGCTGATATGTGGCTAAAGTATTTGTAGGTTTATTCGATATTTGACATCCAGGAACAAAAAACAGAACAAAAAAAAAAAAAAAAAAAAAAAAAACAAGAAAGAGTACCGCTCCCAAATGAGAACTTTTCCTGAAAGGCATAGAAAGCACTGTTTTTGGTTCGTTTTTTTAGTCAATAATCCCCTCATTTAACTTTTGTGTCACTTCTCTGGTCTTCTCCATGTTTAACGCCCCCCCAGCCAGACACTTGGAAAGTAATCCTGGAACTTGGCCTTCATTTCAAAGATATTTTTTTTTTTGATCGTAGACACCGCAGTATCATCTTCAATCTTCAACTGTCAATCTTCATTGCGTGATATATGTATGTATGTTGTACCTATACATACATATACATATTACATATGTATGTAGAGATCTTTGAGAAAACCACGGGAGACCAGAGTGAGTGGTCCTCTCTCCTTCTAGAATCTTGTTCTTCACGATGACACGAATGCTGATTTCACAAGATCAACATGGAAAAGTAATTAAAAAGACTTCGAGTTATTTAATTACCTATTCTTACTTTACTTTCTATGTCCATGAGTGTTCGTCTTGGTGGTGGAAGAATTCATAGGAGTATTGAATATACTATTGAATCATAGGAGTATTGAATATACTATTAAGTGTCATTGATAACCATTGATAGCCAAATATGTAAGGAAAATACCCTGAAAATTTCAATTTAATTGGACAAAAATTGCAACTTTTATCGTGATAAGCCATTTTAATCCAAATATTAGCCTAGCTCGACGTTACTTAACATGATGTGGTCCAAAATCACAAAAAAGAAAGCAGTTGCTACCGCTAAATTGGCTACCTAAAGGAAGAATGCCAAGTTCAGAAGTATAAAATCAAGAGGCTTGATGTTTGTTGCAGTAGCAGTAGAAACAATGGGAATATTTTGTGAAGAAGGAGAATGCTGGATGAAAGAAATTGAAAAAAGATTGATACCTAGTAAAACAATAAACATTAATAATTGTGTGAGTGTAAAGCACAATATTTCTAGGTGGTCAAGTGGTTAAGGTGCTAGTCTGCTAATCCAGGGAGCGTGGTTTGGATCTCACCCAGTGCAAGTTTTTTTCCTCATATTATATAAAAACATCTGGTTCAATAAAGTAATTAAGGGACTCTAGTTTTATCGGGCAGAAGGAAATAGGTGTCTTTATTATTATGAATTATTATTATTTTGTGAATTATGATGAATTATTTTTTTAAGTATAAGGTGGTCAGTCTATTAACATGGTTAGTGATTTAGCCAAGCCAGACTAATACATGACAGGGACTTCTATAAAACTAAGACAGGTAATCTATAAAGAGGTATCTACTGATAATTTGATGAATGCACTTAAAGAAGCATGTACGACATTGTACGTACATAATTTTATTTATACCTAAACCAAAGTGTATTAGAGAGACCTTCGATTTCGAATGCACTTAAATAGGTACTAATAATTTACCTTAAAAATTCACTTATTAATGCACTTAAGGTTCCATTAATAAATTTTTTAAAACAGGCACTTACAGATTCACATGAAAAGATACAAAGAAGTTGTCCTTTCACTTCAATGTACCGAAAGAGGGTCCTATAAAATACAAACGCTGTTCTTAAAAACTACCAGTTAATTTCAAAAATTATGAAGATAATCAATTTGAAATTTCATGAAATTGATGGTTAGAGATTTCTAAAAGCAATAACCCCGCCCTTTAGTTAGGACATAATTTTTTTTCTTTTCCATTTTTTTTTTATTTTTTTATTTTTTTTATTTTTATATTGTTTCCAATTTTGTATATTGATTTGTAATTTTCTGTTGTATACATGCTGTTAAAAAATGTATAATATAATGGTATAATTATGAATGAAATGATTTTTTTCCTTGGCTTAATCATAATATGTTAATCGATACCTACTGGTGTTTAAACCTCACCCACCTCACCCAGGTGGGGCCTGGAATACCCAACATTACGACGGCAGTTTCAGTGCTACTTGCGACCTTCGCTGAACGTTGCTTAACTTGAGTGGCCTAACGAAATTTGAAATCCTCATGAAACATTAGCTCAATGAATAGATGATGTGAGAAATCTGACCATGCTGTTGAAAGTTACGTTAAACCCAAATTTAACAAAAGGATGATGGCTGTATGGAATGGCCTTGCTAACTAATGCAAAAAAAAAAAAAACAAAAGGATTATGTTTCTGACAAAATGATGATGATTCTGATGTTTAGAAATCACAAAATACAACAATTGCCCAATGCTTGATTATTCCTAATGTGATAGCCAGGCATAGTGTTGCTAATATGCTTTTTGCTAATATTGATATTGCAAATATGCTACGTGTTCCATTAAATATTACGATAGTGTCAACAGACATCCTCTTATCAGATGTGTCAACTTGTCAAACCTATTATCTAGAGATGGTTGCGAATCCGGAGATTGGGCAAATTTCTCTTAGTCCGTCAATATCACTAGTCTCGGTTGCTCAGTGGTCAAGACGTGTGTGGACTCTGATGATCAGGAATTCGCGGGTTTGAAACCCAGCCGGGAAATGACAAGTTATTCTCCCATTTAGGATTTTGACACCGTCTTGGGCTTACTGCTAGTATAATGGGACTCATGGGTCTTAATTGGGTAGTATATTAAATAAGGTCATATTATTTTTTCTGGCTGGGGGACTATAAACAGGGAATATACTAGCAGTCTGTTTATGTGACTATAAACAGGGAGTAGACCAGCATTGGCTTGGTTCTGGGAGCCCTTGGAAATTATTAGCCAAAGACAGTGGTAGAAGTGCTGAGCCATTCCTCCACTGTCTGGCTACCATCGTTCACGATGACGCCACCCTATGATGATGATTATTTTCTTCTGACCATCTTCTCTTCGCTTTACTATAGTCGTAACACTTGTCTGTCTCGCTAGGGGACCTGAATACCAGCATTGTCAGGCCAAAAGAAAATAACACAAATCATCGGCGCTCTAACAGCGTTGACGAAGGGCATACAGCCGTAAAATGTGCTGGAACTAGGAGTGCCAGAGCCAAACAACCTCAACCATGATGAGGAAGAGGTTGACCAATGCTGACCCCAAGGTTTCTCTTAGAAAATGGATAAAGGGGTTATTTTCCCTTTTATAGAGAGGTAAATTGGACCTGGATATTGTTCTCTTATATCAAGATTTGTCTTATATCCAGGTTCGTCTTAACATATAATCAATGACATATCAGAATGTTGTGATTGGGTGTCTTCTCTTTGTGGGTCAAGTTAGTTTTAATTTGAGTAAATAACTTCCCAGCTCCAAGCTCCAAGGTTACTTCTGGACGTGTTTTACTTTCATAACGTCATACTTGTCTGAGCTTGTGTTGAAAGCAAAATATTTTTCAAGTACCTTCTACCAAATAATGTGTCCCAATGTCCTTAGGTATTAATTATACGGAGTTGAAAACAAATATTGACTTCAATTGCCCCATCGGATCAGGCAAACAGCTGATCAACATTCATAACAGACCGTCTCGTCAGAGAATGTTCTAGAATGTGCAGGCCTGCAGGATGTGTGACCTCAGAGTGGCTCAGGACGGGCCGGGAGTTGGGACATGGTATTGTGACAGTGCCTTCACTGCCCACAGTGCCAACTACAAAAGAATTAGGAATTTAAATAGATTTTATTTATTGTATGCCTTTCTTACACATCTCAAACTGAGAAGACATGTGTGTAATAAACTTGATCAGAAAATCTGATGGCAGTGATTGTCCGATCGCCAAAATCGTCAGTACTTTAGCTAAGTTTAACAGAAGTAATGGTTAACTGCAATAAAAGCTAAATTTAAAACAAATAATCCTATAGTATTAATGTATTATGATGAAAGCCAATAAGCTCGAAACAGACAGCCAGGTATGTCAATAATAATATTCATGTACATCTAGTAAAACCTCCCACTTATTTTGACTGACTGACTGCCTGATTCTTGAGAAAGTGATGTTTTTAATGTGCGATTTCCAAACTGAACTTCACACTAAACTTTCAGCCAAGTCCACTCGTATAGAAAGCAATCATAAAGTGAAACTCACAAAGTTCTACACTGAAGATGGTTGCACCTTACTGGCGTAACAACCTGGTACGAGGAACACTTACTCTTCTGAATGTAATATCTCTTAAACTCATTACTGCATCGATAAGTCAGGACACACTCAGGTACTGCAGTGGTGTCCAACTTTTGTTCTCAATTCAATTTGGGTCCGGCAAGGGCGGGCCTCATAGAATTAATATTGAAGGATTTCGTACGAGACCCAGTGCAAGGTGGAGACCATATCAAGAAATATGTCGATAATTATAACAATAAGATAATAATAACCACCAGGCGAGGTTAATGCTCAAAGTATTTTCTACCACCTAATTTTGAAAAGTAGCAAATTAGGCATTCGAAATTTCAACCCCAGGCTATTATGAGGAGATACATTTCAAAGGTAAAAACTCACTACCGAGAGGAAGCGTGCCTCTGATGCTCCTCAACTCGGCCATGGTAACTACAGGTTAGTTTTATGTAGTACTGCTAACTGCTTTAACAACCTTGTCTCTCTAGGAGACGTATGGGACCAGCCTTGTAAGGCCGAAAGACATTAACACAAATCATTGGCACCCTTAACTGGGTTGGTGTTAGGAAGGGCATCTAGCCGTAAGATGTGGAAGTATAGGAGTGCCAGCAGAACCAACCAACCTCGATTATGAGGACGAGGTTGAACAGTGCTGACCCCAAGTAGGTTTGGGAAAAGGCAAAGTGAAAGAGAGCAGGGTCGATGGCGTCAACGCGCCATCGACGTATTTTAAACGACGACGCCATTATGTGTATTAAAAGATCGTTCGCCAGGGTCAATGGCGCGTTGAATGCACCGGTTCTCGTAGGATCACCGAAATTAAACAAAGTCCAATTAAACAAGCGAGGTGAAGACATCGTGATGCTGGCATTCCAGCCCAACGCAAGCTGGGTGAGGTTAATGTGGGTACCAGGTTTGTGAGTTTTCTGCGAATGGAGGGTAACACCCCCGTCGTGATATGATCATGCAGTTGAAAGCGACGTTCAACCCAAATTAAAATGGTGAAGAAGGAGACGACTATGCCAGAGGAATAATTTTAGTTGCTATGGTAAACGCCAACGGTGCATCCAATTAGACTTTCCTGCCTCAACAGGTGGGAACATTACATCAGGGTTGAAAATACATACAGTATCGAAATTCTTTACTATTTATCTACTATACTATTGCTGGGTGCTGATTTGGCAATATTTTATTACAATAGTTGGCAAACTTTCAAAAGTAAATCACCATTCCATGTGTTACAAAACAATCAAAATCATAAACGTTCATTTTACTTTGCAAGGTTACTTTGGAAACTGTCAAAACAGTAAAAGTTATGTCCAATGAATAATAAAATTATAATAGCTCCTGTTGCCTTCGACATTTTTTGACCTTCTTGTGGGGGTAAAGACTAGCTAGATCTGATTTTTGGCTCAGGCCCAAAAAACGTTGGCAAAGAAAACTTGACTTCTCTCAATAACATAAAATAATAGTGAATATTAGCTATTAATATTCATAATTTCACCTTCCCCCACACCCCACAGGTGTCTAAGAGCCGTATTATGAAACAGGATTAGTAAATCTAAGCCAAGGTAAAGGTATTTTAAAACAAGATTTTCCGCCACGAAGGCTGGCTACAACTGCATTGCGCCACACTAGTAATTTACAGCTACAAAGCCCGGCTTAGCTGTGACCTCTACAGTTGTTGTCAAGGTGAAAGTTAAGGGATAGTGTCCACTAAGATTAACGAATCCTGTTTCAGAATTCGGGCCTAATTCTTTAATTGATACTGAAAAAGCTACTAATTTTGAAAAAAGAAGAACATTTTTTCCTAGTAAGATATCAAAAGGGTTTAAACATGGGTTAACCCCGTTAAAATGTTAAAAAAAAGTAAAATTGTGGATGGATTATATTCAATGGAAAACGGAAGTGGACTCTTCCTAATAGTTTTCTAAAATGATGGGAGTCTCCAGCCAACTTTAGTTGACTCGTCATATTCTCATGTGTGGTCATGATCAATCATCGTGAGAACTTGGGCTTATCCTCCAAAAACCATCAAACCCTTCGGAAAACAACAAGCTAGCCTAGTTTGTTAGGATTGGTTCGTGTATTTTCTGTTAATAGTCCTCTATAGCAAGACATTGGTCTTCTCCCTGTTTAGATGTTGTTGTAGCCAGCTTGGCTACAGCTGGAGAGGGGAATGATGGTCTCCAGGCAACTTTATTTCAAAGTTGGCTTGTCCGGAAACACATATTTCTATGTGAGAACTTGGACTTTGTCTTTATGAGTCATGAAACCCTTAGAAACTGCAAGCTAGCCTGGCTTGTAAGGGTTGGCTAGTCTTTTTTCTGTTTATAGTCCCCTAGCGAGACACTGGTCCTCTCACTGTTTAACGTGCCCCAGCCAGACTTCCCTGTTTAGATCACGTTCAATAGTTAAGACCCCAGGTTGAGTACCACTGGACACTCCGTTCTCGAGTTATTCTCCCTGTTACTCCAAACAGGAACCAGGTAACCCAACAGACTAAAATAGAAACCATGAAACGAGTTCTTTTGTCGATCCTGAACACCAAGTCTGATATATCTCATGTCCCATCTGTAAAATATCTTCTGTAAGAGGCATGACGAAAAGTGTTCTCTTTTTACAGGGTGCTGATAAAGTCTCACCTCCAGTAACTATTTGTCACAGTTTGAAAATGCGCTCCTTGTAGGTGTTCCATACTTCCGTCGTGTATCTCAAGAACCATACCTACTTACTTACCTATTTACTTACCTACCTACCTACTTACTTAATTACCTACCTAATTACTTACTTACCTCCTTAATTACTTACCAATAAACTTGACCACGACCTTTAATAACAAATGTCTTCCATTTGTGTAGATTTTGTGCGTAATTTGTCCAACAATCTAATTGGTAGATATATGAAACTTTTTGATCTGAAATCCTTTTAACCAGAACTTTCAAACAAATTACTTCTCAACTTTTCTGATAATGTTAGTTTTGGACTGGTTGTACAGGCCGGGGGGTAAGAATTTAAGCCCACCCTGTACACATCACCGTTTGTGACGACAAGTGCCTTCTTTCCTAGTTGTAATGAGCAAATACCATAGACCCATATACCATTTATACTAGGTACGGCATGTAGCTAGTGTTTGTAGACCATACTCATACAGGGTGTTTCAATAGTCCAGCATGCACACACTTTTAAGATAGTGTAGCATGCTGTCTTCCCAATCTTATCACCACCCTGATTTGTGATAATGACAGGGCAGATTTGATTTTGGTTTTAGGCTTTCTATTTAAGATATAGGTCATTCTAAACGGTGCGGTGTTTCTACTTACAAGAAAGTGAGCTAAGTTATTAGCTCAGTGGTTAAGCGCTCGCTTACCATGCGGAAGGTCCCGGGTTCGAACCCCCGCGCCGATAAAAAATTGTATTAAAAATTTGGTTACAGTTGTTTGTAAGGTATACCTACCGGTGCGCTCGTGTTGATCCAGCACCTAAAGGGGAAGTATTGTGTCACTTCTCGCCCATCAGAGGGGAGGTATACTACGGGATGAGCAGGCTTCAAGACAGACTACAAGACGTGTCCACAGTAGCTCCTGTTTCATGGCTAGGAATCTTTAAAAAAGAAAAGAAAAACTGTATCTTACCATTTATTATGTTTCTCTCATGATGACGAATGACACCATTTATTATTATTATTTAAATAAATAATTTGTTAAAAATTTATCAATATTTCCCATTTTTTTTTAATATCTAGGGAAACCTTGAAAAACGCCTCATCTCTTTGTTAAGCGTGTTTGATACAAACATTACGGACTCTACATACATATTGAAACACACTGTACAACTATATTATGAACATAATATACAGGTTAGTGGCATCTATGTGTCCACTTGAAATATGTTTGCAATCATCTTCTGGAGTGCTTTGTCCTCATGAAGTGATGGCCAATATACAATGGAATAACATGTTTATACACTCACTAACTCAGTTTTAAGCATGGAGTAATGACCAATTCGTATGTATATACAGGGTGTTCCAGCTTTAGGGTAACAAACAGTAAGTGGTTAAAGGACATGATAAAACAAACATTTGCTTCCTGAAGTCATTATGGATTTGGCCTTTAGTTTCAGAGATACGCCCATTTTCCAGTTTTATTTAGAAATGATCGGATTAAAAATATCTAAAATATTGATTTAGAAAAAAAAAAAAAAAAAAATTGGGCGTTTATCCGTAACAAAAGGTCGAATCCAAAATTAGCTCGGGGAAAAAATATTTGAAATTTCATGTCCCAATGTCCCATGGTCCCTTATCGTTTGGTACCATAGAGTTCTTAGACAGCACAGTCAACTGGATATATACCAGTATACAGTATACCATACAGTTAGGTGGAAAATGTGTACTTGGCCACCTATTGAAACATCCTGTATACTCAGTATTGAGAACAGACCTACAAGAAAGACTAACGGAATCGATTGGGGACAACTTGATTGCCAATATTGATTCTGCTCACTGCTTGGTCAATACTATTGATGATTTCAAGACAAGATGAGACAAAATTCAGGCAGAAATCTACCTACAATACAATACTCTGTTTATATTGCAAAAATGAGACTAAAGAGTCTCTTACCTCCCTCATTTATACCATCTCAGTGATCTCAGTATCATCATAGGGTGGCGTCATCGTGAACGATGGTAGCCAAACAGTGGAGGAATGGCTCAGCACTTCTACCACTATCTTTTCAAGGAGGCTTATAATTGACAGGGGGCCCTTGTAGCCTCATCTCAGTATAGTAGACCATAAGGCCTTCTCATGTACCGGTAGCTTATAGCTTAGTGTTCAAGGCGTCGCGTGTTGGTCTGGTAATCCAGTAGTCGCGGGTTCGAAACCCAGTCAGGACAGGACAAACTGTTATCCTCCCATTTGGGATTTTTACCACATAATATTACGTCTTGGGCTTACTGCTCGCTGTATAATGGGACTTATTAGTCCCATTACACATGGGACTGCTCTGTGATTGGGAGGATAAATTTTCATGTCCCGGCTGGGTTTTGAACCCGCGACCTCTGGATTACCAGACCGAGCTGCTGGGACATCCCTTTAATCCAGCCTTTGACCAACCTCAATAGCTTGATCGATGAGGCGGTGGACTTGTAACCTGGAGGTCGATGGTTCAAGTCCCGGTTTCAGCGTAGATTTAGTAAAGCAAGTTTGAGTATTTGAGATAAATTTCACGAGTGATATCTTACCTGGATTACTACCGCCTTAATTTCTCGACCACCAATGCATACATGAGGAACATGCATGAAATGAAGTAATAATAATACTCTATAGTGGAAGGAAACCACCAGGCGAGGTTAATGTTCAAAGCATTTTCTACCACCTAACCCTCAAAGTCTTATTATTATGTGGTCACAAACTCAAATTAATGAGGAAAAATTCGTGCACTGGGTGAGATTCGAATCAACGGATCCCTACGCTACCTGGATTACCAGAGTACCGCGTTAACCACTTGACTACCAGTGCACAGTACTCAGTAACGCGGATGAGAACAGAATTCTAATCAATGTCGCCAATACCAAGACAATACAGCACGAAGCTACCTCTGCACAATGCAAGAGATAGACATCAAATCTGTGCAACTGCCAAAGTGACTCATTCGTTTCGGAAACCGGAAGTTCAACTTCCGAACATTGAGATCATTGGATAACAGTTCAGGAAGTCCGAACATTACATCAATTTGTGTTATTTCCTCAGGTACAAGGAGGAAAAACATCAAAAATTGCACACATAATAAATCTTGGATAATTTTGAGTATACTTGCCGATTTAGGAAGCATGGCTTAGGTCATTCGCAAGACTTAGGTCTGAATATAAGATAGGATTACAACAAAAGTAAGTCAGACCTAAAGTCGGACTATAGGGCTCTGTGATTGATTGAAACTCCGATTTCAACGGAAATACTTCTGTGACATTTTTGATAAATACCCCTCCCTGTGAACTTGAATCTAGATTTTGCACATTTTTTTTATTTTTTTAAAGATGAGTGTTTCACAGCCTTTTTTTTTATTTCGTAGGCATGAAACAGGAGCTACTGTCGACGCTTGTGGTCTGTGTTGTAATGAGAGACAACCAAGTTGAACCAACGAACGCTTACTGTAGAGACAGATTAAACGGAGGCATTTCATAGTTTGATTCAAACAGCAAGCAGCATAATTGAAGGTAAAGTTTGTCTTTTCAGACCAATCACGTCACGAATACCGTCAGACAATCCTGCAAGAATTTTGAGGTGAACCCAATCCCTCCAAAAACACAAATGTAAAATAAACGCCAGGTTCCTTTTAAAAAATATCGGTCTCTTTGAGTAGGTACTGTATTTTTTTCCGAGACTTAACAATTTATTTAATTTTTTTTTTACAATATTACAAATAAAAAATCTCTTCCATTTGTAAACAGCTCGGCAAGGTCCCCATGACGCCCGCTGCATTGCCTTTCTAGATCGCGATGGATATTCTTTGATCCAGAAAGGCCCTATACTGCTTTTGTCTCCGGTCACTGATGTGAGGCGGTCACCCAAATCTTTCGTGAATTTTACGCTGTTAGTATTATTAAATTCTTTATTGTCCTGTTAAAGAATATTTTAATAATAATGTACAAAGAAATAATGATATAAGAATTAACATACAAAATTCACAACTATATACAAATAAAAGATAAACAACATGGATAAAATATTTATATTGATGTCCTAACTAAAGAGTAGGGTTATTGGGTATGGCAATCTCTTCCACTTCAAAATCTGTTGAAACGGGGTGTAACAAATAATAATAACACTCTTTAGTGGAAGCTAACCATCAGGCGAGGTTAATGCTCAAAGCATTTTCTACCAGCACATAAACTCAAATGAATGAGGAAAAATGCATGCACTGGGTGGAATTCGAATCAATGGACCCCTACGCTACCTGAATTACCAGTGCGTTGAACATAGATAAATAACATAGATAAAATATATACAAATGTCCTAACTAAAGGGCGGAGTTATTGTCTATGACAGTCTCTTCCACCCAAAACCTTGTTGGAATGGGGTGTAACAGAGTTGTTTTTCGAGGAAAAACAAATCTGATTTGTGTGGAACTTGGCCGGACGCACTGCCGTACGCCAAGATCTCCTATTGCTCAACTGCTCCAGCTATAATGCAAACAAACACACAATCCGTCAGTTCTAGACCGTGACTGACGTCTTACTGACGGTGGCTTTGGACTTGACATGCTGATCTGAATATGTAGAGTGAAGCTTTGAGCAACTTCCATTGTGGTTGAAATTTCTTATTTTTTTTTTAATTGCACTTTAATGACTGTATTTTCTCGTCATTCGTGCCATTCCCCGTCATGGTTTAAAATTATCCAGTTTAAACTGTATTTTTTGTTGTTGTTGATAAACAGTTTTTTTTTATAAACAGTATTGTTGTCGAATTTGTGTTAATCACTTTCGTGATGTCACAGCTACTCAAACTCGTTTGGCTAAATCTACGCTGAATACGGGACTTGAACCACCGACCTCCAGGTTACAAGTCCGCCGCCTTATCGATCAAGCTTCAATATTGTTTTTCTGGGTTGGCAGCTTTGAAACACTTGGACCTTTTTTCTCGACAGTTTAAGTCTTTGGTAGACCAAGTTTCTACCAAGTTAGAAATCACACGTAATAATTGGCAGTCCAGCGTGGAAATGCCTTGAGCCTGGTAGGCACCATGTGTCGAGAGAAGAATGATGACATGTTTGTAATGTAACTAATGTACTTTAATAAAAAATATAAAATTCAACATATCTATGGGTTTAAAAATCATATTTGTGTTCATTACAAGGGTGATATCACAATAAACTACTCTAACTTACTTATCAAATAGTTGCCACACTGATAGGAACTCGAACCATCGACTTTCAGGTTACAAGTTCGGCGCCATTTTGATTATAAACCAGTTGCCCACATTAACCTCTGTTGGTGTAGAAGTCACCGTGGCAGAGTGAGTTAGCGCGCTAGGCATTGCACGCACAGTGACCTGGGTTCGA
Source organism: Bactericera cockerelli (assembly GCA_024516035.1). NCBI lineage: Eukaryota > Metazoa > Arthropoda > Insecta > Hemiptera > Triozidae > Bactericera > Bactericera cockerelli. The sequence goes on from CM044957.1 coordinate 6,728,186, forward strand.
ACCCCAGCTGGGCAGGATTTTTTCTGCTCTGTACTTGTGTGTTCGGGGTCCACTCATACCTCGTTAGGATAAATGAGTAGCTGCTTGAATGTTGGGACCAATGGTGGAATTATAGACAAAAAATAAGATATTGGCATATTAAAGATACGAAAAAGCGGGAAAAGTCCTATAATTCTGCGCTACCCACTAAAATTGTGATATAATAACACAAAGAAACACATTATTTATTTATTATTATTACCTCTGTTGGTGAGGAATTGTCTTCTTTCTCTGTTTTAAGTCTATAAACCCTTAGAAATTGGCGCCTAGGTAAGCTGGCTAAGGGTTTGTTCCTGTTAGTCGCCTTAGTCGCCTTGTACGACCGCGACGGGGGGGTCCCTGGTAGTGGTACTATTCTTTCCACAGGTACCACACCACTGCACTGGTAGTCAGGGTTAACGCGCTAGTCTGGTAATCAAGGTAGCGTAGGGATCCGTTGGTTCGAATCCCACCCATTGCATGAATTTTTCCTCATTAAATTGAGTTTGTGAAAACATAATAATAAGACTCCGAGGGTTAGGTGGTAGAAAATGCTTTGAACATTAACCTCGCCTGTGGATGCCTTCCACTGTAGAGTATTATTATTATTATTATACCACAAACATTTTATATACTCTGTAATTACGTCCGATAGACTAGCAGTGTACCAGACATAAATTTCGACGGTAAAAAAGACAAATGCAGGACTTTTTTTTGGGGTTCATCGTCGCTTGCATAGTCATATCACGTCAGGGGTTCTACCCTCCATTTGCTGGAAATTCTCAGACCAGCTACTCAAATTAACCTCACCTAGCCCGATTGGGGCCGGTAATAGCCAGCATCATGAGAATTCGAATTAGAATGGTCACCCGTCGAAGTCCTAACTTCGCTGGACGTTGCTTAACTTCAGTGACGGAACGAGAGCTGGTGTATTAAACGTACCATCGACGCTGGGTAGTCAGGAACGTAACTCATGCCTGAGTCGAGACAAGCATGCGGGTCTCTGGCCTAGGTACAAGCGGTCTTCTAGCTCAGGTACAAGCGATGCTAGTATACCAGTACGGTTAGAAATCTAAGACTAGACCTCACTCCACAAGCAGTTGCATAAGAACCAGTCCAATTCAAGCCTCGCCCGCTGGAATCAGTCTGCTAGTAGGAATCGGTTCAAATTCCTCACTAGACATCCTGGAACCCTCTTCAGGGCCGTAGCTTATGGTCGGGGTGAGAATAAGGCTACAAGCTAGAATGAGGCATTTTCAACAATCAAACAGCTTTTGTATTAGAGGAATTTTGAAATTATTACTTTCGATTTTTTGACTGCTCTGGATCTTGAACTGAGGATCTTTCGCTTTGATCGAATGTACTCATACCACTGATGTATTTGTTAATAGCTTTAATTAATAATAATATCGCCTTGTTTATTTTGACGCATAAGCCCAGGACATAATATATAATTATGTATCTATGTGGTCAAAATCCAGAATATGTAGGAGGATAACTTGTCATGTCCCCGGTTGGGTTTCGAACCCGCGACCTCTGGATTACTAGACCGACGCGACGCCTTGACCACTGAGCTAATTAAGTGTCCTTGTTCTTCTGATTTCAGAGGAGAGCTGAATGCGGCGGAATAAGGAACTAGAAAACTGGAAGGTAAGGATCTGTGATAGTTCCTGTTGACCTAGGGGCTTGCACTCCAGGTGACCTGGGTTCAAATCCCGGGGTCTACCCTATCCTTGTGAGGACAATTGGGGTAGTTGTAGAGGGGCAACAAGCAGTGGCGGCGTCACAAGATTGATATTGTAATATGATGGTTAGTTGTTGATATGATGCATGGATTCTCGTAATGTCGATGCTACCCACTAAACATTGGACGTAATAACAAAAATAATTAGCTCTCTCTATTTGAACTCAACCTACCTATGTCAACTGTAGTGACGTAACGGTTTTGACTACCGCCCGTGATCCAGAGATCTTGAGTTCGATTCTCGGTACGAACAGATTTTTTTAGACCAAAAAACTTTTTATCTACTAGAAACACGTTAGGTAAGTTAGGTTTGCTTTTATTTCTCACATTGGAGCCCCTCCAGAATTTCTAGAACCCCCAACAGCGGCCAGTGAAGGAATGAATGAGTTTATACGTTAGGATTAAGGTATCATGTGTGTGTATTTTATACTATGTTACATAATAGTTTTGTATGAATGGTAGTGTAATATATTATGGATCGATCAACTTTTACTTTCGTTCTGCCAAACTTTCTTTTCTCTCTCTCTCTCTCTGTCTCACACACACTACAGTATATATCCCTCTCTCATATATTAATCAATCATTATCAAATAGCTATCAAGACATCATCGCTGGAGATTCTTGTAATGGCTGTAATGTATGAAGTTATTCACTAGGTTTACCATTTGTTGGAAAAAAAGAAATGAGGCGTAGACAGAGTTGGGTAAATGTACTTGCAAGTATAAATTACAAATAATTTTTATGCAAGTACAATTTACAAAAAATTGAGAGTATAAGTTACAAATAATATTTATGCGAGTACAAATTACAAATAATTGTACAAATGCTCCAAGTCACGTGGAGCATTTGTATTTTCAGATTTTTTGGAGATAAATTCAGTTTTTTTTGCTGGTATTCAGAATAGTAAAGCCTCCAGAGATCCTAAGTTCGATCCCCGGTCGGAGCAGACTTTTCACACAGAAAATTCTGTTCCCTCCGTACATGTGAGGCTGGCATTTCCGGCCCTAACCCAGGCTAGGTGAGGTTAATGTGGGTAGCTGGTACCATTCCCAGCGATTGGAGGGTAAAATCCCCCGTACTAATCCAGGATGTTAAATGAAATAGAATCGTTGGCGTTTAGGAAGGGCATCCTTCCATACCCGGAGGAAATAGAGTAGCTACTTTGATGTCAGCAGCGAGCAATGGCGAAAGTATGGACAAAATAATATATTAGGATATTAGTACTCTGAGTGTTACAGTCCTCTCGTTAAATAAATGTTCATTAAAAAAAGATACGGAGTCCTATAACAACACTATCCGCTAAAATTGTGATATAATGAGTAATGAAAAAAAAAAACATATTTATTTATGATTAATTTCATTGAATTTTTTAAAAAAATTGAATTTTTTTAAAAAAATTAAAAAAAAAAAAATTTTTTTAAAAAATTAATAATCATAGAAATATATGATTATTAATTTTATGTACAGAATATTCGGCTCTCTTTATATTCAAACTCCATCTTTTTTAATTTGGGTTTAACGTCGCTCTCAACTGCATGGTCATATCACGACGTGAGTTTTACTCTCCATTCGCTGTAATCTCTAAAACCTGCTACTCAAATTAATCTCACCCATACTGAGTGGGGCCGGGAATAGCCAACATCACATAGATTCGAATTTGAATGGTCACCTATCCAAGTCCCAAGCTCGCTGGAATAGAATAGAATAGAAAATAATGAATGATTAAACTTCAGAAATGGACCCATGAGAACTGGTGTGTGTTTTTTATTTTATTTATTGATTTTGTGTTCTAGCTGCCCATCCCGTAGTTGCCTCCCTCTGATGGGCGAGAATGACACAATACTTCCCAATTAGGTGCTGGGTCAACACGAGCGACCTGGCAGGTATCGCCTTACAAACAATTGTAACCAAGTTTTGAATACAGATTTTTATTCGCGCGGGGGGATCAAACTCGGGACGTTCCGCATGGCAAGCGAGTGCTTAACCACTGAGCTAATCGCGCGCTATCGATGTTCAAAGTGCTATCGATGCTGGCTAACTCCGTCTCTCTCCTCGTTAATTCCAGGTGCTATGGCTAAGCAGGTGTGGGGAGGGGTGGTGCTCTTCGCTAGCCTGGTCCATCTGGGCACCACCGGACTGCTGGACTGGGGTCGCAACAACCGCATAGAGGTCAACATCCCCTGGCTCCCGTGTGAGTACACGTAGTGAGTATGATACACACATGTACCTTTTCTTATGCATTTCATCAGGCGCCACGGTGGTTTTTTGTGGGGATATCATTACTTTTTGTGTTCATAAAATTAATTCAGAGGTGGCGATTTTGTTAGTTGCTTCAAAAGCGCTTTCCGAATAATCATAGACTAAAGGAAAATTTATTATGAAGAGTTACAACGAGACCGTACGGTCTTCCCCTATATTTTGTTGTACATCTGACTCTTGGCCAGTATACATTGGGAAGAAGGATGAAGTCCAAAATTTCGAAAATTGAGTTAGATACTGATTAAAGTCCTTTGATAGTGTAAAAATACGTAGACATGTTAAAAATAGGGAATAAGTAGGGTGAGTAGATATTTACATTTTTAAATCATGCGGTCAGGGAAGAAAGATGATAGTCACATCGGTTGTAAGGGAAGAAAGATGATGAAGAGTCCATGATCTTGAAAATTGAGAGTCCAAAAATTTACAAACTTAAAATTGAAATTATCTCAAAAATCAAAAAAAATGGACATTCATCTTTCTTCCCTGGCCTCTTCATTTTAATGGACATTGTAAAAAAAATATTAAAAGAATTTATTTTCTCTTGTTGGTTTTTTTAAGGATGATGTCGCTCTCATGCGTTTCCTAATATTATGAGTTCCGTGGACTTTTTTCAAACTTATTGTATCAGTTTCACCTCCAATACTTCTGAGTACACTTCACCTTAAATATAGTACTGAACTTGAAAGCAGGATGGTGAGTGAATAAGCACAATGCCATTATGCCACCTATTTTACACCACAATTACTTCCAATGTCAACTGCTACATAAATATTCAGGAAACCCGTATTCAACATGACAATGCAACTTCCGACACACTTCGACAGATGCGAGATGTGATTCTAGATTTTGTTTTTACAATGAGTTGGGTGGAAGAGATTGCCATTGGCAATAACTCCGCCTTTTAGTTGTGGCAGATTTTATTTACATGATTGATGATTTAATATATCTGTTTAAATTTATCTAATTGATATATTCAATTTGCTTGTTAGAAATTATTTATGTAAGGTGAATGTAGGTAAATCAATGGTAAACAATGTATGTAATATTACAGAATTAAACAATTAGTGGATTTAGGGTTTTCACCTAGGCATTAGGTCCAACCCGAGGTAGCCAGGTTTGTGAGTTTCTTGTGATGGGGGTAACACCGTTAATATGTTATGACAATCATGAAATCACGTTAACAAAAATTAAAGCAAAGTTCAGACTTATTTACTGTCTCAACTTAGTTGTTTCATTGCTTGTCTAACTATTTCTGGTGGCCCTAGGTTGCAATAATGACTGGTCTGACACAAAACAATGCATCAGACGAATTAATAGGCCTCTTACCTAACTAAATGCCAAACACACTGGTGCCGAAATGTCTGCCACAGACAGGATTTTTCAAGGATGTTCACGGACAATTAGCGGATTATTAGGTAATTTGGGTTATGGCGGTACAGCAAGTACGCTCACAGTACTGTGTTATATATTCATGTGAATATACTAAATACTATTCCATGTTCATAATGATGTAGACCTGAGTAGCTTGATCGATAAGCGGCAGCCTCCGTTTCTCTATGGCAAAGAGCATTGGTTACTGACCGGGGGTTGCAGGTTCAAATCCCGGCTGGAGCGGTAAAATTCGGTCCGAATTTTTTTCGTTTCCGGAAATGGCATGGATGTAAAGGTAAAGTGCCCTGAAGTAATGCGAAAGCGGTTCCGGGGCACAACTACTTTTAAAAAAAAAAGGCGGCGGATCGTAACCTGGAGGTCCGGTGGTTCGAAGTGTGGCAAATTTTAGACACATGGGATTGAGAGAAATTTCTCACGCATGACGTCATTCCATTTTCCTGTCCATTTCAGTTGAGAACGAGACGCGATGTACGATGAGCTGGGATGTCTGAACGTCACACGAGACTGGTAACCACCTCATCTACAGGCCCTTCAACATTTTCCCATGCCCAGGGCGGTCATTGACACCCGGTTCATTCTCTACACGAGGAAGAACCCGACAGAGGTGAGGTTATTTTTTTTTTTCTACTTGGAGATATCTGGGATACTCCGAGTACATCTGGAGATATCGGGAGAGAGGGGAGAGAGAGAGAGAGAAAGAATTAGAAAATACCGATATTTACTTCAATTTTTATGAACGCCTGATAAATCTCAAGTATGCAATGTGCAATAAATAAATAATGCCAGTATGAACAAAGTAGGTATTCCATATTAAAGTAAACTAGATTTATTTGTTTTACACATAAAAGCCAAACCTTGTTATAGTATGGCGTTTTATTGCTATAGTATACAACATTGTATTTATTTTATTTATTTATAAACAATAATTTGTTCAACCTACTCGTATTTCTTTTCTAGCTCTATACAAGTATTTGCATGGATGTAAAATTATTTTTCCATTGACTTTTTCAATAAAACTAATGTCTTTATTTCCCCAGGGCCACATGTTGAAGGTGCAGAATGAGAGGACCATTGAGAAGTCAAACTTCGATCCAAAGAGGAAAACCAAGTTTATCATCCATGGTTTTCATAGACACTCCCCTCAGTTCTTGGGTCAAGGTAACTATGTTTACCGTTAGATAAGCATAAGCATAAGGGTTGGGTGGAAGAGATTGCCACAGGCAATAACCCCGCCCTTTAGGTAGGACATTTCTCTTTTTTTTTTCGTTCTTGTATATATGTTTAATCTTTTTTGTTTTTCTTTATATTTTATTGTGTTCTACTGTATATATATTTTGTTCTATCTAATAAAGCTTAAAAAAAAAAAAAAAAAAAAAAAAAAAAAGCACTGTAGTTTCTCGGACGTTTTCCGCGAAACGACCGTTTCGCTTGATTACTTCTACTAGTATAACATTTCTTGTTATATAATTAATTCTTTGTAAAGGCCCTCATGTCTGTATAATTAATTCACTGACATGAGGGCCAAAACATACCTAATACAAAGAATAAGTCTCATCATACAGTGTGGTAATGCTGCAAGCTGCAAGTATAATGGCAGCATTACCAGCACAAGAAAAAATGGATGCCATTTTCTATCTTTAAATGAAAAATTCAACTTGTGTAAATACTTCTAGACCATAAAATAATTCACTTGGTACTCTGGACATGTTTCTTCTTAATTTTTTTTTGACATGTATAATAATTTGTGAAAAGGTATTGTTCCGTTAATAAATGTACCCGTATAGCGGGCATTATTGTTTATTTTTGGTCCTTACTTTGTTCCTTTTCGTGATGTCCAGGAAATGAGGCGGGAACTCCTCAAGCACTCAGACTGGAACGTGATCGTGGTGGACTGGGCAGGCGGGTCCCTCCCACTCTACACCCAGGCCACGGCCAACACACGCCTCGTGGGTCTCGAGCTAGCCTACTTCGTCAACTTCCTCAAGGTATGAAATTGGGTGAACGTGTTTTCCTTTTTTTTCTGGTTTAACGGCGCTTTAACTAGGCGGTAGGCCTGTCGTTCACGCTGGATTCTCGAGTTATATTTTGGGGAATATGTTGGTGGCTTTGAGGAATGCTATGATGCCCTATCCTCATTCTAGTAAGTGTTTTCCTTGTTTGCCAAAATCAAAATGGCTGTTTGGGATTTTGTCCACTAAAAGATAAGTCTTGGTTTTACTATTGGAAATATGGGACTCATTCGCTCTAATCGGGCAGTATAAATAAGGCGGTATTATTATTATTATTGTTTACACGTTCGTTACCGAACGGCCAATGTGGCCGTTATCAAAATTTTAACGAGGACGAAACACATGTGGCGTTATCAAAATTTTAACGAGGGACCGGACATCCATATATGGCCTTTTTGAGTAGGTTGTTAGTATAGAACAGATATAGGATCGATTCTTGTACAAATACGATGCCAAATATGCAAAAAAAATCATTTTGGTACCCAGGATGCAACAGCGACTTTACCGCCTGGTCCCTACGTAAAACTTGAAAAAATTGGCTTGGTAACGAATCGTGTTAATTTCTATAGACTATTAATTATTAACAAGTAAAAGTACAATAATTATTAGGACTAAAGATTACCTTCAGTGTAGCAGTTGTTTTGATACCATTTTCAAATAGCTAGTTTTCCAATTACCTCTATGTATTTCCTTTTGGTCCATACATTAGAACGTATAATTTCTGTTATACATTAGAAATAATCATGGGTTTAGTTATTATCAAGAGAAAACAAATAAATCGTCCTTACTAGACTCGGCATTAGGCGCACTCGCATTACCCATAAGTTCTTATTACTCAAGACATCTCCAATTCTCCACCCGTCTGCCAATGTGGAGAGATGCTGTCTGTCAAACACATACTCTCATGTAGAATCCATACCCAAATACGTAAATCTTTTGCCTTTGAACCTTGCCTTATCGACGACCACCCACTACATCAGTGGTGTTTAAAGCGCCAAACAGAAGAAAAAAAAAAAAAAAAAAAAAAAAAAAAAAAAAAAAGAGAAAACAGTATACTATTTAGACAGATAATCTGATATCAACTCACTCAACTTCGCTTCCCCGCAGGATAACTACGGCCTCAACCCGGCTGACGTGCACATGATCGGCCACAGTCTGGGGGCCCACACGGCCGGGTACGCGGGCCAGGCTATCGAGGGCTTGGGCCGCATCACGGGGCTGGATCCGGCCGAACCCTACTTCCAAGGCATGCCGCCCTTCGTCCGGCTAGATCCCTCGGACGCGGCTCTCGTGGATGTGATCCACACGGATGGATCGTCCATCTTCCTGCTGGGTAAGGTGATATATTTGGGGAGACCATAAAACTTCAAGGTACCTTATAGGTACAAGACTCTTTTCTTATTTGTATTAATTTTATATTGTTATAATTATGTAATCAATGTACATTGGGCTTGACCCGTCAATAAAGAATAAATTAAATTTAAAAAAAAAAAAATTAAAAGACTATGAGGACTAAAGGGACTTTTCAGGGCCACATCATGAAACAGGATTTGAGTAAGGCTAAGCCAGACATGCCTTCAAGTCGGAGTTTCAACCAATCACAGCGCAGTATAGCCCGAGTTAAGGGATAGTGTCCTCTTAGATTAAATCTAATCCTATTTTATAATATAGTTCAGAATATACCGGTTCTGCTTAGACCTCAGTGGTTCTGACTTTGGCGTCACGTTGCGGCGATCTGATAATCCAGAGGTCCTGGGTTTGATACCCAGCCGAGACATGACGTTATATTTCTATTCGGGATTTTGACCACATAATACTGGGGAGTATGAGAAGATATTAGTATTTTCTTTTAATTTTTTTTCAACAATTTTTATAGATGTTTATTATACAAAAAAGGTTTATAACATTAGTATTTTTATTGAAGGCAGTAAAGCGAACATTAAAAAGGAGCTCAGAGAATCGAAGATTTAAGTACCAGGAGGGTAAGTTTTAATACTGGCTGTTATTTGTCTAGCAGTCTACCCTGCTGCCACCACAAACAATAGACTTAACCCTGAAATAAAACCCGAAAACAAAACTAATATACAAGTAACAAAATGTAGGATTTCATATAAACCTCCCCTTTGGCGCCGAATAAAGATACCAAAGAGTGGAAATTTTCAGTGGCTCTCGGTTTAAAAATCTAACGTGAGAATTTGAGAATGTTTGTAAACCGAAAGCCACCGCAAATTTCCCCTCTTTGGTATCCTTAGTCGGCACCAAAGGGGAGGTTCATATGACATCCTACATCTCGTTACCTGTAATTGGAAGTAATAAAATATCAAATATCACGAGTTTCTTACTCTTTTCCATAAATTAAAATCTGAAAATGTAGACTTGCATTTTATTTTAAAATTTTAAACGGAACAGCACGAACATATTAACATGTTTCTGCAGTCGTCTGTATTGTGTCGGTCTATTCTGATTGGTTCTTTACTCACCTCATATCAAAAATAAATCAAAAATGTAAATTCAAAAATTGGCACCAAGTATATTTGGACAACTAGACACTCCTTAACCACTCTTAACCTTAACCACTCCTAACCTTAACCACTCCTAACCTTGACCACTCCCCATTTCCTCCAGGCTACGGCATGAGCGAGACGTGCGGTCACCTGGACTTCTACCCGAACAACGGGAAGGAACAGCCGGGCTGTGACCTCACCGAGACTCCCCTGCCTCTGACCCTCATCAAGGAAGGCATCGAAGAGGCAGGTCGCGTGCTGGTCGCGTGCAATCACGTGCGCGCGATCAAACTCTTCACCGAATCCATCAACTCCAAGTGTCCCTACGTGGCGCACCGCTGCGCCTCCTACCAGCACTTCCTGCAGGGGCGCTGCTTCTCGTGCGGCGACAACGGGACAGGCTGCGCCTCATGGGACTCGAGGCGCAGAGAACCAATCACCCGCCCGGCTCCAAGTTCTTCATCAGCACGGGGAAGGAGGTTCCTTTCTGCAGTGAGTGTTTTTTGTTTGGAATTTTATAATTATCTCTCTCTCTCTCTCTCTCTCTCTTTCTCCCTCTTTCTCTCTCTCTCTCTTTCTCTCTCTCTCCCTCTTTCTTTCTCTCTTTCGCTATCTCTCTCTCTCTCTCTCTCTCTCTCTCTCTCTCCCTCCCTCCCTCCCTCCCCACCCCCAAAAAATAGCATTAAATATAAATAAATTAAGTGTTTCAAAATCGAAGTAAATCTTTCTCTCTCTCCCCACCCCCAAAAAATAGCATTGAATAGAAATAAATGAAGTGTTTCAAAATTAAAATTAATCTCTCTCTCCCTCTTCTGGTGTTAAGTTAGTAGGATTTGTAAATTAGTGGAAGAAAATAAATATAATCTTTCATATAATATGTATACTTGGATTATATTTCAATGAAGAACCGACCTCAGTAGCTTGATCGATAAGGCAGTGGACTTGAAACATTGAGGTCGGTGGTTCAAGTCCCGGATTCATCGTAGATTTAGTAAAGCGAGTTTGAGTAGTTGTGATATCACTAAAGTGATTAACACAAATATGATAAAAAAAATTATATGTGTACTTATATATTTCAATGAAGAAAGTAACATTAACTATGGTTTTAGTAATTTTTTTTTTTTTTATCTTCCCGTGTTTAAGGACACCACTACAGGATAACTCTGGATCTGGCGAGACCCCCCAGGGCTGAGACTTGGGTCCAGGGATTCATGCGGGTCTCTCTGCACAGTGATAACGGGGTCATTCGAAATCTGGACCTGACTCCCAAGTAAGCAATGTGCCACGTCGGACCAAATTACATAGAAAGATATATTTGTTAATAAAAAAGAACAAGGAAAGTTCAATACGGAAGAAAATGACGTTGGCATTAGCTTAATTTCAATATCTATGTTTGTATATATTCTATGTTATTTGTAAATAAACTTGATCCAAGATGTTTAACAATAATGAGGATTTCAACTTGCTATCAGAGAAATTTATTGAGAATTAATAGTGTAGCAAACAATTTTGCTGCCATATGAAATATATTTCAAGTTGATCGGTTGTGTTGTTCTGGAGATACAGCTATTTTTGTAAGTAAAAACCAATATTCACGTGGTTCCGCCATTATCACCATCACCACCCTTGGATCAAGCTTCAATTTTATTATTATTGTAAACTGTAATAACCGACCTCAATAGCTTGATCAATAAGGCAGCGGCTTTGTAGCCTGGAGGTCGGTGGTTCAAGTCTCATATTCAGCAAAAAATTAGTAAAACAAGTCTGAGTAGTTGTGACAAATCACGTAAGTGATTAAGACAAATATGATAACTTTGTAATAAATTGTGATATATGTTCATTGTATAAATACCGTATTAATATTATATTGTGTCACATCGGTGGCTTGCTCGATAAGTCGGTGGACTTGTAACCTAGAGGTCGGTGGTTCAAGTCCCGGTTTAAGCGTAGATTTAGTACAGCGAGTGTGAGTAGTTGTGATATCACGTAAGTGATTAACACAAATATGATAACTTGTAAATAAAATTGTGATAATATGTTCATTACTTCATTGTATAAAAATGTAAATAAAGCATGGTCTAGATTGCTTACAAATTTCTTGTCCCTCTTCCTCCAGTGGCTACGACCTGATCTAGATTGTTTCTTGTCCCTCTTCCTCCAGTGGCTACGACATGATCTATATTGTTTCTTGTCCCTCCTCCTCCAGTGGCTACGACCTGATCTATATTGTTTCTTGTCCCTCTTCCTCCAGTGGCTACGACATGATCTATATTGTTTTTGTCCCTCTTCCTCCAGTGGCTACGACATGATCTATATTGTTTTCTTGTCCCTCTTCCTCCAGTGGCTACGTCATGATCTATATTGTTTCTTGTCCCTCTTCCTCCAGTTGCTACGACATGATCTATATTTTTTCTTGTCCCTCTTCCTCCAGTGGCTACGACATGATCTATATTGTTTCTTGTCCCTCTTCCTCCAGTGGCTACGACATGATCTATATTGTTTCTTGTCCCTCTTCTCAGTGGCTACGACATGATCTATATTGTTTATTGTCCTTCTTTCTCCAGTGGCTACGACATGATCTACATCGTTTTCTTGTCCCTCTACCTCCAGTGGCTACGACATTGATCTATATTGTTTCTTGTCCCTCTTCCTCCAGTGGCTACGACACGATCTATATTGTTTCTTGTCCCTCTTCCTCCAGTGGCTACGACATGATCTATATTGTTTCTTGTCCCTCTTCCTCCAGTGGCTACGATCTGATCTATACTGTTTATTGTCCCTCTTCTCCAGTGGCTACGACATGATCTATATTGTTTCTTGTCCCTCTTCCTCCAGTGGCTACGAGAAGCTGGAGCACGGCACCTCCCGCAGCTTCGTGGTGACTCCATCCCGAGGACGTGGGCACCATCAACAAGGTCGAGTTCTACTGGGAGTACGACATGGACGTGCTGCAGCCCCCGCTCCCTCTGCTTCCTCTGGTGCAATGACCACCTGTACGTGGCCAACATCAAGGTCACGGAGACCAAGGACATCATGGCCAGAGAGTGAGTCGAGACTTTCTACTTATTATTATTATTAACTCTTTATTGGTCAACTACATACATTCAACAAAATAGGACATGCCAAAAAAAAAAAAAAAACAAACAAAAAATTGAATATGTAGTGAACCAAGGGCGAAGTTTAAAGCCTGTGGTAAAGTGGCACGCTGTGAATCCAAAGATTCCAGAGGTCGTGGGTTCGAAACCCGGCTGGGAATGACAATGTTATCCTCTCATTTCGGATTTTTACCACATATAATATGTCTTGGGCTTACTGTTGAATAATGGGACTTTCATAGTCCTAATCGGGCAGTATAAATTTAATAAGACGATATTATTATTATTCTTCTTTTTCATATGGTATACAGGGTGGTCCCGAAACATGGGTGGTCACATCAGTAGGCCGTTGTCCCCATGTTTCGGAACACCCTGTATAAGGGCTACGACTTACCGATAACAGAATTTTTTGTGGGTTCTAGAATGTAGGAAAAACGATATTCTACATATAAAACAAATTTGAAGAAACCGTTAAGGAGTTTTGGAGATACAAGTGATAAAAGTATGTATAAAATATCAAAATTGCCACAATGTCACGAGGAAGTATTGTGTCCATAATGGGCAGTGTATTACAAAGTCTCATTATTCCAACAGTAAGCTCAAGAAGAATTTTATGTGGACCAAACGTCCGATTGGAAGGATAACTAACTTGTCATGTCCCAGCTGGGTTTTGAACTCGTGAGATCTGCATTGCCATCAGACGCCTTGACCACTGAGCTACCGAGACAGATTTTCCGAGATACCTATTCCACATGGAACCCTATGAAGGATAGAAACTGTAGAAAATCCTTGGTGGAAATTACTTAGAACTCACGGATATGAGTTCTAATGCTGTGGTACACAAACAAATTGTGAACAGACTCTTCATAAATAAAGACAAATAAAATAATAATAAAGCTATACGTATTGATTCCATATGGAACCGTTTGATGGATAGAAACTGTAGAAAAATCCTTGGTGGAAATAATTTTCGACATATATGGGTTCAAAGTAATGTAGTACCCTCAAAAATTGTAAAGAGTCCCTTGAAATTAACACGAAAAATTAAATAAAAAATAAAGCCATACCTACTCCATAAAATTGACTCACTCTTATTTCTCCTTTCAGTAAGCGAGCTATTGAGTCCAACAGCAAGCTGTGCAGTCCAGGATACCCGGGGGTACGCAGATGTGGCTTCCCGCTCCTCCGCCGTCTTCCTGGACAATTCCTGTGAGGAGGATCTGCTCACCAAACTTCTGACTATAGGGGTTACTAGAGAAGTAGACCACCCCACCTCTGAAGCAGACGTGAAACTTGTGACTATAGGGGTTACTTGGGAAGCAGACCACCCCACCTCTGAAGCAGACGTGAAACTTGTGACTATAGATGTTACTTGGGAAGCAGACCACCCCACCTCTGAAGCAGAAGTGAAACTTGTGACTATAGAGGTTACTTGAGAAGCAGATCACCCCACCTCTGAAGCAGACGTGAAACGTGTGACTATAGGGGTTACTTGGGAAGCAGACTACCCCCATCTCTGAAGCAGACGTGAAACGTGTGACTATAGGGGTTACTTGGGAAGCAGACAACCCCACCTCTGAAGCAGACGTGAAACTTCTGACTATAGGGTTTCTTGAGAAGCAGACCACCCCACCTCTGAAGCAGACGTGAAACTTGTGACTATAGGGGTTACTTGGGAAGCAGACAACCCCCCCTCTGAAGCAGACGTGAAACTTCTGACTATAGATGTTACTTGGGAAGCAGACCACCCCATCTCTGAAGCAGACGTGAAACTTCTGACTATAGAGGTTACTTGAGAAGCAGTCCACCCCACCTCTCAAGCAGACGTGAAACTTGTGACTATAGAGGTTACTTGAGAAGCAGGCCACCCCACCCCTGAAGCAGACGTGAAACTTGTGACTATAGGGGTTACTTGGGAAGCAGAGCACCAGACCTCTGAAGCAGACGTGAAATTTCTTACTATAGAGGTTACTTGGGAAGCAGACCACCCCGCCTCTGAAGCAGACGTGACACTTCTGACTATAGAGGTTACTTGAGAAGCAGTCCACCCCACCTCTCAAGCAGACGTGAAACTTGTGACTATAGAGGTTACTTGGGAAGCAGACCACCCCGCCTCTGAAGCAGACGTGACACTTCTGACTATAGGTGTTACTTGGGAAGCAGAGCACCAGACCTCTGAAGCAGACGTGAAACGTGTGACTATAGGGGTTACTTGGGAAGCAGACCACCCCACCTCTGAAGCAGACGTGAAATTTGTGACTATAGAGGTTACTTGAGAAGCAGACCACCCCATCTCTGAAGCAGACGTGAAATTTGTGACTATAGAGGTTACTTGGGAAGCAGACCACCCCACCTCTGAAGCAGACGTGAAACTTGTGACTATAGAGGTTACTTGAGAAGCAGACCACCCCACCTCTGAAGCAGACGTGAAATTGTGATTATAGAGGTTACTTGAGAAGCAGACCACCCCACCTCTGAAGCAGACGTGAAACTTGTGACTATAGGGGTTACTTGGGAAGCAGACCAACCCACCTCTGAAGCAGACGTGAAACTTGTGACCATTGGAGTTACTTGGAAGAATCACTCGTGACGCGAATTCTTAGGAAGTAACTCCCAAATCTAATTCGAACAACGCCTTCAGAAGGAGACCCCCCATTTCAGAAGTATACCCCCAAATCTAGAAAGACCTTTAGAAGCAGACCTTTTACTTATAAGAATCACTTGGGACATTCAGTGATGTTTGGATTGCTGGGAATAAGTCCCTCATTTCTGAAGTAGACTCCAGATCTAATTCCAACAACGCCTCGAGAGTGATAGTAGACTACTAAATCTAATTGGACCTACCCTTTAGAAGCAGAACTTTTACTTGGGAGACTTGAGGCGAAATTAACAGACATTTTTGTAATACCTTTGTGGCACTCGGTTTGCGCACTGTCTTAGATGGGTAAAACTGATGCTAAGCAAACGCTAACTTGTGGCTGTCAGAGATATTCTGATTGCTCGGAACAAGATTCCTCATTTCAGAAGTAGACCCGCAAATCCAGATCTTTGGAAGTAGAACCTCATGCCTATAAGTAACTTGTTGTGACGTTCAGTGTTGCCCAGAAAGTTGACCCCCATTCAGAAATCGGACCCCTCAAGTCAAATGCAAGAATTGACTTCGAAAGAATATCTTCCAAAAGACTCCCAATGATCTCCCATTACTCTGCGATGGTAGAGCTATTGATGCTGAGATAGACCGGATTTATTTATTTATTTATTTACATATAATAAACGGGCGGACCCATGGCTAACTAATACAATATTTGGCCTATCTAGCTAATGTATAATAATACTAAACTTATTAACTAGCTTAAAAAATAATGCTCATAAGAGAATATTAAAATTAATACTATATCTCTAAACTAAAGTGAAGAGGGGGAAGGGGAATTGTCCAGATGGAAAGAAGAAGAAGAAAAAGGGGGTTTTTCTTTTTTTTTCGGATTGGTTGATTGATGATAAAATGGACCGAATGACGCCTTGTCTGTCTGTGTGAATGTTTGTTTGTATAATAATAACTCTCTGACCGATAGGTACTGATAAAATCGAAGTTAATCAACGTCCAGCGTGGTCAATACTTGGTGGGTGACCACACAAAATTTGAATCTCCGTGGTGCTGGGTATTTCTAGCACAACACAAAGCGCTAGTCTGGTAATCCAGGTAGCCTGGGAATCCGTTGGTTCGAATCCCATCCAATACATGAATTTTCCTCATTTATTTGAGTTTGTAACCACATAATAATAAGACTCTAAGGATTAGGTGGTAGAAAATGTAATAACCTCGCTTGGTTGATTATTAATAAACCTTCCACGAAAGACTATTATTATTAATGACCCTGACCTCCATGGAGAAAAAGCATTTTATGTCTTATGAACTACCCAAAAAAGTAACCTTTTGAGGATTTACAAAAATTAAATATGTCTGAAAGTTTCGTAATAAGAAATTTGTGTTCAAATTACATATTTATAATTTCAAGCGTGTAGCTAATTTTTGCGTAAAAAAAGAAAATTTTGTTTGTATCAATTTGTAAATAACTAATTTATGTAAGTATTTTTATATTTTAAAATTTCTGTAGCTATTTATACTTTAGAAGCAAAGTATTAAGTTTGCACTAGCCTGTATGTACTTACTTGGATACATATCACCTATACATACATAATATAAAATAAATGATTTATTTTTTTCTTATTCTTTTTTCGGATAAGAAAATGCCCCAAAAGCCATCTTTTCAATTTTCTTTGTTTGTCCTTAACAAAAGCTAGGAGACCAATTTATCCATTTGAAAAGAACTTCAAATTACAAAAGAAATACCTAGCTGGAATAATAACAAGTATGTTAATAAGGTAAACAATATTTTGTTATTATTCTATATTAGGTATATATACTTTGTGGAAAAATATTATTAAATAAAATATAAACATTGGTTTGATAAAACTAAAGTTATAAAAGTTAAAATATGGTTTCTTTGTAATGCAGTGAGAGCCTCTTCACCATTTTTATATAAGACTAGCCTTTGCTTTTCCAAGTCTTAAAATATCATATCTTTATACTCTGGTAATACTGCCACTGGTACTTACTCATACAAGCAACTAATCTTTTTTCCTCACGAGGTATGAGTTAACCCTGGACATTTAAGTATAATAGAAATCCAAAGGTTTCGAACCCCGGTTACCGCCCGTGAAAGTCTCTACACAACTTGGCCACAAGTGGTTAGTAGTGATTTTTTTTTATTATATATTTATCTAAGAAACCTAAAATCCAGCGTAGACCCAGCACCTAAATGCGAATTACTGCTGCTGGAATAATGGGACTTTAATAGTCCTAATCGGGCTGTATAAATAAGGCGATATTAATATTATTGTGTCACTTCTCGCCCATCAGAAGGAAGGCATACTACTGGATGGACAAGTTACAACATAGATCACAAGTATCTACAGTAGCTGTTGTTTTATGGCTACTAAATAAAACAAAGGCCGCGAAACACTCATCTTAAAAAAAAATGTGGTTTTATTAGAACTATGTATAATGTATACATGCTATTACATATACTCAGTGCCGGATTACCCATATGGCGGATTTGGCAGATGCCAAGGGCCCCGCGCTTTAGGGGGCCCCGCGCTCGAGCAGCTTACACTAGATATTATGAGATTTTTAAAAAGCTTGCACTAGGTATTTTTGGATAATGAGTAAGAAGAGAAATAAGAGGGGAAAAAACACACACTCACAGCAAAGTATTGAAAGAAAAGCGCGGGGCCCCTATTACTATCTACTCCTCGAATCAACCACATGGACACTAGCGGATTTCGGGCAGCTTACCCAAATTATAAGTGTTTTTGAATGCCCTTCAAGTCGGTTTTTCTGGATTTCAATATTAAATAAAATCATAGCCATTTGAGCAAAATATTAAAAGAAAAACCACGGGCCCCCCTTAAAATCGACCATGTATATGACAATAGGTTGATCTCTATACCTATTGCCTGCGGTTCTTTATATAATATATAAATATTATATAATTACTCGTATTTGAAAAGAATAATATTACCAATGATCTTCATTATAGTCGCCTGCGACGCTTTTAATGTTTTTTTCAAGATATTTTTTGTATCTATTTTCCGAGTACTTTACCCCATAACTTTGCAAAAATTTCGCCTGCGGCGCCGTCAAATTTACTTATCATGATGTTTTGGATTGTTTTTCAAGACGTGCAATTCTAGTATGTACCATTAAATCAAAAAAAGTCTTTGGGCATTTTCGAAATGCATTTCAAAAACGTCGTTTTGGATACTATTATGGATTAGTGCCCAAAACACTTGGCTTCGGTTTCAAGGTCCTAAAAATATTATGTATTTTAGAAAAAACTTAGTACAATTTTGGGGCCCCCGCCTTGAAAATGCCAAGGGCCCCGCGCAGCCTTAATCCGGCACTGCATATACTCAGGAGCAGATCACAGAGTCTGTCCCTCTGGTTTTTAGGTGTTTTAAATAAATACAAAACTGCTTAATGTGTTTTTCTTACAGACGCAATTTTAGCTTTTGTGGTTTTATCATGATCTCGAAAACGAACGGTCATCAATACAAAAAATTAATCTGTCGAATTTATTTCCCTACGCGCGAATCGAACCAATTACCCTAGATCCCATTTGTGGAAGGAATTTTTATTCTATCCGGTTTCTTTTTATTTTCGTATTTTTATTATTAAGATGAGTATTTCACAGCCTTTTATGTCGTAGCCATGAAACAAGAGCTACTGTAGACACTTCTGGTCTGTGTTGTTGCCTGCCCATCCCGTAGTATGCCTCCTCTCTAATGGGCGAGAAGTGACACAATACTTCCCATTTAGTTGCTGGGTATAATTCGTTCCATTGTACTACTCAGTTAGATTTACTAAACCATTTGTAAAATAAAGAAATAGACCAACTATCTCTTGACATTACCTACTTACCTAAATAACCTACCTATTTACTAAGGTAATTGGGTAGGTAATGTAAGTAAATCAAGCAAGGAACCAACTTTTGAACGCCAGTAGGTAATTTCATCTGCTTTAGAAAGAATATGATATCAAAGTGATTTCATATAACTCTGGGTACATATTTATAATTTAGAATAATAATAGGTATTAAATCCAAAAGAACTAATAATTTTATCAATTATGGGGTGTTTAAATTTTCGTTTTATTTACAAATTCTGGTAGGTACTTAAAAAACTTAAATATTTCAAATACTTACATGAGGGCATGTGCACAAAAGTATTTTGTACGAACTCCAAAAATAAAAATAAAAACTTTGTAAACTTCAAAAATAAATTACACCTCTTAACTAACTTCTTCCCAAGGTATTACGTCAAATGGTAACTTTTGATTTACAATCTTAGTTTTCTAGCACAGAATATTTTAATAAATGGGTACAATAAGAAGTGTGTATGTTGTTTTAATATATGTACAATCTTAGTGCACAGAATAGTTTATTAGAATAAAATGGTTTACAAATAGGTATGTTGTGGTAATATGAAATATATATAAAACTCATATGAAATATATTCGAGTAAATAGAACGTTTCCTAATATATAAAATATATAAAAGTAGCATTTAAATCCAACACACGTTTTAAAACAATCTTTTTCCCTCGCTTCTGTTTTCTCGTTTTCTACTTTTTCTAATACTTTTTTTTTCCGAGAAAAACGTCCATCTAAAACAAAACGTACTCTGAAAAGGTAGATTATATTAGAGCAGAACAGTGTCTTCTTCTTTATAACTTGTAATATGAGACGACACTTATTGCAATATAACAGAAAAAGTAAATTAAATACAAACAGAAAGCGATTATAAAATAATAAAAAATGTCTTTAAAAAAATGTTCTAGGTCCAAGCTAAAATGAATCACAAATTTTAACGTTTTGAGCACCCTTTTAGAGGGGAAAAAATTGGTACGAAATGGATTTTAGTTCTATTCTATTTCAGATATACAGATTTTCGATTTTCGGATTCGTAAAAAAAATCTAATTTTTTTTATTTTTTACAAAAGAAATACCAGAAATAAAAGAAATACATGTGTCAGATAAATAAATTCAAAACTCAGATGCGTGTAATTAAGGATACATAAAAAAGATTCTTTGAGAAATAAAAATATAAAACAAAATTAAAAAAAAACTAATAATCACAAAAACCCCAACATAATTAACCTACTTCAATCACAAAAAAATTATCTTTTATAAAAACACAATAAAAAAATAAATATTTTTTAATGGTTATGTCTCGGCTATAAAATCTTTTGTTCGTGACTTCAATCGTTCCTGACATTATCAATAGCAAATATCACATCTTTATAACTCTTTAACTTGAGTGATGTTA
Organism: Bactericera cockerelli; assembly: GCA_024516035.1. NCBI lineage: Eukaryota > Metazoa > Arthropoda > Insecta > Hemiptera > Triozidae > Bactericera > Bactericera cockerelli. Next base: position 6,749,093 of record CM044957.1, read on the forward strand.
CTCCTTCATAGTGGTTCATAACTTCTCAAGGACGTTCAAGTCACCAATAACTTCTCAAGGTCGCCCAAGTTACCAATAACTTCACATTTGAATAACTTCATTCCTCTATGACGAAATAAGTTTTTAAGGACGTCCAAGTAACCAAGAACTTCTCAAGGACGTTCAAGTATCCAATAACTTCTCAAGGTCGTTTAACTATCCAATAACTTCTCAAGGTCGTTCAAGTCACCAAAAACTTCTCAAGGACGTTTAAGTTACCAATAAAATCACACTTGAATACCTTCACTCCTTTCTGACGATATCAATAACATATCAAAGCCATTCAAGTCACCAATAACTTCTCAAGGTCGTTCAAGTCACCAATAACTTCTCAAGGTCGTTCAAGTCACCAATAACTTCTCAAGGACCTCCAAGTCGCAAATAACTTCTCCTCAAGGACCTCCAAGTCGCCAATAACTTTTCAAGGTCGTTCAAGTCACCGTACACGAGTCGCCAGCGTCATCTCACGCCACGGCACAAGAGTTGCGTTTCAGCATGTGGCGGCTCTTGCCCGAGGCTGAGCCGGTGCTAGTACCGATGTAGCTAGGTAGAGACTGCCTACGCCCGCCTCACAGCGGGGCTGAGATTGTACTGCACCTGAGGGGAGAGGAGAGAGGATGTTAATTGCTGAATTTAATTCTGAGAATTATTAAGAGTATTCTGGCGGTCGAGTGGTTAAGATATATTATTAAGATTGGAAGAGAATGCCGAAGCCATTATCACCACCCTTGATCAGGCTTACTTATTTCTAACTTGTTACCATGTTCACTGTATATAAAAGATGTAAATAAAGCTTGATACAAATGTTTATTAAAAAAAAAAAATAATAATAAAGATACTAGTCAGATAATTCAGGAAGTGTAGAGATCTGTTAGTTCAGATCCCGAGCAATGCATTAATTTTTACTCATAATAATAATGATCTTTATTTTTTATCTTTTGTATACACATTTATTTTGTTCCCATGAAGTACTAGTGTACTTTTCGGGAACTTTATCTCAGCAATTTTCAATCTTCATCTTTTTTCCTCTTTGTTTCCAATTTCTTTCTTCTATTTTTTCTGTTTGAGTTTTGAGTTTTGGAGAAGAGTACCAAAACTACCGCTGAAACACATCCACACACAGTTGTGGCACTTAAAACTGGACATTGAAGTAAACATTACGTACTCTACCTACGAGTACTTGCCTTTTTTTTACGGAAAGTAAATATAATTATTCTTTTTCAAATCGGGGAAGCAATTTCTAATTTATACATTAACGATTCTGTAAACAAATACATTTTAAACTCTTATTGCACATTGCATAAATTAAAATTTCACGGCGCGCATATGAATTCTGTAATGCTTACTGGTACTTTATCAAATCTTTTGGCATGTCTGAAAAAAGTTTCTATTACAAACTCTCCTTTTTGCACACACTAAATTATTTGTTTTAGATTTAGTTCTCAATGTTATATAATCTTCAAGCTTTTTACCCTTCTCTCACTCTACCTCTACTAAACCTACTTGGGGTCTGTGATGTTTTGTTCTCCCCTTGTTTCTGTCTAGGGCATCTTCCCTCTTCTAACGCTTTTCTCTCAAATTTTTCTCTACTTCATCTCTTTACCTAAGCTAGGTCCTACCTCTTCCAACCCTTCTCTCTCAAGCCATTCTCTGCTTCATACCTTTGTCTTCTTTTGCCACCTCAAGTTTTTCAAGAAGTTTTTTCAATTTTCCTCAAGTAAGTTAAGTTTGAAGCACATTTAAAAAAATCACTGTCTTTCTGTTAGGTATTTTTATTCTTTGCAACGCGCAATTTTCAGAAACTATAGAAAAGGATTTCAACAAATTTCTTTGCAAATATTGTAGATGTTGTAAACCAGCGGATCTCGAAGATAAAACATCCGATTTTCAACTTAAACGATACTATTTTTGTGAGCATTACACTTAAAAAAATTGATAACATAATTAGAAACATTAGTTAGTTGTCATATTTGTGTTAATCAATTTCGTGATATCACAACTACTCAAACTCGCTTTAATAAATCTACACTGAACCCGGGACTTGAACCACCGACCTCCAGGTTACCAGTCCGCCGTCTTATCGATCAAGCTACCGAGTTCGGTCATAATGAGAAATATTAGGAATGGAACAAAAACGCTATTCCACTTTAAAACATATTTGATACTATGGAATGACCATAAGCAAACTACAACACAGACCACAAACGTCTATAGTATGGCTCTGAAATAAAAAAGTCTGTGAAAAAAAACATCTTGAACAAATATACAACATTATATTTATGTATAAATATACAAAAAATATACAACATTTTATTCATGTATAAATATACAACATTGTATTGATGTATAAACACAAGTAGAAGGTAACGTACGTTGGCAACGATTCGCAAAATTCTTCTTTTTATCGCATAGCATTTTTGAATTTTCGGTAACAATGAAATTTTTCTAAAGAAAGCCAAAAACCTGGAGTATTTTTCTTTTCAGAGTATTGAAAGCACGTGGTAGTCTTAGCTGCAGGTCTGCCTTGCAGCAATACCCTCTTTCAAATCTTAGCTTTATACATATTGAAGTTCATACATATATTATACTCGTAAAATGACCTTTTTTTCCTGTGTAAACTGCTGATGGTGTATGTCTTTGGGAGAAAAAAATAAAATATAAGCCGGAGGGAACCAACGTTGCCGATAATTCACAGAAATCCTATGTTTAAATTCAGTCTAGCTTTAAAATTAAAAATCAATATCAAAATTAGAAGTCAGGAGTCAAAATTAGAAGTCTAGCGTCAAAATTAAAAAGTAAGTCAACAATACTAATACGTCATTTTAATATTGGCCGGTAGGTAATAATAATAATATATTTCTTTGTGTTATTATATCACAATTTTAGTGGGTAGCGCAGAATTGTAGGACTTTTCCGTATCTTTAATATCCCAATATCTTATTTTTGCCTATAATTCCGCCACTGGTCGCTGCTAACATTAAAGCAGCTACTCATTTTTCCTCAAGAGGTATGAGTAGACCCCGGACACCTAGGTACGGAGCAGAAAAAATCCTGCCCAGGGATCGAACCCAGGTCATGCCTAGCGCGCTAACTCACTCTGCCCCGGTGACTACGTAGGTAGGTAATAATAGTAATAAGAAGCAAAAATATGAAAACTACGACCTTAATCACAAAAAACTACTGAATCAATTCAATGTCAAACTTTACTTAAACTTTCTTTGTATTTACAACTTTCTTTATAACATTATTGTATTAGGCATAAGGAAAACTTTCTTTAGACTTCTGAAAAAGTTCCATGTTTGACATTTTACAGAAATACTTCTTCATTCTTCTTACCTGCTCTGGCTGCTCTAGTGTTAGAAGTACCTGATGTCTTAGTACCTACAGTCTTTCTGTAAAGAGTCTTTCAACCATTTTTGGGAGAGGGTATAAAATATATACCACAAAATTGTTTTTTGGTAGCAGAGCGTGGTTTTAATGACGGAACAACTTGAACTAAATTTTATTAGAAGACAAAAGGAGCTTTGTATCTTGGCAAAATTCATTTCGAGCCACTTCAAAAATCCGACTATTACGGACAAAAATGTCTACTTCATCAAAGGAGCTGTTGAGGAGTTACGTGAATCCATCACGACGTATTAAAGTGCTGTCGACAAGCTGGAATCTATTGAACCAGCAGCGTCGGAGGATTCTTCAACGTCTACGAGCTACACGGAAGAAGACCAGAGGACCTGGGCCACTGTCAAGCGGCTGGTGAGGACTCTGCAGGCAAAGGTCTCAGCATTCATGGATGAGCGGGAGTTTGCGGAGCGGGAGCGCAAGAGAGCAGATGAGATTGCGGCACGGGAAAATGAGCTGGCGTGGAAAGAGCAACAGCATGCAGATGAGATCGCGTTGAGGCAGCGGGAGCTGGAGACCAAGGAACGTGTGGAGCTGGAGAAACTGAAACTTGGAGTTGCAGCAGCCCAGGTTGTGAGGCAAACTAACAACAGTTATCTTCCCAAGATTGAACTCAAGAAATTCGATGGTGACGTCACAAAATTTTCAGAATTTTTAGAATCTTTTGATGCGTTAATTGATAGTAGGGACGATTTAAAACCCAACGAAAAGGTTCATTACTTAAAGACTGTAGTAATTGGTCCGGTTGCTAAATTATTAGAAGGTATTAGAGTAACCGACGTAAACTATCCTACAACGATTCAACTTTTAAAAGACACCTATGGTTCGAAGCTAGTGATTGTCACAAAAATTGTTTATTCGTAACAATACAGTTGGTACGTTTTATTTTTTACACTTTAACTGCTACTTTAGATCGTAAGAATAGTCCACTTGGTAGACTTTGGTACACTTTTATAGACTGGTATGAAATGATTGTGAATTCCATTAGGAAAAACTTCCTAAAAGCAGAGAAGTAACTGGCCTTCGGTCCATTCGTGAATATTGAAAGTTCACGCTCCCTCTTATCCTGCTTTTATTATTTTTATAATTATTTATTTCCCTCTCTTCCTTTATTTTTTCCCCTCTGACTTCAAAATTTCCCTCCTCTCTCCTCATTATCCTCAAATTCTCCCTTTCCTCTTGCTACAGCTCCACGTGTCGGCACAAAATAAGCCCAGCACTACCCGGCCCACAGTTTGTTCAGTCCCACTTTCTTGAGAGTTCAGTCGTCGTCCCGGAAAATTTTCACCTGGTTTTAAAAAAATATTCAAACTCGTGTTTTCAACCGACAATTCAAGGACGACATTGTACACACATGTCATGAAAACTTTTCCTCCCTACAGCATGTGCAAAAAACAAGGCGTTTTTTTCTCTCTGGCATTTTATGTTTGTTACTTGAAAATGCATAATATGAATATCAACTCTTGAATTTGTTTTTTTTTTTTTAATTGAAACGCGAAACTTTTTTCTTTGAAATGCTATATTTAGGGGAAGCTTGAAAAATAAGTTTTTTTTTTTTATTAAAATACACTGCCAACTATGGATACAATACTTCCTCGTGATTGTTTCACATTGTAACAATTGTAACATTTGTACAGCTTTTCTAGCCAACTCTACGTTTTAACTGTTATATTTTACTTGTCTTCTTAAATTTTCTTATGGTGTTTTCTTATTTGTATTAATTTTATATTGTTCTATGTAATCAATGTACATTGGGCTTGACCCGTCAATAAAGAATAAATTCAATTAAAATTATATTTTATTTAATTATTTGAACGCTTTATAGTGTTATACTGTCACTTTATACTTGCATTTTGAATGAATATAATTAATATTCATTCACATATTAGGTATTTTTAAGATTTTAAAAGTAGTATGAAAAGAAAAGAAAAAAATAGGTGTTTATTAAACTTAATCTTATAATCGAAACATGCTTGTGGGAGTTATTCGTCACCCTGTACATGTTTGTGTTCAATCCTTCGCCACAAGAGATATTAAACAAACCTTTGTCTGTCACCATGATCCAGGTTTTTTTTGACATTTGTTTTTTTGTACGTTTTCAAGATTGGGGTTTTTTCACATTTGATGCAATTATTTGTAGGAATGGAATTTCTTGTAAGTCGCACAGGTAACAAAATGTATCATGACATAACAAACGCCTCTATCGATTTAGGCTAAAATAAAGGAAAAATATAAGTTCAAGAGTCTGTTGACTTTGAAAGTCAACGGTTGAAAGTCATGTATATTTTGTATAACTAATACAACTTCTCACTTTTCTGTTTATACTGATACTGATTATAGTGACAATGAACTGGTCTTCAAAATCTCCAAACTACTGAGCAGAACTGATACTGATTATAGTGACAATGAACTGGTCTTCAAAATCTCCAAACTACTGAGCAGAAAATACACAATGTAATCTCAAGCCGCATCTAAAATGTTGCACTGTGATCTAAAGGTCATACATCAGGCTACATCTCGTTACTTCCACGTAGCTGTGAGACTAAAAAAGTGAAGCTTTCATTTAAATAAATAATGAATCGTATGCAAATGGAGAGGTTGTAATAAAAACTTTAATTGGACTGTTGACAAGACGTTTATATGCGCGCCGTGAAACTTTTATTTATGCAATGTGCAAGAAGAGCTTAAAATTATTTTATACAGGGTTCATTTTATTTAAATTGCTTGGGGTAGGCACCAGCCCGTTTCTGTTGAATATTGATGATATGCATCAGGTAAACCCAGAATAGCCAGCGTCGATGGCATGTTGAATACACCGGTTCCCTTCAGAACACCGAAGTTAAGCGACATCCAGCGAGGTTAAGACTTGGATGGGTGACCATTCAAATTCTAATTCTCGTGACGCTGGCTTTTCCCGGCCCCACTCAGGCTGGGTGAGGTCAATGTGAGTAGCAGGTTTGTGAGTTTCCTGCGAATGGAGGGTAAAACCCCCGTCGTGATATGACCATGGCAGTTGAAAGCGACGTTAAACCCCACTTTAAAAAAAAAAAAAATAATAATAAATATACCCAGAATAATAGTAACAAGTAATAATTTTATTACTTTATTGGACCTTGGGTATCATAAATTTTGTTAGGTTGGTTTTTTTTATGGGTGTTTCACAGCCTTTTTCTATTTCGTAGCCATGAAAAATGAGCCGATTCTTTTCAAATTTGTTTTAAATGATAGATTGCCGTTTTTCCTACATTCTAGATTAAGTAAAAAATCTGTATCGGCAAGTCGTAGACCTCATTTTTCACATTTGATCCAAATTTTTTGCGGTTTCTTAAATATCAAGGCTCATTTATTCTAGAATGAAAATATACTATGTGAAACGCTACTTAGAAAAATTTATCAAAATTGGATGAACTATTCATTAGATATAAGCGTTTAAGTAAAAAGTTAGATATAAGCGTTTAAGTAAAAAGTTAGTGGTTAAAAACCACATGGTCTCTACCACCAAGAACCGCTAGTGCGAAGTTGATGAATTTAAAATGGGACCATCCACAGAACGTTTCCTATGTGTACAAATCCCACCCAGTGCATGAATTTTTCCTCATTAATTTGAGTTTGTAACCACATAATAATAAGACTCTGAGGGTTAGGTGGTAGAAAATGCTTTGAGCATTAACCTCACCTGGTGTATACCTTCCACTAAAGAGTATTATTATAAATTTAATGATCCTAACCTTTATAGAAGACAGCATTTTATGCCTTAAGAACTATACCAAAAAATCTGGTGTAAACATCACACGACTTTCCTTATCCCCCAAAAAGGACTCGAATTCCGCCACTGGTGACTCAACAGTACCAGATAACTAAAAATAAATGCCGAATTCGTAATCAGCACTTCAAAATCATTGAATTTGATATGTCACAACCCCCAACTAGGATGAATAATAAAAAAGTTAGTCAAAGCGGGTCCCTCCAAAATACCGGTAAATTGGAGCCGAGGTCCAAAAAGCTCAAGATATCAAAAAAATGATCAGAATAGACCCCTATTATTTTTGCATTCTAAGAAAATGTTGTTCTACAACTTTTTTGTATCTTTAACCAATTCAAAGAAGCGGCGCTTGCGGCTAATATTTGCGGCCCTGCGGCCGTGGAATGCGGCCGATTTCAACCAAAAGTTTCGTGGTTTGTCTGGTGTATAAAATTAATTTCCATACCAAATTTCAAGTCTCTATCTCTTACCGTTCTCGAGATATCCTGTTCACACAAACACACACAGACACACAGACAGACAGACAGACGCACGGACCAATGGCTGAAAATCACTTTTTTGGTATCCTGAGGCTATGATTCGTCCAGAAATGTGAAAACCTGGGTAGGTCAAATTTTCGACGAATACAATACTTTCCTTATTATAGGATAAGGAAAGTAAAAAGTAACCACATAATAATAAGATTCTGAGGGTTAGGTGGTAGAAAATGCTTTAAGTATTAACTTCGCCTGGTGGTTACCTTCCACTAAAGAGTGTTATTATTATTAGAAGCCAAATAAAAATGGCTTAGAATGGGTCTTCTGTAAAAAATAATAAAAATATGAAAAATAAAACAAATGATTTATTATTATTTTTATTATTATTACCTTTGCCTGAGACAGCAGTTCCTTGAAGACCTGTACGATGTTGTAGTTCTCCTTGGCAGAGCACTCCACAAAGCCACACTGCCAGTCATAGAGAGCGATGGTTTCCACCACCTCCCGCCTCACATCCTGGAGTTCCAACTCGCACTTGTTTCCCACCACAACAATAGGCACTATTGGACCTCGCTTGTTGACGATCTGGGAATGGAAGCATGGAACAATTGGGTTAGGAATGAAGGACCTCGCTTGTTGACGATCTGGGAATGGAAGCATGGAACAATTGGGTTAGGAATGAAAGTTGCATGTATAAAACCGTTCATTTGTGGTAATATGCAAGAGTTTTTTGTACTATTTAAGGTAAAAGTACTTCAAATTCAAAGTGCACAATGGGAACTCGCTTGTTGACGATCTGGGAATGGAAGCATGGAACAATTGGGTTTTTGAATGGAAGTTGCATGCATGAAACCGTTGAATTTTGGTAATATGCAAGAGTTTAAGTTATTCGTGCTATTTAAGGTAAAAGTACTTCAAATTCAAATTGCACAATGGGTCCTCGCTTGTTAGAAATGGACATTATGTACATACAAATAATTGTTTTAACAATGAAAAAAATAGAAACAATATATATTATACAATAAAAATGAAAAAGAAATGAAAATATATAAAAACATATGTCCTAACTAAAGGGTGGGGTTATTGCCTGTGGCGATCTCTTCCACCCAACCCTTGTTGATGATTTGGGAATGGAAGCATAAAATTAGGTATGTAAATGTTTCAAGTTATCATATTAGTATTACTCAAACTAAATTTTGGACAGTTTATCTAACTTTTAGATAAAAGTCACTAGTCCAATGAGTCTTAACTAGAAGAATTCGCACCAAAAAAAAAAGTTATCATATTAATCACTTTCGCGATATCGCAACTACTCAAACTCGTTTTACTAAAACTTCGCTGAACCCGGAATTCGAACCCGGGAGTCACCTGCTCGCAAGCCACGTACAACACTAATCCCTCATATTCAATTAGAATGGATTCAGCAGAGTATCTGCTAGACTCGTGTAGCTCTCAGACAAATCTCAAGTTTCGGTGTTCAGCAGGATTCAGGAAATGAAAAAAGAGAACCTTTTTTGCTCCTTGAATTTCCCCGTGCTTCTTTAGTCACTCAGACAAGGGATAAATTCCCTTTGGCCTTGAGGAGGGGGGGGGGGGAGAAATTCTCTGGACTGGGGGAGGAGTGGGGGAGGAGTGGGGTAGAAATCCCCCTGGACTAGGGGAGGGAGGGGGGGGGGAGATATCCCCTAGAGAGGGGAGAGAGAAGTGAGGGGAAGAAATCCCCTGGACTGGGGTAGGGGTGGGGCGCAAAATACCTTGGACTGGGGGAGGGTTGGGGGAGAAATCCCCTAGACTAGGAGAGGTGGGAGGAGGGGAAAGAAAATCCACCTGGACTGGGGTAGAATTTCGCGTAAAATACGAGACTTTTATTTTCCGGTGATCCCCTGGGCTATTTGCGTCGGGCTTTTCCGACAACGTTGCAAGATTTTCCAAGACAAGTGACCCTCTAGGGCATAGCAAACAAACCCCGACCTCCGTGGTGTAGTGGTTGTGACGTCTGCTTATGGTCCAGAGGTCGGGGGTTCCCAGTGAATGAGGAAAAATTCATGCACTGAGCGGGATTCGAAACAACGGATCCCTACGTTGCCTGGATTACCAGACTAGCGCGTTCACTACTTGACTACCAGTGCACTGTAATACCTATAGCTGCCCCGACCACAGACCCTGTGGTAGGACCTCTTCTCCCTCTTTTCTCGAGCGAATAAAGCCCCCAAAAGCATCAGGATAAGGTGACGTTTGTTTCTGCGGAAACCAATTTTCTCTCCATTGTATTCAACGCTTGTCTCATCCATTAGGTCTTATCTCATCCCTCCTCCATGACTCTTACCTCCAGAACCATTACTCGCACCTCCACCCTACCCTACTGCCCCCTACTCTGTCCCACTCCACCCTATTTGACTTTTCCATTTCCATGTATCTCTGAAAAACCTCCAGAAATTGAACAGAATCCACCAGCACCTCCAATTTACTTCCGAGTGCCTCTAAGATATCGGAAAAAATGTGCTCGTTTTTGTTTAAAAAAAAAAAATACATATCGCAGAACCGATAATGAAAAGTTGATAACTTTTCATTGCCAAATGTAGGTATACTATGTAACAATTTTTTTTTCAAGTTCTATCTATCTATCTTTCATTAGATTATAGCGGTGAATGTCAACTTCTATTTTCATACACACCACTTACATGTTAATCAGTTGATAATACCTATTTATTTTTTTAAATCATAGTGTACAAAAGCCTCATCGAGCCCTTAGTTGACAGGCAATGTGCCAAGGGTTGATAATAATTAATTATATGTTCTAGACTTCTAGAGAACCTAGGGATACAATTTTTTCTGTGACAAAATAACAGAATTATTCGATAGTAGAAAGTCGTAAATTTTTCAGCACCAACGGTTTACAATGAGGAAGTGATGTGTCCACAATAATTGGCCGTGTATTTTTCCTCCAGTACATCCTATCATGATGGATGAGTTTCCACACGCCTGAGTGAAATGTCTTCTCCTCCACATGGAAGAGAAAAACACCTCCACCTCCACCGAGTTCATTCCACTGTATTTCTCTGCTTTCTTTCGGTGTACCTCGACTAATTCGTCTTTTTTCCTGCTTTCTATCACTTTAAATAACTTTTGGTGACATGCTTCCTGGGAATCCAGGGGAAAGTACAACCGGGAAAGTTTTAGTGCAGCGTCAATGGTATTATTATTAAACACTTTATTAGATATAAAAGACATATGTACAGTACAAATAATTATTATAACAATTAAAAAATGGAAACAATATATACAAAAAAGAGAATAGAAAAATATATAAAAACATAATTATATCCTAACTAAAGAGCGGGGTTATTGCCTATGGTAATCTCTTCAACCCATCTCTTCCACCCAATGGTACGTTGAATACGCCGTTCCGTCACTGAAGTTAAGCAACGTGTAGCGAGGATATCACTTGAACGGGTGACCATTCAAATTTCACCTGTCGTGATGCAGGCTAAAGCTGGGTAAAGTTAATTCGAACTGTCGTAATATGACCATGAAGTTAAAAGCGACGTTAAATCCAAAGTACGGACAGGATCTCTAACATACAAATCATACGAGATCGGAATTTTCTCCATTCAATGGAGACTTGAAAACTAGCAAAACATATTAACCTCACCCGGCCTAGGTTGGGTCGGAAACAGCTGATATCACAAGGTTTCAAACCTGGGGTCACCCATTAAGCCCAATCTTCGCAGGACGTTGCTTCAGTTTAGCGATCTTCTAAGAAAAATAGTCCATTAATCATGTCATCTTATTTATGTCATGCAGGCCAGGCCGTGACATTTTACATTCTACCAGACCGTTACTTTTTACATCGTGCCAAGCCGTGACATTTTACATTGTGCCAGGTTTATTTCTGTTGTTTATTGCTCAGAAAATTTTATTTATTGAACAGACACAACTGTTAACGAGTTAAAAGAACAGGATAATTGAATCGGTCCAAAGAGAAAGAACCTCAGTCCAAAATTTACGATTTTGAGTTAGAGTCAGATTTGAATTCTACGAACATAAATACATTGGATCCACGCATAAACAACCTAATTTTTGATCCCTTTCCGTGTTTTTCGATGTGATATTTTTTTTAGAAAGAACCTCAGTCCAGGACTGAGGTTCTTTCTCTTCCGAATGTCCGTTATCAGCTGATATTTGTTTACGATTTACTTTATCAGGACTCTCCGAAATAACTATCAAATACAAAAAGTAATTATTATTTACAAAATAATGTTTCATTCTTCCTTTAAAATATGGTTTTTATGTCATATCATCCCTCTTAAAGTTAACAAAGCAAAGAGAAAGAACCTCAGTCCACCGTTCCAAAGAGAAAGAACCTAAGTCCATAACACAAAAGTGCTGATATCTTGTCTTGTGTTACATATAAAATCAAAATATTTTGGTTGTACATATTTTATAGTAAGTAGTTTAGCCACATATTTTTCATTTTTTTTCAAATGAGAACTTTTAAAGTTAATCAGTTTTTCTCGATTTCCCAAAAAACCGATTTTTGGACTGAGGTTCTTTCTCTTTGGACCGATTCAATTACTATGAAAGAGTCAGGTCAAGAGGCCTGGTGTGTGGTTACCACCGTCCTTATTTCATTTCATAAAATAAAACTTCCACACTTCCCTCTCTCTATCTATTTTTATAGTTTACAGAAAACAGAACACATGGAAGAAAGATGAATAGTCGTCTAGAAGAACCACCTATGTGTTTTTGGGCACTTTTCAGTAGGGTATTTTTAGTAATACCATTAATGAAGCAATTGAAGCACCCAAATGCTCTGTTTCGACGAAAAAAGACGAATAAAAACGAGTAGGAACAAAAACTTTGTATGCTGACATCTCTAGTGATTCAAGACTTACACAAAGATTCCATTTTTGAAATAAATAAAAATCGAAATTTTCACATAGGTGTTTCTTCCAGACAAAATTATTCATATAATAATTGAAGTAAGCTGTCACAAAATGTTCTACCCACCTGCTCTCTCAGGTCCTTGACCATCTCCCAGGTGGTGACGTCATCCACGGAATAGACCAGGACGAAAGCATCCGCCGTCGAAATGGACAGCTCCCTCATTGCCGGGAACTGGTAGGCCCCCGAGGTGTCCAGAATGTCTAGGGTGAGTTGGGCGCCATCCGCCAGCTCGTACTCCCCTGAGAGACAGCAGAATCCAACATGTATATAACCAATTAACCAACAGCAGAATCCAACATGTATATAACCAATTAACCAACAGCAGAATCCAACATGTATATAACCAATTAACCAACAGCAGAATCCAACATGTATATAACCAATTAACCAACAGCAGAATCCAACATGTATATAACCAATTAACCAACAGCAGAATCCAACATGTATATAACCAATTAACCAACATCAGAATCCAACATGTATATAACCAATTAACCAACAGCAAAATCCAACATGTATATAACCAATTAACCAACAGCAGAATCCAACATGTATATAACCAATTAACCAACAGCAGAATTCAACATGTATATAACCAATTAACCAACAGCCGAATCCAACATGTATATAACCAATTAACCAACAGCAGAATCCAACATTTATATAACCAATTAACCAACAGCAGAATCCAACATGTATATAACCAATTAACCAACAGCAGAATCCAACATGTATATAACCAATTAACCAACAGCAGAATCCAACATGTATATAACCAATTAACCAACAGCAGAATCCAACATGTATATAACCAATTAACCAACAGCAGAATCCAACATGTATATAACCAATTAACCAACAGCAGAATCCAACATGTATAATTATAATCAATTAACCAACAGCAAAATCAACATGAATCTAACCATTCATTTTGTAGAGAGTTTTGCCTTCCTGGGCCTTTTCTACCATGACCTGTCTGGGCCTGACCTTTTCAGTATTATAAATAAATAAATGTGTTTCTTCGTGTTATTATATCACAATTTTTATGGGTAGCGTACAATTATAAGACTTTTCCATATCTTTAATATCACAATATCTTATTTTTGCCTATATTTCCGCCACTGGTCGCTGCTGACATTGAAGCAGCTACTCATTTTTCTTTTTTAAATAAGGAACTATTAAAAAAACAAATAGATGAGTGTTTGTGCTCTTATATCACAATTTTAGTGGGTAGCATATTGATTTTTTGTATCTTTTATATTCACTATCTTAGTTTGACCATCACTGGTCGCTGCTCACTTCCACGGAGCAACACATTTTTTTACGAGGCATGAGTGATTGGACCCTGAACATCTAAAGTACAGAGCCGAAAAATTCTGACTCCGCTGAAATTCAAAACCTGATCACCGTGGCGTGGCGTGGGTGCCAGTTCGGCCTAAGTGACTATACAAAATATATGAGCGCACGAATAGCTCAGTGGTTAAGCACTTGCTTGCCATGCGGAAGGTCCCGGGTTTGAACCCCCGCGCCGACAAAAATTTGTATTAAAAATTTGGTTACAGTTGTTTGTAAGGGATACCTTCCGGTGCGCTCGTGTTGACCCAGCACCTAAATGGGAAGTATTGTGTCACTTCTCGCCCATCAGAGGGGAGGCACACTACGGGATGGGCAGGTTACAAAACAGATCACTGCAGTAGCTCCTGTTTTATGGCTACAAAATAAAAATAGGCTGTAAAACACTCATCTCAAAAAAAAAAAAAAAAAAAAAAAAAATGGTAGGTATGATTTTATTTGTGGTGAAGCACAAGACCTCTTCACAATTTTTGTGGGTAGCGCAGCATTACTAAGAGCCTCTTTTACTTTCCGAATTATTCTATTACATTAATTTCTTTTTACTCTGGTAATGCCGCCACTGGTCGTTACTCATACAAGTAACTACTCATTTTTCCTCACGAGGTATGAGTGGACCCCGAACATCCAAGTACAGAGCAGAAAAATTCCTGCCCCGCTTGGGATCGAACCCAGGTCACCATACGTGCAATGCCTAGCGCGCTAACTCACTCTGCCACGGTGACTACAAAAAAAAAAAAAAAAAAAATGTACAACATAATCTCACCGCGATGTAGCTCCTCCACTGTCTCCTTGTAGCGAGATATGAACCTGTCGTACAGGAACTGTGAGATGATGGAGCTCTTGCCCACCCTGGCCCCGCCCATCACCACGACACGCCTCTGGTCCTTCATAAGCCCCGCCCCCCCGCTCGAGGAGGTGGACTCTGTGCCCAACGAGTGGAGTCGAAGTCGCTCGCAAGTTCCCGGCATTCTGCAAGAGACAAAATTCCAGGTTCTATACTTCCAAATATTTCCATTTTATTCCAAGGTCAAGTTCAACACATTCGTGAAAGAAAAATGCGTTTCGGTACTTTTAAAAATAAACAATGGACTTAACCTATTAAAGAACTGGAAGCAAGAATTTTCTACTTCCATTTTGGTTAACCAAACTAGAAAGAAGGAAGAGGAAAAATTTCCTCTTCCAAAAGAAAAATGACTTGCGTCCAGTTTAGTTCATTTTATTCCCGTTGCATCCACTTTGGTTAGAAAGAAAAATACGGCTGATATTTATTTGTTACTTCCGAGAAATTTCTAATAATGGAAATTGGAAGTATTGTGTTCGTTTTTGTAAAAAAAAAAAAAAAAAAATTGAGCTATGATTTCAATTTTTTTACATTTCTGGACGTTTCATAACCTCCTGAGCAAATTTGGTGTTGTGTCTGTCTGTCGGTCTGTTAAATACATTCCTTAGTGCGGTGTGATTGGTTGAAGTTACCACTATAGAAGGGATCTTAAGGGATAGTGTCCAGGGTGTCCTCTTAGATTGAATCTAATCCTGTTTCATAAGTGGCCCCAAATTAACTTTGGTAACTTGCACTGGTAGTCAAGTGGTTAACGCGCTATTTTGGTGATCCACGTAGCGTAGGGGTCTGTTGGTTCGAATCCCACCCAATACATGCATTTTTCCTCATTAATTTGATTTTATGAACTCATAATAATAATAATAATTTATTGACAACAAATTTTTGGATTTTACAAAACACTAAACATTTAGGACTAAACACTAAACACCTAAGACTAGAATTTTAATTTAAAAAAAAAACTAAAACCAACGACTAGACTAGTAAGCAAATGATTGAATAAATTCCTGTTGGGAATAGAAGGCATTCTCAATTAGATACTCTTTAACTTTGATTAGAAATTTTCTCTCATTCAAACTTCTTATATCCTCTGGAAGGGCATTGTAGAGGATACCAAAATTATGTCGGACACTTCTCTCATACTTGGACGTACTATGGGTCTCGACTTTTACTGTTTGGCATTTCTGTGCTCGATACCTGGTTTTGTAAGGACCCTCGCCCACCACATCGAAAAGGGCACTGTTTCTTTTCACGAACTTTAGAGCTTCGAGAATATAAAGGGAAGGTAAAGTGAGTACACTCAGTTCACGGAACCAGTCTCTACAATGAGCTGTGTAGGATCCGTTTTTAATGATGCGGATTGCTCTTTTTTGTGACACAAAGACACGGTCCCAGTGAACTGAGTTTCCCCATAGCAAGATACCGTAGCTGAGATGAGAATGAAAGTACGCAAAATAGACTGAAAGCAGAGTTTTGTTTGCGACTCTTCCTTTAAGTGAGCGAATTAAAAAACATGCTTTATTGAGTTTTTTGCTCAGTAAAATAAAACTCTAAGTAAATAAATAAAACATAAAAATAAAACTCTAAGAGAAAAAGAGAGTAAGACCAGCTGATGCACAAAATCGATTGGATTGGAAGAGACTGACTAGAAACGTCCACTCTGCTTAAGCGGGATAAGACTGAGCAAAAGAAGATAAAAATAAAACTCTGAGGGCTAGGTGGTTGAAAATGCTTGGATTACATTAATCTCGCCTGGTGGTTTCCTTCCACTAAAGAGTATTATTATTAACTTTTCCCCGGATTACAAATAATTGTAAATATCTAACTAATTTTATTCAACTTTATCTTTTTTGTATTTATTTTCAAGTTTTTGTTATGTAATTAATGTTCTATGATTAAGTTTTTGTTATGTTATTAATGTTCTTTGATTATGTTTTGTTATGTTATTAATGTTCTATGATTAAGTTTTTGTTATGTTATTAATGTTCTATGATTAATTTTTTTTATGTTATTCATGTTCTATGATTAAGTTTTTTTTATGTTATTCATGTTCTATATGATTGCTTTGTATTAAAAAAAAAGGTGTAAATAAATAAAACGAAGCATCATGTTCTTAATAGCTTTCTTCGAAACATCTGCAAACTGACATTATGCTACCGTTTGTGCGAATTCGACTAAGATGCGATCCCGGGGGGGGGGGGGGGGGGGGGGGGAGGGGTGTATTAATTTGGAACTGAGAGCAAGACACAGACGGCAGACAGCGCATAATAGCCTTGAGCTTTTGAGCGGATGAAAGCTTAAACTAGGATCGACTTCAAAGAGAAAGTACTGTTGGTAAGAACATTGTTAGTATTTTTAATGCAGACCGAGAGAGAGAGAGATAGAGAGAGAGAGGGAGAGCGATTGGGGGTGAGACAGAGAGAGAGAGAGGAAGAGAGAGAGAGAGTGGGTGAGAGAGAGAGAGAGAGGAAGAGAGGAAGAGAGAGAGATTGGGGGTGAGACAGAGAGGGAGAGAGGAAGAGAGTGAGAGAGTGGGTGAGAGAGAGAGAGAGGAAGAGAGAGAGAGTGAGAGAGAGTGATTGGGGGTGAGACAGAGAGGGAGAGAGGAAGAGAGTGAGAGAGTGGGTGAGAGAGAGAGAGAGGAAGAGAGAGAGAGTGAGAGAGAGTGATTGGGGGTGAGACAGAGAGGGAGAGAGGAAGAGAGTGAGAGAGTGGGTGAGAGAGAGAGAGAGAGGAAGAGAGAGAGAGTGAGAGAGAGAGATTGGGGGTGAGAGAGACAGAGAGAGAGAGAGAGAGAGAGGGAGAGCGATTGGGGGTGAGACAGAGAGAGAGAGAGAGAGACAGGAAGAGAGAGAGAGAGAGAGGGGAGAGAGAGAGAGAGGGAAGAGAGAGAGAGAGAGAGAGAGAGGAAGAGAGAGAGAGAGAGAGTGGGTGAGAGAGAGAGAGAGAGAGGAGAGAGAGAGAGGAGAGAGAGAGAGAGAGAGTGGGTGAGAGAGAGAGAAAGACATAGAGAAGAGAGAGAGTGAGAGAGAAAAAAATCATTCAATTCTTCTTCTTTAACTTTGCTTTTGCCCAAACCTACTGGGGTCGACATCGTTCAACATCTTTCTCATGGTTCAGCAGGGTTCGTTTGGGCATTCCAACTTCCTCATTATATAACTTCGAAGCGCCAACCCTGCAAAGAGTGCCAATAATTTGTGTTATTCTTTTTTGGCCTGACATGGCTGGTATTGTAAATCTGTTTAAGATCCTTAAATCCCCGGGCCAGACAAAATTATCATCTTCTATAATGTACGTATACAGAGTGTCTCAATTTAAACGAACCAGCGCGATTTCTTGGAAACTGAGGAAGATCAGGTCAGAATATATTTTCCGTAGAACCAATATAGTTTCCGAGTCATCGCCTTGGTTCGGTTGAAATGAGACTCCCTGTATGTTGAGGAAGTTTCAATAAATTTATTTCCCCAATTATGAATTCAACCCTCAAGCTACTTGTATCCATAATGCAAAAATTTACAACTGAAACGCAATAATAAAGCGCTGCAGGAAAATATGGGGCAAAAAGTCCACAATGAAAAAATAAAAATAAATAAAAACATTTGGAGGCACAAAGCGCAGGAAAAGAACACAGGAAAAAAGGATTTGGAAATCCAATTGTAGATTTTTCGTAGCTTATATTAATAATAATTCGAAGAAAATTGTGTTCCCTTCAAACATGTGAGGCTGCCATTTCCACCCTACCCAGGCTGGGTGAGGTTAATTGTGGGTTGCTGATTCGTTTCCCAGCGAATAGAGGGTAAGACCTTCGTCCTGATCAGGCCTTTAAAACCAATTCGAATTGCTGGAGTTAGGAACAGCATCCAGCCGTAAAAAAACTTGCTCCACACAACCAACCTCAACCATGATATTGAAAATTGCTGACCCCAATAGCAAAATATGCTAATATGGGATAAAGGCAAGGGAGAAATACTCGTATATATATTTAATTTTTGTCTCGTACATAAAAAACTAAAACATAATAATATATGGAAAAACTGTAAAAGGGCTGATAATTCTGGTGGTAAGTGTAGGTATTTAATACAGTATCTAATTCTAGCAAAAAACACCTCCCTGTGTCGGTACAGCACATTATTGAATCGCAGTATCTCAGCTTACACATGTTATGTAAATATATATATACAGGCCTACAGGGTGTACAAAAAGTCCCACGAACCCACCCACCCGTATCTCAAGAACGGCTGAAAATATAGAAAGAAAGAAAGAAAGAAAAAAAAAAAAAAAAAAAAAAATCAAAACCTAGTATTCCTGAATATTTGGGGGATCAGATTTCAGAAAAAATTGCTTTTAAGATTTTAAAGTTGGTCCGTGCACAGCTGACTGGAGCAGTGCGGGTATTTTTTGTTGTTTGTTGAAACTTAATCCCTCAAAAAATTAAGGAATACGGATTTTTGCGTTTTTCTATATTTTCAGTAGTTCTTGAGATACGGAGTGTGGGGTGGGACTTTATGGACACCCTGTATAATAACAATATGTTATACATAATAATAATTATGTAAATAAAAGCTGTGCGGAAATTCGAGCTTGTACAATATGAAATGCAACAACGGCTAATGAGCAGCTAATTTCAATAATGACATGGCGGTGACAGGGAAATTATTCAATTCATTAGTAGATTAACATTATTAGCTCTTGTTGCGCCATATGAGGAGATATTTTCTGTCTACTTTCAGGGACATGTGTTTAGCAGCTTTTATTTTTCGGGGGAAAAAAATGAGGAGAAGAAAGCCGATAGTCTACGTGAGACATCTACATATTTAAGGAAAACTCTGTCATATTTACTAAAAAAATGTCACATTTAGTTCAGAGAGGAAATTGCTCAAGCATTCTGAGTACTTTGTTCTCTGGATTAAAAATGCTTTGCTTAACTTGGGACTTGAACCACCGACCTCAAGTCTGCTGTCTTATCGATCAAGCTACTGAGGTCGGTAGAGCTTTCATAGACGTTAGGTAATAAAAACCTACAAGTCTCTCTAAGAGTAAACCCTAATGTGATTTTTCTGAAAAAGGCCCTGTTGAAAGTTAATTAAAATGTCATGTTCTACTTGTGTGGATAACGATTATTTGTAGTACCTCAGGGAATAGAGCGCGTTATGTTCTAACTCATAGGTAATAGTATCTACTTATAACTACTGTTTTTGGGGGCTGGATGGCAGATATAGGGCCCAAGTTAACAGTCACTAACAGCCTGATTAAGTACTGTCATTAGCCGTGTATAAAGTTGATTTGATTGATTTAATCTTTTAAATTAGCAATTTACACCGGAAGCGCATCTTTTTTATTTATTTATAATTTTCCATTTATTTATATTACAATTAGATTAGTGCTACAGTTTTAAAATGACAGGATGGTACCCTTTCTCA
This sequence comes from Bactericera cockerelli, assembly GCA_024516035.1. Taxonomy (NCBI): domain Eukaryota; kingdom Metazoa; phylum Arthropoda; class Insecta; order Hemiptera; family Triozidae; genus Bactericera; species Bactericera cockerelli. The sequence continues at coordinate 6,769,328 of CM044957.1, forward strand.
AAGTTAAAAAAAACTGTGTTGAGAAAGGGGAAAACATTTATGATCAAGTCTCCTGGTAATCCTGGTATTGCTCTGTTTGCAATGTGGGGAGGCTATTAGTTCGTTTACTTGATTGTCCACCGTATTCTCATTGTTCTGATGGGAAAACATTTTTGGTTGCTTGGAATATTTCCAAACGGCCACTTTTGCACTTTGTGAACTGTGCTGATATATCCTCCCAAAGGATATATCAGTGTAGATGTATGTATTAAAAAAAAAAAAAAAAAAAAAAAAAAAAAAAAAATGTGCTCATAGGAATCTTCTGCATCAGGCTTTCGACCCGTGAGGGCTGATTGCAGATGTTTCCATCTGGGCCATGGGATTTCCCATACACCATTTACCTCTGAACATATTTTTCATTTTTGCAATTCCATGTCTCGAGCACTTCTCTCAGAGCTAATTTGAATAAATTGAATAGGTACAACAATATTTGTTCATATTTAATACGTAGCTTGAATAATATTTCATTCGCCATTCCTCGTTGAATGTGAGGTATTCCCCGAGTAATATATGTTGCTACGTCGTATTCTCATTTCTAATGGACATCCTGTCGTATTATTATAAGGTACCTGGCCCATTTATCGCCATGGTCCTAATTTCGCCAACCCTCCTTATCTCAGTAGATATTTAAAATTGGCGCCATTCATTATGAGCATCTTGTGTAATTATCTTTAAATGTTTACTCGTTGTTTTCAAAACAACCGTGAGTGTCCGCGAAAAAATAAAAAAAATCATTTTCATTTTCAACAAGGGCTTTTATAATATTGCAAGGTAAGCAAGTTTGAATTAATTCAGTTTTTTGGTTACTACTTGCATGTGAGTATCTTTAATTGTTTCTTTTAGGTTTACTCTTTATAATTAATCTGTGCTTAAGGTTTACTCTTTATTATTAATCTATCGTAAGATCGCCACCTAGGTGGCGATAATAGGATACACTGTACCCTAATATCGCCAAAGTTGGAGGTCTGAGAAAAAATGTTTCCTTCGGTTTCAGGATTAATTTTGCTTTAAATAATATTTCGATTTAAGAAACAACTAAATATTCTAGGTGTTACTTTAATTCTTACAGAAAAAACTATAACACAAAAAATTTCAAAAATGAAAGAAGCTTAAGGTGGCGATAAATGGGCCGGGTACTATATTAGACAAAGTGTTTTTTATGCTGAGCTTCGCCTTAAGATCTATGTCATACGAGACGGGGAAAAAGCAGAGCTTTATTAGGACGACAAATAGCTATACGTATTATGTTACAGTTAAAGTTGATCTTCATTTTTATTCGACAAATGGTTTTGACATATAGGTACATAATTATGAATGAAAATCGACTTTAAAGCTTTAAAATTTAAACTTTAAATCGACTCTTCGAAGTAAGAGTTGAATATTACCCTTCTATGATACATAAATTGACCGACCTCAGTAGCTTGATCGATAAGGCGGCGGACTTGTAACCTGGATTTCGTTGGTTCAAGTCCTGTAAGCTGGAGGTCATTTCCTTCTACGCCAGCCTGTGACAATGTGTATAAGATTAAATTAATTAAAAAATAAATATGGCATTTTCAATTTTAATATTTATACTAAATGGGGTATGACAAATCAAATCCAATGATCTTCAGATTGTTGAGTGATAAGGAAAATCGTGTGGTGTCACACAAGTTTATTTCTTTTTCTCTCCCTTTCTCCTCCCTTTTTTTCTGTTTCTCTTCCTCTATCCTCCCTTTTTCTTCTCTCTTTCTCTCCCTTTCTCTTCTCTTTTTCTCTCTTTCTCCTCTCTTTTTCTTTCTTAATATCTCTTTCTTTCTCGTCCCTCTCTTTTTCCCCGCCCTCTGTCTCTATCTCTAAATTTCTCTCACTCCTCTCTCTATCTCCCTCCCTGTATCCGAAATAATTACGTGTTTCCCAATTATCCGACCAAGACGAGAATATCAAATAACCTTCTGTACTCTTACTCACGATTTCGTCACGTGATTAAGCCTGACCTATAGTCGGAATCTTTCCCCGTGGGAGTGCGGGAGGGGGGGAGGGAGGGAGGGGGGGAGGGAGGGAGGTGAGGCATGGCCGAGAGGAAGAGAAGGGTAAGTCATGGGGGAATGAGGCAAAGTGTCAAGTATCACTTGGGAAGAATTCCATTTCAATTTGTTAAATTAGTTCCTTTTGTTGCGAGGAAGGTTCGTGTGAAATTCAGAATCTGTCGAAGACTTTGTCTACGGTTTTCTGATTCTAGGAAAGCGTTTGGAATTAAACATCATCTATTGTTGTGGTTTGAGGTTTAACGTCCATTTCACCTGCGAGGGTCTAATTGGGATGCGGTTTCGCCCTCCATTTGCTGGAAACGAAGGAACTTCACGTGCTGCCATACCGGCACGTGACTGGCTAGAAAGTACTGTTACCTACAGTGGATCACTTGCTCCTATTTTTTAATTAGCTCTTTTGAAAGAGTAAAAGTTATCGTATTTGTGTTCATCACAATCGAGATTTCACACAATTACTTAAACTCGCTCAACTAAATTCTTGCTTTACTGTGGACTCGAACCACTGACCTCCAGGTTACAAGTCCGTCGCCTTATCGATCAAGTTCTTGAGGTCAGATCTTGGAAAAAGTTCATTGTGAGGATTTTTTATGTTCCACTTACTTGTCCCACACTTTCTCATATCATTTCATTTCATATTACATATTTATTTTTTGTCTCTCTCTCTCTTTTTCTTCTTCCTCTACCTTTACTTCTATATCCCCTCTAATTTTTCCTGTCCTCCTCTTGAATCTTTGTCTCCCTACTTTTTTTTCTGTCCTCCTCTTTTCTCTGTCTCTCTCTTTACCCCTGTATCTTTACTTTTATCTCTCTTTCCCTCTCTCTTCTCTTCTTGCTCTATCTATTTTTTCTTTATCTACCTTTTTTTTCTCTCCCTCCCCATCTCAATTTGTTCCTCTCTCCCAGGTTCAGAAGTGTCGAATAAAGTGAGCTTATATCATAAATCTCTGTCCAGGGAAATAATATTCCCCTCCTTTAGTACAACCTAGCCCGCTTTTCCTTACCGCCTCCTATTGGACACAATTCCTTTCTATCTCTCTCTGCCTCTCTTTGAACCTACATGTAGGTATTGTAGGTATACAGGGTTTCCATGGGCTAAAAATTGCATTTTTTTTTTAAGTTTCCATGTATTTATATTTCACAAATAAACATATTCAACAAATAATGAGGATATACCCACCTTCAAATGATAAAAATCTTGTGCTGAAGGTGTGGATTGAGTATTGAGCTTGTCCTCTAAACTGTATATGTAAACAGTTTAGTGATATGACTTTACAATTATTGAAAGCGACGTTGAACCCAAAAAAAGTTTAGGCAGCAAGCTAAATACTGCGATTTTTGGTCATACCCATATTAAAATATATATATATATATATACCTCGGTAATTTTTTTAAAAATCGATTCGTTTTCTGTAGAATCAATAGATTGCGAGTAATCCCGCTGGTTCATTTGAAATGAGGCATCCTGTATTGAGTATATAAATATTTACATCATTGACCAATCACCAATTCTATGTAGTTGTATTAAAGTTAAAAGACAATCAAATTTGAGTGGAGGTCATGGAAAGATACCTTTGTTCAAAAAAGCTCATAAAACACTCTGAATTTGAACGAATTTATCAAATCATCATTTTACTCACATTATAGAATCTAGTCCCCAGATACACTGTATATTCTGGGCCTCTTTGTATTTCATATCCCCTATTTTCTCTTTTTCTTTTTTTCTCTTCCTGTTTTTTCTTTTCTCTCTATTTCTCTCTTCCTTTCCCTTCTGAATGATCTCTCTCAATAACTCTGTCATTTCCTGTCAATCAATTTCCTATGTGTGTATCTATCTATAAATATCCCCTCTCTCTTATACATAATTATATCCTCTTTCACTTTTTCTCTTTCTTTTTTCTCTCCCTCTCTATTTTTGTATCTTTCCTTCTCTGTTGCTTTTTTCTCTCTATTTCTCTCCCTCTACTTTCTCTTTTAATATCTCTATCCTCCTCCAATAAATTTCATATGTATCAATCTATCTATACCTTCTCTTTTTCTCTCTTTAATATCTGTTTACTCTTTAACTTTTTCTCTTTTTTAACTCTTTCCTTCTCCCTCATCCTTCCTTGTCTATTTCTCCCTCTCCCTCTCTCTTTCTCGTCACTATTGATCTTTCTCCTTCTCTTTCCCAATAAATTTCCTATGTATCAATCTATACATAGAAAAAGAGAGAGGTACTCTCTTTTTCTATCTCTAATATATATTTTCTTTTTAACTGTTTTTTTTTCTCTCTCACTCCTTTTTCTGTCTGTATTGATCTCTCTCCTCATTCAATAACTCTACCCTTCTCTTTTACAATAAATCTCCTAAGTATCAATCTTTACATTCTCCTTCTCTCTTTTTCTCTCTCTCTAATAACTATTATCTCTCTCTCTTTCCGCTGGTTTTCCTCCCTATATGTCAATCTCCGATTGTATATTATAGGATGAGTAATTCTTGTATCCTATGAAGTGTACCGAAATCGTGACAGGTGAGTGATTGCTCGGATGTTCTCCAATTCTAAATAGATAGAGAGAGGGAGAGAGGGATAGGAAGAGAGAGGGAGGGGGAGAGAGGAGAGAGAAGATGGAAGAGAGAGAGAGAGGAAGAGAGATGGAGGGAGAGAGAGGGAGAGGAGAGAGAGGAAGAGAGAGGGAGAAAGAGGGAGAGAGAGGAAGAGAGATGGAGGAGAGAGAGGAAGAGAGAGGGAGAAAGAGGGAGAGAGAGGGAGAGAGAGGAAGAGAGAGGGAGAAAGAGGGAGAGAGAGGAAGAGAGAGGAAGAGAGAGGGAGAGAAAGAGGGAGAAAAAGAGAGAGAGTGTGTGTGTGAGAGAGAGAAAGAGGGAGAGAGAGTGTGTGTGTGTGAGAGAGAGAAAGAAGGAGAGAGAGTGTGTGTGTCTGTATATGTGTGTGTGTGTGTGTGTGTGTGTGTGTGAGAGAGAGAGAGAGAGAGAGACTAAGAAGAAGACAATTATAATAAGATTGATGGAAAAAATATATTATATTGATACAAGAGAGATTTATTCGAAAAGAGAAGGATATAGATATTGAAGGAGAAAAGAGAAAGTAAGAGATGCAAGATACAATACTTCCTTTATTATAGGATAAGGAAAGTAATAAGAAGCAAGGAAAAGAAAAAAAAGAGACAAAGATAAAAACAGATAAAGGGAAAGTGAGAGGTAGATAAAGAGAGAGAGGGGAAAGACAATGAGAGAGAGAAAAATATAAATAGGGGATAATGAAAGAGAAAGAAAGATAAAGATAGAGAGAGGGAAAGAGAGATAAAGAGAGGAAGAGAAAGCGGTAAAGAGAAAGCGGTAAAGAATTTTAGAGAGAGAGAGAAAGAAAGATAAAGATATAGAAAGGGAAAGAGAGATAAAGAGAGGGAAAGAAAGAGAATTTAATGTTTATTCCTTTCCCCCCCTCTCTTTCCCTGTTGTTAAGCAGGAGAGAATTATTAACCTTGAAAGTTTGAACGGGCAGGAGCAATAACTCGAGAACGGTTTAGTACTAATAATAAAATATTAAGAGTGGACACGCTCCACTCGTTAAAGAAAATTAATTGGTAGGCTTAAACTGAAGGGTGTACAGAGTGAACGTTAGTTTGACCCATATGTATACATAAAAGTACAGTCCTACAAGCGCTTTTACTTTCTATTGCCTATAAGGTATAGAAAGTTTTTTTTTTTCTCAAGATGAGTGTTTCAACAGCAGCATGAAACAGCAGCTGTGTTGTCAATATGAGCGCATCGGAAGGTATACTTTACAAATAACTGTATAAAAAATTGTGGCTGCCCCTGAGTTGAAACCAATTTGAACCCAGGGTGCACCTGAGTTCCAACAAGAGGCATGGCCTTATATTTATTTTTCCTAAGCCTACTGTTCACCATGAGGCATTGCCGTACATTGTTTCAGGCCTGAATTCAGCACCACCGTCAGATCCAGGACCTTCCGCATGGTAATGCTTTACCACAGGCTTTACCAAGGGCGTAGCCAGGGGGGTGAGGGGCAGCTGGCTCCCCCTAAAAAATTCCAGGTAGTATGCAACACTAGGTATTATTGATTTTTCACTAGGCATTATTGATTTTCCTCATTAGCTGCCTCCCCCCTAGCCAAAATCCTGGCTACGCCTATGGGCTTTACCAGTATGGTAGAAATATTATATGGAAGCCTAGATCCAATACCTAGCTTCCTGCCGTGTCCATTGTACGATGCTCCCATTTTTCTTTCTAACATTTTGATAATTTGAGTAATTCAGAAAATTAGAATCAGAACTGGGGTATTACTCTCCAATCACCCTGAACCGTACCGGCTATTCACATCAACCTCATTTAAAATATTTATTATTATTATTTATTTACACTCTTTTTTACAAAACAATCAACAACAACATATTTAAATAATAAAATAAAACTTAGAAATATGTACAAAAAAATTAATAACAATATATTATTTATTTATTACAGTTGTGTTGTAATCCGGGGCGAAGTTAATGCCTTAGTTAGAATGAGGCGAAGTTAATGCCTCATTCAGCCCGGGTTAGGCTGGAAATACCAATCTCACTTGTTCTTTATTGGATACGATATGTAACGGTTATCTTTACTGGAAAATCCTGCCCAACCTTGGAATCGAAGTCACGACCGCTGGAGTCTCTGGAACAAAACTAGAGGTCAAAATCTTTACACCAAGGAAATTGGTTAGTACACTCTTATTTCTTTATTACTTGTACAATAGGTATGTACAAATGTTCATAATAGTACAAATGTACATTCTGTCCCAGTAGCTCAGTGGTAAAGGCAACGGTCTGGTAATTCAGAGGTCGGTTCGAATAAAGTGTTAATAATAACACTCTTTAGTGGAAGGTAACCATCAGGCGAGGCTATTGCTCAAAGCATTTTCTACCACCTAACCCTCAGAGTCTTATTATTATGTGTTCAAAAACTCAAATTAATGAGGAAAAATTCATGCACAGGGTGGGATTCGAACCAAGGGATCTCACTTGACCACCATTGCTTCTTATACAATTAGGCTAGGTGAGGTTAATATTGGTAGCTGGTTGGTAACTTTCCAGCGAATGGAGGGTAAAACTTCCATCCCAAATGACCCAGACGTGAAAAAGGACGTTAACCTCTCCCCCCCCAAAAAAAGTTACTAAAATTATAATGACAGCTAAACACTGAAAGTCCCATTATGTGGGCATAAAATTTTATTTTTCTCAGTATGAAAAGTGTGAAAAACAAAATGTCTCATTTTTGAGCTCCGTTTACGGAGAAGTGAGTGAATACTTTCGGCTGAGCGTTTTAAAAGAAGGGATTAGCTGAAAACACCAAGTTTTCCTAGAGAAAGACTTGAAAACAGAACGGAAACCTGCTGCTTTCTTGGGATGAAAGTTCTCTCCATTAATCTTCTGCTCATAGATAATTTTGAAATACAATCTTTATATCTCGCTTTAACAAAAGAGAAGAATTATTATCGCCTTATTTATACTGCCCGATAATACTATTAAGTCCCATTATTCCAAGAGTAAGCCCAAGACGTATAATTATGTGGTAAAAATCCCAAATGGGAGGATAACATGTCTTGTCCGGCTGGGTTTCGAACCTAAAACTTCTGGATTACCAGACCGCCGCCTTTACCTCTGGGCTACCGGGACTGTAGGTACCTAATGTAGGAGATGGTATCACAGGCCTTTTATTCACTGAATAGCTGCATGTCTCCAAACTGATTGATGATAATGACTCTCAAATCTAATGACACTTGGATCTTTACATGAATGATCGTACACGATAATTAAATTTAGATATCCAACAGAAAATTCGTGCCGTATCAAAGAATACCTACTGCTTTCGGCTTTCGAATGGAAGGCTAATGTAAAATGTCACCTAGGTTATTTGAAGGCTTGAGAAGAGATGAAGCTAAAATGCTGGGTTCCAAAACTGAACAACCAAAGAAACATTGAGCAGGGCGCGGCAAATCGGATGGAAAGGGATTTTCCATCCGACCCTGTCAAGGGATGATGGATAACTCTTTTGAACCCAGTGTATACAGTGACGAAGAAATTAATACAGAACCCAATGAAATGCTTCAGATTCTTTAGAGAACTTTTTTTTTGCTTAACGGTTCTTTAATATCTAGGCTAGGTCATTCGATACGGGAGTTTTACACTCCATTCGTTGAAAACTTACAAAAGAGCTACCCCAATTAACTTCAACCAGCCTGGATCTGTGGATGGGATACAGATCCATGGCTCTCATTCTTATGGGTAGAAGTCACAATTGTACTAGTGCTCTAAATTAAGAAAATTCTAAAAAGATAGAAAGACGGAGAAAGAAAAATAAAAAGAAAAAGAAATCTGAATTTTGAATGGTTTTCCGATGTATCTGGATGCAAAAAATCGCGAAACCTTTCTTTTTAATTTGAGTTTAAGGTCGCTTACAACATGGTCAATTAACGACAGGATTGTTACTCTCCATTCGCAGGAAACTCAGAAACCTGCTACCCAAGTTAACCTCACCCAACGTGGGTTGGGCTGGAATGCCAGCATTACGAAGTCTTCATCTCGCTAGCGTTGCTTAACTTCGGCGATCCTAACAAGCCATCGACGCTGGTTGGTGAAATGAATTAGGCTGGAATTAAACTAGTTCCTAGAATAAAAGATATATCCATCACAAATTTACAAAACCCTTTAATGGTTCTTGCATTAGAAAAGGATTTTCATTAGTACAATAGAATTAAAAATTAAGACAGTGCAATCATTAAAAGAAGATGGAATATGAGAGAATGACATAGTTCTAGTGATTCATTTTTCAGAAGGTTTCAAACATCCTGTGATTAACAGAAGTAATCTCACACTGGTAATCTACTCTTTACGAAAAGGTTCATTAAGGATAATACCTTTGAATGATGAGATGAAATTTTGCACAAAGGAATAAGACCTTGACATCGTTATACGATAGACGAAGATTTATTTATTTATTTAAGTATAATATTTTATGTTTACCAGGCAAAGATCTATTTACTCACCTAGGTATTCATATACCTAACCTATATACCTACGAGACAAAAATGTATCTATTTATCTATGTACTACTTATAAGTATACCTATATACGAGACAGACCTATGTACTTATCTATAGGTACTAATATACAATAATATAATTAGGTAAGTACTTATATACGAGACACAGATGAAGATTATAAGGATGACCATTCTTAATTTGAAGCGTAGTATCTGATGAAAGCTTGAGATTGTATCGACCTTGTAATTATAAGCTTGTAAATAAAGCTTTCGTCTATAGGTTCATTAAATGTTTCTGAGTATAAAGGAATTGGATGAAATTTCACTTGAACTATAAGGTGTATGAAAGGGCACGTTTTAAAATTTTGAAAACCAACTTGAAGGTGGTCTTGTGATTGACTTCAATTTTTTCTCTCTCACAAAACAATGTTTTAAAATAAGTTTTTCTTTCTTTGTCTACATCAAAAGTCAACTTGAAGACAAGTATTGTCGACTTGGAATTACTTAATTTAAAGAGATATAATATTTTTTAATTTGATTCATTTATTTTTTTAAGTGTACTCCAAAACAAAACATTGATTGTGGAAACTGGAAAGTAAAAATGGCAAGGAACGATAAGGAAAGTGAAAATGGCAAGTGGTCAGGTTCTCTCTCTCAAAACGAGTCTGGCTGGGGGACTAAAAACAGGGAGTAGACCAGCTTTGGCTTGGTTCTGGGGGCCCTTGTCAATTATTAGCCTCCTTGTATAGAGAGTGGTATAGAAGTGCTGAGTCATTACTCTACTGTCTGGCTACCATCGTTCACGATGACGCCACCCTATGATATGATGAGTACAAAACAGATGTATGCCATTACAATAAGTTGACATACACCCAAGGTTATTGGGTGTATGCCGACTTATATTGTACACTGTTAGAGAGATGGTAGAAGACTGTCAGCGCAAGACAAGCAGTCCCATTATGCCAACAAAGCACCTCTTTATTTATTTGAGTATTACGATAAGGAAGTAAAAATGGCAAGTGGTCAGATTTTCAAGTGGTTCAGGGTACGCCAACACTGTGCTACTTAAAGGTTTTTCGAAAATGGATGTTTGAGTTCGCACCATTTTTTTTTAAGTCCAGAAGTCCAGACACAGCGGAAAACCATCATTTAATTTATTTAAAAAAAATAAACACATACCGAGTAACTACAGCGTAGGAGAAATCCAATTTTCAAGTTCAGCCAATAATTTGGATATGTAATTTTGTGTTGTTCTTTATTCAGTGCTTGTAAATGATGTCAAAAACAGAATTCAAAATGTAAATTCCACTCAAAGGAGCCTTTGAAATAGATCTCTTTGAAGAAATGATACATAAAATGTACTATAGCTAGTTCGTAGTCATACTGAGTATGTCTTTGTGTCCTTTGACATGGATAAATGAAACAACGATATGCTGAGCTTTTTTTTTCTTGCTCGCTTTTTCTCTCTATAACATCTAGGTCGTCATTTGAGACACACAGGTTTTACCCTCCATCCACTGGAAACTTACAAACCAGCTACTTATATTAACCTCCCCCAGCCTGGGCTGGGCCGGAAATATCCCAACATCACGAGCGCTTGAATTTGAATACTTTCAGAAAATAAAATTCATTTGTACCAACAAGTCTTCTTTATTTAAGTCTATAATATTGCATTCCATGGTTGACTTTCAGATTTTATTTACTCTCAGCGAGGTATCAAGCGAAACGGGCGTTTCGCGGGAGAACGCCTCCCAGAAACTACAGTGCTTATGTATATAACGGTAAACATTTAATTTACAGCTTTTATAAAAAAAAATTTCTCTACATATTAAATATCCTAAAATGGACCCCCTATGTATTCCAAAAGTGGACCCCTGGAACAAAAACGAATGTGTTATTAATAGATTATGAAAAACACGTCTTTTAAACGTGCGATATTTTAATACAGAGCGACTTAGGGAGAAACATCAAGGTGAAAAATTGGTCTTCTTTTGGTGCACTCTTGGATTCCAGCTAATTTTGACACCTGTACAAACATCTTCATACCTCTTATTGATTTTACTTATTTGTTAGAATTTCTTTATAATACGCCACCAAACTAAAAAAACAACATTTTTCTGTTCTTAAAATAAAACAACCCTTTTAATTTTTCCACAAGATTTATTCGGGATATACCATATGGGGGTCCATATTTGGCGCCTTTTCTCTATCAAGATGAATTTTATTCGTCATTTTCAACAGATTTCTTTTGTCAATATTTTTCTTTGTATTTCATAAGCCATTTCTTTCAGTGACTCTTGATATCTGCTGACAGTGCTTCTTTGACAAATGAAACAACACTTTTTTACTTTTATTTTTCAAGATTTATTTGGAATGTACAAAGTGGGGGGGCCCACATTTGGCTCCTTTTCTCTATCAAAATGATTTTTATTCGTCATTTCCAACACATTTCTTTTCTCACTATTTTTCTTTATCTTTCATAATATCTGAAGTTTCCATTTCCAAAATTCCCGTTCTATTTCTAAGTGCCACATGCTTCAGCTTATCGTCTCTGTCTCTGACAGTAACAAAGATGATAACGTTACGTCAGCCATTTCTTTCAGTCACCCTTGAAATCTGCTGACACTGCTGACTTCTCAACAATGTTCTTATTGCGGTACGTACATCTGTTGTAATAATATGTTGTATATGCCGACCTCCGTGGCTCAGTGGTTAAGAGCATTGGTTACTGACCCGGATTTTGCGGGTTCAAATCCCGGCCGGAGCGGAAACTTATGACCGACATTTTTCGTTTCCGGAATGGCATGAATGTAAAGGTAAAGTGCCCTGAAATAATGCGAAAGCGGTTCCGGGGCACAACTACCTTAAAAAAAAATAATAATAATTATGTACTATTACTATTAATCTGATTTTGTACAAGATGCTCATATATTATGCGCATGCGCAAATAACTCATAGGCCCTTCAAAAAATGTCTAAAATCAGCTGTTTTGACACGTAACGCTTTTTAACCATTGTAGGGATCAAAAAACGTCTCTTCATAACAGCCTCAGTTAATACTATCCCGTAACTTTCACCTTGACAACAACTGTAAAGGTCATATCTAAGCCGGGGTTTGTAACTGTATATTACTTCAATGGCGTAATGGAGCTGTGACTAGCCTTCGCGTCGGAAAATCTTGTTTTAGAATACCTAGCGGTCAGCTGATAAAATCTAAAGGTTGGCTTTCTAATCCTGTTTCATAATACGGCCCTAAGAGTTTCTGCCTGGTGTGTAAGAATAAATCATACTACAACTTTATCTTGTGTATTTTTTCCTTTTCCTTGAATATCCCAATATGTTATTTTTGCCCGTTATTCCGCCATTTGAATGGTCACCCATCTAAGTCCCAACCTCGGGAGACGTTGCTTAATGAATTCAACGTGCCATTGACGCTGGCAAGTTAGAGAATTGGCAACGGGAATATTTAGTATACACATATATATATATATTTTTTTAAAGAGATATAGAGGAGAGGAAAAGTTAGGAGAAGAATTTGAAAGATTACATAACCTCTTGAGCGCCTGCCACCCTCTCTAGGATGTAAAGTACTTGAGAAGAAGTAATAATACTCTCGGCCAAAAGCTCTCAATAGGTTCTGCTCAGGACAAGTTTGATGACGAGAGATAATAGGAAAGCGCCTTACTGGGCAAGAGACATGGAGAGCTTTAGGGGATGTCGAGGGGAATTATTGCGTTTTCTTTAGTAGTACCTACAGTCTAACCTGAATATGCGAGAGTTGAATATGAGAGAAACCTGGATATAAGAGAAACCTGGAAATAAGAGAAACCTTGATATAAGAGAAACCTGAATATAAGAGAAACCTGGATATAAGAGAAACCTGGATATAAGAGAACTGAATATAAGAGAAACCTACAGATGTCCTCACTAAAGGGCGGGGTTATTTGCGAGGGGTTATAACATAACACATGGGTCAATAAGTCATCGAACTAAATGTGAAAGGAACCTTTTTTTGGCAAAATTTTACCTTAGTCATCAACATAGTCTCCATTTAAGGTAATACAATTATTCCAGCGCTTTTCCAATTTTTCGATTCCTATTTTGTAGAAGGTTTTGTCTTTTGCCTCAAAATAGGCTTCAGTGGCGACTATGACCTCATAGTCGGATCGAAATTTTTTTCCCTGGAGCTCTTTTTTCAGGTCTGAGAACAGATGGTAGTCAGATGGAGCCAGGTCTGGTGAATAAGGGGGATGTGGAAGCAATTCAAATCGCAAATCCTTCAATTTTGCCATCGTTTTCATTGATTTGTGGATTGGAGCGTTGCCTTGGTGAAAAAGTGGTTTTTTTCCTTGCCATGTGGGGCCTTTTCTGTTTGATAGCGTCATTCAACCGATCCAATAAGGCAATGTAATAGTCACTGTTTATCTTCTGACCTTTCGGGAGAAAGTCAATGAGCAAAAGTCCATTTGTGTCCCAAAATATAAAAGCCATAACCTTCCCAGCTGATTCTTGTGTCTTTGAACGCTTTGGTCGGGTATCACCCTCTCCTGTCCATTCGGCTGACGCTCTTTTCGATTCCGGAGTATAGTGGTGTATCCACGTCTCATCCATCGTTATATATCGGCGGAAAAAATCCTTTCTGTCTCTGTTAAACAGCTCCAAACAATGCTCAGAATCATCAATACGTTGTTGTTTTTGGTCTACTGTCAGTAAACGCGGCACCCACTTGGATAAAAGCTTCTGCATACCCAATTCTTCATGTAAAATTTTAAATACAGTACCTTTTGAAATCTGTAGAGTGTCAGCTATCTCTTGTAACTTAACTTTGCGATCAGCTCTCACGATTTTCATCACTTTTTGAGTGTTTTCTGGTGTAGCCACCTCAATAGGACGTCCTGAGCGTTCTTTGTCTTCGGTGGATGTTCTACCACTTTTAAATTTTCTATACCACCAACAAATTGTTCCTTTTGATATAGACAATCATTTGGATAACACTTTATTAACCTTTTTTGAGCTTCCACAGTATTTTTATCCATCAAAAAACAATGTTTGATCAAGACGCGAAACTCGTTTTTATCCATATTTTAAAAGTAAACAATAGAAGCTTCACTTAATTTGTAATAACTTACAGAAAAATAATTTTCAAGGCACAAAATCTGAACACATGACTAATGACCGTTAGTACTAAAAGTTTTCAAAACAAACAGCGCGCTAGTGGCGCGCTCTATGACCTAGTTCGACAACTTAATGACCCATGTAGTAGTTTCCGAGTAATCGTATTGGTTCGTTTAAATGAGACACCCTGTGTGTATAATTCTCTATACCTACACTATCTGTATCCAACAATTTTATCTTATGCGTGGTATTATGTATATATGTACGTGTAAAAATATTCTCCCCCACTTTTAGTACCACTTTCATTTACCCCAGGAAATTTTCTATTATCACTTCATCCTGTGAGCAGGTGTGTGTCTGTGTGGCAGCTGAAAGTTCAGCACGAGATATATAAAAATAGATTGAACCTAATAAATGTATAGATATACAAAATGTATAATTATGTAATTCCAAGAAGTTACGTAAGAGAAAAAAAATTGCTGTAAGCCTCCTTTAAAGGCAGTTCCCCTATAGGAATCCCTGAACAGCCATATTATATTTGTACAATAACTTGTTTAATTCAATATGTAGATAATTAAATTAAATTTTAATTATAACGTGGAATTTTGAGACGACAACGGTTGAAAAGAAATTTTTCAACGAAGAAAAACATTAAGAGAATATCAAAAATAAAATAAATTGAATATCAAAAAAAAGTTTTGTGAATGATTAATTTAATTTGTATGATTTTATTTGAGGTGAAGCCCAAGGCCACTTCACAATTTTTTTGAGTAGCGCAGCAGTACTAAGAGCCTCCTTCACTTTTCGAATTTTATCACATTCATTTCTTTTTCCTCTGGTAATGCCGCCACTGGTCGTTACTCATACAAGTAACTACTCATTTTTCCTCACGAGATTGGAGTGGACCCCGAACACACAAGTGCAGAGCAGAAAAAATCCTGCCCCGCGGTGGATCGAACCCAGGTGACCGTGCGTGCAATGTCTAGCGCGCTAACTGACTCTGCCACGGTGACTACAAGTTTTGTGAACAATTTCCTTTGAAAGAAAAGTTTTGTGATGGATTTTCTTGTGTACAGCCTCCCCCTTAAACATCTCCTGATTTAAAGTGCAGAAATTTCAAGAAATTTTTTTTCTACCGTTTTTTTTATTTGTTGCTTTTTCAATTTTCTCGTCCCAACTATTTAGCTCGCAGGTGGTATCTGCAGTGACTGCTCTTATGCTCTATCTGTAAGCCAGTTTCTATTACATGTTGGGCTACCTTTTGGAAACAAGATGAGGGGAAGGAGGGGTTTGTAAGTGGTCTCTGTTCAAAAGTAGTTCAGAGAGCCACCCTGATCATGCAGTTTTCATTTTTTATTTTTTATATCAAAAACTGATGTCTCAACCGAACTTCTTTAGAGAAATTTTCATGGAAATATTTCAAGTTCTCGATTTTATTTTCATTTCTCTTATACTAATAATAAAATATTTTGGTTTTGATGTACAAAGAGCTTTAAAATTACTACTTATACATACTACTTATGCATACTACTTATAGATAACTACTTACACATAGCTACTTATACATACTACTTATACATAACTACTGATACATACTACTTATACATACTACTTTTATACAAAACTAGCTTGAAACAGGACACTTTGTCTCCGTATTTGTGGATACAAGGTAAGCTTTGAGGTATTCTATTTGGATTTAAAAAAAAAATTCTAATATACGCAGCTAAATACCAAAAAGAGACTCTGTGCTAAATTAGAAGTCATTTGGTCCAGTGGTTTCGGAGCTCTGTTGATTGTGAATGAATGTATACTTACTGGTAGTCAAATAGAGTGCACCGGCAGTCAAGTGGTTAACGCGCTGGTCTGGTAATCCCAGGTAGTGTAGGGATCCGTTCGTTCAAATCCCACCCAGTGCACGAATTTTTCCTCATTAATTTGAGTTTGTGACCACATAATAATAAGACTCTGAGGGTTAGGTGATAGAAAATGCTTTGAGCATTAACCTCGCCTAGCGGTTGCCTTCCTCTAAAGAGTATTTTTATTAATGTATATGGATTGTATATAGGTACATTTATAACACTAGATTATTATTATACGATACATAGATGACATAATATATTACTACTTAGTTTTTCATCCAGGGTTTTATAGTCCTTCTGCCGTTTATTGCGTTCTATCCCTTCTCTCTATTTCCTTATACCTAGGTACAATGGTACATACCTAATCTTGCGTTCTTCCATTTAATTTTTTTTCTTTTAATTAAGAATTTTATGTTTAATTCATGCAAAAGCAGTTCAACTCTCCTTAGTTCAACTCTCCGAACTTAGCCTGCGGATCTGAGAAACTTTATGATTTTAATTAATAATATAATTTTGCACAAATGTTCATTTGAAAAAGTCAAAGGTCAAAGTTAAAAAAAATATACGAATTTTAAAGAAATTCTCAAGGTAAGCCTGGACTTGGGTAAGAATTTATTAAGGTTAGTCAAACTGAAAATATTTTTTTAAAGACGATAAGAAAAAAAGAAAGGAAAAAAAAAAAAAAAATCTGTTGCATAAATTGATGCAAGATTACTAAAGTTAGAGATAAAATTGTGTTTTCTGAAAAAAGGAAACCTCGCCAAGTTTAATGTGTCCTTGGGTTGTTTTCATGTCTCAAGAACTTCTGAAAATTTCATTCAAAATAGCACTTTTCCCGGTATATCTGATGCAATCTGCAATTTTATCTCAAAAGCAGGACGGAAATTAATGGGATATTCATGTTCCTTCGATTCTATAGCAGCGGGTGGGAACTTTAGAGCTCTTTAGCTTTCACATGACGTCTCATACTGTGAATAAATGATACTTTTTCTTTCGTTAGATTTTTTAAAAAAATTACACTTTAAAAAAAAAAAAAGTTCCATGTAGGTAATTATCGTAAATACTGTTTTGTTACACATTTTCATAAAATGAATAAGGAATAGTAGATAAGTTGACCCGGGACAAAAATGGGAAGAATTGTGTCACTTCTCGCCCATCAGAGAGGAGGCATACTACGGCATAGGTGGGCAAGCTTCAACACAGACCATACGCGTGTATAGTAGATGTTATTTCATAATAATAATAACACTCTCTAGTGGAAGGTAACCACCAGGCGAGGTTAATGCTCAAAGCATTATCTACCCCAACCTTCTGAGTCTTATTATGTGGTCACAAGTCTTAATAATGGGGAAAAATTCATGCACTGGGTGGGATTCGAACCAACGGATCTCTACGCTAGCTGGATTACCAGACTAGCTTGTTAACCTCTTGACTGCGAAATAAAAAAGGCTGTTCCGAAGAAGGTGTCCCTATAACAGTTACTCTAACAGAGATGTGTAAAAGACTTTTTATTCATTTTTTAGATAGCTATAATTTGCTATAAATATCACTTTACCAAGCGATTGAATACAATCGCTCTTTTCATTTCCAAAACGATCAAGAAGGAGATCAAGGAACAAGAAGAAGTTCGAAATATGTATTTTAATAAAACCATCTATTATCATTGCGATCACTTCAATCCCTAATTTCCGACCCTGTATTTCTTCCGGTTTCTATCCGTGCACTTATAGTTAACCACTTGACTAGTCTGGTAATCCAGGTATGGTGAGGAACCGTGGGTTCGAATCTCACCCAGTGCATGACTTTTTCCTCAATTATTTGAGTTTGTGACCACATAATAATAAGACTTTGAGGGATAGGTTGTAGAATTTTTTTGAGCATTAACCTCGCCTAGTTGTTACCTTCCACTAAATAATTCTAAGGGACGAATTATGTGTGTTTGGGTGTAAGCAGGAGAGCTTGCTGGCCAAAAGGAGGCTTGTTGACCCCTGTTGTGGCTTGTTGATGTTTAATTAAAAGGAATCACTTCTGTTATTTTTACAAAAAAATATGTAAGTGTGTCATTGAAAAAGTGATTATTATTTTTAACTGCGCGGTTCTATTTTTCTCTTTGAACAAATTCAGAAAACTTAGATGCTTTTCAACATCTATGTAGTTTGAAATGATAAGTATCCATCAAAAACAAGAGAAGAAAATCTCAGAAAGAAAAACTGAAGAAAATATTAAAAACTAAGCTTTGTGTTGAAAAAATAAATAATGAAAAAATTGATTCCTTTACTTTCCTTTCTATAAGATAAGGAAAATAAGATAAGGAATTTTTTAAGAACAAAAAAAAATACTTAAAAAATCAGAGACCAGTGAAAGAGAGGAAGATAAGGTGAGGGGATGACTTGACACAATTCGCTACCCTCAATTAAGAGCTTTGTGTTATTGATTCAAGAGAACAATGGCATTTGCGTTCCATCATTTTCTAATGGCGACTTTGAGTGGAAATTTTGTCATTGTTCAACTGTCTCTTATTGAGCCACTTGTTCATTGTGGTTAGTACCGGCCCAACCGAGGCTGGATTAATGTAAAGTGGAATGCTAGGGTACCCAGCGACTGGAGGGTAAAACCTTCGTTTTATAAACAAACAAAAGATTTTATAAACAAACAAAAGGTATTAATAAAAAAACATAGACTCCTGAATCAACAGACTACCACCTTAAACACAATCAGCAGACTAGCACCACAAATCTAAATGCATGTTTGATTTGATTTGATTTTTTTTCTTTTTCGCATGTACCTTTCCATTCATTGTATTGTCAGTATTTTTTGGCTGAATGAAGTTGGTGAACAGTTGACAAGAGAAGTGTACATTCGACTTTTTTTTCAAACTTTGCGATAACATCATTCATGTCTCGCGAAACGACTTAAAAATCAAACACAATTCTTCCGATTTCTAATATTAGAAATTTATCGGAAGTAAAAAGTGACCGATTACAAAACTTTTCATATCGTTCAGGTAATATGTAAAAACTTAGCAAAATCGAGCATGGATTGGTCACCGTCCTGGTTTCAAATATTTCACAAGAGGTTAACAGCACTGCGACCACCCTGTATACAAAAGCACATTTCTCCTCAAATAGCCTTCGGAAATCATGCTTTTGTTCTAAAATTTCGCTATTCACAATACTCCTTAAAAAATAATCGCCAACAGACATCTTGAATAATGGAATTCAATTAGAGGGATTTTAAAATAATATTCCACCTCTTTTAGAAAGATAACTTTCTTTTTGAAAAGGTATAGTTGTACCTCGAAACCGCTTTCACATTACTTCAGGGCACTTTACCTTTACCTTCATGCCATTCCGGAAACGAAAAACTCGGTCAGAATTTTCCGCTCCGGCTGGGATTCGAACCCGCAACCTCCGGGTCAGCAACCAATGCTCTTAACCACTGAGCCACGGAGGTCAGCCTAACTGCCGCTCAATAGAAGTGTTCCATTGTTCTCATTCTCCCATTTAACACTGTGATCCTTCTTTTGGCTTTAAAGTCCTAAAATTTCTGTTATATACATGTAGAAAAAGAATCATGTCAAAGTGAGTCGATCAGTGACAAATTGCAGATTTTGAAAATAACTCTTTACGGTAAGTTTTGGCATAGAGATGTGAATTTTTTAGTGTGTTTTTAATGATTTCAAGAGAATAAAAGTTTGCTAAATTATATAGATTCATGATGAACAGAACCGACAATATAAGGATATGGAAAACCGGGTGAAATGGTTCGTGTAAAGATACACTGCCGTGCTTGCTGGAACTTGGCCTGGCGTATTACCGTGCGCTCAGAAACCCTGCATTGAGTAATGATTGCATATTAGTATGGGTAAATACCCTGTATCCTCTGTACATAAATCTAAAGTAAACATGATGGGTAACTGTTCCGACAATTCAGCACAATACCCTTTGAATTTTTTATGATTTAAATTTAATATTTACACAAAGAATTCGTAAGCGTCTGAGAAAATGGATTTCTAGCGAAGAAATGTTTGAATTTTTAAAAATTCGTGTTCTACGATTCCCTAGTAAAATAGTTTCATTAGTACAGGAAATGAAAAGAAGGTTTATTGAAATAAACTGGTGTGGACGACCGTTGGTTCGAATCCCGCCCAGTGCATGAATTTTTTCTCATCAATTTAAGTTTGTGACCACAATAATAAGACTCTGATGGTTAGGTGGTAGAAAATGCTTTAAACATTAGCCTCGTCAGGCGGTTAGCTTTTACTAGAGTATTATTATTACAATAATAACATAAAATAAAGTAATACAAGTTTAACGGCGACCAATGCTTTGAATACGCTAGGGTTGTTAAACTCAAAATTTCATGTGATGCTACAGGACTTACACCATTTTTTACGAGACTTGCAACATTTTTTAACGTTCTAAATTTCTAACAATAAATAAATATAAAAAATTGTAAATTCATGTAAACGACGACCTTGAATAAAAACAGCTCTTTATCTGAGAGCTGTGAGTCGTTTTTTAGACGAAAATAATGGAAAAACTTTTATACGTGTCAAATTATTTCAAATAAATTAGACATGAAGGGAGTGGGGAATTTTTTTTTTATATACAAATTTTCCTAAGGTTATCCCTGCGAAAGTTTTAGCCGTTTTACGTACAAAATAATTTTTCAAGACCAAATTTTGGTTTGAAAATTTCCCAGGTAATGTGATTGCCAATAATTTTATTGACAATCCTTGACAAGCAAGCCAGACCTTGCTTGTCAAAAATATGGTAGGAGAGAATTTTTTTTCTCATAACACTTTTAAGATAAAGGTAAAACATTTTTTATTTATTTTATATTAACACTACGACCTAATGAGATCTATTATGACCAGTTGATTCTTTTTGCTTTTAACGTCCTGATTTGAGATTTGAAGTCAGGACGGGGGTTTTACCGGAAATGCAAGCCACAAATATTTGGATGAAATAGAATTTTCTTCGAAAAGCCAACCGGGGATTGAAGTCGGAATCTCTGGACTACGGGCAGTAGTCACAACCGTTACGAGACACAGACTCGTAACTCCTGTTATGAGTTTAAAAAGAACAATACTTTTTATACATTCCAAGTAATACAACAAAAAAAAAATGGGCCAATATTGAAAAATGTATTTTGAGTCACCATGCCCGAGTCAAGTCTGCAAAATTAAGTAGGTACATCTAAATTTAGAAATGTTTATTAGTAATGAATAAAGTTTTTTTTATATTGCTAGACTCTTAATTTTTTTTTCTTTTCAAAAGAATATATTTATTTACATTTTTTACATCTATTGTAGGCTGTATACTTGGTCCATACCACTGACATGTTGGTAGAGTTCCAAGCATACAGGTGGCATTGCCGCGTTGAATTCCTGAAATTCTCTGGAACAAGAATTCTTTGGTGATATCAATAGAGTACATTAATTAGATAGATCAAACTATCACAGTCCCTTTCAATTAAAAAAAATAATATTTTTTTTGGATTTTTCAATTGGTGGAAAATGTTACTTTGAATAGTTCATAGGGTTATTATTTTTCACTAATTGGATCATATGTCATTGTGATATATTTCAAATAAATAAAAACATGACTGATTTTTTTAGAAGTTCATTGGTCTTTTTGCATGAAATCCACATTTTTGGACAGTAACCGACTTTCAGTATGAAATTATTTTTCACACTTTTAATTTGGGACTAACGTCGCATTCAACTGCATGGTCACACGATAGAGGTGTTACCCTTCATTCTCAGGAAACTCACAAACCTGCTACCCACATTGAAAAAAAACAATAGTTCCATTTATTTGACAAAGATAAATTATTACAAAAAAAATAATAGGAAGTTGGTATACCCGTCTTCAAAGTTAAAAACTGTGAAGAAGACGGGGCAATTAAACTCACCCAGCCTGGATTGGCCCGGAATGCCAACATCACGAGATTCTTTACATAGAATGTAAAAGGAAAACATATTATTAATATTATCTCCATCTCAAGTTGATATCTCTCTTTTTACTACTGATGAATTTCTAATATTAGTAATCGGAAGTATGTATTGTGTTTTTTGCCCTTTTTGCAGGCAGTTCCTCAAGTGTTAACTATGATTTCAGTATTTCTAATATTAGAAATCGGAAGTATTGTGTTTTTTGCCCTTTTTCCAGGCATCTCCTCAAAAGTTAACTATGATTTCAGTATTTCTAATATTAGAAATCGGAAGTATTGTGTTTTTTGCCCTTTTTGCAGGCAGTTCCTCAAGTGTTAACTATGATTTCAGTAATTCTAATATTAGAAATCGGAAGTATTGTGTTTTTTGCCCTTTTTGCAGGCAGCTCCTCAACTTCTAACTCTGATTTCAGGACAACACAACTAAATAAAACAATTAGTATTCTAGTCCAGAGCAGGAACAAACAGGAGGAAGTTGCCAAACCAGGATACCCACTGATAACACAGATTTCAATGAAACGAAAAGCGTGTTTACAAAGTTCATTGTTTTCCGGACTACTTGTTATGCAAAGTGTGTCGCTTTGCAGGAGTAACCATGAGATGTGTTGCGGGTTCTGTTTTTTTTTGGGGAAAGGGGTATTTATTAGAGTCCATGGTGTAAGGGTCAAAGCTTCCATACTGATAAATAATAATAATAATCTTCTTCTTCTTTTACTCTGTCTTATCCCGCTCAAGCAGGGTCGACCTTGTTCAACCTCATGGTTGAGGTTGGTTGGTTTTGGCACATTTTTTTTTTTTTTTAACGGTTGGATGCCCTTCCTAACGCCAACGATTCTATCTGATTTAACGTCCTGGATGAGGACGGGGGTTTTACACTCTATTCACTGGGAATCGTACCAGCTACCCACATTAACCTCACCTAGCCTGGGTAGGGCCGGAAATGCCAGCCTCACATGTACGGAGGGAACAGAATTTTCTGTGAAAAATTTGCTCCAACCGGGATCGAAATTCAGGATCTCTGGACTACGGGCAGTAGTCACAACCGTTACGCCACGGAGGCTTTTTATTATAAATAAATAATGATAATAATATTTTTTTTTTATTTTTTTTTTTATTTTTTTTTTTTTTTTTTTTTTTATTTTTTTTTAAGTGGGGTTTAACGTCGCTTTCAACTGCCATGGTCATATCACGACGGGGGTTTTACCCTCCATTCGCAGGAAACTCACAAACCTGCTACTCACATTGACCTCACCCAGCCTGAGTGGGGCCGGGAAAAGCCAGCGTCACGAGAATGAGAATTTGAATGGTCACCCATCCAAGTCTTAACCTCGCTGGATGTCGCTTAACTTCGGTGTTCTGAAGGGAACCGGTGTATTCAACATGCCATCGACGCTGGCTATTTTTTTTTTTTTTTTTTTTTTTTTTTTTTTTTTTTTTTTTTTAATTTGGGTTTAACGTTGCTTTCAACTGCATGGTAATATCATAACTAGAATTTTAATCGATTGCATGGTCATATCATAACTAGGTTTTTACTCGACTGCATGGTCATATCATAACTAGAATTTTACTCGACTGCAGGGTTGTATCATAACTAGGGTTTTACGCTCGATTCGATGGAAACTCACAAACCTGCTACTCAAATTAACCTCACCCACCCTGAGGGGGTCTGGGAATAGCCAGCAAGAAGGTTCGAATTTGAATGGTCACCCATGCAAGTCCTAGCCTCGCTGGAAATTGCTTAACTTCTAAAGTGACTAAATGAGAACTATCCTACCTAAAGGGCGGGGTTATGTGGCAATCTCTTCCACCCAAACCTTTGAGATAGAGAGAGAGATAGAGAAGACGTAGAAAGAGAGAGAGAGAGAGAGAGAGGAAAAAAAGAGAAGAAATAAAAGAGAGAGAAAGAAGGGAAATAGAACATTGGCAAATTTAATTAAGGAATGAAAAACACAATGGAAGCAAATAAAAGCAAAAGTTGTTCCAATTGAAACAAATAGACTCTGATTGTTTGTTTCTCCTGCAGGACTTTCCGGCTGGTAATATATTGCAGGATTATTGCAGGTATTTACCTGCTAGAAATATATTGCAGGATTATTTCAGGACTTTACCTGCTAGAAATAATGTAAGGCACGATTATTGCAGGACTTTACCAGCTAGAAATATATTGCAGGATTATTGCAGGGATTTACCTGCTAGAAATAATGTAAGGCACGATTATTACAGGACTTTACCTGCTAAAAATATATTGTCCCGCTCAAGCAGGGTCGACCTTGTTCGTGGGGTCGGCATTGTTCAACCTCATGGTTGAGGTTGGTAGGGTGGAGCACGTTTTTTATGGCTGGATGGCCTTCCTAACGCCAACGATTCTATTTGGTTTTAACGTCCTGATCTGGACGGGGGTGTTACCCTCCATTCGCTGGGAATCGTACCAGCTACCCACATTAACCTCACCCAGCCTGGGTAGGGCCGGAAATGCCAGCCTCACGTGTTTGGAGGGAACAGAATTTTCTTCGAAAAGTCTGCTCCAACCAGGGATCGAACTCGGGATCTCTGGACTACGGGCAGTAGTCACAACCATTACGCCACGGAGGCTGCGCCTCCGTGTATACAATACGTGTATCCTTCTAAAAATAATACAAGTTAGTATTATTGCAGGAACTTCCTGCTATAAATAATAAAAGGTAATACTATTGCAGGACTTTCCTGCTATAAATAATAAAAGGTATTATTATTGCAGGAATTTCCTGCTATACATAATACAAGGCAGTAGTCACTGTGGCAGAGTGAGTTAGCGCGCTAGGCATTGCACGCATGGTGACCTGGGTTCGATCCCCAGCGGGGCAGGAATTTTTCTGCTCTGTACTTGGATGTTCGGGGTCCACTCATACCTCGTGAGGAAAAATGAGTAGTTACTTGTATGAGTAACGACCAGTGGCGGCATTACCAGAGTAAAAAGAACTGTAATTGAATAATTCGAAATGTGAAGGAGGCTCTTAGTAATGCTGCGCAACCCACAAATTTTTTTGAAGAGGCCTTGTGCTTCATACCACAAATAAAATCATAAATCATAATACAAGGCAGTATTATTGGAGGACTTTCCTGCTATAAATAATATGAGGTAGTATTATCGCAGGACTTTCCTGTTATAAATAATACCAGGCAGAATTATTGCAGGACTTTCCTGCTATAAATATAATATTACTGGGCCAGATTGATGAGGGAGTGCTCTTGTAATTGCAGGTCGGGGGTTCAAATCCCATGCTAAGCAATATTTTTTTGTATAATTATAATCGTCGAAATAATTTGAAGATAGAAAACACTTGGCTTTTTCTTGTTTTACTTAATTATTTATTTTCAGATGGCCATTTCGCCAGTTACTTAAATTTAGTCACTTAAATTTAGTCTTTAGTTCACTGACAATGCTGTAACTGGCGAAATGGCCATCTGAAAATAAATAATTAAGTAAAACAAGAAAAAGCCAAGTGTTTTCTATCTTCAAATTATTTCGATGTTTATTTGTTTTCCCAAGAGTTGTGTATAATTATAAGTTTTTCCTGAGAACTTATATATTTCATAATTATAATATTGCAATAGTCCACCTGCTAGAAATACGAGTATAGGTACACAAGTATTTCCAATATATGTACTGTATATATAGCTCCCTTTCCTTTATCCAATATTAGCTTATGTTGCTGATCAGGACGGGGTGTTACCCTCAATTCGCTTGGAATCGTACCAGCTACCCACATCCTCACCCAGTCTGCGTAGGACCGGAAGGGCAGGCCTTTAATTTAATTTAATTGTTTATTTATGTCATATTTCACAATACATTACACATAAATTACATAATAAAACTTATAGCTAGGGTTTCTAAAAATAACAATTATTTGAAAATATCACATTGAAAGAAATACATAATAATATAGTGTAAAAAGAAATGGGGGAAAAATGGTAATTAATTTTCAATTTCAGAGAGAGAGCAGAGAAATGAGTTGAAGGTGGTGGAGAGTGACAGGCTGTTCTGGTGTTTATTAAAAAGATCAAGCATTTTATTAGGGGAGAATGTGAAGAAAAAGAATTTGATGGAATGTTAAAAAATTTAAAACCTACATTACGAGTACGACTAGATAGAGTATTGTAGGTAACTTTAGTTTTAAGATCACAGTCGATTATTTGGTTTAATATTTTAAAGAGAGTAATAAGTTGAATACGTGTATGTCTGACTTTAATCAGATCAAGGCAAAGTTGCTCTGACAGAGATACATAGGATATTAGATGAGGATAGAAAGAATTTAGTTTTAAAAAGAGCATTCTACAGAAGGTAGCTTGAACATTTTCAAGTTGTTTCATATGGACTTTAGTTTGGGGCGTCCAGATCACTGCTGCATACTCAAGCTTAGAAAGTATCAAGGATTTAAAAAGAAGAAGGAAAGGATCAGGATTACTGACAGGTTTAAAAGTTCTCATTAGAAATCCGAGAGTTCGAAAACAAGACTTAGTGACATTATCAATATGAGAGTTAAAGGATAGATCTTCACAAAATGTAACACCCAGATCTTTTTTAGTAGGGACTTTATTTAAAGGGATAGAGTTAATATTATAGGAGCTAGGAACTAGATTTTGGCGTCTACTATAGGATACAAATTCACATTTCTGAGGGCAAAATGAAAGTTTATTGGAAATGAGCCACTGTTGAATACAGTCGAGATCTATTTGAAGAAGTGATACGTCAAGAGAAGAAGATATTGGACGATATATTTTGAGGTCGTCAGCATATAGATGAAAGAAAGAATGCTTAATTACTTTAGTGATGCCATCAATCATGATAAGGAAAAAAATATTGCCGAGAAGGCTACCTTGAGGGACTGAAGATGAGGGATAGTACGAAGAAGATAAGACATTGTTATATTTAACTCGAACACTTCGACATTTGACGTAAGATGCAAAAAGCTTCACGAGAATTGGTGGAAATGGAAAGACATGGAGTTTTTTCAGAAGAATCTCGTGATCAACCTTATCAAAAGCAGATTTTATGTCGGTATAGATAACATCAGATTGAACACAGTGAGGTAGGATTTCAGAGAGATTATGAAGAAAACAGGCTAGGTTTGAACTTGTAGAACGAGCTTTTGTAAAACCATGTTGATGGATGGAGATAAGGGAGTAGGTATAATTACTAATTTTATTAAAAATAAGACGTTCGAAAATTATAGCAAGGACATTCAAAGTGGCAATGGGTCTATAGTTTGATACAAGTTGTGGATCACCTTTTTTAGGTACTGGAGTGATAACAGTTTGTTTCAGAACATCAGGAAAACAGCTAAATTTGAGACAAAGGTTAAATATATATAGAAGAGCATTAATAAAATAAGGGGCACAATCTTTGATTAAAAACACGGGAATCTTATCTGATCCTGGACCTTTATTAGTTTTAAGTTGTCTGATAGCAGTGCGAATGTCATCAGGCTCAAAACAAAACATGTCCAAGTTAGGCGGGAAGGCAGAACTAGTAGCCAGTGGTGAGGAAGGAGTAGGTACTATGGATACTGTGGAAGGCAGAGAGGGGGTGGGTGTAGAGAGTGAGGTGGGTAGTGAGGTGGTGGGTGTAGAGAGTGAGGTGGATAGTGAGGGAGTGGGTGTAGAGAGTGAGGTGGGTACTGAGGGGGTGGGTGTAAAGAGTGAGGTGGGTAGTGAGGGGGTGGGTGTAGAGAGTGAGGTGGGTACTGAGGGGGTGGGTGTAGAGAGTGAGGTGGGTAGTGAGGGGGTGGGTGTAGAGAGTGAGGTGGATAGTGAGGGGGTGGGTGTAGAGAGTGAAGAAGGTAGTGAGGGGGTGGGTGTAGAAAGTGAGGTGGGTAGTGAGGGGGTGGGTGTATAGAGTGAGGTGAGTAGTGAGGGGATGGGTGTAGAGAGTGAAGAAGGTAGTGAGGGGGAGGGGTTAGAGTGTGAGGGGGACAAAGAAAGGAGGGTAGGTTGAGAGGATGGGATAAAGTCACAAGAATAGTCATATTGAGAGGGATTAAAAACAGATTGAAAATGGTTTGCAAAGGCATTGGCTATTTTTTGAGAGTCAGACGTAACCTCTCCATCTATTTTAAAGTAGGTTTGAGCAGGAGTAGAATTTTTGCCTTTCGTGAATTTCCAAAACTTTCGGGAGTTTGTCTTAGATTCTAAAGAAATTTTATGTAAAAAAGAGAAGTAGTCATCCTTCAACTTCACATCAAGAGCCTTTTTGCAGACCTTAAGTTTTTCCTTGTGGAGAGTCGATATAAAACGTTTCGATAAGAGTCTTTTCTTTTGTTTGTAAAGTTTTAATGCATCACGAGACCACCACTCGGGGAACTTAGAGCGGGACGACTTTGATTTCGGTATGGCTGGAATTTTTGGAACGTGGTTTTCGAATAAGGAGTATAACTGGTTATAAAAGAAAAAAAGAGCATCTTCAGGAGCAGTTATTTCATAAAGAGGTTCCCAGAAGATATTTTGAATTTTCTCGTAGAGAACAGAAAGATTAGCTTTTTTAAAATTGTAACGAGTAGATAAATTAGGAAGAGCTAGGTCAGATGAAACAATGGGGTTGGAACTTGTTTGACTAAAATTGATTTTTATCTCTAATGTAGGGTGATACTTGTCTTCAACAGATAAAGGGCAAGTTCTGGTTACTGAAATATTGTTCGAATATAATAAATTAGAAAACACAAGATCGAGTGTTTTACCATAATAATTTTTAACATTATTGAACGATTTGAGATTGTATAGACTCAATAAAGGACAGATAGACCTTGAGACATTGTTTCCAGATGCAAAGTTGAAAGATGAGTCAAAGCATTGAGAGATGTTTAAATCTCCAATCAAGATGAGATTTTCATTGTTTATGTGGGGACATTTTTCAAGCGACAAAAGAAGGATTTTGACATTTTCATGTCTTTGCTCTGGCACATAACCAAAATTATGTGACGAAATTATGTAACGAAATTATGTAACGATATTATGTAACGATATTATGTAACGATATTATGTAACGAAATATTGAATTGTAAAGGGAGAGAAGAGGGAAAGTGTGTGTCATGCGCACAATGGCGAAGTATTGAATTGTAGAGGGAGAGAAGAGAGAAGGTATGTGTCATGCGCACAGTACGAAATTTGGTCAGTTGGGTTTTGGACCTTGAATAGTAAAGATGAAAATGTCCCAATGGTTGCAGACTCGTATGCAAGCGTTTTTTTAAACAAAAATTTAACATCGCTTTCAACTGCATGGTCATATCATTAGTCACCGTGGCAGAGTGAGTTAGCGCGCTAGGCATTGTACGCATGGTGACCTGGGTTCGATTCCCAGCGGGGCAGGAATTTTTTTAGCGAGTCAGTGTTGACAGGGGGTGGAAGATAGACTAAACATAGGTAGAAGATAGAGAAAGAAAAGGATATTTTAAGTAAGAGAGTTTCACAGAGTAAACTAGACACCTCAAAATTCTGTAGGCGTACTACCTTGATGTGATCAGCGACAGCAGCTAAAATGCCGCCACCTCCAGACTTACCAAGACTCAAATCTCTGTCCTTTCTGAAAATTGTAAAATGACTAGGAAAGAGTTCAGAATTAAACACATTATTTTGAAGCCAAGACTCAGTTATTAAAATTATGTCAGCTGAACAAGAAGAGGTTGCTAAAAAAAAATCTAAGATCTTCGAGTTTAACCCTCTTACATTTTGATAGAGTATTCTTAAATTATGAGCATTACGATGTCTACGTGTATTAAAAGTAGTAGGTACTCGAATTAAGTTATTAGGATTTTTAGATTGATATTTATTATTATGAATACTACTATACAATATATATTCACATGATGCAGGAACTACTAGGCTACTGTCGATAGCATTAAAGTAGTCATCTGTTTCTGCACAAGATGGAGTAAGTAACAAAATAGAGGTTTTACGTTGTACAATTGAAGGTACCAGGCTATGGTCATGATAATATGTTGTAGGTACCAGACTATGTTCATGATGATCATTTGAGGGTACCAGGCTATGGTAATTATGCTCAGTTGAGTGGGTATGTTGAAAAGTAGAGGAAAGGAGAGTGTTATCATAACTACTTAGTATTGACTGAGGTGTCAAGTTAGAATTTTCAAAATAGGGGCGGCTAAAGTCTTGGTGTGTTATAATTGCAAGTATTACATATGTAGAAAGGATGTGAAAATTTTAGGGGAAAAAGGTTACGTGTAGAGCTGTCTAAAATCAGAACGAGTTTTTCTAATTTTTCACAAAAATCAAGTTTACCCAATTTATTGAGGTGTAGGCCGTGTTGGGTGAACATGAACCTGGACAAGAACATGTTGCTGTCATAAAAGTAGAAACCATATTTAGAACTTTGAGATTGGAAATACAAGTTAGTAGCAAAGATATTTGTGTTCAAGTGTTTATGATTGTACATAAAAGGTATACCACAGAAGACTACATTTGTTTTAAGAAAGATAGATTTAACAGTTTTTTGTCAATTTTTTGAGGGTACAGATGAGGTATATCGTTAGTTCCTCCGACCAATAGGATGTAATCTTTGGAGCCGAAATTTTTACCATTCACCAGCAGCTGATCAAAAATTGTGGCGAGCTTTCCATTGGGGTAGGTTTGTCCCGACACACTGTATTCTGGTAGCAGATTTTTGAGAATTTCAGCGAAATCTTTTGACATGCTGGTTCCTAGAATGAGCAGTTTCGGTTTCTCAGAGGTGTTAGCATGCACTGTGGAGCAGTCCAGGAAGGATTCAGGTGCACTCGTATCAAACAGAGAGGTGTAGTTGGAGGCTGGAGACGGGTTTTCTTTTGATGCTGGCAGATTCAAAGTTTCAGAAAAGGTGGACTCATTGAAGCTGGCGAGATCAATAGCAGGAGGAGGACACTTAGATGTAGACGGCTGGGTAGAGAGTAGTTGTTGTTTGGTAAGGTTGAGTTCTTCCGTGAGTTCTTTTACTTTTGCTATTAATTCTGAGTTGAGCTTTTTGAGAGAATAAAAAGTTTCAGATTTAACATTTCCATTGGATGAAGTTGAGATTTTATCAGAAGGTTTATTTCTATTGGATGAAGCTGAGATTTTATCAGAAGGTTTATTTACAACTGAAGATTTATTGTTATTTTTAGAATTTTGTAATTGAGGTGAGGAGTTGGTTTTCAAACGAGTAGCAGGTGAGATGTTTTTTTCTGAAAGTTTATTGCTGCGAGTTATCACCATATTGTTGTGTCACGAGCCGCGGGAGAAATTTACGATATCACAGATGACAAGTTATATTATATAATAGGTACGAGATAAAGTATATAAACAGTTATATTGTTAGGTTGTGAAATAGGAAAAAGATCGTAGTGTAAATTAATTAAAATTTATTTATTATATTGTCACTTGAGATAGATAGATTGAATTTTAACACAAATTTAACACAAAAATACAGTAATTTTTTCACACACAATAGATTAAAAAAATTGGTTTAGAATTACTTAATCGGTATTAACATTGAAAAATATTTTGAAGAGGTTTGGAGGGAATCTTCGAAAAATCTGCCCCAACCGGGAATCGAACTCGGGATCTTTGTACTACGAACATTAATCACAATCGTGATGCCACGAAGGCTGGCGTAATATTTCCAATATGACAAAAGAAAAAGACAACACTTCCGATTTCTAATATTAGAAATTTCTCAGATTGTTGTAGGTATTGTTGATACATGACTGTTATGTAGATACTGTTATCTAGATACCTATCAGAACAAGATTATGTTAAGTACTTGGACAGTTGTTTCGAACTTTTTGGCTTTCATCAGCAGCTTAGGTATGTTACATAAGTTATGTTGTAATGTATTGATGCACCATCTATACCTACAAAGGGTCCAAAATTCTAAATATCTATACTTGCTTACAACTTCAAACATTACTCAATCAAGAAAGCATTCATCATTGTTTGTTCGTGCTGCCAAGTTCTAGGAAGCTTCTTCTATGATTTTACTTTGATAATTTATTATCTTGAAATGGAGAGAGCTCGGTTCCAGCTAGTTAGTAGCATGATATTAATTCCAATTCTGTTAACTAAAACAAATATCTAGCGCGTGTTGATTGTAGGTCACAGTGCATAATTGTCAGATCTCTAAAAGTGATGCTTTTGCAGCTGTGAATTCCTAAGCTAGGTATTCAACCTGGTTCTGAATCATGCGGAAGGTCCCGGGTTTGATCACCCGTGCTGACAGAGAAAATCTATTCTTAATTTGGTTACAGTTATTGGTTACATGTAGCACCTCAATTTGAAGTATTGTGTCACCTCTCGCCCATCAGAGGGGAGGCATACAACATAGACCACAAGCGTCCACAGCAGCTGCTGTTTCATGGCTACGATATAAAAAAGGCTGTGAATGTGAAACACTCATCTTATTTAAAAAAAAAAAACTAAACAAAAAAAAAGTTGAAAAATAACTATCTATTGGGAAATTCATGGAAAATCTAACATTTTCTTCGCATGGTTCAGTGATCCGGAATGGGTTAGGTATCCGTGGGTTCGAATCCCACACAATGCATGAATTTTCATTAATTCATTTGAGACTTTGATCACATAATAATGGCATGAAAACAACTTCTGGAATTATGGTACTCTTTAGTCCTCATCGAGCCTTCTTTCACTTTGCCCTTTCCCAAACCTATACTATACTGTTGATTGTATGTTTGAGATTGGTTGGTTGTGGCACATTTTTACGGCGACCACTCAGCCGTAAAATGGGGAAGTATAGGAGTGCCAGAACCAACCAACCTCAACCATGAGGAAGAGGTTAATGCCGAGTTGCCGACCCAAAGTAAGTGTGGGAAAAAGCACAGTGAAAGAAGCAGAGAGGTAGAGAGAGAGAAAGACAAAGAGAAAGAGAGAGAGAGAGAAGAGAGAGAGAGAGGAGAGAAAATGCACGAGACAGATACAAAGAATGAATATATTTTACAGGAGAAGAAAAGTTTTAACATTTTCCTGATTCTTCCTGACATCATTTCTTTTGACCTTGTAAATGTCACAGCAAAGTAGAAAAAAGTGAAAATGGGAAAAGAAAGACCGGGGAGAAAGAAATAGAGATAGAGAGACAAAGAGAGCGACAAATAATTTAGAAAAAGAAGACAGAGAATGAAAGAGCTTATAATTTTATTTACAAAAGGAATAGAGAGAGAGGGGTGGAGTACATAATTTAGAAAAGAGAGAGATAGAGAGGGGCCGAGTACTGAATTTATTAAAGAGAGAGAGAGAGAGAGAAAGAGAGAGTGCATAATTTAGAAATGGAAGAGAGAGAGAGAAAGAGTTCATGAGTGAGCAAAGGAAGAGAGAAAATGAGAGAGGTCAAATTCATAATTTAGACAGTAAAGCGTTCAAAATTTAGAAAATAAAGATAAAAATAAAGAGAGAGAGAGAACCTAATTTAGAAAAAGAGGAGAGAGAGAGAAAGAGAGGGGGGGGGGGTTCATAATTTAGAAAAAGAAGAGAAAGAGGTCGAGTTCTTAATTTAGAAAAGGAAGAGAAAGAGAGGTTGAGTTCTTAATTTAGAAAAAGAAGATAGAGAGGTCTAGTTCTTAATTTAGAAAAGGAATAGAGAGGTTGAGTTCTTAACTCAACTTCTTTTATTGAGAAAATGAAGAGAAAGATTGAGTTCTTAATTTAGAAAAGGAAGAGAGAGAGAGAGAGAGGTTGAGTTCTTAATTTAGAAAAGGAAGAGAGAGAGAGAGGTCGAGTTCATAATTTAGAAAAAGAAGAGAGAGAGAGAGGTCGAGTTCATAATTTAGAAAAAGAAGAGAGAGAGAGAGAGAGAGAGAAAAGAGAGAGAGGGGGGTTCGAGTACATATAATTTATATAAAAGAAAGAGTGAAGGAGAGGGAGTAGTCGATCACATTATTTAGAAAAGGAAGAGAGAGAGTACAAAATTTTAGAAAAGGACATTTAAAAAAGAAACATTTAAAAAAAAAAAAAAATTGAGAAAAGGGAGAGGTATTGAGATGTGTTGAGCATATAATTTAGAAAAGAAAGAGAGAGAGAGAGAGTGTGGGTGAGACAACAGAAGATTGATTTTAATATATTATGTAATTGAATCAGAGGGAGCACTTCCATATTGTCAGGATAGAATTACTAGGATGTAAGAAACGGCAGCCTCCCACACAATGTTCTAGCAAAGTGCGTAATAGAATCTAACAAAATAATAGAATCTGACATTAGAATGGAATGATAAAATAGAATGTAATACTGGCAATATTAATTCAATAAAAATTGAGAGTAATTCATGCTTGACATTTAAAATTGAAAATTTCATTTTTCATCTTCCCACGCATCCTGAGTACCTGGGCAACTTATGTACGAGTACCAATATTATTTTATATTGCAGTATTAACTTTTCGTTGATGTGATTGAGAGAAGAGCGTCTTCCAAACATCAATGTCATTTAACACGGAATGTTTAAAAATTGAAGGACCTTAAGATGGAAATTGAAGGACCATAAGATTAAAATGGAATGTTTAAAAATTTGTCCTCAACAAACTTTTCTCGTAAACAGTTACAAACATTGCATTACAGAGATTGCCAGAGACAATATCGTACTTCTTATATTTTATTGTAATTTATTACTTTGCTGTCTAATAGTATTATTTTTATTTTATAATTATGTGGTTTAAAAAAAAAAATTGGATGGTGGAGATTGCTATAGGCAATAATCACGCCTTTTTTACATTTATTGAAATTTATTACTTCTGTGTCACACACGCACATACACACACAAAACTAACACAAAAAATGGTAATTGCATTATCTCGACAACAAAAAATGTGCCATTGTGAATACAATAACAATGATAATAACAGTGAAATGCAATTCGGTTGCCACGTTTGCATACTTTCACGATTTCCGTTTGTGTATGATAATTAGCTAAGAATAAGCAGAAAATTGAATAGTTGCAAATGTGAAAATATTATTTCAGTAATACACACACAAACCTGTCTGTTTTAGTCCTACTCTATGGGAATAAGGAAGAATTTCTGTTGTTGTAAAAATGTACACAGAGCCAGCGTCGATGGCATGTTGAATACACCGGTTCCCTTCAGAACACCGAAGTTAAGCGACATCCAGCGAGGTTAAGACTTGGATGGGTGACCATTCAAATTCTAATTCTCGTGACGCTGGCTTTTCCCGGCCCCACTCAGGCTGGGTGAGGTCAATGTGAGTAGCAGGTTTGTGAGTTTCCTGCGAATGGAGGGTAAAACCCCCGTCGTGATATGACCATGGCAGTTGAAAGCGACGTTAAAACCCCAATTAAAAAAAAAAAAAAAAAAAATGTACATGCTATGTTTTCTATTCCTACTTTAACCATCGAAGATACCTAGTTTATTTTGCCAAATTACAACAGTCAGATTGATAGTCTTTCACAAAAAAAGAGATAAAATAGATAATCCTATATCAGACACAAACAAATTAATAATTTTAGAGATAGCAACTTTGGTCCTTAAGTCCAGCGAGGTGAAGACTTCGTGATGCTGGCATTCCGGCCCAACCCAGGCTGGATGATGTTAATGTGGGTAGCAGGTTTTATTTTTCATTTTCCTGAGAAAGGAGGGTAACACCCCCGTCCATGATCATGCAGTTGAAAGCTATGTTAAACCCAAATCACAAAAAAAGGGAAACCTTAAGTTTATCAAATCCCGTTGCTATTGTTAAACCAACCCTGTTTGAATAGCAATTAATTTTCTGATTGATCAGAAGCTTGCTGGTTGATATATAGGTATCTGACATTTCTGATTCAATTTGAAAAATTGAAGATATGATGAGAATAACGCGTGTTGTTTGTTCTGTGCACGCTTAAACGTGCCATCCTTGATATTGTCGCCACAAATTAATAACGTGTGCATTGAGAGTGTTGACTTTACTGCCATGCTGACCTGATTTACATTTTCTTTTCTTCTCTCTGTCTCGCGTCTTCTTTCTCTTGTTCCTAATTTTCTATCAATCTTGTCAGCGGTTCCATCATACTTTCTGTTTGGTTAAGTTATCATATTTGTGTTCATCACT
Organism: Bactericera cockerelli; assembly: GCA_024516035.1. Taxonomy (NCBI): domain Eukaryota; kingdom Metazoa; phylum Arthropoda; class Insecta; order Hemiptera; family Triozidae; genus Bactericera; species Bactericera cockerelli. The sequence continues at coordinate 6,805,412 of CM044957.1, forward strand.
TTCGTTATGTCACAGCTACTCAAACTCGCTCTACTAAATCTTTGCTCAGCTTGGGACTTGAGCCATCGACCTCCAAGTTACAAGTCCGCCGCCTAATCGATCAAGCTTCTGAGGTCTACTTTCTGTAATATTCTTTAGCCTGATTAGCTGAAATTGAATCCTTCTCTAAAATATACAAGTAAAACGATGATGGGTGAAAGAGATTGCCATAGGCCCTTTAGTTAAGACATATGTATATATCTATTTCTTTCCATTATATTGTTTATATTGTTTCCATTTTCTTTTATAATAATATTTTTTTTTTTTTTTTTTTTTATGTATGCTGTAGTTGTTATATCTCATTAGTTGATATAATATATTTCGTTTAAAACATCTTCTTTTTTCAGTGTGCTCAACACGGATGCCACATTTCCTTTTTGTACCGCGAAACTCACTCTTTATCGGAAGTACTCCCCTGCACGTCTCTCTTTCGTTTCAAGCACCAGAGACTTGGAAATAGAATTGAATAGATCCAAGGCATCTGGTCCAAAAGATCCGAAAGTTTCAACGTCAAAGGGAGAGAAAATGAATTGGGAGTGAATTTCGCGATACTTATCTCTTTTTAATTTTTCAGCGTGTTTTGCTGCTTCTCCTTTGTATTAGGAGAAGCATTAATAATGATAATAATAATGATGATGAGGGTAATAATAATATTAAAATTAATAATAATTATATTCAATGACCAGCCTCCGTGGCGTGATGGTTGCGACTACTGCCCGTAGTCCAGAGATCCCGAGTTCAACTACCGGTTGGGGCAGACCTTCCGACAAAAATTCTGTTATATCCTAAAGACATGAGGCTGGCATTCCCAGCCACCCCCAGTCTGAGTGAGGTTAATGTGGGTAGCTGGTACGATTCCCAGCGAATGGAGGGTAAAAGCCCCGTCCTAACTACTTCATATCAGGACGTGCATCACAAATAGAATTAACTGGTCACAATAGATCTAAATAGAGGTCGGTGTGATAATTGGTGCTTCTCTTGTGGAACGCCAACCCGTCTATAATAATAAAAATAATTATATTCAATGACCGTTTACTAGCACATAACAATAGAGGGTAGAACGTACAGTTTATGAATATGTACGTGCACTATTTTCAATTAATTTTCACTCTGCCTCAATGACGAGTACTTTCCTAATTAAATTCGACGGAAAGTTTGTTTAGTCCGAGCTTAGAATAAGCAGGACCACCACTTGAGGGAACTTTTGTTCCAGATTTGTTCCCGTGTTTTTCTATCCCAGTTTTGATTTTCAAATAAACGCAGTTACGAATCGGGCAAAAGTTTGTCTTGACCCCTTCGACATATTGTTTTGGACGGAAACATGTGGTTCCAAACACACATACACACACACCACACACACACACACGCACACACACACACACACACACTCCCCCCACACACACTCACACCCACACCCCCATCCACACACATCACACACATGTAGTTGTTCAAACATAATAAATATAATAATAATATCGAATATCGACTTATCAATACTGGCCGTACTCCAGCGATCCTGAGTTCGATCCCCGGTCGGAGAAGACATTTCACAGAGAAAATTCTGTTTCCTCCGTACATGTGAGGCTGGCATTTCCGACCCGACACAGACTGGGTGAGGTTAATGTGGGTAGCTAGTACGGTTCCCAGCGTATGTATGGTAAAACCCCCGTCCTAATCCAGGACGTTAAATCAAATAGAATACCCATACACGGAAATAATTATGAAGGTGCATCAGTCACGGCAAGAAAGATTTAATATTTAACCTATTTAATTCTTTAAAAGATCCAGTAAAAAATCATTCATTAACCTGCGACACAGTTTTGAACTTTAAATCTTAATTTTCTCAAAATGAAAAAAAGTTGGACCGTCATCTTTCTTTACGTGTGGTCTTCAGATACGACTCTATAAAATATACAACTCCTGATCTCCTGTGGTAAAGTACATATAATGTCGTACTTAAAGTAGTCACTGTGGCAGAGCGAGTTAGCGCGCTAGGCATTGCACACATGGTGACCTGGGTTCGATTCCCAGCGGGGGAGGATTTTTTCTGCTCTGTACTTGGATGTTCGGGGTCCACTCATACCTCGTGAGGAAAAAATGAGTAGCTGCTTTAATGTGAAGCAGCGACCAGTGGCAGAATCTTAGGCAAAAAAATAATACAAGATATTGTAAATTAAAGTGGTAAAGTCCTATGATTCTGCGCTACCCACTAAAATTGTGACATAATAACACAAAGAAAAATCATTATTATTATTATAATGTCGTACTTAACTTAGAAAAGAGTTTCATTTCACACCGTTTACACATAAAAATATCTACCTAATATCCCTGTTAAACCCATTTACATGTATAAGCTGCTTCCTGCATTAAGCGATTCGAAATTTACTCCATAAAAGTTTACTAAAGCTTAATTTTTATCAAATCCATGTATATTGTTATTGCGTTTATAAGTACGAGATAAATTGATATTTTACCTTTTTTGCTAGAGAAAATAGATCAATTACTGAAAGTGGTGTCTCGTCAATTTATAAGCATAAGTTTATTACAAGTGGTGAACGCGCTAGTCTGGTAATTCAGGTAGCGTAGGGATCCGTTGGTTCGAATTCCACCCAGTGCATGAATTTTACCTCATTTGAGTTTGTGAAAACAAAACATAATAAGACTCTGAGGGTCAGGTGGTAGAAAATGCTTTGAGCATTAACCTCGCCTGTTGGTTACCTCCCACTAAAGAGTATTATTATTATATGTATTACATAGGTTGTCTGTTAGCTTTGGGACTTTCATTCTCGAGCTGGCATCAACACTATCAACAGTGTAAAATATAAAGCCATTCTGTAAGTTAAGTAAAAAAGAGAAAGTTATTAATTTGTGTAAAAAACAACTACTCAAACTCGCTTTACTAAATCTTTTCTGAGACCGGAACTTCAACCACCAACCTTCAGGTTACAAGTCCGCCGCCTTATCGATGGAGCTACTATTCTGCTTTATAATTATTATGTGGGTACATTACATGTGGTCAATATAGGTAGCAAAGTGAAGATACATGTTAGAGTCAAATTTAATCTCAACAGCTTTCAAAATGACATCTGAACACGTACTGTCGTGCAATTCTGGAGAACAATGCATAGCTATTGAACTGAATCGAAACATTGTTCTGACGCAAACCATCCAGCCATTGTGTTTGACACATGAAGGATTTCATCTGTTAAAGCTCATCTTATCCCTTCTCTCTACACACACACATACACACACTCTCTCTCTCACACACCCCCCCCCACACACACACACACTCTCTCTCTCTTACACACACACACACACTCACTCTCCTCTCTCTCACACACTCACTCTCTCTCTCTCTCACACACACACACTCTCTCACACATACACACACCTGGACCAAGTAGGTTAACAGAGTAGTTTACTCGCCTTTAATACAGATGACTAGGGTTTGAAATTCTGGTGGACCCGAATTTTCATCGGCTCTCTTCCTCGTATATAACGGGGTGCATTCATACCTCGTGAGCAAAATGAGTAGCTATTAGTAAGGATCAGTGTATGGTTTGGGAATACTGGGTCGCGATGAAATTTGATTGATAAATAGGTAGATGCAATTATTTATTTGAAGTCTATCCTTTACAGTTTGAAACAAACATGAATTTCCATTACAATTTACAGTAATGCCATAATACATTTCATGACTCAAGAAATACAGTATAAACTTAGCCATACAAAAAATTCCACCACAAAAGAAAGGTCGAAGGAACGCAATGAGTCTACTGATAGGTCCAAAAAAAATCACAATAAGATCAGAAATTTTGTATGGACGCCTGGAAAATATTTTATGTATGCAATGTGCAATGGAGTTTTGGCGTAAAAAAATATATAATTATACATACCTACCTACTTCACTGATAATTATTTTACTAGATTTATAATTTTTTATCAAAAATTCAATGCATTTTTCTCCTTGAAAACTAGCTTTTATAAAATTATTCTAGGAAGAAAAGTCCTTACTGGATGAAGGGTAGGAGAGATAAACTTTACATCAGTTCTTGTGTAAAGATTGAAATTGAATTTATTATTTTTTTAAACAGATATATTGCATCACAAAACTTTCTTCGGGAAAATAAATATAGGTAATAGGTATGTAATTTATGTACCTAACCTATGTATATAGGTATATTTTAAGCAAAACCGTCTCAGGGATATCCTCTGAATTCATCTTCTTTGGAATAAAATCTGTTATAAGGAGGTCAAGGGGGTTTGTGGAATCCGAGTTTTCCAGACATTCCAACAAATACCGAATGTAAAAGTGATCGAATTTCTACCCACTTTAACAGTTTATTTGTACCTACATAATATAATTATGTAATATGTACCTATTTCAAAGGAAGTATTTAAATGGAACAGAGTGTATGTATATATTTTTACTTTCTATTACCTATAAGGTATAGAAAGTATTGTAGTCTATACCTATAAGGTATAGAAAGTACTTCTCACTTTTCTGTTTATACTGATTAAAATAGAGAGGTTAGTTGATGACATGGATATTCAGAACTATTACCTGCTGATGAGAGCAAATAAGCTCGAAACAGCTGTCCAGGTATGTTCTGATATTCATGTACATCTAGTACAACTTCTCACTTTTCTGTTTATACTGTTTATACTGATTGTTTTCGGTCGGATTTTAGAAATTGACGAATAGACTCTCCAGATTTCAAAAAAGTAATTTTTATCAAGTGGTCCGTTCGTATACGAGTATAAGTGTGTGTGGTCCGTTCGTATTTATGTGTAAGTCATCACTCATACCTCTTAGTTTGTTTGTGTTTACAAAATATCCCAAGAACGGTAAGTCGTACGAACAACAACTTTATTTTATCTTCCAAATGTCAGTCAGTTCCAAGTGTCAAATCATCAAAATCCAACATGGGATTTATTCATGTAAATTAAATCTTAATTGAATTTGAGCTAAACAGGAAAACTTTCTACTCTGTATTCAGGATGTCCGCGTTAATTACTAGATCCTCTTTCTTTGCCATAAAAAAATCATACTGCTAAGATTCTGGATGAAAAGTGTTTCAACTGAATTTTGACGATGTCTTTGTAGGATGGACAGAAAATTCAACTTGATTTTTTTTTCCACCCGATAAAATTTAATAATTGGGCATTTCTTGAGACATCTTGTGGCCTTCCATCTCTTATTTCGTTCTATATATTCTACGTATGCCATTTTACAAATCCCTATCCGCTCAATCTTTCTTATTTTCTCTGTTATCTTCCCCCTCCTCAACTATGTTGTCCAACCATTGTATATTGTATGTTTCAACATGGCTTCTTATTAGAAAACGTTCAGGATTTCTTTTATTATGAAAACCTTATTATTCTGACATGATTTCATTTGAGTGGGGATAAGTGAAATAGGGAGGAGAAGGAAAGGAGAGAGAAAGAGGAGATAGTAGAGAGAAAGAGAGTGAGAGAATGTGAGAGAGAGAGAGAGAGAGAATGAGAGTGTGACAGAAAAAAAGAGCGTGAGAGAGAGAAGTACAAATAGATCTAAAGGTCAAGGAACTCATGGGTCCAAAGGATGAAATTTATTACATTTCATGTCATGACACTCTCGGTAGTGTATAGGTACATTGGTACATACATATAATAATAATACTACACTTAAATGGAAGGTAACCACCAGGCCAGGTTAATGCTCAAAGCATTTTCTACCACCTAATTCCCAAAATCTTAATTATGTGCTCACAAACTTTTTTTTTATCAACTAATAAGGAAATAAAGTGGTATACACATCATGACTTGCTCAAAAAGTTGTCTCTCTGGGGTACGTTCAATAGATAAGGTACCAGCCTTGTCAGGCCAAAAGACAATGACGTATTTTATTTTTGAATGTAATGTATAAACTTAATTTGAGAAATATCGATTGCAATTGCGACAACGAATATCGATTGCAATTCAGAAAAGCAAAGCCGCCTGTGTAATGGGCACAATACCCTATTCCTCTAGCATGGAGGAAATTTTTTACATTTTGTAAATTGTATGTTTTAAAATAAAATAAAACCGTTAAATTTGAGAAAATAAAACTTTTTTGAATTATATTTGTATATGCACTCATTTGCGATTAGGTATAATATATTTTAAAGAAGTTTTAGAATCTTACTAAAAAGAAAATTTCGAGCACTTTTAGTCCGATAAAACCCAAAGAGTAAAACTGAATTTCTTGTGACCTAAAAAAAAAAGAAAAAAATAAAAAATAACCCCTTGATCAATTTTTTTATTAAAAGCTTTAATTTTTTCCTTGAAAAAGACTGGATAAAAAAGTCACCAAAACAAATTTCCCTCTTGGAAACCACCCTGTCTCCCTTTGACCCCAAGTTCAGATAATGTCCAAAATAGATACTGTCAGCCCTGCTTCATTTCAGTTACCTAACCTGTCAAGTGCAATAATCGGTTGCCAAACTTCCCGGGGGCCTAGTGCAGCTTTTCCTGGATATGACGTAACTTTGGGTGGATCTGACATAATAATGGAATATGACTTCATATTTGTTGACGTAATTTTAAGAGGACGTGACGTCATTATGACTTTTTCTAAGTATGCACGTGTGTTTGTTAATTAGAGAGAGATAGAAATAGAGAGCGAGAGAGAGAGGGATAGGAATAGAAAGATAGAGAGAGATAGAGAGAGATAGACACAAACATAGAGAGAGAGATAGAGGTAAAGATATAAATACAGTAAAACCTGACTAGAAAAACCTGGATAAAGGCGAACGATTTTCAGGTCAAATTTCTCTCTCTTTAATTGAAGAAAACCTCTCTTTCAGAGACATCTGAATATAAGAGAACGAATTTACAGTCATTTCAGTTCTCTAATATCCAGGTTTGACTGTAGAAATAATGAAAAAAAAGAAAGACAGCAATATAGAGAAAAATAAAGAGAAAGGAAAGCATGAGGAGAGAAAAAGAAAATTATTGAGGGATGAAGAGTAAAAGAAAAAGAGAGGGAGACATAAATAGAGAAAGGGGAAAATTGAGGGAAACAGAGAGGGAGACATAAATAGAGAAAGAGGAAAATTAAGGGAAAAAGAGAGAGTAAAATAAAGAGAGAAGGAAACATAAATAGAAAAAGAGGAAAATTGAGGGAAAGAGAGAGTAAAAGAAAGAGAGAGGGAGACATTAATAGAGAAAGAGGAAAATTGAGGGAAAGAGAGAGTAAAATAAAGAGAGAGGGAGACATTAATAGAGAAAGAGGAAAATTGAGGGAAAGAGAGAGTAAAATAAAGAGAGAGGGAGACATAAATCGAGAGAAAAGGAAATTGAGGGAAAGTGAGAGAGTAAAATAAAGAGAGAGGGAGACATAAATAGAGAAAGAAGAAAATTGAGGGAAAGAGAGAGTAAAATAAAGAGAGAGGGAGACATAAATCGAGAGAGAAGGAAATTGAGGGAAAGAGAGAGTAAAATAAAGAGGGAGGGAGACATAAATAGAGAAAGAGGAAAATTGAGGGAAAGAGAGAGGGAGATATAATAGAGCAAGAGGAAAATTGACGGAAAGAGAGAGGGAGATATAATAGAGCAAGAGGAAAATTGAGGGAAAGAAAGAGAGAGAGAGACATAAAAAGAGCAAGAGGAAAATTGAGGGAAAGAGAAGGAGAATAACCGTGGGAGCTTGATGCAAATGAATGAAAACGTGCATGAAATTGACACAAGAAAAATGTTGGTAAATTACTGAAGGAAAATTTAAACTTGTTGGAGTAGGAAGATAAAGCCTGCTAAGGTTGTACAGATGTACAGTTGCTTATAGAAGGATTTATTCTTGAACTTTCCGTCAAGCGACTTCAGAGAAATCTGAGTATAAGAGAATTAGAGAACAAGTTTATGGTCATTTGAGTTCTCTAATATCCAGTTTTTGACTGTAGAAAGAATGAGAAAAAGAAAGCTCTTCTTAGAAGGTCTTCAAAGCTTAGGAGAAGTACCTTTGTATAAATGTTTCTTTATAAAGAAAATAAATAAATAAACTATTATTAAAAAAAAAAAAAAAAAAAAAAAAAAAAAAAGACAGCGATAGAGAGTAAAAGAAAGAGATTAGCGTCAATTAGAGACTTTGAAACTGAGGGTCTTATAAATCTTTTGTCATACGAGTATATAACAAAACAAGGGTTCGGACCCCCAAATTGGTATATCAATCATATGAAGGTGTGTGCATGTATGTTCTTTATACAAATCTTTACCGTTATACTAGTTATATCTCCCCAGGGTTAAGCTACACTAAGCAAGGATAAACATTGTATGGGTGACACAAAATATATTCATGTCTATCGAATTAAATGACATTTTGTGGGTGTGTTTGTGTATATGAGCGTGTGGTGTGTGTATATGTGGGATATGGGTGTGTGTGTGCGTTGTGTGAAGAAAATGTAAAAGAAAATTAAATGAATACTTTCCTGCTTCCTCCCTATGAGGAAGAGGTTGAACAGTGCCGACCCCGTGTAGGCTGGGAGAGGCAGAGTGAAGACGGATAAAGTTCTAGAGTGGGGGACAAGTGAAGTTGTTGGAAATTTGAACTTGAGCTTTGGGGAAGACATTGAAACTTGAACCCTACGGAGCTTTTCAAAGTCGTGATGAAATTGATTTCCTCGAAATGGCAGGGTATTTCTCGATTACCAAGGTTTATTACCTAACCATGAGATACCTGGTCATGATTGGCTATCAAGTACAGTGGCTGGGTTGATAATAGGTTTTTTTTTAATTTTGGTTTAACGTCGTTGTCAATTGTATGGTCATAATATATCACGACGGGGGTGTTCGCAGCAGTTTATTTTATGTCCTGTGTTGCAGTATGTATTATGTAGTGTACCAATAGAGTATTAAATATTAGTAAAAACACTGTGCTACCCACAAATATCACCACTTTCCCTTCTGCTACTAAAGTTAATCGACGCCCAATGAGGTTAGGACTTGGATTCAAATTCTAAATTTCGAACCCTCGTAAAGCTGGATATTCCCGGACCAACCTAAGTTAGATGAGATTAATCTAGGTAGTTCATTGGTAAGTTTCCAGCTAGTGGAGGATAAAACCCCTGTCTCGCCTTAGCAGTTTAAAGAGCTTGAAATTAATATAACTTTACTAACGTCCGCTGTGAGCTTTGAAATTCTGGAATCAGCCAAAAATTTACCATTCATTCTAACTACGTTATTTATTTATTTAGAAACTCTTTATTAGTAGAACATATGTATATACAGACCGATAATGGTAAAAATTAATTATAAAAATTGACAATAATAATAAAATAAACAAGAAAAAAAAATATGTATACATAAAAAATATGTCCTAACTATAAAGGGCGGGGTTATTGCCTATGGCAATCTCTTCCACCCAACCAGTTGACAGTCCCTGTTGCAAGTAAGTTCTTGCTACCAATGTAGAATTCTCGTTGATAATGAAGATAACTGGATGAAATTTCTGACAAACGCACATTTCTATAATGGCATACCTACATAATATATTAGGTCCGATGAATCCCAGACAAGGTCAAATTGTAATAGGCTTTATTTTGACAGCCCATCTGCAGCCATGGGGAATATTCATACTTTTTACTTTGACAGCAGATGGGCGGTCCATTGTGGAAAGAGAAAATACTAAAGTTCACAATTTATTGTCTACATCAAGGTATTGTACTGATTTTGGTACTTGAAAAAATCGTCTTGTATTTTTAATAATTTGTATGAGCGCCGTGTTTTAATATGTATATGCAATGTGCAATACGAAGCGTAACTGGTAGTAATGGCATCTCCACTAGTTAGATATAATAATAATTTATTATTTATTCATAAATATAAATTATTAATTATTTGAGCTATGCTCAATACTTATATGCTGGTGTAGTATCCGGTGAAATAATGCATTCCGGTGACTCCGCACAATTTTTCATCATTACATCTTCATTACCCAGCAATCCATGCCATGTCTTCCATGTTCTTCTCGCTCCTCTGACACACAGACTAGCTGCACGCTGTATTGCCACAGCTAGCCATGCTCTGACCCATCCTAATATTTTTTTATTTTAATACTGATAAAAATATCACCTTTTATACTGCCCGATTAGGATTATTAAGTCCCATTATTTCAGCAGTAAGCCCAAGACGTATTATTATGTGGTAAAAATCCCAAATGGGACGAAAACTTGTCATGTCCAGGCTCGAACCCACGTCATCTGGAACCTTTGGATTCACAGAGTGCCACCTTTACTACTGAGCTACCGGGTTAGGAATATTTTTCAATTTTTGTAGTAAATATTTGAAAGTCTTGGACAGTTTTCTGTCAATAGGAAAAGAAATGTCGACCTTCGTGATTTCTAGAACAAAAAGTAATGGAGACAATGTTTTGAATGAAACAAAAAGCATGCCATAATTTTCCAGACATTGATTTTCAAGTTGCTTGAAAAGAACTGCCACAACCAACCAACCTCAACCGTGAGGTTGAGCAATGCCGACCTAAAGTAGGTTTGGGAAAAGGTAAAGAGAAAGAAGAAGATGCTGATTACCGCAAGGGCTCAAGTCAACATGGCCTGCAATAACTTTGACAGCCCAAGATCAATAATTATATGAATTGTCGAACACAACCCTGCCTAGCCTTACTGCTTGTTTGTTCTGTCAGGCAGGCGTAAACACGGTACTCTTGCGGTACAATTACCTAGGATGTAGAATAATAATAATAATAATAATAAAGTACAGCAGAACCTGGATATTAGAAACCTGGATATAAAAGACCTGGATATAAGAGAAACCTCGATATAAAAGAACAATTTCTAGGTCCAATTTTTTACCTCTCTGGGAAAATGACCTCTTTTTAAGAGGAATCTGGATATAAGAGAAAAATTCTGGTCCCTTGTATCGAGGTTCGACTGAAATAATGTCTTTGTTCAATTTCTCTATTTATCCACTCGAGTTTCACCGATATAACGAACTAAAGCCCGCAAATCACATTCTGTGATAATTATGTCCATTTCAGCGAATGTTCCACAGCTTTTTTTCTATCTGCGTTCTAGGAATTCTATTTTTGTCGAAAATGTGTGTTTGTGTGTGTGTGTTCTGTGTGCTTGTGTGTGTGTGTGTGTGTGTGTGTGTGTGTGTGTGTGTGTGTGTGTGTGTGTGTGTGTGCATGTGCGCCATATAGCTAGAGAGACCCACCTGGAATTTCACACAATAGGAAGGACATACACATACACACGAACAAGTACAAGGACAAAATCAGGTCCGTGTAATTGTTTCAATGAATTACTTTAATATTTTAATAATTTTATGCTATTTTTCTTTAAAAAACATTGGACTGGTATGTTTCTGAGGAAATTGGAGATTTTTTTTTTTTTTTTTAATGTTACTCACATCGTGGAAATCACTGTTTTTCGGTGGTGTCTCGTGGTCTCTCTAGCTAAGGGTGTTTTTCGTGTGCAGCTACAGAGACTTCGTGGTAGTGTCGTAGAGTAGAGGATATTACGAAATTTTTTATTTTTGTATGATTGTTTATTTTACTTCCGAGAAATTTCTAATATTAGAAATCGGAAGTATTGTTTTTATCTTCTTTTCTTTAAATTTATTTTTGAAGGGGCTTTTTTCAAATATGTCGTCCAAGAACTTCACGCTAATCTTCTAGCTCACTCGTCGGTCTATTTACATGTATTAATTTAGGGGTCGCTCGGTTGATAATATTTCCGACTAGGTATTGGTTTTTTTCTATCTTGCTCCGTTCGGCGGATATTCCGCCCGGAAGCGTCGCCAGGTCGTTGCGGCCTTACACTAAGAATTAAGAAAAAAATTCTTGGAATCAAAAGAATTTGTCTCTGCGAGCTGACACTTTTCCACCCTGAAACGACACCCCCGGGTGGGCGGAGACGCCCAGGGGCGGCAATCAAAGTTGGTCGAAAAATATGTTCATATATTATTATCGACATTTGATTTTTGTTCTACGTAAAATTTAAAGGGATTTTCCGACTATTGGTTTTTTTCTATCTTGCTCCGTTCGGCGGATATTCCGCCCGGAAGCGTCGCCAGGTCGTTGCGGCCTTACACTAAGAATTAAGAAAAAAATTCTTGGAATCAAAAGAATTTGTCTCTGCGAGCTGACACTTTTCCACCCTAAAACGACACCCCCGGGTGGGCGGAGACGCCCAGGGGCGGCAATGACAGTTGGTCGAAAAATATGTTCATATATAAATATCGACATTTGATTTTTGTTCTTCAAAAAATTTAAAGGGATTTTCCGACTATTGGTTTTTTTCTATCTTGCTCCGTTCGGCGGATATTCCGCCCGGAAGCGTCGCCAGGTCGTTGCGTCCTTACACTAAAAGCGGTTTTTTTTTATGTGAACGAAGCGAACCGAAGCTGACCTGGTCACTGAAATTCACTTTTTTTTATTTGACCGGACCGAAAAATCCTGACCAAAGTGGACCGGCTCGTTCGTTCGGTCATGGGTTTTGGTTCGGTAAGAAGAAGAAGAAGTGGATAAAAAATCATAATGTATTATTATTTTATTTTCACCCATTTTTTTTTTTTTTTTTTTTTTTTTCAAAACTCCCTGTTATGTGAAGAGTTTTATTGAGACACCTACCTACGCATTAAGTTTAGACATTTTCTTTTCTCTTGACTTTTTATTCTCTACTGATTCCTGTATCTTTATTTAGTGCTAGTTATAATTTTATTTTATTCATATTACTTTTGTCATATTAAATGGTCACTTGATGGATATAAGTTTATATAGAGTAAAAAACATAGGTAATCAGTTTTTTTATGAGATTGTCGAAAAATATGTTCATATATTAATATCGACATTTGATTTTTATTCTACGAAAAATTTAAAGGTATTTTCCGACTATTGTTTTTTTTCTATCTTGCTCCGTTTGGCGGATAATTTCCACCCTTAAACACGCCCAGGGCGGCAATCACAGTTGGTAAAAAAAAAATGTTCATAAATCGAAAAAAAAATTGTGAAATTTATTGAAGTGTGCCAACATTAGTGATGTTATATTTCTACACTATAAAAAAAATTACATTATTAATCTAGTTTTATTCAGAAAAGTTAAGATGGGATAAGGGTTGGGTTGAAGAGATTGCCATAGGCAATAACCCCACCCTTTAGTTAGGACATATGTTTTCAAATATTTTCTATTCTTTTTCATTTTTATTGTATATATTGTTTTTTTTTTCTTCATTTTTTCACTGTTAAAATTATTATTTGTATATACAATTGTACATAATGTCCTTTTGTATCTAATAGAGAGTTGTATAATAATAATAATAATGGCACTTTCATTTTCAATTAAGCAAAATATTAAATCATCTGGGTCTCTTAACGTTTGGTACTTAATACTATCTCTTAGGATGTGTTTTACTGTTAATCTACATGAACAAACTTTGCAGAAAGGGGGAGGGTTCTTTTTTATTAGATAACAATGGGTGCGGTAGTGTGTCTAATGCGGAGACGTGTGAGAGAGACCTGCTCGATCCTTTTCATGTAGAAAGGGGGGTGCCAAGGATTGTTCTCAGGCTTTATTTCTCGCAATTTGTTTTCAGTTAAATTTTTCCATTCATCATGCCATTGTGCCATTCACAACATTCTTGTAATCATGGATCGGTATTCTATTAATCAGCGGGATGTTATAGGTACTATTCAATCCCTTCTTTTTCGAGTTGTGAGGGGATCCATAAGAATTCTAGATGGAATTTATGTTGTATGTATGATTTCGTTTGTGGTGAAGCACTAGGCCTCTTCACAATTTTTGTGGGTAGCACAGCATTACTAAGAGCCTCCTGTACTTTTCGAATTCTATTACTTACATTAATTTCTTTTTACTCTGGTAATGCCGCTACTGGTCGTTACTCACACAAGTAACTACTCATTTTTCCTCACGATGTATAAGTAGACCCCGAAAATCCAAGTACAGAGCAGAAAAAATCCTGTCCCGCTGGGAATCGAACCCAGGTCACCATGCATGCAATGCCTAGCGCGCTAACTCACTCTGCCACGGTGACTGCTTGTAATTTATGTTTACGTATTATTGTGGAGGATAGATATTATTATATTATAATTTCTTGTGCTTTGGAGTTAGAGGAGGGAAAATTTTGTAACGACTGAATGGCACTCAATGAGTCAGAACAGATTAGAAATTTTTCGATTGTTATTTGTGAACATGAAGATACGTCATATTATAATAAAGTGTATTGCATACAGTTTAGCTGTAAGGTCGGCATTGCTAATTCAACATAGGGGATTTAGTTTCATACTAAAGTTGTAGTTTTCATTACAAAAAAAGCGGCTGACACATGATTTGCATTTTTTTATTCATCGGTAAACAATAAATAATAGTCAGATATTTTATCTATGACGGAGTAGTAAGCGTGTAATTTTTCTTGAGGGAAAGCAATATTTTTGTCTAGTTTTCGTAGGTCATAGTGAACAATAGGGATACACATTGTCCAGAATGTCCAGGGTGATGATACAGGGGAAAATCGACATTAAATTTGATTTTTTACTCTACAAAAAAATTCAAAGGGATTTTCCGACTATTAGCTTTTTCTATCTTGCTCCGTTCGGCGGTTCTTCCGCCTGAAGCGTCGCGAGCTAGTTGCGGCCCTATTCCCGGGTCGGAGGAGCCGCCGAGGGGCGGAGCGGAAATCACAGTTGGTCGAATAATTTGTTCATTCGTCATCTCCTTTCAAATATGTCTTCTTGAAGTCTTCTTGTCGTTTCACGCAAATCTTCTTGCTCACTCGTCGGTCTATATAAATATGTACATGTATTAATAATTAATTATTAAGAAGTTGTGTGGTTGTATGCCAGTCACAAGCGTTACGCCAGCCTCCGTGGCGTAACGGTTGTGACTACTGCCCGAGTCCAGAGATCCTGAGTTCGATCCCCGGTTGGAGCAGATTTTTCACACAGAAAATTCTGTTCCCTCCGTTCATGTGAGGGTAGCATTTCCGGCTGGGTGAGGTTAATGTGGGTAGCTGGTACGATTCCCAGCGAATGTAGGGATGGCCAAAAATATATTTAAAATTTGAAATTGACTCAATACTACAATTTTTTTAAAGGTATCCTATTCGTTTTTTTTGCTCCGTCCGGCGGGCATTCCGCCCGATAGCGTCACAAGGTAGTTGCGGCCTTAAGGTAGGATCACACGATATGGCAGAGCGACATATAATATGCCAATCTCCCTTGCCATAGCGTGTGATCGGTCTTTGTTTACATGACCATAAAACTATTTTTGTCTATGGCGACAAGTGCCATAGACGTATGGCAGGATCTATGGCATTCGTGTGAGTGCTTCATCACACACATGTACTACAATATGATATGGTGACGACTGGCAGGCTTGTCTATGGCAAGGGGGAAGACATACAATGCCATAGAGTTTTTTTGCCACATTATATGGCATTGTATAAGTGTCATATATTATATGTGCCATTTGTTTTTCTTTCTCGCCATAGAAAATATGGCATCTGTGCCATATAGTGTGATCCTACCTTTACGGTAGGAGATAAAAAAAATCCTGGAATCCAAAAGGAGTTGTCTTGGGCGGAGACCGCAAGGGGCGGCAATCACGGTTGGCCAAAAATTATTTTCGAACTTTAAAATTGACATTTGATTCGTATTTATGGTTTACAATCCTGGGACTGTTTCAATCCCGAAAAATCGGAATTGAAAATTAGCGATCTTGGGATAACGGGATTTGATAGCGCTTTAAAATACCTATGATAAAGGCAAACTGTTAGATCTTGTAGTTTGTTCATCCACGATTTATGTATTTCCCTTATGGACTGGCAGCTTGATCCATGAATAAATCAGTTCCATTTCTGAAAATTTGAACGTGTATTTTCTCTCATCCTACACATACTACAAAAAAACAACATATTTTTGTGTTTTTCAATAAATAAAAATGGTTTATGAATTACTTCTTTCAACATTCTATTAACAATGTACAAATTTAGTATAAAAATAATAACAATAAATGTGTAGATCAAGTTCTATTTATATACCCCAGCTTCCGTGGCGTAACGGTTGTGACTACTGCCCGTAGTACAGAGATTCTGAGTTCAATTCCCGGTCGGAGCAGACTTTTCACAAAGAAAATTCTGTTCCCCCAAACACGTGAGCCTGGCAATGCCGGCCCTACCCAGGCTGGCTAAGTTTAATGTGGGTAGCTGGTACGATTCCCAGCGAAAAATCAAATAGAATCGTTGGTGTTAGGAAGGTCATCTAGCCGTAAAACATTTGCCACAACCAACCTCAAAAATGAGGTTGAACAATGCCGACCCCAAGTAGGATTAGGAAAGACAAAGTGAAAGAAGAAGAAGTTCTATTTATACACGAAGCTCGGAGAAGCTCTGTCGGATCGTTTGACTTGACCTACTACACCATCAAGCGCTGTCATTCTCGCCAAAACATCATTGACGGTGTCACCTGAAATTGAGCTTCTGCTTGTGAAAGCGTAATCTTCTTTTTCTCTATTGTTGAGGTTCATGAGCCGCAGATTTCTCCACCAATTGACTCGTTGATGTTGATGGTCTGAGATCATTTTTCTTGTGTTTTGTGCAAAGATGTGTATGTAATCCTTTCGTAGATTTTCCTAGGTCCTAGGGTCTTGAGTAGGGAATCACATGTTTTACACTTGGCACTATTTCAATTACAAGAAACAAGGTAATAGCTCCAAATCGACTAAATATCGGAATCTTTTTTGTTACTTGTATAATTATTTATGTTTCATTACATGGGTAATTTAAGAAACTAAAAGAATTGTCAAGGTAAAGTATATACAACATAGATTTATCAATCACTCGATTTTACAGGTTTTCAAAACACTACTTTTAGCTAAAAAAGCAAAAATTACTCTGCCAATTATGGACTCCATACTTCCTCGTGAATCCGATTACTAAATTTCTCTGAAGTAACAAGCAAAAATCTATTTCTATTCGAACAAATTCTGGAGTAAACATCACACGACTTTCCTTGTCCCCCAAAAAGAAGTCGAGTTCAGCCACTGGTGACTCAACGGTAACAGATAGCTAAAAATCAATGCCCAATTCGTAATCAACACTTCATAATCAATAAATTTGATATGTCACAACCTCAATCTAGGATAAATAATAATAAAAGTTAGTCAAAGCGGACGCGCGGAACAAATGGCTGAAAACATCTTTTTAGATATACTGAGGCTGATTCCTCCAGAAATGTGAAAAAAAATAGGTCAAATTTTCGACGAATACAATACTTTCCTTATTATAGGATAAGGAAAGTAATAAGAAGACAAAAAAATAAGAAGCAATTCAAAGGGTACTGCTCTATCACCGGTTTTTATATTTGTCTTAAAAAGCCATTGTTTTGGCATCGTTCAATGATTCATAGAATCTCTTGTTGAAAACGAGAAAGGCACTCATGAACTGATAAACCTCTCGAGTGTGAGTCATCAATAGATACCACAGGTCTCATGGATACAGAAATACAAAACATACGAATACATAATATTGAGTATCTAGGATTAGGAACAAGTTAGTTTTATGATAGGAGTCAAAAGTGTTCGCAGACACTTTTTCAGGCAGACACTTTTTCACCTTTGAAATGGCTACAGATTCTCCTATCTTTCACTATGGTTTGTTACCAACTATTGAATACTTAATACCTATAGATAGAAGGAAGGCTAGAGGGAGGAGTCCGTTACCCATCGAATTCATTTCTGATGAAATAAAAAGAAATCTTGCACAATTACTTGGTCACTACTCGTGGAAAAAAGTGTCATTCAAAGATCCTACATCGTTGTTTAAGAAGTACCTAGAAAATTTCTCTTTTGATTTTAATGTCTTGGTGTCCTGTCGATTTGGTATAAGCCAAGTAGGTGACAAAAAATCTTTGATTTTTTTTATAAACTTTTTTTTATTATGGTACCACCAACGTATCTGCCTCGAATATTAACGAAAACGAAAATATTTTTTGAGTAACATGTAGGGTAAAAAAAATCTGGTGTGAACATAAAAGATTGAAGTACCACGCTACATTGTGACGGTATAACCATTACCTTGTTAAAATGTACCTTTGCATTGCCAATTTTACCCCCACATAAAATGAATATGCAACTACATAAGTACATTAGGTTAAAACGACATTCGCCTATAACGACGAAAAGTTCCCGGTCCCTTGACCGTCGTTATAGGCAAAGTTTACTGTAGTACATTTATGTACAAATGAGGTATTTATAAGGTATATTTTAAAAATCATGCAGCATTAGTAGTTGATGTGGTTACGGCGCGCCGTATCTGTAATGTAAAAAATCCAGCGCGTGGGGATCCGTGATTCGTGGATCGAATCCCACCCCATGCTTGGATTTTCCTCATTTATTTTTTTCTTAGATTTTATCCATTAGTGCAAAACTTTAAAATACAGACTTAATGCTTTAAGTATGCTTTTACAGTTTTACACCATCAGCTCAGGTGGACTAGGGCCGTGGAGATGCCAGTCTCCAAATACAAGTTTACAATATCCTGTTAAAGTATTGCAACCGTCCTGGTATTATACACAATAATCCTTGCATTGCAAGCTTGTACCCCGTTGGATTTATTTTATTTTATTATTATTATTATTATTATTTTTAATAATAATAAAATAAAAAAATATTGATTGATGTTTTAGTAAATGACTTGACCGATGCTGTAAAAAATGCCATCGATACTTTTGTTCCAAGTAAAGAGATAAGGCCTTCTAAATATCTTCCTTGGTTCTCCAAGAATTTAATTAGATTATTAAATTTAAAAGAAAAATTCCACAATAAGTTGAAGAAAGACCGTAATAATGTTTATTTCAAGTCATCTTTTTCTAAATATAGGAAACTCAGCAAAAGAGTATTACAAGTTGATCAGTTAAAACATAAGCGAAAAATTGAATGTGACCTGCATAGTGATCCTAAATTTTTCTGGCGGTACATAAAAACCCAATATAAAAATTCTAATGAAATTAATATTGTTGATAATAGTGGTCAAGTATTACCAACAAATCAGGTACCTGAAGTATTTGCTAGTCATTTTTCATCTATATATAACTCTAGTCCTGCCTCTAGTCATATATGTAATTTTAATTGTAACACCCCAAAAAATGTTCACTCTGTTCTACCGCCTATTATCACTTTAAATGATGTTATAAAAGCAGCTAAGTCCTTAAAATCATCTAAAGTATCTGGAATTGACTGTATCCCATCTTTTATTGTTAAAGGTTCAATTTTCGTTTTAGCGCCTATTTTGTGTAAAATATTTAATAAATGCCTTGAAATTGGGAAATTTCCATCTTTGTGGAAAACTTCGATTATAGTTCCTGTGCCGAAAAATAGTTGCGTTCAAAATGTAAAAAACTACAGGCCAATTTCTTTACTGTGTAATTTCTCCAAGGTATTTGAGAAAATTTTGGTAACTCATTTAGTATTCCATGTTAAGAGTCATATTTCTCCAAATCAACATGGCTTTTTGAGTGGGCGATCCACAGCTACAAATTTGGTATCTTTTCTTGAGTATGCTGCTCCCCCTGTGCTAAATAGGAGACAAGTTGATACCACGTATTTTGATTTAAGCCGAGCTTTCGATGTTGTGAATCATAACCTCTTGTTAAAAAAGTTGAGTAAATTTGGCCTCTCTCCTATTTATGTGGCATTCTTTCGAGATTACCTACGAGGACGGTTGTTTCAGGTAAAATATGGATCATTAAAGTCTTCTGGACACAACATCCCATGTGGGGTCCCCCAGGGGTCAAATCTGGGTCCCATATTCTTCATTTTATTTTTTGACGATATAAAAGATGTTATATCCGGACACTATGAAATCTTTGCAGATGATCTGAAGCTTAGTCGAGTAATTGATGAACCTAACGATTCACTAGTCTTACAATCTGACATAAACTCTATAAATAAATGGTGTACTGACAATGGAATGCTGTGTAACGCTGAAAAAACAGTTGTAGTTTCCTATAGTAGGAAACACAACACCTACTATCACAATTATGTAATTAACAGAATTTCTATTAAAAGGACTCATTACCATAGGGACTTGGGTGTTATATTTGATAATAAATTACAATTTGATAGTCACATCCAGAAGATCATTAGTAATGGCAAACGATCATCAGGACTAGTTTATTGGGTCACAAAGAATTTTGTAAATCCCTCAACGTATACTGTTTTATTTAGTGCATTGGTTCGGACAAAATTGGAATATTGTTCTGAAGTCTGGGGTGGCATTGGAGCTTCTCAAAGTAATCGTCTTGAACAAGTTCAAAAAAACTTTCTGAGAAAAATTAGCTTTCGTGCTTTAGGTGCCTCAAGCTCTTATAGTACCTCCCTCACTACCTACAAGTTACAACCTCTTAATATACGTAGAATATACAAAGACATCTGCTTTATTTACAAAATTATTAATGCTATCATTGATAGTAACCCATTGCTAACCAAATTAATCTTTAAAATACCCAGATTAAGTTCAAGAAATTATATACCTTTTAAATGTTTACCGTCTAAAACTGAGCCAATGAATAGATTGATGTCCATCTGCAACACTTACCCAGATATTGAATTTTCTCAGCCTTTATCTATATTTACATTAAAACTTCAGGATATACTTTTTCAAAATAATTAATATGTACTTACATGTATCTAACATGCTCTAGAATTATTATGGTTTTTTTTTTTGGTAATTGTATCTGCTTGTCTTTTTTCCCCAGTCAATTATTTTATGTACCTACAATTATCTTATCTCATAAGACTTATTTTAAATTTCTTTTATATTTTATATACTCAATATCTCATCTTGTATCAGATTGTATTAATTATTCGTGTTTTTTAAAACTGTTTATAATGATATCTTAGTGTGTTATAATGTTATAGGTTGCTTGCAACTGTTTTGTAATACACTTTAAACAAATATACGAAATTCAATTAAAAATTCAATTAAATTCAATAATAATAATAGTAAAAAAATTGGGTTTAACATTGCATTCAACTACATGATCACAACTCAAAAATTCAGACCCTTGCTATAGACCATTGTATTCTTTCCTACTACAGTCGGAATTACACCCTAAAAATAATATAATATATTATATTATTATACTACATTTGTTTTAATTAGGTACATTATTTAAAAATGCTCTTTCCAAATGGTTGAAATAACCGCAGTGAACCTACGGTTATTTGCGCCATGTATTTTGAAACAAGTCTCGCAACCGTTCATTTGGTACCTAATACTTATAGATTTAATCCTATCAACCTTTATCGAAATAAAAGGCTATGTATGAGTTCGGTGCGGAAAATAAAAAAATGTATGAGTTCGGTGCCGCCTAAAAAAGGTCATGTATGAATTCGGTGCCCTGGTAGGTACTTGCCCTGATGATCAGGTAATTATAGTATTTTTTTCCTTATAGGCATGGCCTTCAATTAATAAACCGAGGCATGGCCGTCATTGTATTTTACCCAAACCTACTATAAACCCAA
Source organism: Bactericera cockerelli (assembly GCA_024516035.1). NCBI lineage: Eukaryota > Metazoa > Arthropoda > Insecta > Hemiptera > Triozidae > Bactericera > Bactericera cockerelli. The sequence continues at coordinate 6,826,966 of CM044957.1, forward strand.
GGCATGGCCTTCATTGTATTTTATCTAACCCTACTATAAACCCAAGGCATGGCCTTCATTGTATTTTACCTAACCCTACTATAAACCCAAGGCATGGCCTTCAAGGAGGAAATGGACAGTCTTGCTGAATGTAACTATCTACAAAATAATCTACTAACTTAATAACAGCAGGATGAATGTTAACAAGCAACTAGTACATTATAAACAAAAAATCAATTTATAAGTCATTAAGACCGCACCGAACTCGTACATCACCTTTTTTAGGCGGCACCGAATTCATACATGCGAAAAAGGTGCGGGTAATCTTCGCACCGAACTCACCTATTGCCAAATAAAATGACTCTCGGACTGATTTTAGACAAGTAGCCTGGCCCGCGTAACATTCCTACTCGTACCTACAACTGTAGACGAGTAGTCTGATCCAGGGATGATACCAGCAGTAGACAGCTAGACACTGAGGCATCTAGAGACTACTCGCACTAGATTACCCCAGCTTGTCTGTACAAATTCAACTCTGAGATATTCCCTATTATTATTAATCTTTACGAAGCGACGGAGTTCATCAGATGAGCCAAAATCTCATTAGAAAAGGTCATTTTACGTGCGAAGGGATCAAAAAAAATCCATCACTTGGGCCATTTGAAAAAATATGATTCAGGTATTTTTTCATTCAGTGTGGATCACAAGTTAGTACCTTGTTTAAACTTGTAAAAAAACAATCCACAACGACCTCAAGATCCCATTTGTTATTGAAGAGATAAAAGACAGAACATGACCTTTAACTCAAAAACATGATTTGAGATTATTCTGGGATCTAGAGACGCTAGGCATTAAAGATAATCCAGCAGTTACTGATGACGATATTGCCTTACAAAAATTTAAATCTTGTGATATTTTTCATGATGCTTCGCTAAATCTGCGCGCATGGTCGACTAACTGTAAGGGCGAAATTAATAGACAACATCAATCACTGAAGTCTGAACGTCAAAACGTCAATTTTCCCCATATTACACAATACGCAATCCGTGACTTAGCGCCACAGTGGTATTACAAAAACGTCTATTAATTCCACCCTAAGAGTCCTAAGTTCGATTCTCTTCCTGACGAAATAAAAAAGGAGGCTTTTTATTCCTTAGAAGAATTTTTGAGTTGTAGTTTGAGTGATATGGTCCAGCTTACAATTTACTTAGTTTGTTACTTCTTAAGTTCTATTATGTCTTTTCCTTCCCCTGCCCCATTTCTGTATATGTATTTGACTTGTGTAAACAAATTGTAAATTTGATGTACACCAATAAATAAATCTTACCTTAAAATAAAAAGTGTTCAACCCGTCCAAAATGTGTTGGGTATTCACTGGCATATAGATACTGACTATTAGCTTGAAGCATATTAACTTAAAAGTTAATCCTGAGGCCAAAGTAACTAAACGAGAGTTCATTTTATGATCTTGGACACAAAACAAGGATTGGGACACAGTACTTACTGATAAAGACACTAGAATTTTCTTAGAGATAGTTGACGACTTACAGAAGATTTCAACTTATGAACTACCCAGATTATTACGTGTAATATTACACTACACCTGACTCTAAAATTGAATTCCATGTCTTTTCTGACGCTTGCTTATATTGCTCTTACGGGGCAACTGTTTACGTTCGTTGTATAAATGCCTCTGTGGCATAACTTGTGATATGATATTTTCAAAAATAATAGTGTCCCCTAAAAATATAACTTTCCCGCGACTCGAACTGATGGGTGCGCTCATTGCACATCGTAGTTTATTATATGTTATTAAATCGTTAAATCGCCCAATTCACGGTTTTTTACTTATGGTCAGACTAGGGGGCTGTCGCCTGCTTTGCGGGCCGAGGCATGGCCGTAGTGTATTGAGGCATGACCGTAGTGTATAGAGGCATGGCCGTAGTGTATTGAGGCATGACCGTAGTTTATTGAGGCATGACCGTAGTGTATTGAAGCATGACCGTACTGTATTGAGACATGAACGTAGTGTATTGAGGCATGGCCGTAGTGTATTGAGGCATGAACGTAGTGTATTGAGGCATGGCCGTAATGTATTGAGGCATGAACGTAGTGTATTGAGGCATGAACGTAGTGTATTGAGGCATGGCCGTAGTGTATTGAGGCATGAACGTAGTGTATTGAGGCATGGCCGTAATGTATTGAGGCATGACCGTAGTGTATTGAGGCATGGCCGTAGTGTATTGAGGCATGAACGTAGTGTATTGAGGCATGAACGTAGTGTATTGAGGCATGAACGTAGTGTATTGAGGCATGACCGATGACCGTAGTGTATTGAGGCATGGCCGTAGTGTATTGAGGCATGAACGTAGTGTATTGAGGCATGGCCGTAATGTATTGAGGCATGACCGTAGTGTATTGAACCATGGCCTTAGTGTATTGAGGCATGAACGTATTTTATATAAGAATCATCTTTTTATATGGAAATCTTTAAAATGTCTAACTTATAAAAGGTATAGAACCTTGAGTGTATAGTAGAGTTAGGTAAAACACATAGAAGGCCATGCCTCAGGAATATAGTAGGTTTAGGGATAATACATAGAAGGCAATGCCTCGGGTTCATAGTAGGGTTAGGTAAAATACATAGAAAGCCTATTAGGTATTTCTATTATATAATTTATGCTAGGCCTAAACTATGTAGGTATAAACTCAGGTAAAAATGCAATCGACGGGAGAGAATTCGGTGTTGATAAAATCCTGAGCGGGAGTGAACTCGTGGTACCTACCTGAACAAAATTTTGGTCGGGAGAGAACTCGATGACGTCCCTTATCAAGACCTCACGAGGTATGAGTGTACCCTGGACAACTGGACATACATGGACAGAGAAAAAAAAACTGCCCTGATGGGGATCGAACCCAAGTCAGGCTGACTAGTACGCTACCCACTTAGCCAAGGGCACTACTTTGTCACAACATTTAGTGAGTAGCATCGACATTACGAGAGCTAATTCATCATATTTTACCTCCATTCAACCATGATTGTTAAAAAACAATTTCGTAATGCCGCACCACAGGTCATTGCCCAATTCTACAACTACTACAATTTTCCTCGCGAGGGTAATAGGGTCGTCATCAAGATCAAATATAAAGAGCGGAAAAACAGAACAACGTTAAGCCCAAATTGAAAAAATAGAGCTAAAAGATTTCGTCCCCGCCAGGATTCGAACCCGCGCTGACTGGGTTTCATGTCGAGTATACTACCAATAGACAAAGTTGTCTTCTAAAAACGAGGACAGAAAATGATCTAACTAAATTAATACTTGGAAACTTAAACATTAAAGTTTTGCAAAGAGAGAGCGAGGTCATCTCGAAAAATACATACTGGTCAAGATCTGACCACTGTGCTAAGGATTCGAAGGTACCTACTCGCCAAAGAGAATGAAAAGGCCACCAGGTGCCACCCAGTGGACCGGATGAAGGAATAAAACCAATAAATTAGGTATCTGCTCATCAAGATCTTTCATTTGATACCACTTAAGAATAGTTTTATCCTTCAATTCCCGATTTGGGCTCCCAAAACCCGAGGCCGCCCAAATGGGCCGCCCGATTATAATTTAGAATTTTTTTTGGTCTGGGCTCATCTTCATTATATCTTGATCACTATAGACAACTCACTTAATCTTCAATGCCAAGTTAAGGACACTAAGTCGGGTCTCAAAGGATCCGTATGAAAAAAAAAGAACAAATTTTTTTTTTTTATGAATCTTTCATGTCTTTCACGATTGATGGGGGATCTCGAAAATAGGGTTCCCGTTGGCCTAGGAAGTCAAACAAAAAGTCAAATCAACTTATTTTTCAACGTAGAGTCCATAAAAATCACAATTTTTGAAATTCATGTTGCACTTTTCGCTGGCTGAAAGAACATGAAATGCATGGGAACTATGTTTTCCGTAACCTTACACTCTGCCGGTCTGTCTCTTTCTTTGTATAGGCGTTCTTCACACCTCGGCCGAGGTGTTTGATATCTTCAATATTCACGAATGGATCGAAGGCCATATACTTCTCTGCCTTAGGAAGTTTTCCTAAAGGCATTCACATTCACAACCATTTAATACCAGTCTATAAAAGTCTACCAAAACCTACCAAGTGGACTATTCTTACGATCTAAATTATCAATAAAACGTCCCAACTATATTATTACGAATAAACAATTTCTGTGTATGTATTTCACGACACTTCTTACCTTCCGTCACTTCCATATATTGTTTCATAGCACCCAAACCTATTTCAGACAATATTTATGTCTTTTATTTGTATGGGGCGCACTTAAACCTCAGCCAATGTGTTTGATAGAACAATTTTTAGGTAGGTTTCAAATAAATATAACCAAATTGTGGTTATTTCTTGTGGTTATTTCAAAATGATGGGTTTAAAGGAACCATAAAAAAAGTCAGCCGTAAAATTTATTTCATTTAATACCTAAATGATAGAAATTTTACCTAGTTTCGGTCAAAAATGTTTCGACACAAGCTTGCGTCAGAGTATTGCAGGTATATCTCATATAGTATGGATCAAGTTCAAATCCCTAGGACTAGATCGATGTTATAACATTTATTTTTTGCATGCGTTATTGAGTAAGACGTATGCTAAATATTAGTGTCATACAGTAGGACTAGGAAATATACACGGCCATAAGGTTAGAAAAACACATACTTCGCAATGTCTCAGGTATGGAGCAGGACTATTAAAAACAGAATTAAGGCCACGTGTGTAAAGTACGAAGGGGAAATACATAGAAGGCCGTACCTCGGGTATCAAGTAGGGTAAGACGGTGGGTGCGGGTGTTTGAAACACCAAGGCATCAAACGTTAACATTTTAGGTGTCTCGGTATTTTTTATGAAAATAGGAATATAAACAAAAGTATAAAATTTCAAAATTGACTCGTGTATACAATGTGAACCAATCACGAGGAACTAATGTGTCCATAATTGGTCGGGAATAGTCACCAGAACGTCAAGAGATGGTTGATATCGAAACCACCAATTTCCTTATTGTGAGAATGGACATTCTGCTGGCTATTCCCGACTCTATTATGCTGGGTATCCCTATCGTGATAATAATAATAATACTCTTTTGTGGAAGCTAATCACGGGTTAGCTAATAGCTAACCAGGCGAGGTTAATGCTCACAGCATTTTCTACCACCTAACCTCAGAACCTTATTATTATGTGGTCACAAACTCAAATGAGGAAAAATTCATACACTGCGTGGGATTCGATCCAACGGATCCCACGCAGTGTATGAATTAACCACTTGACTACTAGCGGACGATTCACAATTTTTCACTTGTGGATAAGTCAAAAGTTCGTAATGGACATTATTAACTACTGTCTATTATAATGCAGTAAGTAAGGTCAGTGTAAACACCGCGTTTATATTATGCAACTGGTTTTAATCCGAATTTCGGTTATTCTCAAGAAGAAATTCACAGTTCTTATCTAACATAGAAACTAGAAACCAGTTTGAGTTTTAACTTCAAGGGTATCTGTGTTCTCATTACCTATTGCTAAAAAAGGTCTACAAGATTATGATGTGTTGAAAATTCCGGTTTTGGTTCAATGGACTAGAGTCCTTTCTGTTTTGTTCTAGTTATATTCCATTTATTTTCGGTTCTCCAAGTGGGTCACATACTCTGTAGACCTACATTAGGTGAAATTATTATTTTTCTCTTTCTGGAAATTCGAAGTTGTGGAAATAGTATTTTTTTTGTAGATGTGCAACATTTCTCATGCATGATTATGATGGTAAGACTTCTCGCACTTTAATAATGGGACTGGGTTCAGTAGATAGTGTACACTAAACTCATCTGGGATAATCAGAAATATCAGTACGAATAATAATTTTCACATTTAGTAGTGGTTTTACCCAGGCCATAATTAATGTGTTTCAGTATGTTAATATTGACTATAGCGAATTCCCGACTCTGCTAGGGCTGGGTGAGTACGATCGGGAGTGACAACTTTCATTCTGCCTAAGTAGGGTATCACAACGGAACACCCTATATCCTAGACCCAAGTGCGCTAACACAACGAAGCCCTAGGGTAGCCCCGGTACCCGGTACGACATAGAATAATAATCCTACCATGTTATTAAAATACTCGTATGTAAGCGGCCTCAGCGATGTATTGAAATTCGTCCATATCAAGTTGTAGGTACCAGACTATTTATTGCTAGTTGAAAGCTAGCAAACTTTTCAACCCCAAACCAAAGGGTTGTAGGTTTGATTCCTACTGTGGCAGCATATTGTATTTAATTTGATTATGCTTTTGGATAATTATTCTTTATTATCTTATGTATTCAACAGACCATACTTAAGCCTAAAGCCGTATGCAACCCAGTTCAAAGGTGGAAAAGTGTCAGCCCGCCGAGACGGACACTTTTGATTCCAGGATTATTTTTTTTGTATCTCCTAACGAAAGACCCCATCTACCTGGCGCCGCTTTCGGGCGGTATACACGCCGAACGGAGCAAGATAGAAATAAACCAATAGTTGGCAAATTACTTTAAATTATTTGTAGAATACGAATCAAATGTTAATTTTAAAATTCGAACATAATTTTCGGCAACGGCACCCCCGCCCTCCCGGTGGTGCCGTTCAAAGGTAAAAAAAAGTGTAAGCCCGCCGAGACAAACACTTTTGATTCCCGGTAAAGTTTTGTAACTCCTACCGTAAGGTCGAAACACTCGAAACTGCCTGGCGCCGCTTTCGGGCGGAACACCCGCTCAACAAAGCTATATGAAACACCAATAATTGTGTAGAGGGTTGTGAGATCTGAGTTGGAATAAAATGACTATGTCCAGTCCAGCCACGTTTAAAAAGTTTAGATATAGATTTTACATTTCGATTTTTGGATTTTAATTTCGTAATGATTTTTAGATTGGGTTTGGGTAGTCATTACAGTGTAAAAAGATGTAAAAGTGAGAAGTTCTATACATTTTTAAACAAACATGAAAAATAGTACAGCATTTAATATAACACGGCGCACGCTACAGTTGGAGGAGTCTTTTAAATTTTTCGTAGAATACGAATCGAAAATCAATTTTAAATTTCGAACACATTTTTCGGCCAACTTTGATCGCCGCCCCTGAGCGGGCCCGCCTGGCGGTGCCTTTCAGAGGTAGAAAGAAATCAGCCTAGCGAGCGCTACATGATTGATTCTCGAGTCGAAATAAGTATCTCGCAAGATCAAAGGTACACCCTAGTAGCACCGGTTCTCGTTCTGTAACCGAAGTTAAGCAACATCCAGCGAGATAAGGAGTTGGATTGGTGACCATTCAAATTCGAATTCTCGTGATGCTGGCTATTCCCGGCCTCACTCAGGCTGGTTGAGGTTATTTTGAGTATCTGGTTTGTGAGTTTCCTGCAAATGGAGGGTAAAAATCCCATCCTGATATAACCATACAGTTGATGTAAACTCTAGTCTAGTATAGAAAATAAACACGGCTTAATGATTCATTCTAAACATGAATACCTACTCATATATAACATGGCATCTCTACGAGTATGCAACATGCAATGACCTTTTCACTCTTTGTACTAAAAAGACACTGATTCCATACTGTCCGCTGTTAGTACATTTTTTAAAGTACATTTTTAGAAAATGCTTAATTTCGTTGGAAAAATAATTGAAAAAAAAAATTGAAAAATATATTTTTTTAAATGAAAACAGTCAACGTCTTCATTTATGTAAAAAGAAATACCAAACTATTAAAAAAAATCGGGTCTCTGTAGCTGCGTGAAATTCCGGTCCCTGTAATTATATGGTGTGCATGTATGTGTGTGTGTGTGTGTGTGTGTGTGTGCGTGTGTGTATATCAAATTACCAATAGTGTGTTTACCAATACCAACACAAAAGTGATAACTTTTTGTGTGTACCAATTGGAAGAGAATGCCGTTGGCACTAGCACCGCCCTTGATCAAGTTTTGTTTTTTTAATTTCAATTTCTATGTATTATGTATATATTCTATGCCATTTGTAAATAAAACTTGATCGAACATGTTTAATAATTATAACTAATTTTGTCAAAGTTGAAATTTGTAACAAATTTGACTATTTTAATTATCCACTAAAAATAAAATTTATCATTCTAAGGATGATAATTAAATTAAAAGATAATAATTTATGCGTTTAAATTAATAAGTATGGAGGTAATTTATAATTTTATTATTTTTATTCACTATATATATTTTTCACATACATACTTAAAAAAAAATGAATTTTACTGTGAATAATTTAGTTACACAAGCAATTACAAAGTCATTGTAGATGTATACAGATAATAACTATGAATATAAAAAGATAATAAAAAATAATATAATATCATAATAATTAATATAATAATGATTACACACTTTTTCCGTCATACCTTTTCTAAATCTCTTTCCTCGCTACTTTTTACCCTTAAAGCTTCATGTAGGTATTTTATTATAAGGTATATTATATGAAACTTAAGGTATATAATTTGTTTCTTCCTTTGTCTTGTATTCCGCATCAGATGCAGTTTCATCCCTTGAGCTCCGTCTTCATTATAAAAGCTTTTCTTTTTTCGCTCTCTCTCTCTCTTCGCTTTCTCTTTTTCTCTCTCCCTCTCTCTCTCTCTTCACTTTCTCTCCCTCTCTCTCCACTTTCTCTTTTTCTTTCTCTCTCTCTCTCTCTTTCTCTCTCTCTCTCTCTATTTTTCTCTATCTTTCTATCTCTCTTCCTCTCCCTCTCTCTGTCTCTCTCTATATCTCTTTCTTTCTTTCTCTTTCTCTCTCTCTCTCTTCAAGTGAATGGACGTTTGAAATTTGCTCTTCATTTTTATCAATTTAAATAAAGATTTTTCCGGTAAAACTGTGTAAGTTTTGATTTTTCTTGAAGAACTAAGAAGAAAGTACGCGTGGAAAGTGAAAATTTGTCGATAAATATCATAATAACTTAATATTAGCTGAATTTAACTCACCGATGAACGCAGTTCGGGATTTCCTTTGTCTACAACAGTGATTCCAGAATCGGTAAAAAGTGTGTAGAACTTATAACTTTTAATAAACTAATACGCCTAATATAATTATATACACTTAAACTTTAGGAATATTGTTAAATTTAGCCTTTACACAATTAAAATTCAGTGATTTAAAACTTTCTATAATAAAATATTTTTAAAAAAAAACTTCAAAAAAGTGACCGCCATTATTCATTTTGCATTCACGAATTGTCACAAAAAGGAACAAGACTATCAAGATATCAAAATAAACAAGATTAAAAATAAAAACAATAACTTAGTGCGAAAATTTGAAATCAGTTAAAAAATTTAAAACAATTTAACGATAAAAACAAAGTTTGCTCGACCGACAATCGGAAAACACTAAAATAGGTAAAGCTAAAGTTCACCTACTGACCCGAATTGGTTACATAACATTACTGATAACGAGATCTAAATAATCAAATAGATACATTGACTGCTGATCCCGTAGACAAGTTGTCATCATGTCAGGCAAGGGGTGCAAGGCGGGATGCGTGGAGGACCTGCCAGTGGACGGAGGCTATGCGGTGTGCGGAACCTGCGAGGGGGAATACCACTTTGCGTGCTGCGGTATGCGTGAGGCTTCCTGGCTCAGCCTCTCAGCTCCTAACAAGAAGAAGTGGAAGTGCCCTGTGTGCAAGCAAGGTACCCCGGTGACCAACAAGACAAGTACGCCGATACATTCGCAGCAGCAGCAGCAACAACAGCAACAACAGCAACAACAGCAGCATCAGCACCAGCAGCATCCCCAGGAGGTCACCATGGCGAAGATAGAAGCGGTCATGGATAAGAAGTTTAATGCTTTTCTTATTAAGTTTCAGGAAATGGAGCAAGGCATTACTTACGTAGGAAATTCAGTGGACGATATAAATAGGAACTTTAAGGAGATGCAACAGAAAATTATTGAGGTGGAAAACAGGCAAGAAAAGTTGGAAGCACACAACCAAGAACTCAGGAAGAAGGTTAAGTATATGGAGGTATTTATCCAGGATCTGGCACAAGAAAAAAACGAAAGCAAGATGGAGATTACAGGAGTTCCTGAGGATGTTGACTGTAAGGTGTTTACAGAAAAAATATTCCAGGAGGCCAAGATAAATCAAATTGTAAGTAATGAAGAATATCAAATTAAAAAAATATTTAAAGATAAAGAACCAGGAAAAAATCCAGTTGTAAAAAGTTTGGTAATTTCTTTCCAAAATAAAATCAAAAAGGATTCAGTAATGGAAATATTAAAAAACGATAAACCTACATTAACTACAGCAAATATTTCGGCCTTACAGCCACCAAAAACAATATATATAAATGAGTATCTTACTCCATATATGAAGCGCTTGGTATATGAGGCAAAAAAAATAAAAAAAGATAAAGCATATGCTTATGTGTGGGTTAAAAATGGACAAATTTTCCTTAAAAAGACTATAGATGCTAGGCCACTCAGACTTACCTCGCTCGAAGACCTGGCACATATATAAGTACCTGTATATAACTATCCATACAAAAAAGGAAAAACTTGTAAATAAAAATGAATAATAATTTTTTAAAAAACATTAAAAAAATAAATGTAAATACCAAGGACTATAGTGATATTGAGTCGTGGAAAACAAATATCAAGGGTAATAACCATCTGACTTGCTTACATGTGAACATAAGAAGCCTTAGGAAATACTGGGATAATTTGATGCTCACCATAGAACATGTACTAGATTTTATTGATATTTTGGTGCTTACCGAAATAAATGTCCAGGAAGAAGAGGCATCGGTGTACAGAATAAAAAACTTTAAACAGGTAACAAAGTGCAGAAAGAATAAGAATGGAGGAGGAATAACTGTATATTACAAAGATAATTTCGAGATTGAAGAAATGAGGTATGACCTGGATCAAGCTGAAAATATTAACTTCAAAGTTTTTAAAAACAAACAGCTAATGTATATTGTTCTAGCTATATATCGTCCCCCTAATAACAATGTAAATTCGTTTCTAACAGATCTTCAATGGTGGCTGGCGAACGCCACAAAGAAAACTGATAGCGTTCTGATGATTGGTGACATCAATATTTGCACACTAAAGAGATCCGCCCACAGTGCGTCCTATACGAATCTGCTGTCTACCCAGGGAATGCTGCCGGTGATACAAACTGCTACCAGGGAGGAGATGCTCTCAGGTAAATCGACTGTATCTTGCTTGGACCACATTAATGTGAGACTGAAACATAAGTACGAAATGAACTCGGCTGTGATTCGAGAAAAGATCGCAGACCACTATTTCGTGGCGCTACAAATATACAAAACACAAATGAACGTAACTGAAAAAAGAGAATTACATCAAGTTAATTATGTGCTTATTAGAGATGAACAAAAAATAAAAGATAAAATTTCAGAATATGATTGGTCAGAATTAGAGAATGATCAAGAACCAGATCAAATATATGGCAAATTGGTGGAAATATTCCGAAAAATTTACGAAACATCTTCTGCTCTGAAACCTAGGACAAAAAAAGATGACTTGTTTCCGTGGGTCAATGCAGAAATTAAGGGACAAATTTCAGAAAAGAAAAGGCTCTATCAAAGGTGGAGAAATAATAAAAATAACGTCTTATTACACGAACTGTACAAAAATAAAAGAAATGAAGTAACTAACATGATAAAAAAACAAAAAAGAATATTTATGTTCAAAAAGTTAAGAGATGCCAAGGGAGACATGAAAAAAACATGGCGAACTTTAAATTTCATATTGGATAGAAAAGAAAGAGAGTCAAATCTAATGATTTTAACCAAGAACTTTCAGACTACTAATTATACGCAGCTAGCAAATAATTTCAATTTGAATTTTAAAACACAGATAAAAAAATTGAAGGAAGAAAATAAGGGCCAGCTCTTTTCATTAGATTTTCGACCTCATGAGTTACAGAATACCTTAACTTCTCTGCACATTAAACCACCCAGTATAACAGAAATTTCAAATATCATTAAAGACCTCAGGATAACAGGACCGGGGATCGATGGAATTTTTCCGGCAGATGTTAAAAAAAACCAGGGAGTTCTGGAGCGTGTCATCACTTACCTAATTCGACGAATGATTCAGACAAAAAAAATTCCCGAGGCGATGAAAATCTCTCTTATTACTCCCCTGTACAAAAAAGGTGATGTGCAGAACTATGGTAATTATCGGCCTGTCGGTTCCTTATGTTTCATAGAAAAAATATTTGAAAAGTACTTAGAAACGAGGACTAAGAAATATTTGACAGAAAACCAAATATTGGCACCCTTCCAGTATGGATTTCAGGCCAAGAAAAGTACTACTACATTATTAGAAGACTTCTCTGAAATTTTAAACCATTCTCTTGACCGCAGAAAATACATTATAATACTGTGGCTTGATCTGACACGAGCTTTTGAAACTCTAGACCACGAGAATCTACTATCGAAATTTAAGAGCATCGGATTCCACCACCAGATTTTTAAAGACTATTTAGCCAGCGTCGATGGCATATTGAATACACCGGTTCCCTTCAGAACACCGAAGTTAAGCGACATCCAGCGAGGTTAAGACTTGGATGGGTGACCATTCAGATTCTAATTCTCGTGACGCTGGCTTTTCCCGGCCCCACTCAGGCTGGGTGAGGTCAATGTGAGTAGCAGGTTTGTGTGTTTCCTGCGAATGGAGGGTAAAACCCCCGTCGTGATGTGACCATGGCAGTTGAAAGCGACGTTAAACCCCACTTTAAAAAAAAAAAAAAAAAAAAAAAAAAAAAAAAAAAAAAAGACTATTTATCTAACAGGAGTCAAGTGACCAAAGTGGGGAAAATAAATAGCGAAAATATCGGTATAGAAGATGGCTTGGTGACCGGTGGTATAAACAGTCCCGGCTGGTTCAACATATATACATATGATATCAAATATCTTAACTTGAAGAGTAGACTTCTGATGTTCGCAGATGATTCGTGTATAATATCCATTCATACAAACCTTGAAGTAGCAGTCCATAATGCACAAGAAGATTTTATTAAAATTCAAAAGTATTTTTACAACAATGATATTAATTTATATAAATCAGAGCAAAACAGAGGCAATGGCGATGGGGACCGCCAGAGGTATGGCCAATATACAACAGCACCGCATAAAATGTCACTCGAGGTCTTGTTTATTTAACGAAGTCTACAAAAATTCATGTCAGTGTAAATACCTAGCCTATGCTGAAAATTGTAAATACTTGGGAGTAAATATCGATACGACATTTAAAATGAAGTCACATGCTGAAGTTTTGTGCAAAAAACTCCGAGTAATTAACTACCAACTGAGAAAAGGAAATACAAGCATGTTATCTAAAAAAACAAAAGCCATGTTATACCATGCGCTTGTAGAATCAATCCTACGTTATGGGGTAACCCTGTACACATTTTCACCTCAATACGCCTTGGACCCAGTCATTAGTGTGCAGAAGAAAATTTTAAACTACCTATTTGGCGTGATAGAACATGATTATCTCAACCCACGAAACTTGGCAAAACTGTCCGTCTTAACGAAGAACTTTCATAATCCTCAATTCAGGAACAAAAAACAAACAGTATATGAAATAAGGAAGAAACATTTCCAATCCTCTGTTGCATACACTAAATATGGAGAAAGATTATTGACATATATTGTACCCCAACTACTGAATACATACTGCCAGGATTATATTAACGAGGAAAATATGTATAAAGTTAGAGAATTGTTCAAGGACCAATTATTGAAAGAACAAGAAGAAAGTTAGGATATCTTTAGCCTATTCATTAATTTATGGAATGCATATACCTTAAGGATCAATTTGAAATATTACAATTATTCAGGAAATATCATTTAATTTAAGGCATAATTTACTGTATGATGAGGAACAATATTTCAATTAAGATCATAGACCAAAATTATAGATTATCGAAAGAGAAATAGAAAGAAGCAATCACCATAGAAGTTATTATATATATTAGCTTAGGTGATTTATGTATGATTATTATTGTAAAAAATATATTATGAATTTTTTCAAATCAAAATCAAATCTCTCTCTATTTGTCTTTGTTATAATTTTTTCTTTAACTCTAAATCTCTCACCCTCATTTCTCTCCATCTCTTTCCTTTTCTCCTTTTCTCCTAGTTCTCTCTTTCTTTCTCTCTTGACCTCTCTCTCTCTCTACTTGACCCCCCACTCTCTTTCCTTGACCTCGTCCCTCTCTCTTCTTCTCTGCTCCTCTCCCTATTACCTTCTTTCCTTCTTACTCACTCTTCTCTTCTTTCTCTCTTTCCTTATCTTCTTACCCTACCTCTCTCTCTCTTTCCTTCTCTCTTCCTCTTTCTTTTCTTCTATCCTTACCTCTCTCTTTCTCTCACTCTCTCTCTTTCCTCCCCATATCTCTCCCTATCTATTTTTTCGCACTCCTTCTCTATCTCTCTCTTCATCCCTCTCCCTCTGTATCTTTCTCTCTCTTCCCTACATCCTCTCTCTATCTCTCCCCTTAAAACACAGCTGCTCAATCACCACCCACTCAAATTCCCGGATCAATCCCACACTTCAATCGCACAGCTGGTCAATCACCACCCACTCAGTTTCCCGGATCAATCTCACACTTCAATCACACAGCTGGTCAATCACCACCCACTCAGTTTCCCGGATCAATCTCACACTTCAATCATTCTGCTGCTCAATCACCACCCACTCAGTTTCCGGGATCAATCCCACACTTCAATCACACAGCTGGTCAATCACCACCCACTCAGTTCCCCGGATCAATCTCACACTTCAATCACACAGCTGATCAATCACCACCCACTCAGTTTCCCGGATCAATCCCACACTTCAATCACACAGCTGGTCAATCACCACCCACTCAGTTCCCCGGATCGACCCCACACTTCAATCACACAGCTGGTCAATCACCACCCACTCAGTTATCCGGATCAATCCCACACTTCAATCATACAGCTGCTCAACTACCACCCACCCAGACCCTTGGTTCAATAAACTGTAATCATATGGCTGATCAATCATCACCAATACCAGGAGTTCCAAACAATGTACAAAATATGACTAATCCTGCAAATGCCGGACAATGCCATATTCAACCAAATTTGTCTTATTCTGTCGGTTACGCTAGCGCTCGCCCAAACATAACTTCAACTCAGGTTGAAAATTTTCATACACCCATGACAAACCTTTCTTAAATGAGGGGATTAACTCAAATAGTCTAAGTTTAAACTTAAGTCATATTATCAATAGTAATAATGTTAAGAAGGACGACAGTCGAAATTTGCATTTACAAGCAACTAATAATCCACCTAAAACTTATAATCTGATCTCTGATGATTTTGTGAGAATTTTATACCAAAATGTACGGGGATTAAAAACCAAAACGAATGTAATCTTTCAAAACATCACGAGTGAAGATTTCGATTTTATCGCCATCACAGAGACATGGCTCTCACCAGATATTCACAATAGTGAGTTGATCGACTCAAGGTACAATGTTTTTCGTCTCGATAGAGACCCTGTAACATGCAAAAAGAAACGAGGTGGTGGTTTACTTTTCGCTGCAAAATCGCAATACCCCGTAACACGAATCCCGCATTGGGATAGTTCGGACGAGCGCTGCGAGAAAATGTGGCTAAGGATCTCATACAGGGGAAGTTGTTTTTATTTATGTTTATTATATTTAACTCCTCCCGTCACAAGTGTTACCGTAGAAAAATTTGTGAACTCTCTTCTAGATATCACAGAACTACAAGGTAAAAGACTAATAGTCCTTGGTGATTTTAATGTAGCAGACTTTGTAACCTTACACGAGCAAGACTCGGCAGATAATATAACTAATAACTTTAACAAATTGCTATCTTTTTATAGTCTGAGCTACAAAAACTTCATTAAAAATACCTCGGGTAAAATATTAGATCAATGTTTTGATAATTTTGATTCCTATTACACGTCCAAACAGCAAAATAAAACCGGCTTTATTGAGATCTCGCGCGGTTCTCCTATTGTCAAAGAAGATAAATATCATCCAGCATTAGAAATAAAACTTAGCTACAAAAGGGTAAAACAAATTGACAAAGAAGAAAATTTCACCCCTAGATTTAACTTTAAAAAAGCCGATATAAATAATTTGAAACACGAATTAGATAATGTACAATGGAATCATCTTGAATCCTTGGATAACCCTAATGAGATCCTTGACCAAATTTACTGTGTATTAAACGAGGTTTTCTCCAAACATGTCCCCCTTGTATCAAAAATTAGGTCTTGTAAATTTCCTGCTTGGTGGAGGAAAGAAACCAAATCCATTTTCAATGCTAAAGAACGACTTCGGAAATTGAAAAATAAAACAAACCAGCAATCCTGTCAATATACTAACCTCAGACGAATTATAAAAAAAGAGATAAAAAAAGACTATTCAACATACATAAAACATTCAGTAGAACAATTAAAATCTGATAGTAAATTTTTTTGGAAATTTATTAATAAAAAAAAGGAACCTGGTAAACTAAAACAATTCAAATATGAAGATAAAATAATATCGAAACCTCATGAGATAGCTAAAGCCTTCTCTGAGCACCTTCAAAAATCGTTCTCCCCTAACCAATCAAAGTACAACATCTCAGAATTTCCACCAAGCATTGACAACTTCTACTTTCATCTACCATATATAAAGGAGAACGATATCTTGTCCCAAATTAAGAAAATAGAGAACAAAAAACCAGCTGGTCCAGATGGCATTGTACCGAGCATCATTAAAAGTTTCCCCCATTCCTTTGTTAAGCCTTTGCATATTCTCTACAACTGTTCACTAGAAAAATCAATTTTCCCAAACAAACTTAAAGAGGCTATCGTTAAACCTATACCAAAAAAGAATTCCGATAAAATTGAAGACCAACGACCCATCTCCAATCTGAATGCATTTGCCAAAATATTTGAAGGTATTATCTATGATTACATGTCAGTGTTCATATTCAACCACATAAGTATTCATCAGCATGGATTTGTCAAAGCTCGGTCCACTACAACTAACTTATTAGAATTTAGTGAATTTGTTGCCAATAATATAGATAAAGGTCAAATTGACGTACTCTATACTGATGTTGAAAAGGGATTCGACCGGTTGAATCATGATGCCATTCTCACTAAAATGAACAGTCTTGGCTTCTCCAAGCAATCTCTATCTTTTTTTAAGTCCTACTTACATAACAGAAAACTAAATATCGGAGATGTGTCTATAGTACCAAATTCGGGAGTAGCTCAAGGATCGAAGATATCTAGTCTCATGTTTATTATGACTTATGATGACATAAAGCACTACATCAGATACTCAAATTACAGCCTATATGCTGATGATTTTAAAATTTATCGCTCCATTAAAACATTAGAAGACTGTCAACTCCTACAGCATGATATCAACTCGGTCGCAACCTGGTTAGCCACAATAGGCTTAAATTTTCATCCCCAAAAATGCAAAAAACTTTCAGTGACAGTCAAAAGAAAAATCATCACAAACAACTATAGCATAAACAACCAACCAGTTGAATCCATAAATTCTTTTAAAGACCTAGGCGTTTTGTTTAACTCAAATTTCTCTTTTAACAATCACATTAATAATATTACGTCAGCAGCTTTTAGAAATCTCGGTATGATAATTCGTTATTGTAAGGAAATAGATGACATCGACGCTATCCGAACCCTTTACCTTTCTCTAGTTCGATCTAAATTGGAATATGCGTCTATTATATGGTCCCCACAAGAAAGATGTCACGTTAAATCTATTGAAACCATACAAGCGAAATTTAGTCGTTATTTATTCAAAAAAGTCAACAATTTTTACCCCACGTACCCAGAAAACATCTCATACAAACTTTTAATAGAGCAATTAGACCTGGCAACACTTGAAAGGAGACGAGAAGAGACAAAAATTAAATTTCTTCATAAAATCATTAACCACATCATCGATTCGCCCCAAATACTTGAGAAAATTACATTTCAAGTTCCTCCCCCTGGTCTCCGACCAAGAAAGCATCTTTTCAAGATAGCCCAAAACACATCAGCGGCCAAATCTCCTTTGTCTACAGCGATGAAACTATATGATGATTTAGAAAACGAACCAGACTTCTCTTTAGATATGGTAGATTTTTCAAAAATCCTGAACTCAATTCCAAAAATGCCTGGGGGGACATGATTGGATATAACTCTAATAAGTATTTGTTAATTTTATATTTTTTCTTCTAATTTCAAGTTGATATATTCTTGTTTTTTTTCTGTATTTTATCTGTCATGTACATAATTTGATGCTTGTATTGTTGTGCACAGTAATTCTACTATGCACAATGTTGCATCGTAACTTAAAAAAAAAAAAATAAAAAAAAAAAAAAAAAAAAAAAAAAAAAACGATACAGATGACATGTGGCAATCACACTGGATTCTGTAACGAGAGCCGAAAGCATAAAAAATGTCCATGTAGGTAGGAGGTATATAAAAATATATACATCCAACATGTCACATTTACCAGTGCTATTTTCCATGAAACTCATCGAATAAAACCCGCTCTGATAGCCTTCGGTATTAATGATAGGTGTTCAGAAAATCTTGAGTCTTCAGGACCTCCAACAATAATAATAATATCGCCTCATTTATACTGCCCGATTGAGACTATTAAGTTCCATTATTCTAGCAGTAAGTAAAAATCTCAATTTGGAGAATAACTAATACGTCATGTCCCAGCTGCGTTTCGAAAGTGCAACCTCTGGATTACCAGACCGCCGCCCTTACCACTGAGCTAGTATTCGTCTACAGATTTTACCACCTCTCCTTTAAAAAAATTCCACAGAGGTATTACAAAACGTCTATGACTTCCGACTTGTAATTAAATAAAATTATTTATTTATTGAACTTCGGGAAACATTCCCATTGTCAAACACCTTGACCCAGGGGTGAAGAACGCCCTATAGAGAAAAGAGACAGCGCGGCAGAGTGTGAGGTAACGGAAAACATAGTTCCCATGTATTTCATGCAGTATTTTACTTTCAAGCAGTGAAAATTTCAACATGAATTTCAAATATGGCGATTTCTATTGCAGAAATGGTCTCTACGTTGAAAAAGGAATTGATTTGACGTTTTGTTTGACTTAATAGGCCAACGGGAACCTTCTTTTCGGGACCCCCCAAACAGTCGTGAAAGACACAAAATAATTCATGACTTTCATAATTTTTGGGTTTAAAAATAATTATTATAGTAATAAAATACCTACATGGTATGTCACAAAGTCGCCCGGGTTTCAGTACTCACAGAACACACTGTACCAAGTCAGTACCCATTGTAAAACTTCATTGACTTCAATCAGTCAGGCGTTTGATTTTTAATTTCCTTTGCTGCATGCTGACTGATGTCTGCTATTGTTATTATTATGAGGTACTATTATTATTATTTACATTATCAGGTAGGTATAATAGGTATGGTCAGCATTAATATCATTATGTACAAGTGTACACTTGAAACGAACACGAGTCGGTATTTATGGTTAAATAAGCTGATTTTCTCCTACTCACTCTCCCACATTCTCTCTCTATCTTTCACTCTCTTACTTTCTTACTTTCTCTCTCTCTACCTCTCTGATTCTCTCTTTTTTTCTCTCTCTGTTTTTTTCAATTTCTTCATTTGTCTCTCCCTCTTTTTCTCTCTAACTTTCCCACCCCCACCCCCACTCTTTCTCTATCTCTTTAACTCTTTCTCTTTCTCTCTCTCCCTTTCTCTTTCATTATCTTTCACCTGCTCTCGTTCACTTTCTCTCTTATTCTATCTCCTTTTCTCTCTCAGGCTATATCCTTCTCTCTCCCTTTCTCTCTCATTGGTTCTCCTACTCTCCCTCCCTTTCTCTCTCAGTCTCTATCTTTCTCTCTCTCCCTTTTTCACTATTTCTCTCTCCTTTTCTCTCTTTTTCCCTTTCTCTCAGTCTCTCTCCTACTCTCTCTCTTTTTCTCACTAATTCTCTCTCCTACTCTCCCTTCCTTTCTCTCTCAGCCTCTATCCCTCTCCTTCCCCCTATCTCACTAATTGACTCTTCCTTTCTCTCTCATCCTATCTCTCTCTCAACCCACTTAAAGGACCGATGTGCAGTATGATTGGATCTGACGCATCTGTCAGCCTCATGCATACACAAGTTGTCAATCAGCAGAATAAAATTATGATACCATATACTTGGGATATTCCATATACATATTTATTATTATTATATACAGAGGACGTTGAGTACATTGACGTCATCAAAGGACAAGAGTAAATGGACTTTTATGCACTGTGCGTTTATCATTTACAAAACTATAATAATTGTATAATATATTAAAATAATTTTGTTTGATATTTTTTTTGTATAAAATTTCAAGTTTTTTTTTTCATATTATAACTTTTGGTTGATTGTTTTGTATAAAAAAAAAAGTGTAAATAAATATCAATAGTCATTCCGTTAAATTATTACAGTAGCGCGCGATTAGCTCAGTGGTTAAGCACTCGCTTGCCATGCGGAAGGGGTCGGGTTCGATCCCCCGTGCCGACAAAAATTTGTATTTTTAATTTGGTTACAATTATTGTTTGTAAGGGATACCTTCCGGTGCGCTCGTGTTGACCCAGCACCTTAATGGAGAGTATAGTGTCCCTTCTCGCCTATCAGAGGGGAGGCATACTATGGGATGGGCAAGCTACAAGACAGACCACAAGCGTCTACAGGTGCTCTCTTGTTTCATGGCTACGAAATTAAAAGGCTATGAAACACTTATCTTACAAAACAAAAGTTGGACCTTTATATAAGAGAGATGAGCACACTGTGTACGGGATAAAATTTGGATATAAAAGAAAAAAATTATTTTTTTTTTACAAAAACGAACACAATTCTTCCGATGTCTAATATTAGAAATTTCTAAGAAGTAAAACTACGGTCTCTATACTTCCATTATATCCAGGTTTGAAAGTACAATGTTATTTATGTATCTACAAGAGCCGAAACAATATTGTTGAAAAAAAAAAAAAAAAAATACCCGTCGCCATTACGATATCTTCAAAGACACTTTTTTTGAAACTAGCATCATGTGTGCTAGTTGCCCTTGGAAGAGAATGCCCTTGGCATTTGTACCGCTTTTGATCAAGTTTTGTTTTATTAATTTCAATTTCTATGTGTGTGTATGTATAATTATATTCTATGCCATTTGTAAATAAAACTTGATCGAACATGTTTAATAATGTATGGAGTATGGACTTAAGACTTATGAAAATGAGTACTTAGCTATTTGTATGAATATAGCAATTTAGTTAGGGCATTACGAATAACCAATGAGTTAATTGGTCAATTATGGCTCTGTGGGTTATTTTTGAGCAATGCCAAAAAAAATAAAAAAGTAGTTAATGAGTCTTAACTGACAAGCATTAACCAACAAATGGAAAAGGAGTTACTTCAGATTTTCAACAGTTAGTTGAAAGCCAAGATTTAACTGGCAATTGGCAGAGGTTGAGAAGAGGAAAAAGTTCAAATTATCTATGAGTTGGTAATGAGTATGGTGCACGGGTAGATTATACACTATACAGTCGTACCTGGCTACCTGATTATTAGAGAACTGAATATATGAGATACCTGGATATATAAGAACAATTTTCAGGTTAATTTTACCTCTCTATAAGGGAAAAATACCGCTTTATAAGAGAAACCTGGATATAAGAGAAATTCCCTTGAGTTCTCTTGTGTCAATGTTTTACTGTACTAGCAGTGATTGAGTTAGCTATCGGGACTATAAGGTTTTTTTTATGTTTCTTTGGCATGATTTTTATATTAGTCTCCTATTAGTAATATTCTGTCTACATAGGTTGTGATATGAAACAGAAAAAAAATAAAATATGTACCTAAAATATGTACTTGTAAAATACAGTCAAACCTGGATTTAAGAGAACTCAAGGGACCGGAGTTTTTTCTCTTATATGCAGGTTTCTCTTATATAGAGGTTATTTTCTTAATATTGAGGTGAACTTGACACTGAATTTATTCTCTTAAATCCAGATTTCTTTTATATACAGATTTCTCTTAAATCCATATTTCTCTTATATCCAGATTTCTCTTAAATCCCGATTTCTCTTACACTCAGGTTTGACTGAAATACTAAAAGACAAAAACAAACATATGTACCTACATAATTATGCACATACGAAAAAAACGTACAACACATCCTACTTGTAGATTCGCAAAAATAAAGCATGCCATGAAACTGAAATTTACTTACATGAATAGATACGCCGAGTCCGGGATTTTTATCGAGTGAAAATTAAAAGTTTTTCTTACGAAATTTCGAGTACTTTTTTTCCACAAAATCGAGCGCGGTGCTAACCGATGCAGGTTTCGACGGCAGAGAGCGAAATGATTGATAGTAAAACGTTTGTAAACACACCAGCCCGAAGTGTGCGTAACGTAAGATTCTACGCAAGTACGCAAGTCTCAAATGAGGAGAGAAGAGAAAAAGTTGTCTTAAGTTTTCCTCTCTTGAACAATAACGTTTCAATTTGATGTTGATTTGACATTCAGTGTTTTTTTTTTGTAAAAAAAGTCGGCATTTTGTTTTTGAAATATTGTACCTATCCAAAAAAAAAAAGTCAAACTTTCCTATGTGAAAAAAAAAAAAATATTTCTCTTCGGGCCATATTTTATAAAAATACTCTTTATAATAATAGTGGAAGGTAACCACCAGGCGAGGTTAATGCTCAAACGATTTTCTACCACCTAACTCTCAGAGTCTTATTATCATATATGGTCATAAACTCAAATTAATGAGGAAAAACTCATGCACATAAGACTCTGAGGGTTAGATGGTAGAAAATGCTTTGAGCATTAACCTCGCCTGGTTGTTACCTTCCACTAAAGAGTGTTATTATATTATTATTGTTATCCTTACTCGGCGCCAAAGGGGAGGTTCATATGACATCCTACATCTCGTTACCTGTACTTGGAAGTAATAAAATATCAAATATCACGAGTTTCTTACTCTTTTCCCTCAAATTAAATTTTCTTCTGCGGTTTCAAGCACCGAAGCAAGGTATCCTAAATTCCGCTTCAGCTTAGTTTTTTGTTGTTTTTTCCTAGCCTCTAGCCTTCCTCAGAAAACTTTTTCTTGTTTCCAGCACCATGATTCACACAATATTTAACTTATTGGGGGAACAGAAAAAGCAAGTGAAAAAGAGAAAGAGAAAGAGAAAGAGAGAGAAAGGGAAAATAATTTCCAGCACCATGATCCACGCAATATTTAACTTATTGGTAGAAGAGAAAAAGAAAGTGAAAAAGAGAAAGAGAAAGAGAGAGAGAAATGAAAAATAATTTACAGCACTTTTTCTTATTTCCAGCACCATGATCCACGCAATATTTAGCTTATTGGGGAAGAGAAAAAAAAGGAAAAAGAAAAAGAGAGAGAGAAAGAGAGAGAGAGAGATAGAGAGAGATAGAGAGAGAGAGAGAGAGAGAGAGAGAGAGAGAGAGAGAGAGAGAGAGAGAGAAAAGGAAATTAAATAAAAAAGAGAAGGAGACCAAGGAGATTGATCAGGGAAGAGAGAATTCTGAGGGTTAGAGAGAGAGAAAGATAGGTAGAAATCTCTTTCTACCTATCATACTAGCGTAACCATGAGAGTTGTATTGTAAATATGTCGGTGTAAAGAGTACAAGTAAATATTATCCTCGTACTGCTGAACATGAAAATAATAATCTCTGAAACTTGTAGTGGCGGAGTAAATAAGTCATAATAATTATAATATTTTTTAACAATAATAACAAATAGAAAGAAAAAAGAGACAGAGGTTATTTTTATTGCAATAATAATAAAAATAAAACAGGCTTATTTACACTTCCCAATAAGAACTATCGATTTTTTTGTGCCATGAGGATGAATTCATGCATTAGGTGGGATTCGATCCAAAATGCAGATAAGAAAAATTTCTACCCAGCTTGGATTCGAGCCCAGGTCGCCTAGCATGCAAGCCTAGTGCGCTACAGTCCGCTGCAATACTCGGCCACGGTTACTTCTCTAAATTATATATAATTTCTAACACAAAATAATATAATTATTTAGATCATTCACAGTTTAACGAACTAAAAAAGACAGATAAATGTGTAGAAACATAGATTCCCAAAAGAATGTCTGGCAGTAGAAACTGATAGTTAAAAAAAAAAAAAAACTGGATTCTTACAAGAAACGAATGTTGCACTCATGCAGAAAGGAACAGTCGGGTTATTGAGAAGCAACAAAAAAAACCTCCCCACTGCCAAGTGCTACAAATGTTGCTCTGATTTCATCTATATCCATTACCAGAAGACGGTGAGCTTTCTAATACATCATGCAAACATTTCATGCTCCAGATATCTCTGTTTGCTTTCCTGATAGCGTCTTCTCTTTGAGTCCTGCTCTCTCTTTTTCTATATCTCTCGTTCTTTTATTGTTACCTATGCCCTTGAATTTTTTTCTTCTAAAGATGAGTGTTTCGCAGCCTTTTTTATTTCGTAGCCATGAAACAGGAGCTACTATAGACGCTTGTGGTCTGTGTTGTAGCCTGCCCATCCCGTAGTATGCCTCCCCTCTGATGGGCGAGAAGTGACACAATACTTCCCATTTAGGTGCTGGGTCAACACGAGCGCACCGGAAGGTATCCCTTACAAAGAACCGTAACCAAATTTTGAATACAAATTTTTGTCGGCACGAGGGTTCGAACCGCATGGCAAGCGAGTGCTTAACCACTGAGCTATTCGTGTGCTCACCTTCTTCTATCTTCCTCTATCTAAATGTTCCTACTCGTTCTCTTTTTATTTTCTGACAGATGGATCTTCGTGCCAATTTCTTTGATTTCTTTCTCTTCTCTGACTTTTTCTGCATCTTCCTCTTTATCTTCTTCATTCCCAAGCTGTGTCTTTTACTGTTTTTTTCATATATAATTACTTCTAACTGTTCCTCGTCTTTCTCTTTCCATTTTCCTTTCTGATGCATCTTATTACTGTCATTTTCTCTTATTCCTATCTCTTCTCTGACTTTTTCTGCATCTTAATCTTTATCTTCTTCATTCCCTAGCTATGTCTTTTATTGTTTTTTTCATCTTTTTTGCTTCTTTCTATTTTCATTTTCCTTTCTCATGTCTCTTTGTACTGTCGATTTCTCTTATTTCTATCTCTACTATGAGTTTTTTTGTTGCATTTTTCTCTTTATCTTTCTCATTCCCAATTATGTTTCTTGTAAACGATGCATTGCGTCAATGTGTAATAACGTTCTACATAAACTGTCTATTAATGAGTTCCTAATATGATTATTATCATCAAAAGTAGTTGTTGTCTAATCAATGGTAGAGGTAAATTCCAGAAAAATAAGAGAAAACACGTATGGGAATAATATTAAACCCCAATAAACAAGACATAATATAATCTCAATGTTTGACCAAGTGAAATCGGAAATACAAATAGTGCTTGTAACTATACTGGACATTACAGGGTGGAAATTGGTATGGCAATATTTTTTCTTCTCCAATTTAATGAGAGAATCTAAGCGAACCCCAAAACATTTAGGAGAGCTTTACATGCTTCGAAAAGGCATATGAAGATTTTTTTTTTGTAAATCAACCACTCTGAGATGCCTGAGATGTTTTATAACATCTCATCATTAACCATTTTTTTTACTTTCTATTACCTATAAGGTATAGAAAGTATTGTTTTCGGTAGATGTTTTTTCTCAATCAGTTCAGTAGAAATCAAATGACACAGTAATTATGTAGAAATAAAATAAAAAAACCCCAGTTTTATATATGTTGCAGGCCAAACTGTTTTTCAGGATAAACTTGTATATCCTAGGACAAACTAGTTTGTCCTAAGGGCGTCCGGATAAACTAGTTTATCCTAGGCCAAACTAGTTTATCCTAACGCACTTAGGATAAACTAGATTTTCCGGATTGAAATGTTTATATTTCAGTCCAAACTAGTTCGTCCTAGGACAAACTAGTTTATCCTAGGCACAACTGATTTTCAAATAATAAAAGAAGAAAATGAATTAAAATAAAGGTAAATGCAAAAGATAAGTAAGTGTTGTGTTATTTATCCTGGGCAAAACTGAATAAAAGAATGAATTGAATTAATGTTAAGTGCACGTAAAAGAAGTCTATTTGTTGTTACAATATGTATTGTGCTATAGTGACATTTTGAGTTGCACAAGATCTTCTTTTTCTTACATAGGCATCTATCAGTTGAACAACTTTTTGCACAACTGCACCTGACAAATTCTTGTCCTCTCCCCACAGAATGTTTAATTGCTGCCGATCGTAATGGATTTTCTTTCTCATTGTCCACATCTCCTTGGAGGAGACCATGTTTCGTGCCTGTTTTGTAAAGCCCATCATCAGTTACTTGAAGAACAATACCAATGATGTTTCTGAGCTATCCTCTTCCTTTTTTTTTTTTTTTTTTTTTTTTTTTTAAGTGGGGTTTAACGTCGCTTTCAACTGCCATGGTCATATCACGACGGGGGTTTTACCCTCCATTCGCAGGAAACTCACAAACCTGCTACTCACATTGACCTCACCCAGCCTGAGTGGGGCCGGGAAAAGCCAGCGTCACGAGAATTAGAATTTGAATGGTCACCCATCCAAGTCTTAACCTCGCTGGATGTCGCTTAACTTCGGTGTTCTGAAGGGAACCGGTGTATTCAACATGCCATCGACGCTGGCTATCCTCTTCCTTTATCTACTTCGGGTATAGGCACAGTAACATTATCTTCTACTTTGGTTAGTTGGTGTAACTTATCAGAGGACAACTTCATCCTTTTAGCTTGTTTCTCCAAATTCTCTTGAGCTCTTTTGCGGGCGTTTTCAATACGCTCTGATGCAAGCTTCTCAGTATCATGATGTTCGTCAAATACTTCTAATGTGTCTCCTTCTTAGAATTTCTAATCTCAAAACTTCTTCCAAAAAATTCTGTCTCCACTGCTTTTGATCCACAACACTTTGAATAGGAAGGTGGTTAAAAAAAGGCGAAATAGGGAATTACACAAATTTATAGAACAAAATATTTTTATAAATAGGCATAAAAAGGAAAAGAAACACTTGTCGATCCAGGCACAAGACTCACGGAAAACAAATTGTAACTGAATAAAAGTTCATCGAGATCACATGTGCCGTGTGCCAGACTAGTTGAGACAGGTTCCTTTGTCAGCATCATGAAATTTACTGTAAAATCAGTTGTGCCAAGGATAAACTAGTTTGTCCTAGGACGAACTAGTTTGGACTGAAATATAAACATTTCAATCCGGAAAATCTAGTTTATCCTAAGTGCGTTAGGATAAACTAGTTTGGCCTAGGATAAACTAGTTTATCCGGACGCCCTTAGGATAAACTAGTTTGTCCTAGGATATACTAGTTTATCCTAAAAAACAGTTTGGCCTGTAACATATATACATTATACAGTGTCGGATGTTGTAACTCATTATAGAGCAATTCCTTAAATAAATTTCTTTCTCTCTCACAAAACTTGTTTTGTAATATGTAATAAATTTCTAAATTGAAGTTTATTTTCTGCAGTGACACCCTATATGAAACAAATATTATTGGGATTCTTGAAATGTTTTCCACAAATGGCTTTGCTATGAGTGTGATCAATAGGTAATAATAAAAATGTTGGGTAAACCGTTTGTATCTCAATACAGAATAGTGTTGAAATTATCTCTTGAAAAGTATCGTCGATGGCACGTTGAATACACTAGTTCTAGTTTTATCACTGAAGTTAAGAAACGTCCAACAATGTTGGGACTTGGACGGGCAACCATTCAAATTCAAACCCTAGTTATGCTGGCTCATCCCAACACTGGCCAAGTGAGGTTAATAAGACTAGCAAGTTGGTATGTTTCCAGCGAATGAAGTGTTATAACCACTAGACATCATCTTAGCAGTTGAAAGGGACGATAAAACCCCAAACAAAAATAATAGTTAGTGTATTAAAAACATCTTTTTAATACTATATGTAATATATTAATTAACATTTTGTTGTTTTAAAGTCTCTTTCAACTGCATGGTCATATCACGACGGGGGTTTTAACCTCCAATTGCTGGAAACACAAACCAGCTACTCAAATTAACCACACCCAGCCTGAGTGGGGAAATAGCTAGCAACACGAGCGTTTGATATTGAATTGAAGAGTCACCCATCCAAGTCCTAACTTCGCTGGATGTTGGTTAAGTTTAGTGACAAAACGAGGACTGGTGTATTGAACGTGTTATCGAAGCTGGCTAATCTTTTCTATATTTAAATATAAATTAACATTTAAAATAATGTAGGTAGTTTTCTCTTTGAACCTAACATGGACTACAACTTTTGTCATCAGTTTGGCTACAACACCTCTCAGGTGTTCGTCTATCTAATGCTGTCCTTGCTGTTACTGGCACCGGGTAAGATACAGCAGGATAACTGAAAATACTTAAAAAGCGTCTAATAACATTTATGTATATCTATACAATTTATACCTTCTAATCCATTAATAATTTGAAAGACAATTTCTTCATCCCGTCAAACAAAAATTCAAATCAATTTAAATTTCAAATCAATCAATTTCATTTCTGTAATCAAAATGACACTGTCTGAAATTCTTGTCAAACTTTTCGTTGGTTCAAAGTACATGGAAACAACTAACTTTACCTATTCTTTACACTCTGCCAGGTTGTCTATTAGTATCAGGCGTTCTTCACACCTCAGCCGAGATATTTAATAAGTTGCAATACCTATTTATGTAAAGGTATATACGAGGTGCGGCCGGTGCTAAGGAGCTGCAGCACCCCCAGATGGAAAAGAAGAAGAAAGGATTTTTTCAAGTCCTAGCTCTTACACAGTGAATATCATCACACATTAAATTTATAGAATAAATATTGCATAATAATTATTATGATTGACATGGTAAACAAACTCAAACTCTATTTAAATACTGAAAGACCAACATTATAGATCCCATTTCAGTCTGTTGTATGTGGCAGCACCCCCAAAACATTTACCAAGCGGCCGTGTCTGGTATATACAACTGTTTCTTCTTTTCATCCTCTTAAGGTGGCGAGAATCACCGAAGGCATAGCAATATTGGCCATGATAACTACCCAAGATTCAACTCTATGCCCAAACCTTGCATACGACTGAAGAATACCATCACGTATCAGCAGCCAATCTGTGTGAAAGTTAATGGAAACTTCGACAAGCCAAGTGAGGACAATTGTAAGGGGCCTTTCAAAGATTTGTGTCCCGAGTTTAACAAAGCTAGTTGTGAGATGTGAGTCAGTTATTTTTTTATTATTATCTACTCTTATTTTGACATTTTCATGTCTTTGCTCTGGCACATAACCAAAATTATGTAACGAAATTATGTAACGAAATTATGTGACGAAATTATGTAACGAAATATTAAATTATAAAAAGAGAGAAGAGAAAAAGTATGTGTCATGCGCACAATAACGAAATATTAAATTATAAAAAGAGAGAAGAGAAAAAGTATGTGTCATGCGCACAATACGAAATTTGGTCAGTTAAGTTTTAGACCTTGAATAGTAAAGATGAAAATGTCCCAATGGTTGCAGACTCGTATGCAAGCGTTTTTAGTTTGGGTGAGTGAGTTTTATATTTTATTGTTAATATTTACTTTTCATGTTTTGAACAAATGTTATATCTGAACTGGCAAGCTCCGGCTAAAATTAAGGTACCTACTAATAAATTTTTTGTGTGAAGTTTATTTTCTTTGTTTGATTTTTCGGCACGTAAAAAAAAACAGTACCTCAAGTTGCAGTATGTCTCTTGGATTATAGTAATAAGTTCGGCCGGCAATGTGAATAAATGTTTTCCTCTACAACTTGGTTCCATTTTTGCAGTTAGTCATATTGAGACAGTTCTAGAGTTCACCTTCAAAATAATGTTTCTAACATGTCTATCAACCTGTTATTTCCTTTCGATCCTAAAATACTAAAGACATGAGCCAGCTAGATATAGACTTGACAGGTGATAGGAAGTGTTTTCCCAGAAAGACAGAAAGTAACCTTGCAGCAAGCTTTGCTTCTATACACGCTCAAAAAAACGTGATTAGAAAGACTGAATCCTATTAACTGTAAACGTGAATAGCCTTGAATTATTGTACCTCGATCAAGTAAACATTCAGGACGTTTGATGTAGCTAGGTTGTAGTCAATCGTCCTGTTATTGTCAATTATCGTGCTTGCAAAGTAAGCGTACATCATTCTTATTTAGGAAGTACGCTTTTAGTATGTCGGATTTTCATTATAATACGATAGATTTTCAATTTAATATATTTTTTTTACCTTTTTCAGGTGGCAGGACAAACCATGCTGTCGACTAAAGTACAAGGCCATAGGCTCCACTTGGATGGAGATATTTTACACCATGCAGTACGGCCCAAACGATTTCAAGAACGGACCGATTTATGATATCATCGAGGTACATCGATTTATCAAGTTGTATAACGGTGCTTTTGCTTATGCTGATCAGGAGGATTGGCCAAAAAACGGTGAGTCAATACTCTGATTTGTGAAAAATTCTTCTGGAAATTCTTTTGTAACGGTAACATTGCAAAAGCACATTAAATGAGTAACACCAGGATTCTCTCGAATATTTTATAATAAAGGAAAAATATTTGTTTCAGTCTTCAATACAACCCATGCACTTAAAGAATTTGGATTTTTATTTTCTCTTTGACTCTTAGAAATAAGAAAACATCTTTATTTGATTAAAAAATATTTTTTTGTTGTTGTTGTAAATTTATACTCAAGTTAAGACGTGTTCTCATTTATATCATCATTGTACTTGACAAAACCTGCAAATATGAGAAAGAAACTGGCAATTCAATTTATGTTTCCTCTATTTCAAGTAATCTTATCTTGACCTCACATTTCAGTTCAGAGTTCCACACAAGAGCGCGGTCTAAACTGGACTGTAATCGGTGTTTTGAGTCCTCCAATCCCACCTATGCCAGGTCCGGGACTTTGCGAAGACCCCGCTGACAATCGCTGCTCCACAAATGGTTCAATGTACCAGTACGTCGTGTCATCGAACTTCAGTCAAGGCTTTGAAGATATCAGGCTACACGTCAACCGATCGAGTTGGGAGGTCACTTTAAACGCAACAGAATCAATCTCCTACGGCCTCAGGTGTATCAAAATGATAAGCAATAACTATGTGGTGCCCGCTTGTCAGATCCTGTTTGTGCGAAATGCCCTCTTTTTCGGTAGGCGTTATGATACCAGTTTCATTTATTTGGAGGCAAATATCTTTCGTCCACCTAACATGACGAATAATTCAGACTATTCTCTCAGATATGCCTACTGGTCCGAGGAAGACCCTATGACTAGAGATGTGAGAACTGGCACAGGTCCTGCCACTGCTGGTGGTGGCTAGGGGAATCATTTCTCATCATAGGGTGGCGTCATCGTGAACGATGGTAGCCAGACAGTGGAGGAATGACTCAGCAGTTCTACCACTGTCTTTACAATGGGGCTGATAATTGACCAGGGCCCCCAGAACCAAGCCAATGCTGGTCTCCTTCCTGTTTATAGTCCTCCAGCCAGACTGTCATTTCTCATACCTTTTCTTTTTCAATACCTGTTGAAATTGAAAAAGATGAAATTAATCCTGCAGTAAATTGCAAAATAATAATCTTCTCTCATTCATGTTACTGGTCAAACAACATATTAGTGTCTTGTAGACGTTCAGCTTTGTCTTACTTGTCAAAATAGGCACGGTTACTGTCGATTACCTCTCTAGAGTAGTTCACTAATGGTGGCGCTTGTTTTCTATTCTTTATTGACCTGGGCCTTGGTACAAAAAGCTATCTCACTCTCATAATACCCAAATCTCCCTTTCAACCGCACTCTGACTGGGAAGTTTTTTATTATTATTTTTTTTTTTTTACACTTTTTTTTTAAAGCAATCAACAACATTAACAAATTAATAATAATAAACTAAAAAAACTTAGAAATATGTACAAAAAAAATAAAGAACATTATTAATTTTTAATTACAATTGTTTTGTGATCCGGGGCGAAGTTAATGCGTAATTTGGGTAAAGAACACAATTGGGTTATTTGAACGAAATTTGGCGATTTCGAGAGTAAGAGTGCTTTCTGGAATAAAAGCTAGCTCTCAAAGTTACGTGGAATTGTAGGTACTCGTTTATTTGAAAGTTTTGAACTGCCTTTTGATCTTCTGGGGCTGATATTTTCATACACACTGACTTCTTTTGATTGACAATAAGTCACTCCTATTTTTTTGTATCCTTTGTATGGTATGGATATACCTGCAACACCAAATTGGAAGTTAAAAATAAGAACCCTACAAAATAAGATATTTATTAATAAGAAATTACTTGAATAAATAAATCACAAATATAAGAAAAATACTTTTACTTTGCCTTTTCCCAAACCTACTTAGGGTTTCCACTTCTAAATTTAAGCTTTTATTACCACCATTCTTAAAGTTTTAATAGATATAAGTTTTATATTTGATGTTATAAATTATAATCAATAAATAAAACTTTAATTGTTTTTGTTATGCATTTCAATGTTCGATTTCTATGTTTATTTTCAACGGTAGTTTTTGCGGGGGATATCAATCTGTTTTAAATGGTTACCTAGGTTTGACGACGAGGACATTATACATGGTGTTGTAGATATGCATTTACGAGAACTACGGTAGAAAAAAAACATTATAAAGCTTTCCAATAGGGTATGGTAGGTTATCTATATTTTTCAAAATGTCAAGACCAAATTTACCACATTAAAAAAATGACAGAATGAGATCAGGAGATGTTCGAGTTCCTGGGTGTGATAAATTATGCAACAGCAGCAGAATTGTTTTCTCCCGAAAACACATTGGAATGAACGGACGGGTCTTGCCAGGAAGGGCTTGATTCACAATATACAGTTATTTCAGAATCTTGGGGTTTTACTATTTCAAGCTTCAATCCAGTGTTTCCAGTTGAGAGCAGGGCTAGAATCAGACCTAATTGAAATAATTAAAGGAAGGATTGGTTGATATCCGAGATAAACATTTAGCAACGATATTGTTCTTTCCTTTCCACAGCAAATATAACTTAAAAATTGTCCAATGGAGTCAAGTTGACGCAACTGCCGATGCCGTGAGGAATCTTTCATATTATCCTATTGAAAAACAAATTTTGACATTTTGAAAAGCAAATGTCAAAGGCTTTTGATCTGTGTAGCTGTAGATACAGAAATCTCTTCCTTCCAAAAAAAGAATGGTGGGTATAAGAATGAGATAAGAATGGTTGGTAAAAAGAGAACTGCAAGAAAACGTTATAAGTCACACACTCATTCAGGTTTTGGAAATTTTAGTACAACATCGACTTTTTCAGCTAGCTAGAGAGTCTTGGAAACAACATGACCCAGGAATTTCAATTCAGGAGCTTGGAAAGTGCGCTTTTCAACATTAATTACAGTTGACAAGGTTTTTTGTCACCTAGATAGTACTCAACAAACAATTTCTAGTGTCTCTCATGGCTTGTCAACTCAAAAAATTGAGGGTTTTTTTTTTTTTTTTTTTTTTCACTACTTGGTGCAAAACACCTGAAAGAGGTGATTTCAGAAAGTGAATCACTTGATGCAATTTGTAGTGCTTGGCATGCTACAAATGTTGTTCTGATTTCATCTATATCCATTACCAAAAAATGGTGAGCTTTCTAATACATCATGCAAACATTTCATGCTATAGATGATTATCTTTGTTTGCTTTCCTGATAGCGTCTTCTCTTTGAGTCTAGCACCCTCTATCCCTCTCTCTTGTTCTTTTATGCGCTTGCCTCTTCCTCTAAATGTTCCTCTTTATTTTCTTGCTGTTTTCTAGCTGATGGCTCGTCCTGTTGCCAGTCCTTCTTACTTCTGAACTTTTTTGCATCCTTTATCTTCTAAGCTATGTCCCTTACTGTTCTTTTCCTCTGTATTTATTGCTCTGTGTTTAATTTATTTTTTCTTACTCATTCGTCTTCCTGTTGAATATTAATTTTATTTAATTTCTGTCTCTTCTCTGACTGTTTCTCCTCTTGTTCTAATTGGTTGTCCGTACGTCTAATATGTATATTGGTTGTCAAGTGGTTAAGGCGCATGTTTGGTAGTCCAGGTATCGTAGATAATTAGGGATCCGTTGCGTTGGTTTCAATCCCATCCAGTTCATGAATTCATCCTCAATTACTTAAGACTTTGACCCATAATATTGGCATCAAAATAACTACTGAAATCTCTTTGGTTCTAATCGGGTAGTATAAAGAAGTGTCTATTATTATAATAATTATTTTTTCTCTTACTATTCCTTTTTCATGATAGGTAATTTACATAAACTTGGTGGTTTTCGTATAAATTCAATATCACAGTCGATCTTGAATATTTTTTGTTCGATGAATTGATTTAATACATAGTAACATTTTAAACAGACTGTTTGTAGTGTTTGTTAATGCCTTCCTATTATGAAATTACAATCACCAGAGACAAGTTCCAGAAAAATCTGAATAAACACTTTGCGGAAATAATAAAAATCGTAATAATCAGTCACAATATGCAATATAATTTCAATTTTTAACCAAATGTAATCGGAAATATAACTGGTGCTTCAAATATGTATACAGGATATTACAGGGTGGAAATTGGTAGAGCCTTGAGTATTTTTTGTTTGTTTGTTCGTTTATTTTAATGAGAGAACCTCAGTGAACCCCGAATCATTTTAGAAACCTCGCAGATCATTACAGACTAAAGACGATAAAACAAAAGCAAAAGGCTAAAGCAAAATCCTCGGGTCTTTGCTTCATTTGTCTTTAGTTTGAGTCCCACTTCATCTTAATTCTCTTGTCTTTTAGTATTGCCTTTACCTACCTATATAAATAATACCTACACTTGGAGCTGTTTTATCCAAATAGAAGTTTTTACTGATTGTTTTCTGACCTCTTTGCCTATTTTTTTTTTTAATTGTACACTGGATTAATCTGGAAATATTTTTTTTAAATAGTTGTTGATATTTGCTTCTATTATTTTATTAGCATAATACAACCTGTTTGGAAAATATTATTGAGATTCTTGCAATATGCAATATTTTTCCCACAAATTTAATGGCTTTGCTATGAGTGTAATCAATCAATCATAAAATAATATAAAAAAAACAGTTGTTGGAAAAACCATTTGGTCATAAATGCAGAATAGTTGTTTTCAAATCATCTCTTGCCAGCGTCGTTGGCACATTAAATACGCGTCAGTTCTTGTTCTGTCACTAAAGTAAAGCAATGTCTAGGAAGTTAGGACTTGGATGCTGGCTATTTCCGCCCCAATCCAGGCTGGGTGAAGTTAATATGAGTAGCTAGTTTCCAGTGAATGAAGCGTTATAACGTCTGTTTCGATATGACATTAGCAGTTGAATAATAATAAAACAAAAAAAATCAAACATGACTGTATTTGTTGTTTTGCCCACTGATTTTTTTTAAAACTAAATAAATTGAAATATTGTAGGTGATTTTTTTTTTTAATTTGGGTCTAACGTTTGAACCTAACATGAACTACAACTTTTGTCATCAGTTTGGCTACAACACCTCTCAGGTGTTCGTCTACCTACTACTGTCCTTGCTGTCCCTGGCGCCGGGTAAGATACAACAGGATAACTTAAAATACAAAAAAAAAAAAAAAAAAAAAAAAAAAAATACTTAAAGCTTTTGAAATAAAACTAAAAATATGAAAAACAAAATTTCAGTGTTGGGTGCTCTAGACTTCTAGAGTGCCGTAAGCAAGGACCACCTTTTAGTTAGGACAAAACCTGTTTATATTGTTAATATTACTTCCATTGCTTTCAATATTTATGCAGGGTGAGCCATTTCAAAGAGAGCCATTTCTTCTTTTTTCCTCTTAAGGGGGCGATAGTTACTCCGGTCATAAGGGCGCTGGTCATGATAACTACCCAAGATACAAAGCTATGCCCAAACCTTGCATACGACTGAAGAATACCATCACGTATCAGCAGCCAATCTGTGTGATGAATAATGGAGTCTTAGATCAGCCAAGTGTGGACAATTGTGAGGGGCCTTTCAAAAATTTGTGTCCGGAGTTTAACAAAGCTAGTTGTGAGATGTGAGTCGTTTTTTTCTATTTTGTAATAAATTTCTGGAAAGTAATGTGTGTGTTTTAAGAAAACAAACTACATATATTAACATTTTCTAAGATAAAATATACCAAAAAATAATGCTCCATCTCTGAGGATCCTGGCACAGTGTCCATCACTGGTGTAGAATTTCCTAGCTAAATGGCTTTATATTTCAGGAGAAAATATTGGTGAAGTTTTTTTTTTTTTTAATGTTGGATCTGGTGTCCTGTAAAATAGTGGCTGTAAAATTTTGATGAGTTGATATATTACACAGCATTTAAACCTCAGCTAAGACCTGCATGTCGGAGGTTACTTTATCGACCCCCCCCCTTAAGGTCGATACAGTAAATGTTTGCTTACTATGCCCATTAATGGTATGGATAGCGTTTAGGTAGTATGCAATGCAGGTATGTTGGATTTTTATGATGTGAAAGATATTCTGAATAATCTTTTTCATAGGGCGGATTTCATAGACGTTTTTCTAATACCTCTGTGGAGCAAGACAGTATAGATTTTGCGTATTGTCTTAGATGGGAAAAATCTATGCTCAGTCATGACTTAAATTCTCAATTTTATCTATTAATCTCGCCCCTAGTTATTACCTATATTCTTAGGTGGAGGAACAAATTCCTTCCACCTCACTCCCAAAGTGATGTGGTAGAAAATGTTTTAAATTAAATAATAGCCTCGCCAAGTGGTTACCTTCCAACCTTCCACTAAAGGGTCTATATCATTCCCTCAGGTGGAATAACCGATCATGTTGTCGGCTGAAGTATAAGACCAGTGGCGCCACTTGGATGGAGATATACTACACTTTGCAGTACGGCCCTAACGATTTCAAGAATGGAACAATATTTGATATCATCGAATTCCATCGATTTATCAAGGTGTATAAAGGTGCTTTTAGCTATGGCAGAGATCAGGAGGATTGGCCAAAAAGTGGTGAGTGATTTGAGGGAAATTCCATCCGTGTTTTGAAATGGTAACATTGCGAGAGCGAATTAGATGAGTAATACAGAGATTCTCTCAAATATTTATAATATAGGAAAAATGATAGCATCCCAGTCTTGAATGTTCCCCACTTAAAGAATTTGGATTTCTATGTTTTTCGTTGCTTACACTAGTCCCTGTTATATAATTGTTAATATCTAAGGAAAATGATTGTGAACTATTAATACATTTAAATTGTTAGTCATATGAAGAAGACTTTTTCATATTTTCATCATCCGGGTTCATGACAACACCTTTAAATACAAAAAGAATCTTTGTAGGGATTAAAGTCGTTAAAGACATAGGTATAGGAAATTTCACGTCAATTTCACATAATCCTGTCTTCAACATTTCAGTTCAGGATTCCACACAGGAGCGCGGACTGAGCTGGACTTTAGTCAGTGTTATGAGTCCTCCACTTCCTCCTTTGCCTCCGGGTCCGGCACTATGCCAAGACCCTGCTGACAATCGCTGCGCCCTGAATGGGCCGATACACAAGTACATCGTGACATCGAACTTGAGTCAAGGCTTTCAAGATATCAGGTTACACGTCAATAGATCGAGTAACGAGATCAAATTTAACGCGTCAGAATCCGTCTCCTACGGCCTCACCTGTATCAAAATGATCAGCGATAACTTTGTCATCCCCGCTTGTCAAATCCTGTTTGTGCGACATGCTATTTTTTTCGGGAAGACTTATGATACCAGTTTCGTTTATCTGGAGGCAAACGTATTTCGTCCGCCTAACGCGACGAATAATTCAGATTATGCTCTCAGATATGCCTACTGGTCCGAGGAAGACCCTTTTATTAGAGATCTAGGTACTGGAACTGGCTAGTTTCAATACCCACTTGCGATCATTTCTCATTTCTTTCTTCTACAATTTTACAAAAGGTCGTCATCCTCCAAGAAATAG
Source organism: Bactericera cockerelli (assembly GCA_024516035.1). Classification (NCBI taxonomy): domain Eukaryota; kingdom Metazoa; phylum Arthropoda; class Insecta; order Hemiptera; family Triozidae; genus Bactericera; species Bactericera cockerelli. The sequence goes on from CM044957.1 coordinate 6,865,083, forward strand.
CAAAATTAATATTCTTTGACTCAACATTTTCCCAAACCTGAGTTCTGCGTTGATTTGATAAAGTCTTGTTCTCCACTTTTTTACCTCTCAAGTATTCCTCTACTCTAAAAAATGACAGATTTAATCTTTTACCGCCACCATTTTTAAAGTTTTATTCGATATTTTTTTAAATTAATTTTTTTGAAAACACAATTAAAAATTAGATTTTTGGTCTTATTGACTTTTGATACATCCTAGATATATTTGTGTATGACGTTACTTTATTTGTTAGACATAATACAACTCTTCCAAATCTTCGGAAATGGGGCAAGCACCAATAACGCTTGCCCAGTGTTGCCATCATGACGATTTTCTCGTCATATTTGACGATATTTTAACTCTCTTGACGGGAAAAAAAATGTTTTGACGGTTGACGATAGTTTTTGACGATATTTTCTTATAGTTGACGGTTTTTTGACGATTTCTGTGGAAAGCTATGGACATAAATCCATCCGTTAAAATTGGATTATTTGAATCGATTTTTTCGTTCCCGCTGTTATTTTCCTCGTGTGAACACGCCCTATTGTTTACATTTTAATGTGTAGGTTACGTATTACGTAGGTGTAGCCTGTAGACGCGACATTATGCGGCGTATGTACTATGTAATTATGAGCGCATCGAGATCTTTTATATTTGTGAGCATTGTTTCTCGGTCACCGAGCCGCCAGGTCTCCGGTACTCTAGACTCTGTAAAATGAATCCCACAAAAAACTACCGTTAAAAAAAGGGCCAAGTTCCAGAACAGAACTATCCAAAAAGGTTTCGCCAATGAATGCAGTGATATCTTGTTTGCGGCCAAGTTATCTTGGTACTAAACTATTTCTTTTATTAAACCCCGTTTTCTGAGTTCCTCATTTGATATGTTTTTAAACGCAAACTATCCTCTAACTTGGCCAGTGTCGCTCCTTGTGATGGTTATATTGTTATTCTGTACCTATACATATAGTCGTAATATTCAATACAACCGATGTCATAAAACTGGCCAAGTTAGAGGATATTTTGCGTTTAAAAACATACCAAATGAGGAACTCAGAAAACGGGGTTTAATAAAAGAAATAGTTTAGTACCAAGATAACTTGGCCGCAAACAAGATATCACTGCATTCATTGGCGAAACCTTTTTGGATAGTTCTGTTCTGGAACTTGGCCCTTTTTTTAACGGTAGTTTTTTGTGGGATATCATTACTTTTTGTAAATGGTTCGTTTCCCAGCACGTTTCATTATTTTTTATTAAAAATTTCAAGATTATTCACTTTAATATGCTCCCTAAAACGACACTGATTGACAGCAGAAATAGTGCGAAAGTGCCGGTTTTCAGATTTTTCCCTATACTTTTACAATGAACCCTAGCACCATACTAAATTTCAGCTTTGTAGGTAGTAGGGAAGTGCCTCATAATTTATATGCATAATCGAGATACTTCCTTCCTAAAATAACACAGTTTAACAGCATGATAAGTGCGAAAGTTCCGGTTTTCAGATTTTTCCCAGTATTTTTACAATAAACCCTACCATTATACAAAATTTCAGCTTTTTAGGTAGTAGGGAAGTGCCTCATAATTTATATACATAATATAGTGCTCCCTAAAACGACAACGTTAAACAGCAGAAATAGTGCGAAAGTGCCGGTTTTCAGATTTTTCCCTGTACTTTTACAATAAACCCTACCATCATGCAAAATTTTAGCTCTCTAGGTAGTAGGGAAGTGCCTCATAATTTAGATCCATAATCGATTATATATATCCTCCGTAAAACGACACCGTTTAACAGCATGATAAGTGCGAAAGTTCATGTTTTCAGATTTTTCCCAGTACTTTTACAATAAACCCTACCAGTATACAAAATTTCAGCTTTTTAGGTAACAGGGAAGTGCCTCATAATTTATACACATAATATAGTATAGTTCCTCCCTAAAACGACACCTTTTAACAGTTTTTAGAACTTTTTCAGTTTTTTTCCCTGTACTTTTACAATAAACCCTACAATCATGCAAAATTTCAGCTTTCTAGGTAGTCGGGAAGTGCCTCATAATTTTGATGATCTGTCAGTCAGTCAGTCAGTCAGTCAGTATCAAAATCGTAAATTTCAAAATTACATTCCTCTGAAAGTTTTTTGCATAGAGTCTTTAAATTTTCAATGTCTTTTTAATGATATTAGGACAATCTCTGTTCCAAATTTCATATCTCTATGATCAATTGAACCGAAGATATGAGGGTGTGAAAAACCGGGTGAATCGGTTCGTGTAAAGATACACTGCCGTGCTTGCTGGAACTTGGCCTGGCGCACTGCCGTGCGCTCAGATTTTGAAATTTAATTTTTTTCAAAGTTCAAACTCATTTCAGTTAATTTTCCCTTTGGTTACTTCTAAACTTTTATGTGTTTTAGTGATAAAATGTAAGTGTAAACTGAGTAAATACTGTAAATAGTGTAGCATGGTTTGGTGTAGGTACTGGGCATGAAGTTTTCACAGTGGTAAATCGGATAATATTGTTGACGACTTTTTTAACGATTTTTTTTTCTTCCTTGACGATTTTTTGACGAGATTTTTGCTACGCCATGACGATTTTTTTTTAAATCTGTTGGCAACACTGCGCTTGCCGCATTTCCCCTCTGAATTTCAATTGAGATTCTTTGAATAAAATAAGTTGCTGCAGCACTTGATCCAGTTTTTTCTATTAATCTTCTTATATGTTAAAAATTATGTTAAAAATCTTTGTGTATGTTAAAAATTACAATCAATAAATAAAACTTTGATTGATTTTCGTTAAATGCACTCATTGTTTGATTTCTCAGTTTATTTTTACAAATTCCATGGCTCGATTTATACAATTATGCCTTTTTTCTCAGCTATGTATGTAAACTTGTACAGAGTAACTGAAATCACCTGACTATTATCTTTGTCTCTAGGAAATCGACACAAATAAAGGACGCCTAACAGGGTTTGCATTAGAAATAACATTCAGCTATAAGAATGTCGAAGTACACTCTGTATTTCGAAAGAAGAAATCAGATGTTGCAAAACATTCTGACATTAGCACGTGAGAAACAAAGATTTTTGGGAATATATTTTGGTAACAGTGGTCCCCATCCTACCAATATTTTGTAAACATATTAATCCACAACCAGGTACAATTATCTTAGGAGGCGTCATAATATTATGTAAATAAAAATTGTATTAAATAAAGAATAAAATCAAATCAAATCAAAATCCACTTCCGATTTCTTGTTTACGAAATACGTACAGAGCATAGTAATACCAGAACAAACCAAACTCAACCATGAGGAATAGGTTAAACAGTGGCGATCCTAAGAAGGTTTTGGAAAAGGCAAAGTGAAAGAAGTGGTATATGATTTCTCAACCCTCGTTTCGTTTTTGTGTCCGAATCATCCATGCCATTAGATTGAATTTTCCCAATGATGAGCAACTTTCACTGCTGCATCTGGTTCAGAACATATAATAATAATAATGAATATATTTGTTTCTCTAATATACATTTAATATTCTAATTTTCCCTCTAAGTACTTAGAGTACTTTTAGGGATTTTTTTATTTAATTTATTTTTCAACTCATTACTATCGACCGTTGAATCCAATTAAAAAAAAAAAAACAAAAATATGGTAAAAAAAGGTTAACTTGAAAAATTCCTAATAACACCTTCAAAAAATACAAATGTAAACAAACAGCAACCGCTGCACCGGACGATCAACCTGTACTACGGGCGGTGGACAACGGGAGTATCTGGTGGATTGTGAAGTTAGCAAGAAGTTTTAAAGTAAAAATGCTCACTTCACAACAGTCAAAATCCGGTGGGGAAAAAATCTTTTATTTTTCCACTGGCGGTGGATTCTCATCAACCGTTCGACCGGTTCCTTTGCCGATGTTGAAAAAACTCCCGGATGGTGTTTGAAGATTTGAACATAGACTGGAGGTGACTCATACTCTGGATGGGCCCACATTCACATTTCTCATCATCGGAGAGGCCTACTCCTGTTCTTAGACTTTTCCATGTTGGAGAGTGTAAAACCGTGCACTGGTAAAGTGGTTAACGCGCTAGTCTGGAAATCCAGGTAGCGTAGGGATTCGTTGGTTTGAATGTCACCCAGTGCATGAATAGTTCCTCATTAATCTGAGCGCACGGCAGTGCGCCGAGCCAAGTTCCAGCAAGCAGGGCAGTGTATCTTTATTTGAATTTATGACCACATAATATTAAGACTCTGAAGGATAGTTGGTAGAAAATGCTTTGAACATTAACCTCACCTGGTAGTTACCTTTCACTAAAGAGTGTTATTATTATAAATTCCTTAACCAGTACCTGCTATTCCATCTCTCAAGTTTGGGTCCTCGGCGTACCAGTAGGCATATCTGAGAACATAATGAGAGAACATAGGCATTCTCTACCACCCAACTCTGCGTATTATTATCGTGTTACATCTCAAACACATACATATATGAAGAAAATAAGATAAAATTCCATGCCTTGATTTTCCGTTTCCGGAATGGCATGGGTGTAAAGGTAAAGTGCCCTGAAGTAGTGCAAAAGTAGTTCCAGGGCACGATTTTAACTTTTTTTTAAGCCTTGGTTGGAATTTGAACTTGCGTCCTTCTGCGTACGAGTCGGATGCCTCAATTACTGAGCCACGTATTGTATGTAACCAAGTATATGACACGTAATGTAACCATCATCATTTATATTGACTCATGTATAGAATTTAATAAATCTCAATTTATCTCATATTCAAGGAAAACTTCCTCAAAATTTATGGCGAAATTAATATACAAAATCGATAACTTTAGTCATTGCTCAGCATCGGTTTTCCGTAATTTAGGGCGAAATGAATAGACATTTTTGTAATACCACAGTGACGCTAAGTCACGTATTGTGTACTGTGTAAGATAGGGAAACCCGACGCTTAGCAATGCCTGAAGTTATCGATGTTGTCTATTCATCTATTGATTTCGCCCTTAATATTTAAACTATAAAATAATAAATAAAAATAAAATAAAATAAAATAAAATAGCCTTTATTAAAATATTATTTTACAATTTACAATACAAGTTATTTACATACATAGTTATTTTATATTTTATTCAATTTTATATACATACAAAAAATATTTTAATTAATAAAACATACTCGTCTAATTGAAGGCCTCCTATGGGCATTTGAACCCTGTACCTGAATTATGGTACAAGGTCCAGATGCCCACAGGGAAGATGTTACCTACTTAAGAAGAAGTGTAACACCCCTCTCCCTCAGCTGTTTCCAGCCCTCTCTATTTTCTGCCTCCCTCCACCACTCCTCCCCTCCTAAACATTTCAACTCTGCATCCCATCTTTTTCGTGGTCTCCCTCTCCTTCTACTTCCTCCTCTTGGCTTCCAATGCAATATCTCTTTCGTCCATCTCCCATCATTCCTTCTCAAAACATGTCCTATCCAGTTACATTTTAACCCCCACATTCTAGTACCTACATCTATCATTTTTGTTCTATCCCTCACCCACGAATTCCTTTTCCTATCCCTTAGTGTGACTCCCAATACTGCTCGTTCCATCCTCCTGATTACACATCTTAGTTTGGTGACATATTTTTTCTTGAATATCCAGGTTTCGCATCCATACAGTAAGGTGGGTATAACACACGATTTTAATATTTTAGTCTTTAATTTTAATTTTATATTTTTATTTTTAAGAAAACTTTTATATTTGGAAAAGGAACCCCAGGCTAAATTTACTCTCCTATTTATCTCATCCCACTCGTCATTCTTACTTATCAAACTTCCCAAATACACAAACTCTTCTACCTCCTCTATCTCTTTATCTCCTATTCTCAATATTTCTCTCTCACTCATATTCACTCTCATTACTTTTGTCTTACTTATATTCATCTCTAAACCTACTCTCCGACCTTCTCTCACCAACTCTTCTATCATTATTTGAATTTCTCGGTAAGAATTTGAAAAGAGAACAATATCGTCAGCGAAGCGAAGGTGGCTCAATCTCTTCCCATTTACTTCTAGCCCTTTATCTTGCCAGTTTATTGCTCTAAATACTTTTTCTAGCACCGCACTGAAATATTTCGGAGACCCAGGATCCCCTTGCCGAACGCCTTTCTTCACCTCCACCTCCTTTCCCTCGACCTCCATGATGCTACCTACGTAGGTATTGTGAATCCACTCTATATATTCTTCCTCTACCCCTTGCTCTTAGAGTGCTTCCAGTACGGACTGAATAAATACAGAGTCGAAGGCCTTAAAATAGTCAACAAAACACATTACTACTGGTATTTTAAATTCCTCCGACTTTCTAATCACCTCCTTGACCACCAAAATATGATCTAAAGTTGAGTAGCTACTCCGAAAGCCCGCTTGTTCTGGTGGTTGATTACTTTCCAATACTTTAGTGATTCTGCGGACAATTATTTTTGAAAGCACTTTATAAGCAACGGATAGTAGGCTGATAGGTCTATAGTTATTTAGGTCTTTGGTGTCTCCTTTTTTAAACAATAAACAAACTTTCGAAATTTTCCATTCCTTCGGAATTGTTTTTAATTTCAAGCAGTAGTTGTAGAGCGCGCATAACACCTGAACAACTACTTTCCCCCCATACTTGAGCATCTCCCCCACTATCCTATCCCTCCCTCCTGCCTTCCCGTTCTTCATCTCCACCAGTACTAGTTCTATCTCTTTCTCCGTCACTGCTTCTATCTCCTTGCTGCATTGCCTTTTTACCAAATTTTCCTCACAACTATACAGTTCTCTATAAAACTCTGCAATTCTTATTATTATTTTTTCTTTATTTGTAATAATATCTCCATTATTTTCTCTTACACTTAAAATTTCTCTCCTCCCTATTGATAACTCTCCTCTGATTTTCCTTAGACCTGAATTTCTCTCTATGGCTTGCTGTAAGCATTCCATATTAAATGAGTTAATATCCATTTCCGCTTGTCTCTTAATCAACTTATTAAGTTCCTTGTATTCAACTTTACTGTAACAATCCCCTCCATTTTTTATTTTCCTCCGTTTCTCTAACAATTTTAGTGTTGTCTTACTTAATTTCCTTCTCCAGCCTTTATTTTTCCTTTTGAATTTTGAGGCTGTTTCGAGTATTATTTTGTTAAAATCGCTGTTTTCCTTTTCGAGATTTTGTCCAACTTCAGGTAGTTTACAGTGAAATTTTTTCTCTAAATTCACACTATACTCATCTTTTCTATTCTTAAGTTCCTCCACATTCACTCTCTCTAATCTTTTAAACTGCTGTTTTCTCATTTCTCTCTTCTTAATAAATATTTTAACGCTTATGGCTCTATGGTCGCTACCGACGTTTGGTTCATCCAAAACTTCGAAATTCTGGACTAAACGTTTTTCTCGTGTCAGCACAAAATCAATTTCGTTTTTTATTTTCCCATTAGGACTTATCCATGTCCACTTATCCCTAGCCCGGAAGAAGGTGTTTATTACATATAATCCGTTTTGGCTTGCAAATTCTAATAGTCTCTGTCCTCTCCTATTTCTCTCCCCATATCCGTACTCTCCTAGTTGGTTCTCATCCTGTTTCCTCTTCCCTATTTTTGCGTTCAGATCCCCGATAATAAACGTTTTTATCCCTCCGGAATTATTCTCTTCTAGTACCTCCTGTAGATTTTCATAAAATACCTCAATCTCATCTTCTGAACTGGTTGATGTGGGCGCATATGTCTGTATAATTCTAATTCTTACATTTCCTATATATAATATAACAAATATAATTCGGTCTGTTTTTTTGCCAAAAAATTCAATATTTTTGTGCCATTTTTTATTTATTAAAAATCCTGTTCCGCCCAATCCCTCCCGTTCTCCTACGTAGTATAAAATATTACCACTTTTTAATATCAAGCAATCTTCTCCTTTTCTCCTTACCTCCGCTAATCCCAGCACATCCCACTCTACCTCCTTTAATTCTTCCTCCAAAACAAGCAGTTTGGCTTCTGTACTTAAAGTTAAGACATTATAAGATACAATACTTAAGGAACCTAGTGTGACTGTACTATTATTAGTTATTACATTATTTCTGCTTTGTACATTCGCAGGTAGGTTAATAGTACATTTTTGATTTCTCTTTGGTTGCTAGTCTCTTTCTTCTTCAGTCTCTCTATTTTTCTGAATTTCGTCTTCGTTGATATTTTGGGGATTTTGTTGTTCATTGATGTTTTCTTGCTTTTCCTTTTTCTCGGCATCTTGATTTTTCTTCTCTGCACCTCCTTTTGACTGTTCAGTACTCTCTAGCTTGTCTACTATCTTCGCCACCTCTGAGCCAAGTGATCCCAATGACCGTGATCTGTGTCTTTGTTCTCCATGTTTAGTTATAAATCTGGTAAGCGTTGATTGACCAGGTATGATTCTCATTTTTGTCTTTTGCCGCGATTCCTCACCTGGCGATCTTCCTCTTTTCCTCTGCTTGTCTTCTTTCTGTTCCACTTGTGTTTGAATGTTTGAACTTGTGCCTTCTTCTAAAGGATTTTGTATAATATCTTCCATTTCAATGTCTCTTTCCGAATTTTCTTCGCTTTCAGTCCAGGGCTTACCATCGACAAACAATTTGTCCCTTTTCATAAAAACGTTATTTTTTCCTTGATCTTTGAGTTGCTTCATAATAGGTCGCAGCCTTATTCTTTCGTCTACTACTTGTTTGCAATAGTCTTCATCCACATATATGTTTGTTCCTTGTAGTGTTCTTCTCTTTGACATCACCTCCAGCTTCTTCCTCAGAGTTGTGAACCGGATGAGTACAGGCCCATCATTCCTGTTCTTGTCCAGGTTCATGATGTAATCGATGTCCTGATCCTCACATCTTACTCCCATGTGATTTCTGATAAGTCTGAACACTGCTTCCTCCCTGTCTTTCCAGCGATAAAATGTACCTAAACCTCTAAAGATGATGTTTCTTTTTTTTCTCTCTGTCCATAATTTGCTGTTCACACCCATGGATTTTTTTTTCATTTTGTTTAGTTTGGTTTTCTAACAAATCAATGTTTTTGTTTAGTACTGAAGTAGCTTCTTCAATTTTTTCTTCCACTTTCTTACTGACAACCTCATTAATTTTCTCCTCCAAATTGTCAACTATTTTGCCTACTTCTCTGCTTATTGATTGCTGAATCTCCTCTTGTATAACTTTCCTCAAAGCTTCGAACATTTCTGGGTTGTCCATTTTTGATACAAAACTTCTTGGTTTCCTCTGGTACTGAAGATGCAAATTGATTGTTCAGTTTGGTAGATAAATCTGAATGTTTGCGTAAGCGTTATCTAATCACTCATCAATAATTAGTAGTGATAAGCTTTCAAAGCTCTACTGATACCGATTAGTTTATTTTTAAAATACGTCACCAATAAATTGTCTTGGATTTTATTTTGGGTATATAATGTCCTTGGTTCGATGTTAATTCCCTTGTATAATTAAAATAATATTAAAATTTTCTTGTTTGTGTTGTTTATTTGTTTTTAATTTTTTTTTGTTGTTTTATTATTGTTTATTCGTTTTTCTTCGTTACTTTTCGGTGATGTTTCACAATATTTGAAAGTTTAATGGCGGATTTTCGTATTAATTTCCAATTATAATTTCAACTAAATTCAAAGTTTCAGAGTCTTAAAAATCACTTAAACAATCTTCAAACATAAATTTATAAGTGTAAAAAGCTATCTGATTTTATACTTTAGTCTTTCTGAATGTACTTTACTGTGGATCACAGCCTGAAAACACTCTGGACAACAAAGGATTTTTCACTGTCTTCCTATCACGGTAGGTTTTTTACTAATTTATATCTTTTGCGGTGATCAAATCACATGATTTAAAACATTTTCCAGTTTAAAACACTTTTCTTTATACATTTGTTTCACTTTTGACATAAAATATATTTAAACTATTTCCACGAATTCCTACTACAGCGTCTTTCAGTTTAATATTAAAATTTTACTACTTCCATGAATTCCCACTACAACGCCATCATTGCTCTGAGCATTTTACGCAACAATTTTTTATGCTTGAGCTCGAGTGAATTTGACACATTCTGTATAGGAGAAATCTCTTCTCTTTGAATATAAAACAGGTGCAGAAACTTGTGAAAACAATTTCCTCGGTGAAAGTTTACCAGGTTTTGAAGGATGGTGGAAAGCTTGCAAAATATAAAAGATAATTATAGTAAATATTATAATAGAATAAATAAAAGTCGGAGTAGAGTAACATTATTGTACATACAATAAATGAATCAATTTATAATTTATTGAACCCTAGATGAGACTTCGAGATAATTATGCTCCCCAGCCCACGGCCCAGGGGAAAAATTCCCAACCCACATGAGGTTAATATGGGAGCGATTCCCAGAGAGAGAAAGGCTAAACCCCATGAATAATTTAGGACATAAAACCCAATCTGAATACCTTCAATACCTTTATTATTTACCTATATCAAAAATAATAATATAATACTCGTATGTATATCATGGCAAGTTTTTTTTTATGTCCAGTGGTACAACTGGTCCAAAATGTAAATACCTTGTACATAACTTAAAATATAATATGAAAAAGAATGTTCCGGTCCCATTCAGACTGGATGAGGTTAGCTGGCTAGTTTGCCCAGTTTGAAGGATAAACTCAACTCCCACCGAATGCATGACTTTTTCCCCGTTAGTAGAGACGTTCACCACATAGAAATGGTAAAAAAAACTTCTGCAATTATAGGACTCCTTAGTCCTCATCAGGCAGCATAATGCCTTTTGTTATTGTTTTTATCACTATCTATTCCTATGTATAAGGCGTTGTTCACACCACGGCCGAGGTGTTTGATTATACAGCATTAGAATTTTTGTAACACTTGACAAATTTATCAAGACACTCCTGAGTCCTGCCTGATCTCACAGTCAGCTCCGCACAAGACTTCTGGTTCGTCAGAGTCTAGACCAGCGAATGTAGGGTAAAACCATGGTGGTGATATGACCATGCAGTTAAAACGAAGTTAAACCCAAATAATATCAATAATAATCTAGAATATCTCAGCATTGAGAGTGTGTTATTTTAGGTTTTGGGTGATTGAGCTGCTGTTTTAAACTGAACCAGCACTATGAAGTAGGTCATGGTGATGCCGAAAATCTGAAAGATAAAAATAATATAAAAATGAGAATGAATAATTTTTACTGACAATACGACCTTTTCGATTTTTTAGGAAAATAAACATTACTAATGATTTTTGCTCTCCCTTCAATCGCTTTCAAGGTATCCCGATTTTATTCCTTTTTGTCAGATTTCGATGGGGACTAGAGAGTTAGATAGCGTTCTAGCCCACCCCCCTTAAATGCGCTATTACTTCGTTCTGCTACAGGCACAAATCGCACAAATGTATGTAGGTCACCCTCGTCTGTGCCGCGGCAAGGTATCCTGCAGGGATCTACCTTGGGAACACAAACCAAACACGAGTCTTCTCTTAATGACGGAACTATTCCACCCAAACTTCTCATCCTACCCCTGTCCCCTCCTTCCCCCCGGGTGTATTCTGCTCTATTTGCGGAGAAACTTTCAACTAATGTTGTTTTAAGCCCGGGTAATCTAGGTGTATGCAAAATGAGTTCAGGGACTTTTCGAAAGAAAGTTGAAGAAGATATTCGCCAACATGATACTTTGCGGAGTTTTGTTTTGAGGAAGGTTAGAAATATTCGAAGGGCTTATTTTCAAGGCTTTCACTACCTCGGCATCAGGGAAGGATCTTCAGGGTCTAAGTTGCATCGACAAAGCAACTGAACTGTAAAAAATAATATACATAAAGTGTGCGTTCAATCAAATTTGGGTTAAACCGCTATTTTCGAAAAGTTAGTTTCAGAAGATTTTTTTACGGTTTCTTTTGGAAAACCGTTAATTTTTGGAAAACAATAATTCATGCTAAAAATTGGTTTGCTTCATAAATCATTATCTTATTCTTCTTTCACTTTGCCTTTTTCCAGACCTACTTCGGGTTGGCATTGGTTAGGTAACCTCGCATTCATGGTCAAGGTTATTTGGTTCATCCTTTTTTACATAAATAATTTAGAAAATACGTATTAAATAATTTTAAAATAAATAAATTTTATAATTTATTATGATTACCTACCTATATCTACTAATGATAATGACGACGGGGTACAACCTTGCAATGCGAGGAATATTGTGAGGACGGTTGCAGTACATAATAAACAGGATATTGTTAACTTGCATTTGGAGACTGGCATCGATATTGTAAAAGCATAAACTCTGTATTTTTCACTTTTGCACTAGCTTTGCTTATTAGCCTCCTTTAGCAAAGTCAGTATAAGATTGGAAACATCTTGTTAATTATTTAGCCTCCTTATATAAACTTTATGAAAATATTGAAGTTTGGCGACCATCGAACACAATGATGATGATAATAATGTTATCTACAAACTTATAAAGCACAAAGCCATTTTTAAATTAAAAATTTCAAACTCTTTCTGTAAGTCAACCTCCTTTCCGTGGTGTAACGATTGTAAATTTAATAAAATTGTTACTATAGCAATAGCTATAGGCACCCTCTTCTTGGAGGCTAAACAGAGTATTTTATTGCAAATAACTTGCTAGGAGCGCAGGATTGATAAAAAGAGTTGAACTCATTGAACTAAATTTAACAAAGTGTTTGACTAAATCCTTAAACTTATTAAAGTTAAAAAAACAGAAGGAAACTGGTGGGTAACTTTTATACTGGCGTTAAGTCCGCCATGTACGGCAATGCCTCGAATGTAAAGTAGAATTATTTTATTCATGAAGCAAACAGGTATCTACTTCAGGTATCTCTTACAACCTTGACTTACCGTGCACACCAGTCGTAGGTTGAGAGTGAAAAGACCACAAGCTGAGAAAGAGATCTGACGGACTTTGGCCTGCTCCAAGAAATCGGACAGCTGCAAATAAAAGTAAGTGATGAAATATCAAACACAATGTTAATGCCGATAGCTGTCGAAATACGGATACCGTTCAAGCGGAACGAATGTACCGCACCAGTCGAAAGAAAATAGATATTAGTGAATCAAGCTCACCGGTAGGCGAGCGGTCGTCAAGTAGCACGAGCCAGCCGGCCTATATTAACATAACCCTAAACTACAATAAGAATCTGAGTTAGTGAATCTGCCTAAACTACCATATGAATCTGAATTAGTGTATGTGTCTTGACTACCATAAAAATCTGAGTTAGTGGATGTGCCCAAACTACCATAAGAATCTAAATTAGTGGATGTGCCTAAACTACCATAAGAATCTGAATTAGTGGATGAGCTCAAACTACCATAAGAATCTGGATTAGTGGATTGCCTAAAATATAATAAGAATCTGAATTATTGGATGTGCCAAAACTGCCATTAAAATTGCAATAGCTCTAAATAGTTTCTTCTTCTTTTTTTTAATTCGTTGATTAAAAGATAAACCATGAAAGATAAAGATAAACTATATAAGACCCAACTGTCAACTAACTACTCTAACGAGGACGGTTAGGAAATAACTGCCAGCCTCCAGCTTAGAAGGCCTCCAGCCGGACTTGTGTATAAATTTATGAACGAAAAAATTGAAGACAAATCGACTAAAAACTATTAATCGAAAGATTAAATTATTTTTGCAAAATCAAAATTCTTACCATGGAAACTGCTTGAGTATCTTTGTGGCTTCGAGCTTTCATAAGTAAACGGTTGATGCTGATGAGCGAATTTTCCTCCTGGAAAAATAAATATATATTTTTATAACACCTAGCTAATAAATGAACATTTTTGAAATTGGGGCATTTTTTTCTTCTTGTTCTCAAAAGCGGAGTGATACTGCCGATATCTAGAGATGTACTCGGAAGCAAAAAGATACAAGCGTGTTTGAACAAGAGTTTTTCTCGTCCCCAAGGTCTTTCTAAAGAAACAATTACTTACGATGATGTTAAAAATTCTGCAAATATTTTCGAACTGTTCGCAAAATTTTCAGAGCTGTTGTAAAGCCTGATATTTTCTCTTGGTATTCATATAAAGGTTTGTTCAAAGCATATAATATTCAGAACTTCTGCCTACCGATGAGAGCCAATAAGCGAACAAAAGCTCTGAAGGTATATTCAGATATCTATGTGCATTTAATAAAATTTTCCACTCATATTTTTTTTTACTGGAACTCACCTCCTGCACAACTCGGTTGCACCGAAAGCACAGCGACACAAACGGGCCCACCACCGTCACCATGAAGATGATCGACTGGAATGTCGAGAACTTGGAGCCCGGTTTATTCATCATGGACTCCTCAATGACCCTCAACATGGAGAACATAAAATAGATGACGCGAATGGTGGAACAGACGCCAACGAACATCAAATCAACTCGGACGCAAAGAGACACCAAATCCGTCAGGTCCGACAGGTTCCAGTGAACGGACATGAGTTGCATGATGTTGGGACCGATACGTCGGTTGTAGTTCTGAAAGAGATGCTCCAGCTGACGTGGAAGTGATGGACAAGATCATTTATGATGAAGTATACATGAGAGTCGATACATCGACAACAAGGCATCTAGATTCTAGAGGAAAGATTCAACCATTAAGAAGTCAAGTGTCATTCATATTAAAAGTCAAGTGTATCAAGTACACTTGTAAAATGGTCTTACATACAAAACTGTCAACAGGTGAATTTTTCTCTGTCAATAAAATCTCCAAATGAAATTATACCCATACTACTTAGAAGTAATTGAAAAAGTCAATACCTGATTGTTCAATCCGACATGGCCTATTTCGAGCAATTTCAACAAAAGCCCCGTGACGCAAGCGTTGGCCAAAGTGAGGCAGATGAGCAAATAGGGCGGGCCAAATTCCAGAACAAAGTTCATCATCAAATGACTGCGCCGCATTTGGTACGTGAACGAAGTGACTTGGAAGGTCAGGAAGAGAAGGATGAGAAACGATGTCAGGAGAGGGATGCGAACCTGCATGACTCCGATGAGTTGGTTCATTTGATTTAAACAGTGGAGCGTTGTCTGGCGACGGTAGTAGAGAACGCAGAGAATACTGGAAATACAGCCTAAAAAGAAAAGAAAATAATGTACAATATG
The DNA here is from genome assembly GCA_024516035.1 of Bactericera cockerelli. NCBI lineage: Eukaryota > Metazoa > Arthropoda > Insecta > Hemiptera > Triozidae > Bactericera > Bactericera cockerelli. The sequence continues at coordinate 6,880,199 of CM044957.1, forward strand.
GCCGACCTCACATCGCATGTTCAAGCAGTTGACTGTAACGTGATGGTTCGAGTCACAAGTACATTTTAGCAGGGTGGGTTCGAGTAATTGTGACATATTAACACAAATATATTATGATTAAAGAAATTGTATGATAAAAAAATTGGTTTTGAAAATTGATATAAGAAGTGTTACTCGTTACATTTTCATTTTTTTGTTGCTTCTTTAGGGAAAGTATACATTCCAAGTAAATCTGTTTTCCTAGATATGTTCAGATAATCAATTACAAATCCAGTAGGTACAAATTTATTTTTAACTAAATTAAAAGATAACTAAAATAAATGATAGGTATTGTGTATCTGTATATTCTGAATCTCAACTTCTGCCAAATGAAGAAAGCTCAAAAATGTTGTCCAGGAACATTGATATTCGTGTAGTACATAATAATAGTACAATACTCAAGTGGAAGTTAACCAATATGCGAGGTTAATTCTTAAAACATTTTCTACCACCTAACATTCAGAGTCTTATTATGGTCATTTTCTCAAATAAATGAGGAAAGATCCATGCATTGGGTGGGATTTGAACCAACGAATCACTACGCTACCTGGATTACCAGGCTAGAACGTTGACCACTTGATTTACTGGTGATAACTCACCTATGTAAACAACCCAAACAATGACCAAATGAACGCAAACATTCCTGCAGACAGGGCCCCAACAGATGTCGTCAAAACAGGAGTTATACTTGTTGGCTAAATCAACCGTCAGCTGTACATTGATGAAGCCAACGTAAAGGCCAATCAGAAAATAGAAGTAGGAGATTGAGATGCCAATGAGAGAATGGTGGAGGATATCTTGACCTGGAATTAAGACTATGGTTTAATGTCAGCAAGATTCCATTTCAAATAAGATGTAAAAATGATTTATAAAATAATAATCAAGTGTTAAAAGAAAAGAAATAAAGAAAAAAAAAGAGTTAAGTATAGGGTAATTCAGCTGGAAAAAAATCTGGCATACCAAAATCTTTGGACAGGTAAGTGATTTGTTTTAACATAGTATGATTCACTGTGATATTATAACCATGACATGGTTTTGTAGATATCATCCAAATTAGACATCGGCATTCATTAATATGATTCTTAAAGATAGTATTTTTGGTACAAATTCGTAACATGACATGATTTATTAGATAAGGTGGTCAAAAATTCTAACACAGTCAACTGATTCAAATATTCATCAAATTAATATTGTCAACACAACACACATAGGAATTTGTTAACAAATATAAATAGCTGAAATTGTTCTTCACACTCTTACCGGATGGTAAGCCAGGCATTGAGAGGTTCTTGGTGCTCCACTTGTAGGGCAGAAGTCCAAAGAAAAATCCAATGTAGACTACCGGAGCCAAAGGCGCGAAATGTTTGAATTTGTTCTCTTTTGAAACCCATGACAATTTTGAGGATTTCATGTGTATCCGAGATGAGAAATTCTTCGAGTGGCGCAGTCAACGAATTATGTATGAAAAATCAGTGAATAAAAATTCCTATCAAAGCAACGTTCCGTAACAAGTAAAGCATTAATTTTAGTCAAATCTATTTTATATTGTAGGATTTAACTTGGACAACTGTCTAGTACAGTAAATCTATGCTTATTCAGCATATCTAACCATCATTCCGATTCAAAACACGGATACCCACTTTGCAGCTAATTTCAACAGGTACTCATTTTCAATAGCACAACAGGGTAAGAAAGAGGAGTGTTACACAAGTAAGAACATTGATAAAATGGTATAAATACAACAGTGCTCTACAAACCAAACAAAGATGATGAAAATACAAGTACAATGACAAAGTAACAAAATTATTAACAATTTAACGTCGCCTTTTTGCTTTCAAACAAATACAACCGAATAGAGAAGGCCAACACAATCAACTATCTAAACTCCCTTCCACAACAATCATTTGACATTTTGACGTTCAAAATAAGCACTATATCAACAATGATATCAAAACAATTGAAAGCGCAAAGTACATACGTTTGTGTAATCAGCAAATGACCGTGCAAGCACGAAACTCTGATGACATTCGATGTCAAAAAGAGAAACACAAATAAATTTGATCGAATAACAAGAGTGAAAAAACAAAAATGTTTTAACGTGGCAAAGCTAATCTCTAAAGTACGTGTTAGCGTCAGTTTGGGAAAACAGAAGGAATGGGAATACTTTTACAGGGTGATAAACCGCGTTGCTTTAAGTAGTAAAGAATAATGGGAATAGTAATGGTTTTACAGGGTGTAAAATGGAGTGTCCAGAGAGAAGCCCAACTTAAGTAGTTTTTTGTGAGTGCAGCAAAGTACTAACCTGGAGATCGTTGTTTGATCGTTTTTTTTTTTTTTTTTTTTTTTTTTTTTTTTTTCAAGTCCAATCCTGGTTTATTGTTTACCAAGATTTTTGCCAAATTTAGTTAAATTTGGAAAAGTAATTAGGTATATGCATATGTATTATTTCACATCTTAAGGAAAAAAAAAAAAGATGTGGAATTTGCAAAGGTATTTTCTTTCACAGAATCAAAAGATCCTCTTGGAAATAGAATCAAATAGATTTTACCATTAGATTTGTAAAGAAGAAGAACTAAAAGCTGAAGAAGAGTTTTGAGGAATGTGACTTGGAGAAAAGTATCAAAACAAATCCCTTGACACTACAGAGGCATCTGAGAGAAACGACCTTCGTAATGGCTTGTTTTCCAATTTATTTGCATAGAACTTTGTTACTTCCGACTGTATCTATGGATATCGGAAGACTGTGCTCGTTTTTGTAAACAAATTTTCATAATATTTCTTATCCTCCACAACCTCTTGAGCAACTCTGGCTTTGTGTCTGTCTGTTGGTCCATTTTATTCCTTGCAAAGTGTTACGTGAATATTTCAGAAACTGGAGAACGAATTTTAACGTAATTTGTAACACGTACACGTAAGAGACGTGTTGCAGATGGTCCCACTTTAAATTCATCAACTTCGATTCAGTGGATCTTGAAAATAAATAGCTTGAGCGTGACCTCTGACTGCACTTAAATGATTATAATTATTATCTCTAGAACGGTCAAAATTTCATCATAATCTGTTAGACCACCAGATTAAATTTTGAATGTGATTTTTAATAGGAAATGCGGCAGGTGTGATGGGCACAGTGCCTCGTTCTTCAGACTTGGAGTTCTTCAGACATATTTTTTAAATAATATGTAATGTATTTTTTGTGTTATTGAAGGAAAATTGATACTAAGAGAAAAAATATTACAGGTATTTTTGCATTAAAAAATCTCTGTATACCCTCGTTGTACATAATATATTAGGAACTATTGAAATGGAACAATTTCTTTTATTTATTTAATTAATGTTTCTACGAGAACTATGATGCGTAAATATTATAACGAGGAAAAGATGTGTCCATAGTTGTCAATAATTTTTAGTTTCAAAGAAAAAGAACAAAGAAAGCGCCTCGTGTTAAGGAAAGTATTACCAGAGAGAAATGAGAGAAAATTCGTGATGAGAGAATGATTGGAAATAAAGGAGGAGGGGAGAGGAGTGTGAAAATGAGGATGAGAGGAGAGGGTGGGATGTGGAGAAGAGGAAGAGAGGATAGTGAACAGAAAGAATAGAAAGAGCAGAGGATGTGTGGAGGAAAAAGAGAAATAGAAAACAGCACGAATAGAAAGAGGAGGGAGATGAGAGAAAAGAGGATGAGAGAATGAGTAACATAAAGAGAAAGATTTAAATTTATTCGTGTTTTTTCTTTATGTTTTATCTCTTCTTCTTTTCAAGAGATGTAATTGTTTATTGAGGAGAATGATGGATGAAAAATAGAAAAAAAAAGGAAAAGGAAGAATAAAATTAGGTATAATATTGATATGAGAAAGAGATAATAATAATAATAATAATACCGGGTGTACCGGTTCATTTATTAACGAGCATCAGAGCTCTTTGTACAATATAACAATATTTATAACAAAAATTAATCGAGATATAAAAAAAAAACAAACACAACGCAACACATACATGGTAAATGGTAATCGAAAGACATTAAAATACTCTACAATATATATCACAATTAGAGAGAGAGAAAAAAAATATATAATATATATTTTTTTACGAAAAACAACACAATACCTACTTCCGCTTTCTAATATTAGAAATTACTCGGAAGTAATATCACAAATTAGACAACTTACATTGGAAGAGGCGGGCAGTCCCTTGGGTACACGGAAATTTCAATTAGAATAACGGGACACGTGCTTTCCATAGAAAGCGACTGCTGGCATACATGTTTACATGGAATTTCAATGCGTCATGTTATGTTTACAATGGGGAAGTGTACCCAGCGAATATAAATGGCAAAAGTTTTGGGAAATAAACTCCATGTCCGAGGAAGGAAAATTGGGGTCAATGACCTTTCAGCTTAGGGAGAAGGAGACCTTCGTATCTGGAAGTGTTTTAATAACACATTTTCGGGAATATTCTGATTGTTTTTCCTTATTTTAAGGCAATTAAGCGCACAACTGAGCTCAGTGGCTGGATTGATATAACTCCAATTACCTATTAATACATATAAACAGAGTTTATATGTACTAATAAACAGAGTTTATAAATACATATTATAAAGAACTTGGTTTAAGCCTGAAAAAAAAAAAAAAAAAAAAAAAAAATAGATAATGAAATCAAAGAAGGGATTGGCAAAGTTGATGAACCAAGGCAAAACTAAAGTTCAAGTTGATGAACTAAGTAAACCTAAGATTGTTTAAACTCTGTTTCGTGTTTATAATTATGTATAGGCCGGTTGGCTGGTGCTACTTGACGAGCGCTTGCCTCCCGGCGAGCTGGACCACTGACTATAACAGACCTCCCTAACATCAGACATTGTCCATTTATCTTGAGCCGAAAAGATTAGCTAAAAAGATGTAGATGAAAAAAAAAAAAAAAAAAAAAAAAAACGCTGAAAGCATTTCAGTAACACGTTTTCCGTAATATTCTAATTGTGTTTTTCTTATTCTTAAGAAATTAGGCATAGGTACCGAAGTTATACTTCTTGGCTAAATCGACCGTCAGCTGTACATTGATGATACAACTGACGTATCTAACTTGATCGATAAGATAACTTGGAGGTCGGTGGTTTGAGTTGAAGGGGAATAATAATCAATTTGCGTGGATTTTATTAACACTAATTAATACACATCTTCCATAGTAGGGTTCCATAATATTATTAAATAGTGTTATTATTATTATTAAACTCATTATTAGATATAAATAGACATATGTACAGTACAAATAATTATTTTATTAATGAAAAAAAAAAAAAATGGAAACAATGTATACAATAAAATCAAAAGAATAGAAAAATATTGTGATTAAAATTTAAAGTCCAGAACCGGAAAACATAGGTATCAATTTTTTTACATCTATGGCTTGTGATAGACGACGACATAGTGGCGTTTAACAGGGCTTGCTTTTTCTTTACATAAAGTAAATCCTAAGATTCCTAAGCAAATTACAATACCCGCCATGTCAAGGATCCACTCAAACTGATTAGTCTGGGAAAAAAAACCTGATTTCCTCTCTCTTTCTTTCTTTTTTTTCTCTCTCTCTCTCACACACACACACACACTCTAACACGCACACACCTAACGCACACTATCTAATTTAGTTCATAAATATAATTATTGTGAAGACGTCACAAAACTGCTCTAAACTCTAGAGAGAATCAAATTTAAGTTTTGTAAATAAAGTGGTGAAAAAATCTTCAGAAAAAAAATGTCTAGCCAATAAAATGACAAACTACATTACGTTATTCAAAAATCCAGTTTTTTTTCAAATCAAGCCAGTAAATTAATCAAACATAAAGTTACTGATATTAAAAAAAAACTATTCATTCAAAATCCCTGTAATAAATTTTCAGGTAAATAGATCTGCTACCATGCTGGAGGATCCGCCTAGCAGAAGAAAGTTGCCAGAAACAAAATTAAACTCATAGACTGTCAACTGATAGCCAGGAAATGCGTCTTTCTCTTCGTAAAAGGCACTTTGAATACAAGTCCAGCCCCACGAAATACTGGAGTTAAGCAACTTTCAGCATGGTGAAAACATCAGTAATCGTCTTTTCTTCGGATATATCCGTATAATCCGTGTTCAAGATGGTCGACATATTTTCTGTTTATTGTAAAATTATGGAATATTTCCAGAATAAGAGTATTTACAAAAACATCAAAATTTAAAAGTAAAAACCTAAATTGAGAAGTACAAAACATCAAAATTAAGGAGTATTTACAAAAATATCAAAATTTAAATAGTAGAATTCAAAATTCAAGAGTACTAAAATCAAAAATATGAGGTATTTACATGAATATCAAATTTAAAAAAGTAAAAACCAAAATTGAGGAGTAGGTACTAAACAGAAAAAATATAGAATAGGTACAAAAACATCAAAATTCAAAAGTAAAGTCAAAATTCTAGATCACAAACATCAAAGTTATAGAGTGTTTACGAAAACATCAAAATTCAAAAGTAAAAACCTAAATCGAGAAGTACAAAACATCGAAATTAAGGAGTATTTACAAAAACATCAAAATTTAAAAAGTACCTAGTATTCAAAATTCAAATGTACAAACATCAAAATTATGGAGTATTTACAAAAATATCAAAATTTAAAACCAAAATTGAGAAGTACTAAACAGAAAAATTAAAGAGTAGGTACATAAACATCAAAATTCAAAGGCAAAGTCAAAATTCAGATGTACAAACATTAAAATTATGGAGTAGGTATTTACAAAAACTCACCTCTTGAACAACTCGATTACAACGGTAGCAGAGGTACACAAACTTGCCCACCACAGAAATGAGAAACACAATGGATTGGAAAACGGAGAATGTTGAGGATTTGCTCGGGTTGTAGAACGCATCGGTGAGGAACCTATCAACAACAGGATTAAACATAAAAGAACTGGGGAGGTCAAATTTTCGACGAATACAATAGTCTGGCTGGGGGACGTTAAACAGGGAGTAGACCAGTGTCCCGCTAGAGGAATATAAACAGGGAACAGACTAGCCAACCCTTACAAGCCAGGCTAGCTTGCAGTTTCCTAAGGGTTTGATGGCTTATAAAGAAAAGTCCAAGTCCTCATGATGGTTGATCGCACATAGAAATATGTGGTTCAGGACGAGCCAACTTTGAAATAAAGTTGGCTGGAGACCATCACTCACCCCTCCCGCTGTAGTCAAGCTGGCTACAACAACAACAAAAACGAATACAATACTTTCCTTATTATAGGATAAGGAAAGTAAAAAAATATGGCTCAACTTTGGGTGAGTAGTGCGGGTGGACACATAATTTGCCAAAGTAACTCATTGCTAGGCTTACTTGAGCATGAGGAACATGAAGTATATGACTCTAAGTCTTACTTGAGCATGAGGAACATGAAGTAGATAACCCTAAGTCTTACTTGAGCATGAGGAACATGAAGTATATGACCCTAAGTCTTACTTGAGCATGAGGAACATGAAGTAGATGGTCCTAAGTCTTACTTGAGCATGAGGAACATGAAGTAGATAACCCTAAGTCTTACTTGAGCATGAGGAACATGAAGTAGATGGTCCTAAGTCTTACTTGAGCATGAGGAACATGAAGTATATGACCCTAAGTCTTACTTGAGCATGAGGAACATGAAGTAGATGGTCCTAAGTCTTACTTGAGCATGAGGAACATGAAGTAGATAACCCTAAGTCTTACTTGAGCATGAGGAACATGAAGTAGATGACCCTAAGTCTTACTTGAGCATGAGGAACATGAAGTAGATGACACTAAGTCTTACTTGAGCATGAGGAACATGAAGTATATGACCCTAAGTCTTACTTGAGCATGAGGAACATGAAGTAGATGGTCCTAAGTCTTACTTGAGCATGAGGAACATGAAGTAGATAACCCTAAGTCTTACTTGAGCATGAGGAACATGAAGTAGATGGTCCTAAGTCTTACTTGAGCATGAGGAACATGAAGTAGATGATCCTAAGTCTTACTTGAGCATGAGGAACATGAAGTAGATGGTCCTAAGTCTTACTTGAGCATGAGGAACATGAAGTAGATAACCCTAAGTCTTACTTGAGCATGAGGAACATGAAGTAGATGGTCCTAAGTCTTACTTGAGCATGAGGAACATGAAGTAGATGGTCCTAAGTCTTACTTGAGCATGAGGAACATGAAGTAGATGGTCCTAAGTCTTACTTGAGCATGAGGAACATGAAGTAGATAACCCTAAGTCTTACTTGAGCATGAGGAACATGAAGTAGATGGTCCTAAGTCTTACTTGAGCATGAGGAACATGAAGTAGATGACGCGCACCGCTGACGTCACACTTTCGATCAGCATGTCAAACGCAAAGCAGCTGGAGATGTGCTTGATGATGGAAGTCACCTGGACAACAGAGGCGAAGAAGTAGAATATTAACACCCGACTAGGACTTATTAGTCCCATTATTTCAGCAGTAAGCCCAAGACGTACGAGTATTATTATGTGGTCAAAATCCCAAACGGGAAGATAAATAGTAACTACATATTAGCGAAGATTAGGTCATTGCACTCTCAAGGGCGGCCATAGGAGGGCTCACTAATCTCCCTTATGAAGCACTTTCGCCCTTATTGTTTAAGACTTGACCACCGATAAAATGGTCCATATACGTAGTTAAAATAAAGGCACACTTTTCTGAAACACCTTGTGAAACACCCAAATAAATTCCTTTCGGTGTGATTTTACCCCTGATTTTCAGGAGGCAAATATGTGTTCACACGAAGACTTGGCTAGAACCACCATGACTAAAAGCCAGATTCATACTAGCACTAGCTCCAAGAGATAAAGGACTTTAAACCACTTATAATGCTCCACGATAAAAGAAAAATCCTTGTCCATTTTGAATTATTGTTCGATGTTCAGCAATGTTCACCTCGATAGGGCGCCATCTTTGAGTTCAATGACCCTTTTACCTGCCAGTGGAGCAGCCGCAAGCGCTGCAGGTTCTGAGTGGAGATGAGGACCGTACGGGTGACCGCCACATTGCTCAGGGCGCCCAGCTGCCGGGTGATCTCCTTGTGGGAGTACTCCATGATGAGGAGACAGAGGGAGATGAGGTTGTTGGCGGCCAGCGTGCAGGACATTGCCAGGTAGGTGAGGAGGAATTCTGGAACGGGGGATAGCAATTTTCAGCAATATTTACTCCAGCTAAGGCTTGGTTCTGGGGGCCCTTGTCAATTATTAGCCTCCTTCCAAGTAGGTGAGGAGGAATTCTGAAACGGGGGATAGAAATTTTCAGCAATATTACTCCAGCTAAGGCTTGGTTCTGGGGGCCCTTGTCAATTATTAGCCTCCTTCCAAGTAGGTGAGGAGGAATTCTGAAACGGGGGATAGAAATTTTCAGCAATATTACTCCAGCCAGTACTCCAGTCATAGCGTATATTAAGAAGTGTGGAAACGAACCCCAGTTGCATGGAAACGCCACATAGCGCGACACCATCGCAAAGGAGTAGAATATTTCTCACGGTTTATTTATGTTTATGTTTACATTTTGATAATATTTATGTTTATGTTTACATTTGATACGGGTGAGGGACGAGGAGAGGAGACTTCTTTGTGATACTAGCGCTGAGGACGCCACGATGTAGGCCGGCAGGGGGTGGTTTCCACAATTCTTAATTCTACACGCTATGTGCTCCAGCTATGGCTTGGTTCTGGTGGCCCTTGTCAATTATCAGCCTCCTTGTAAAGACAGTGGTAGAACTTCTGAGTCATTCCTTCACTGTCTAGCTACCATCGTTCACGATGACGCCACCTTGTGATGATGGTGGCCGGGTTTAACGGATTTATGCTGACTATAGCTGCAAATTCGGAGTAAGCAAGGAATTTCAATTTTTTCTCTCAATAATTGTCTACGCTTGCCAAATGAACTTTATTTGGCATGCAATTAAGGACAACTCCATTTCTGAAGATATCGATGAGATATCAAAATCTACAGAAATAGAGGTGGTTTATATTTTGTTTTGTTGTTGTACTGTAGAAATCTGCCTATGCCTGAAGTCTGGATTCGAACTCACGACCAGTAGTCACAACCGTTAAACCACGAAAGTTGGGCATACGCACCATCGAAGTACCATTGCGCAAAGTAAGCGCGCGACCACTGGAAAATGAAGGCGCACACTTGAACAGCCACGAAGAAGATGACAGAGGTCGACGCCAGAGGGAGATCCAGTTTGAAGATGGCCGCCATTCGGACGGACTTGTTCAGAATGTTCAGGGTGCGCAGTTTACGGTGGTAGAGAAGGTTCAGAATGCTGGTCACATTTTGGAGATCTATCATCCAGATGATAACCTGGAGATATTATGAACTGATTAAAATGGCACTGAGTTTGAAGCAAGATTGATAAAGTAATAATAGATAATAATATAGTCTTATTTATACTACCGATCAGGACTAATGAGTTCTCTCATTCCAGAAGTTAGCTCAAGACGTTCATTATTATCAGCTCAAAATCCAAATGACACGATCATTTTTGTCACGTCCCCGCTAGGTTAAAACCCGCAACCTCTAGATTTCCATCAGTGCGACTTGCCGCCTTAACCAGAGCTGTGAATTAGCGGGACAGACTGAGAAATATAAAAAAATTAACCCCGATTCGTAATTAAAATCTTTTTAGTAAGCAAAGATTTACCGAATTATGAAATAGGATTAGTTAATCTTAGTGGACACCCGTAGCCCATTTCAGAAAAACTTTCTACTATTCAAATATCCGAATCTCCCTTTTAACTGTCACACAGCGCACTCTGATTGGTTAATGTGAACGCAATAACCAATCAGAGTTTCCGCTCTTATTAATTTATACTACTGATCAGGATTCATGAGTTCCTGGAGATATCATTAATTTCTCAGAGAACCAATTCCGTTTCCGAAATGGCATGGATGTAAAGGTAGGTAAAGTGCCCTGAAGTAATGCGAAAGCGGTTCCGTAGCACAATTACCTTTTCTTTTTCTTTCTTTTTTAAACCAATCAGAGTGCGTTTTGTGACGGTTGAAACGGAGATTCGGGGATCTAGTGAGTGGAAACTGTTTCTGAAATGGGCTATTGGACACTATTCCTATAACTTCACAATCTGTGACAATCTCTATTGCTTATGACAATCTCTTCCACCCAACCTTTAGAATTTAATTGCGAGCCTAGTGCTCTACTCTACTTGGCCACTGTGACTTCTACTGGTTTTTTTGGTTCATATTATGTTAACTTTTTTTTTTGATATATTATTTATTAAAAAAAAGAATAGAACATTCTCATCATCTAATTTTCAATTTACGAAAGCGCAGCTCCGTCCTCAAATCCAAACGAGGTTAGCTTGTATCTCGTGCCTCGTATTCGGAGAGATACAGCTCTTATGATTGCAAGCTGTGTTCTAACTTTTGCCCAGTTTAAAACATGTCCATATGGCTTCTTCCATTTTTCAGACAAAACTAATGCAATTTTTTGTAAGAAATTTTCGTGTTCAAAATGAAGAACTCCTTCACATGAGCAAACACTTCTACTGGTACATTCAATATTTACCAGATGGGCGCACAGGTTTCGGCAGATGGGTCCGAAGCAGACTTCCGCGAGGCAGCTCTTGTGGATCTTGAACTGGGTGGTGGTGAATTCGAGGTTATCGTACACTACCAGGAGGTTGATGATGAGGAAGACATGGCCGACCAGAAATCCTACGAGACATGTCGAGAAGATCTTCTTTTCTGGAAACCAAAAAAAGTTATCATAGGTAGGTATCTATCTATATTTTTCCAGTTTTTTTTTTACTTAACATTTCTTTTAAAAAAAATTGTCATTCGAGATCGGCGTTTTACACTCCATTCGTTGGAAACTCACAAACAGGCTACCCATATTAACCTCACTCAGCCTGGATTGGGCTGGAAATAACCACAACACGAGGTCTTGAATTTGAATGTTCACCCATTCATGTCATAGGTTTTTTTTCTCATTATTCCTGAATGAATGGTGGTTAGGTTTAATTTATCTTTCAGCTAATGGTCATACACCACGAGGGTTGTACCAAACATTCGCTGGTTAAACAACACAGCTACTCAAATTAAATTTAACCAGCCTGAGCGGGACCAATAATAGCCAGCAGAACTTGAATTATCATGATGAGCATGGATAGATTAGAAACTAGATAGGTCACCAATCATTGGTCCCAGGATACCCAGATGAAACTGCTGCGAGGAACAAACATTCGAAGTACCAAAATATCGCCCAAAGTCACCATTTTGTTGCCCTTGCAGTGGAGACCCTTGGGCCCTGGGCAACCGAGACAATGGATTTCATTAACAAAATCGGGGGTCTTCTAAAAAAAAATAGTAAAGAGCCACGCTCGCGTTGTTTCTTGGTTGAAAGGCTATCCTTAGCCATTCAGCGAGGAAACAGTGCAAGTGTATTAGGCTCTTTACCTTCCACTGAGCCAATGGAAGAGATATTCTATTTGTAAGAAGTTGAGTTTTGTTAAATAAAGAGAATAAGTATATCATTGTCCTCACCACGCTGTATTGCTTAACTTCAGATATCAAAATGTGAACTGATGCGTTCAACGACCGACCTCAGTAGCTTGATCGATAAGGCGGCGGACTTGTAACCTGGAGGTCGGTGGTTCAAGTCCCGGTTTCAGCGTAGATTTAGTAAAGTGAGTAGACTGAGTAGTAATTTCTGTGTATGTTGTTTGAGTAGTTGTGATATCATGAAAGTGATTACTGATTAACACAAATATGATAACTTTTTTTTAAAACTGATGAATTCAACGTTCCGTCTTCCTTGGATACGACATTTTCATTATAAATCTTTTTCTTTGTTCAGGTTTTCCAGATACTTCCAGACACATTTAGCTCCTCGTAATAGGTCCTACTTAGATAATAAAATAAATGAACACAACTTACCCGGACAGGCGAAATTCTTCGAGTTAATTCTGTACGGCCAGCTTCCGAAAACTTTCATTACATAGAAAGTCAGGAAGAGCTTTGTCTGGGTGCTTTTTAATAAAAACACATTTTCTGCTCGAAGCATGTTTCGAATAGTTTAAGTCTACATAAATTTATGGCGCGGAAATAATTAATTTTTAATAACTTTTTGAATTAAAATATTCCCTGCCGTCCCTTGCTGAGCAAAGTTTCATTGGTGGAGTGCCTATATCTTGTTCAGACATGAATAAAATACGTCGTAGTTAATGTCAGGAAAAATGCTGTATCAAGCTCGCCGGGAGGCGAGCGCTCGTCAAGTAGCGCCAGCCACCCGGCCTATATTAACACGAAACAGAGTTTATATGTATTTTGTTTTATTGTTTTCGCCCACTTAACGCTAACTTTTATCAATTTTTATTTCAAATTCGTAATGAGACGCGAAAATAGATTGTGTTTCACGAAAGCGCGAGGTTCCTACGTACAGTTAAAGTCGTTTACTGGCCACGCCGAAAATCTTGAATTTCATGAAATTATTCGTACGGGTTTTTTTTTTTTTCAGACCAATTTTCTGTCAAGGGTACAGCAACGTGTGCTTATGGTGGAAAGACGTGAAATACGTTTTTGAAAAGGAAATTTTCATCTCTGCATACCTTTTATAGTTTCAAGTATTTATTTTTTATAGGATAGGAGATATAGCCTTCTAAAATAAAACGGGAAAGTTGCACAGAGCCGCCCCTGGTTATCTTGGAGCTGCGATTCTGGTATTTTTCGAAAGGCCTTATCATAGGAAAAAATATAAAAATATAACCAAAGTATTACACTGGACCAAACTTGAGTTATACCCTTTAAAAGGAATACTTATTATGGAGCCCAGAGCCGTCTATTATTATCCTAGAGTTGTATTTCTGGTGTTTTTAGAAAGGTCTAATCAAAGAGAATGAGATCACTTAATTTCAGATGGTTGAAACAAGTAGAAAAGTATTTAAAGCCATCTAAAGGAATATCTAAAATGAACCCTGGAGCCACGCCTATTTATCCCAAGTTGATGACTGAAGGTTCTTTCTAAAGGTCTAATTACGCAGAAATAAACTACGATGTAAATAAAATGTTAGAAAAATCAGCGACAGTGTGAGACATAAAAATAAAAAACTGAAATAAGATTTATGAGAGTAACAAGAAATCTTCGCCTCACATAGAACTTAGAATATGGGTGGGATACAATCATCTGTGCTTCACCCAAGCTGCCAGCAGACTGAGTTATCAGTTAAGGAATAATAACGTTTTATAACTTCATTCAGAGATTTCTACATCAAGATGTAAACTAGGTCTATATTATGAGAAGTGTATAAAATATTGGCCAGTAAGAGGAAAAATATTGATTAATATAGATCAAAACAATGATAAATTATAATAAAATATTATGTATTGAGCAGTCTCTGTGGTCGTCGACTGGTGTAGGTAAAACACAAAGTTTGCAAGGTGACCTGGGTTCGAATCCCGGCTAGGTATATTTTTTTTACTCTGTACTTTGGATGTCCGCTTTTTTTTTGAGAAAAAAAAAACAGTAGTTGGTAGTTTGAGTCAACCTCCTATGACCGTTTAATTTCGAACGAAGTGAGTATGGTTTAACCCGATCAACATTGATTTGTCACAATCTAATTATCCATCTACCTATGTATGTAACATTGTAACATGATATAAGTTGCATTTTTTGTCCAATCGAGCTGAAATTTTCAGGGTATATTCCATGGATATATGCTTGCTTATTAATTTAGAATTATTAAATGTATTATCTAGTATAATGTCTCACTTCTTCTTTTTATACCTACCAACTGATTATGCTGAATTGACACCATGTTTAGTAACTCGAAGTTAGGCAAATATATGGGTCAAAATTTCTTAGAGTCATAGTAAGAGGCAATTTCGGAACATACAATAATACTCGACACTTTCATTTCCCTCTTTATTTTACCAAGATCGAATTTCCATCTACCTACCATGTACTTAGGTACATATTATAATTAAAATTGTATTGTAAACAAAACCACTAAACAAAGTTGTCCTTCATTTAACGAGTTCATAACTAATTTTTCAATACAAGGTTAAAACACTAGTTGATTATTAATGAATTATTGTTAATGGATTTTAAGATTAAATAGGTATGTTTTTTTCTTCATTATTACTGGTTAAAGTTCCACAAAAGAAGCACCAATTATCACACCAACCTCATTTTAAAACGATTGTGACCAGTTGATTGTAGGTATTTGGTTTTAACGTCCTGATTTGAACTAGTCAGGACGGGGGGTTTTACCCTCCATTCGCTGGGAATCGTTCCAGTTACCTACATTTAAATCGCCCAGCCTGGGTAGATTCCAGACTTACGTGTTTAGAGGGGAAAAAAATATTAGAAAAGTCTGCAACAACTGGGAATCGAACTCGAAATGTCTGAACTACGGGCAGTAGTTACAACCATCACGCCACGGAGGCTGGCCACTGACAACTGACAGTCTAAATAAAGCATTTATTTATTATTTTTAATAAATGTATCTTTTTATTTCTTGATTGTGATGATGATAATAATAATACTTATAATACATTAACATTAATAGTAATTTTAAATAAAAATAAAATCTAGCTTACTAGACTTTTAACCTGGAACTTGGAGTTCAAGACCTCATTAAAGGCTAACCATCAATTTGGTATTTTATTTAGTTTGGTTGTTAGGTGGTATTCTAATGACAAGACTTTGTCCTCCACAGTTAAAATAATTTAGACAAATCTTATTACTATATTTACTATAGATAAGGATAACGTACCCGAAAAGTACCCAAAAAAATACCGGGTACATTTACAAAAGTACCCGCACCGGGTACATAATAAAATTAGGTACCCGTACGGGTACAAAATTTTGCTAGGTACCTGTACCCGTACCGGGTACAACACTGGCGACGGTATAACACACTGGATCCGCATACCGTACTGGGTACCGATTTTATGAAATACTCGGTATTACACACTGGGACCGAGTACCGACGTATCGTACGTAGTAGGCGGGTACCGTTTTCATTAAATACTTGGTATTACACGCCGGGGCCGGGTACCATACCGGGTACCGGTTCTATGAAATAATCGGTATTACAATAATACCCAAATACCCATCTCTAGAACTGGGTACAGCAGAGAGAGGTTCATTATTCCGATATTATCTATGAATAATATTCAGGCTGTCGGTGTCCTAATATTTTTCTTTTTGTCTCGTAGAAAGAAGTCTTCTATTTGAAACTTCTTTGTCAAACAATTGGACGGTTTAGGGAAATGTACATTATTTAATTCAGGTTATAAAATAGGAGGTGGAGCTTCTAATCTATTGAAACACCTGAAACTAAAACACCCAACAAATTTTGTGAATCGAGATTCGTCTCCTGTAAACATTCAGAATGCAAAATTGTGAGATTTAGTTAGTGTACGGTGCTTTTGCACTTGGTTCTTGAGTGATTACTCGAATCCACTATTCCATTTACATCCACTCGCAGAATCTCAAAAACCAAGTACAAAAGAACCTCGGTAAATACTCGGTACTTTTATGTAATCGATTACTGAAGTACCGGTTCTATGAAATACTCGGTATCACCCATCTCTAATTATTGCCAACAATACTGAAACGGGGTACTTTTCTGTTAATGAATCTAGCAGTGGGTTTCAAAATTTGATAAGATCAAGAAAATTGCTGAGCGCTATCTAGTGCCACTCAATAAGGAATACACCTGTTATCTCAAGATTTCTCCTCTCTCCAGCAAGTACCGTGAAATATTCTTTCAGCATCTTTTCAAAGTTTTTTTTTCTATCATTTTTTTTTTTTTTTTTTCTCCTTGAATTAAAAGATCAACATCCTTTAATTAAAAGTCTTTTTTCTTTTATCTGTTGATTGTTGACCAGTTTTTATTTCATCTATCATATGAAAATCAATTAAATCAAAAAGTAGTGATATCTCCCAAAAAACACTTCGTGTAAAAATAGTCGTCAAGTGTTGGAATGATTAAAAAGAACTGATATCAAAAACGTCAATTTTCTATGTTTGAAGGAAATATTTTTCACGTAATAAGTCTCTTGATAATTCAACCAAAATAATAGCCTCACAACAACAATACACCTTTGAGCAAACTTCGATTTGGTATTTTGAGAATTTAACCAAAAAATAGCCACACAACAAAACAATGCTCTTGTAAGAACAATCTTGCATAATTACAGAACCACGTCCTTGACTGCACACTGTTTTGTTCTGAAATTTATGTGAAGTAGGTACGTTGCTAACAAAACAGTGTGCAGTAGTCAAGGACGTGGTTCTGTAACTATGCAAGATTGTTCTTACAAGAGCATTGTTTTGTTGTGTGGCTATTTTTTGGTTAAATTCTCAAAATACCAAATCGAAGTTTGCTCAAAGGTGTATTGTTGTTGTGAGGCTATTATTTTGGTTGAATTATCAAGAGACTTATTACGTGAAAAATATTTCCTTCAAACATAGAAAATTGACGTTTTTGATATCAGTTCTTTTTAATCATTCCAACACTTGACGACTATTTTTACACGAAGTGTTTTTTGGGAGATTGAAAATACATAGGGAATCGATAAGCTTGCGGGTGATTTGTTAAATAGCTACATAGGACGGTATGTATATAGGTACTTAATATCTGTACTCGTACTTATGTAGGAAACTATCTACTATATTGAAAGTTCTTATCGCACATTGAGTTATCGCATTTGATTGACTTTGACATTGAAAGTGCTCCTCCTCGCCATTTATACCTTTTTACTTTCCTTATCTCCTATAATAAGGAAAGTATTGTACCTATTTGTCGAAAATTTGACCTACCAAGTTTTTCACATTTCTGGACGAATCATATCCTCAGGATACCAAAAAAGTTGTTTTCAGACATTGGTCCGTGCGTCTGTCTGTATGTGAACAGGATATCTCGAGAACGTTAAGAGCTAGAGACTTGAAATTCGGTGTGGAAATTAATTTTATACACCAGGCGAACCACGAAACTTTTGGTTGAAATTGGCCGCATTCTGCGGCCACAAATATTAGCCGCAAGCGCCAGATTTTTTCCACAGGTAGAGGGACTCCTGTGTTGAAATGAAATTTTTACTTTCTATCACCTATAAGGTACTAGCGGGCTGTCGCCCGCTTTGCGGGCCGAGGCATGGCCGTGAAAGCAAAAAATCCTTTTTCGTCAATGGCAAGTGTTGTAGTGGGAGTTTCGAAAAATCCCGTCTTATTGCACATCTAGACTATAAGACAAAGCTACCTACCAAATTTCAGCTTCCTAGGACTTACGGTTTGGGCTGTAGAGCGATGATCAGTCAGTGGTCAGTGGTCAGTGAGTGTCTTTGACATTTATATATAGAGATAGAAAGAATTGTTTTCGGTCGGCTTTTTCGAAATTGAGCTGATAACATTTCTGGTTTTTTTGCGAATAAATTTCACTTTCCAATAAACAAGACTTAGTTTAGACTTTACAAGGGCAAAGGGGACTTTTTGTTTGTATATTTGGGTGTAACGTCGCAGTTTTTTTTCACTTAAAGGTGTCTCGCTAGAGGACTATAAACAGAGAACAGACTCGCCAACCCTTACAAGCCAGGCTAGCTTTTAGTCGTTGATCACACAACATAGAAATACGTGGTTCAGGACGAGCCAACTTTGAAATAAAGTTAGCAGGAGACCATCATTCCCCCTCCAGCTGTAGCCAAGCGGGCTACAACAACAACATAATAGGTCGCAGGGCCCATCTTTGACATTCAATCTTAACAGGCTCGTATTGCTCGTTTCTCATTTAATAAGTTGCAAATTTGACAACATTGAAACTTTCCTTACAAATTACTGAGCACAAAATCAAATAAGACAGACGTATCAGCTTTCTCTCGAACAGAAAGCCCCCCGACCCCCAAAGCTTCGCTCGTAACAGAGGGGCACAGCAGCCTTGAGAATTTCGCCGCATCGGATTTCATCGAAAGCGAGCGAACGGTTTGTCAATTAGCTCCGACAGCACATGTAGGTACTAGGTGTCACGTTCGAAAGCAGAAGAAGGCGGGGCAGGTCTTAGACTCACGCGATTCTTACGGCAGGTAATTCATGTGGCTTGCATTGGTAGTCAAGTGGTTAACGCGCTAGTCTGGTAATCCAGGTAGCGTAGGGATCCGTCGGTTCGAATCCCACCCAGTGCATGAATTTTTCCTCATTCATTTGAGTTTGTGACCACATAATAATAAGACTCTAAGGGTTAGGTGGTAGAAAATGCTTTGAGCATTAACCTCGATGGTGGTTACCTTCCACCAGAGTGTTATTATTATTATAATTTTTATCAGTGAGTGAGTGAGTAAATTTTACATATCTATTTTTAATTAAAAATCTACATCAAATTCTACAAAAATAATTAGACCCCTTACTCGATACTTCAGACGGATCGTTGATCTTGACCCCGCGGAATCATGGACTTTACTCTGATTTATGGTATACGTGAGCTAGCGTCGATGGCTCGTTCAATGTTAAGTGACAGAGAATGCCTAAGGCATTAACTTCGCCCCGGATTACAATACATTGTACATTTAAATTTATTATTTTTATTTATATCTTATTTTGTAAATACCTATTGTTAAATCTTTGTTAATAATTTATTGTTGTATGTATTGTATAAAAAATAAAGTGTAAATAATTGAGAAAAAGAAGAAAAACACTTGTCTTCACTCGACAGAATTTCTGTCGAGTGAAGACAAGTGTTTTTTCTTTTTTCTCAATTATGACGTTACTTGACAAAGTATCCCTCCTGCAAAAATATATAAAGTGTAAATAAATAATAAGTAAAATAAACAATGTACTGGTTCTCGTAGAATCACCGAAGTTAAACTTCGGTGAAGACTTCGTGATGCTGGCATTCCGGCCTAACCCAGGCTGGGTGAGATCAATGTGGGTAGCAGGTTTTTAAGTTTCCTGCGAATGGAGGGTAAAACCCCCGTCGTGTATGACCATGCAGATGAAAAACGACGTTAAACTATAATAAAACAAAGGTGTAAGTGATAAAACTGCGGAATCAAAACAGTGTAATATTTTATGCTAAATTACGTGGTAATATTGGTTTTTTTTATTTAGTCAAATAGACACAGAATTCTAATATTAACAAAAGTAACATGTGTAAAAGGAAAACCCCATGGTACCACATGCTGAGTAGCGTGAAAACCTGCACTGATCTGTCTTATGATACACAAAAAACCCAAGTCAAAACTAGATTATTCAAAATAAAATAAAAAACTAAGCAATGAGATGTCACAAAATTTTATTCTTGAATAATGAGAGACAATTACTTCCGAGAAATTTTTAATATTAGAAATCTAATATTACAATACTATAAAATCATAAAGTGAATTACTAATATTAGAGTATACTTTTTCTGTGGTGAAACACAAGGCCTCTTTACATTTATTCTGGGTAGCGCAGAAATTTTCTAGTAAACTGGTCATTACTCATACAAATCCTCATTTTTCCTCACGAGGTATGAGTGGACCCCGGACATTCAATATAGGTAGAGTAGAAATTTTCTACCGAGCTGAGATTGGAACCTTGGTCATCCCTTAGTTTTAGCTTAGTGCGCTACATCACTTGGCAATGGTGTCTATTTCAAGTAAATTTACTGCCAGCGTCGGACGTTAGAGTGAAGAGTAGAGTCCCAATTTTGTCATCAGTTTAAAAAAGAATTGTTCCAGTAATAGAACAATAAAAACCATGGCAATTACAAACTCATCAACTCAACAACTTAAAAATTATTTCGAGTTTTTAATATCAAACATTGAAAAAAAAAGAGTTTTCAGCGGTCAATGATTTTCAGCTCATCAATGCCCCAGTCCTCGTAGCTGTTGTCCGGCAGATACCTCCGGATGACGATGGGAATCTTGCGCTGTTTCAGCTCCTTCATGGCTATCTGCAGCGGGTCCGTCTCTCCCTCCAGCTCCACCATCACAGGGGCGCACATGGCTATCTGCAGAGCTCGGGTGCCCAACACCCGCGCCCGCTCGTATCTGAGGAATGAACAACACAAGGGATAAAGGTGAAAAGAGAGAGAGAGAGAGAGAGAGAGAGAGAGAGAGAAAAAAAAAAAAAATATATATCAATAAAAAATTCAATCCAAGCCCCTATTTTTTTCTTTCTTGTGGGTTTCATAAAAAAACAAAAAAACAAAGAGGTAGGTACTTACATTGTTATTATTATTATTACTTCCGAGAAATTTCTAATATTAGAATTGTGTTCGTTTTTGTAAAAAAAAATATTTTTTGCTCCGATTTTTTTCATTATGCTTTTGTATTAATCACAATCATAATATATGACATCACAGTTACTCAAACTAGGCGTACTAACTATTTGCTGTACTTGGGACTCAAACCACTGATCTCCTGGTTACAAGCCCACCATCAATTGAGCTATTGAGTTTCGTATAATATTTATGTTTCAAGAATAAACTCACTTTGTCATGTACTGGGTGGTAATTCTGTTCTCTCTATTGACTCCACCACCTGCCTCAGATGAAGGTAGGATGTCAATGTTTTCCTCCTGTAGAAAAACAAAGTATTAGTCAAAATTAAATAGACCTATGATGTACAATTGTACATTCATATTTAATTCCATTTATTTAGTACACAAAAATACTGGCTGGGAGACTATAAACAGGGAGTAGACCAGCATTGGCTTGGTTTGGTGGCCCTTGTCAATTATTAGCCTCCTTGTCAAGACAGTGGTAGAAGGGCTAATTCATTACTCCACTGTCGTCAGGCTACAATCGTTCACAATGATGCCACCTTATGATGATGATATCAACTTTTGAAAGATGGGGCAAACCCTTTAGGTTAAGCAAACTGTAAGAAGATAGGGATAACCTTGTTTATTGAAATTGTAGTTGGATTCACCAGTTTTTTTTTTTTTTTTTTAAATAGCTAAATTAGATTTCACCTACTTGTCAGATCAATAGTGTAATTTATCACAGCAGTTTTACCATTTACTTCCACAGATCCCGCTGTGTCATCAAAATATATAACAAAAAACCTCAACATCATAGAGACCTTTTAATACTATCTTCAAAATGACTTAACTTTGTTTTCACATAAACCTAAGTTTGTAATTCTCCCTCTAAATATTGATAATACAAATTTATTTAAATACTTTTTTCTTTTTTTTATTAGTTTTTATAAGACATACATAGGATAGTAAGAATAAGAATACATGGTAAGTAAGAATAAGAATAAACTAAAGGAGAAATTAATAATACATAACAGAAGATTTTGAAAACTGTAAAAAAGAAAAGAAAAAAGTGTAAGCAACCCATTCAGCATAGTGCTGGTGTTGGGTTGTATACATTATTAAAAATAATAATGAAAAAATGGATTTTAGAGAGATAGAAAACTTACTTCATTTTCATCAATAATGTCTTCAATTTCTGGATCCTCCTCAACATCATCAAAGTCATCTCCAGCACTGAAAACAAGGGGTTTTTTATATAAAATATTTAATCCATTCAACCAATTAGCTGAAATATTCACTGTTTGTTAGTCTGGCTGGAGCATGTTTAACAGGGAGCAGACAAACTAACCCTTACAAGCCGGGCTAGCTTGCAGTTTCTTAAGTCCTCATAATGGTTGATCAAACACGGATATATGTGGAAGGTAACCACCAGGCAAGGTTAATGTTCAAAGCATTGTCTACCACCTAATACTCAACCTTTTTATTATGTGGTCACAATATCAAACTAATGAAGAAAAATTCAGGCACTGGGTGGGATTTAAACCAATGGATCCCTACACTACCAGGATTACCAGACTAGCATGTTAACCACTCTAGTACCAGTGCACACTAAAGATCAAGATCATCAGAGAAGTTGTTTGTTATATGCTCAATGTGGATCAGAGGTGAATGAAGAAGGTAGTTTGTTGGTGCAGAACATGTAAGAAAAACAAAGTGACTAGGTCAAGAACATGTCAGAAATTCAATCCAAGAGCAATGACTGAACTCAAACTTGGTTTTTGGACCAAGCTCTGTAAAGTAAGTGTAATCGTAGATAATGTTATTCTGAAATTACTTCCTGGGATAGCATTGACTATTGCATGGTATGTTAACAGGACTGAGTTGATCATACTCAATGAAGTCTGAGAGTTCAATACACAGTTCTAACAGAGCATGATTCCAAAACATTTTCTTCATTCTTGCATAGGAAACTACCATTATCTGATGAAAGACAGATCTCGAGTGTAGAGGTAACTTACTCATCATGTTCAAAATCATCAGCCATGGCTTCTCTCTAATGTGTGGACAAGGAGTACAATAATCTGTGTTGGTGAAGTAGCTATGCGGGTAGTGGTAATCCAAAACCAGTGATACCTAGGTAAAATTTCCTGGAACTTGGAGATAATATATGATAATCTATTGTATACTTTTAATATTGACAAAGATTAATTGATTTAAATCACGTAATAAATTCCAAATGTTTTTGGTCATAAAATATAAAATATTTTAAATGTTTTTTCAAAATTTCCCGCCATTAAAAAAATCTGTTTGGTTCACAGAATCCTGTGACGTGCACAGAATCTGAAACAGAGTTCTATTGTTTTTTGTGAGATGAGAAGATCAACAATATAATATTATTATACCTACCTATGTACCTACGTACTTACAAATGCTAACCTACTTTGTTAGGTATAATAATATGTTGTTTAGCCGTAAGTACCTACATGTTTATTATCATTTAATAAAAATCAGCTCCCGTCCAAACATAGGGCTTTATCATGTGCATATGATTTCATTGTGATAGTCTCTAAATTCAACTTGTTTGACATCCAATATGTAACAATTTTTTTTTTATGTATAATATTATATTTTATTTATTTACTCATTACAATTCATCATCCAACTCATCTCCCTGGGGCACACAGCCCACAACTGCCGCCGCAATTTATAACAATAATATAATTATTTATAATAATTATGAGACTAGGATTCATTGTCATCTGGACTAATGCATAGTCATAAGATTAAAAACTTCACTTGTCTTTATCATATTAGACTTTCAAAGATTTAGGGAGTAGTCTAAAACTAGTTTCGTCCTTATTTGGACTCATCATCAGTTAGACATAGCTCTCATTAGGGAAACAAGTGAGAATGAATCAGTCCAGATTACAATAAATCCTAGTGTAATAATATTATTATAAATATATAATTGTGATTGTCTCTTAATCATTTAATACTCTAACGGTGCATGCTGATTTCGACTTAACAGTGTGTAACACTATAAAGTCACTAATGAACTGATAATAAATGCACAGACAAAAAGCTAATGGCCAATAATTTTCTATGCAAATTTGCGGCTGTGCAATAGAAATCTGTATCTGAAACAACCAGATTATTATATATCATATCAGTATAAAAAGAATCTGTGACTCTCCGAGCAACGAGCTAAAAAAAATTGAAATGTTTTCAATTTTCAAAATTTTAAATTCTCCTGTCATCCAAAACCTGTATTTTATTTTTTCACTTACCTTATCTTGGGTTTTCTTTTCTTATCTAAGCTGTTGTTCTTTTCACCAGTCTCAGATTAGTATATATTTATCTCAACCAAGTTTGTATCAAGCTTTGAAGTTACCAAAGGAATCCATCCACAATGTCCATCATAGTTATCAATAGCGATGCCCACTTCCACACTGAACTGAATAACAGTGGAACAAAACTGGTGGTTGTAGATTTTACAGCCTCCTGGTGAGTACTTACATGGCCTTAGTACGTCATATGAACGCGTAAATGTTATGCTTAAAGAGACAAATATGTATGCTAAACATATATTTAACTCCAGGAATAAAAATACTGTCAAACTTGGCAGAATAGAACAAACATAGGCGAATTCTCCCCACTCCAGCAAATGCAAAAATTAGGGAACAATATAGTTGACAAAGTAGATATTTTTTGTTGTAGTCAAAATGAACTATACATGTGATTTTTATTTTAATAATATTGTAATAAATGGGAATACATCCCGTCAATTCTTGTTAAAAAAAAAAAAAAAAAACAAAAAAAAATATACAGGACAGGTTGACCCTTTGGGACAAATGATTTTGCACAGAATGAACTAGTTGTACCACCACAATTTAACACTATAGTGTTTCAAACAGTGCCAGTGGTATGTGACATATGTGGTCTGTCTTGGTAGCTCAGTAATCAAGGCATCTGACTGGCAATCCAGAAGTTGTGGGTTCAAAACCCAGCTGGGACATGTCACGTTCTGGGGTTAATAGCTTTACTCATATAGCTTTGCCCGTACAAGATTTACTATTATTATTATTAAGTTATCCTCTCATTTGGGATTTTATTACATAATAATGTCTTGGGCTCACTGCTGCAATAATGGGGCTCATTAGTCCTAGTCATGAAGTATAGAAAATTATTTTTTAAATTGCATTATATTTTTCTTTAGATTTCATTACCTGTTTTTACAATTTTAGTGTTTTTACAATTACAATGTTAATCTCATTTCTATTGTCCTATTGTGTAATAGATTGATTTATTGAATTGTATTGTATTACAATCAAATAAAACTTCAATTCAAAATGTGATAAAGATACTTCCAAGCTTACTAAGCATTTTTTACTTGGAAAGTCTTGTAATCTGTACATTTCAACTCAAGATGAATAGTTGGGCAGCAAGACAGTTGAATACTGCACTCCTTGTAAATTTATTGATTTAAAAAAATTGTACTTCTGAGAAATTGGTTTCTTGATGAGTCTTGTCAATTCAAGTATTTTTCAAGAAATTTCAGTTATACTACTCAACAATAAACTTGTGGTAGTGGTTGTGCAACTGGTCCAACCAACACCAGAGCCCTTTTTTCTTCTTTGAAGTCTCACAGTTGGACAATACAGGTATGATACTTGTTTGTATTAATCTTCTCCTTCTTTTCCAAATACAATTAAAGTGTAGGCTTTTAATTAGTTATATTGGATAAAGTTTTCCAATATTGGATATTAATCAAGTCAATTTTTTTGTGTATTTCAGGTGTGGTCCATGTCAAAGAATAGCACCTGTCTTTGAACAACTGTCTAGGAAATATCCAAATGCTGCTTTTTTCAAAGTGGATGTTGACCAAAATCAGGAGTTAGCTGCTGCACAGGGAGTCAGTGCCATGCCCACTTTCATCTTTTTTAGAAATAAAGTGAGAATATTTTTATACTTTTTTTTTGTTATGTTAGTTGATACAATCAATTAGGGGGTGGTAGTCAAGGTGTTTTCTACTGAACAAAAGGTATGCTAACAAAACTAGGTTTGGAACCAATTTAGAAAGAAGAGTTGGCCTAAGATAATGTAATGTTAAACATTGTACATGTGTCTAGCTGGGGGCATTATACAGTGAGGGTGTCTAGCTGGGGGACATTATACGGTAATAAAACAGAACAGATTAGCCCACCCTAACAAGCTGGGCTAGCTTGCAGTTTCCTGAGGGTTTAATGGCTTGAAAAGAAATAGCCCATGTGGTTGATTGCACATAGAAATATGTGGTTCTGAACAAGCCAACTTTTCAACTTAACTTGGCTGAAAACCATCACACTCCCCACCTGTAGCCAAGCTGGATACAACAACAACATGGTACTTAATGCTAGTCTTGAAATCCAGTTAGCATTGGTTCACATGCCACCCACTGCATGAAATGAGACTTTGACCACTAACGATAAGAAATACTAGTAGGAAACTCTTAGCTATGTCAACAAAACAATTTTTTATTTTATTGCACAGACCAAAGTTGACCGCATTCAAGGAGCAGACCCCAACACCCTGGAAGCTAAGATCAAGCAGTACTATGGAGGTGGAGAGGAAACTGGGGATGAGTCTGGAGTGGCTGGACATGTAAGTATGAACATCTGGTAATGACTCTGCCTTTTGGTATTTATTTCTTTTTGCAGTATATCAAACATTTCATCAGCCAGCGTCGATGGCATGTTGAATACACCGGTTCCCTTCAGAACACCGAAGTTAAGCGACATCCAGCGAGGTTAAGACTTGGATGGGTGACCATTCAAATTCTAATTCTCGTGACGCTGGCTTTTCCCGGCCCCACTCAGGCTGGGTGAGGTCAATGTGAGTAGCAGGTTTGTGAGTTTCCTGCGAATGGAGGGTAAAACCCCCGTCGTGATATGACCATGGCAGTTGAAAGCGACGTTAAACCCCACTTAAAAAAAAAAAACATTTTATATTGGCTGTTCAATTGGTTTGCATGAGGGGCAACTGTTGTTCGATATTGGGCCCTGTTGATCAACAATGCAAACTGATATTTGGTAATGGTCAGGTCAGGGGGTTTAAACAGGGAGGAGACCATTGTCTCACTAGCTAGAGGACTATAAACAGATAATAGACTAACCAACTTTAACATGATAGATTAGGTAGCAGTTTT
Source organism: Bactericera cockerelli (assembly GCA_024516035.1). Classification (NCBI taxonomy): domain Eukaryota; kingdom Metazoa; phylum Arthropoda; class Insecta; order Hemiptera; family Triozidae; genus Bactericera; species Bactericera cockerelli. Next base: position 6,907,656 of record CM044957.1, read on the forward strand.
TCTAAGATTTTAATGGATTATAAAGAAAAAGCCCAAGTTTATCAAAATGGTTTATTGCACACAAGAATATGTTGTTATAACTAAAGTTAACTAGAGACCATCATTTTGACTAGAATTTCAACAGTCAACTTTATGCAGCATCAATGGCTATAAAACAGTCATCTTTAAAATGAAATATTTTTTTTCAGTTTCTTAAAAAAGGCTGGAAAAAAAACATTGAGAAGAAAGGGGAAATTAATATTAAACTTATATAGGTACCTATGTCCTACATCAAAATCTGAATATTTGTTGGGGGATAAATCATTTTCAGTCTAGACTCGCCTTCAACTTGTGCTTGAGGAATCCAATGCAAAATATAGCTCTGTTTACATTTGTGACCATGCTAGTCTGTGCTGTTCTGTTCTTTGGAAATTTGTTGTGAATGCCATTCAAGAAAATATGATATGAGCATTGATCATTATGTGTGTTGGTGTGTTTTGTGAGGTAAGTTGTGGACGTGAAGAGAACATAAGATGATCAGAAGAGATGGTTTTTTGTAGTTTTGCAAATTGGTCTTAACTATGCAGATTGTATTATATCTTAACTTTGTATTATATGGTAGAACACCATTTTTCCTTCATTTTAGATTCTACAAAAAAAAAAAAAAAAAAAAAAAAAAATCTGTATGGGACCATCTACAAAATGTCTACAATATTTCATTGAAATCTGTTCAGTAGTTTCTGAGATTTTTGCGTTACAAAGAATATTTTTAACAGACAGACTGAAAACCAAAGTTGCTCAGGAGGTTATGAAACGTCCAGAAATATGAAAAAAAAAAAAAAAAAATGATATCAGAGGAAAGAAATATTTTTTTTTTACCAAAACGAACACAATACTTCCCATTTCTAAGATTAGAAATTTCTCGGGAGTAATTCATTACAAAGCTTCAGTATCAAAAATGTAGGCAATCCAAAATGATCAATGGCTGGCCTATTATAATCCTATTAATTGTATTATAATCTATTCATATTTCTTCATTGAACAGATGGATCTGAGCTCGTTTATCATGAAGAACCAGTGTGAGGCTCTCAATGAATCTGACTCACATCCATTCAGCAACTGTCTCAACTCTGCGGAAACTTACCTCGAGTCAGATGCTGATGAACAGGTATGCTCCAGAAGAGGTTTAAGGGTCTTCTGGAATTGAATTTTTTTATCTTCTTTCTTGTGTTCTTGTCTTACTCTTAAAGAATTCAACTTTGTGAATGTTAATTTAATTACTCATTTGGGAAACATGAAAAGAACAAGTGGATCCTATTTTTGATTTCTATAGAAAGTGTTATTTTGTAAAAAGTATTTACTTTATAATTATGAGCAAGATACTCTGGACACTTTTCTATAGTACCTACCTATGTATGTGTTAGGCTGTTTACAATTTTATATCTTTAAATGGGCAATAATAACTCAGTACTGATTAAATGACGGATCAAAGTTTGTAGGCAAGATTTTTTTAATTATGCATGGTCCATAGTAAAAATCCTGTGTTGGTATCAGAGGAACAGATACTTGTCTCATCATGGTTTTAAATAATTTCAGGACCCAATACTATCAATTTCTATGCTATCTTTTTCCAATTATTTGGACTTTATTGCCATAATTGACTGTCTTGTGCTGATATGAGTTGGGTGGAAGAGATTGCCATTGGCAATAACCCCTCCCTTTAGTTAACACATATGTGTGTATATATTATTTTATCTATTTTTTCCCCGTTTTATTGTTCATAATGTTTCCATTTAAAAAAAAATATATCATTATTTGTATTGTGTCTTACTATCTATATGTCTTATTATCTAATAAATAATTTAATAATAATAATGTTTTTCCTTTTTCCTTCTAGCTGATTCTCTCGTTTACATTCTCCCAAGCCGTGAAAATCCACTCTCTCAAAATCAAAGCCCCCGCGGACAAGGGCCCCAAAACCCTGAAACTGTTCATCAACCAGCCAAAACCTTGGACTTTGATTCTGCCACTTCCAACCAGGCTGTGCAACAACTTGAGTGAGTATTTCAATAATTTATTTATCATCTTAGAAACCAAATAAAAAAATGGCTTAGGCTGGGTCCTCTGTAAACAAACAAAAATATAGAAAAATAAAACAGATGATTTATTTATTATTATTAATATACATATATTTATTAATTAAGTAGGATATTGCCCTATTTTTTTTTTTTTTTTTTTTGGCAATTTACATCATTGTCTTAACATGAAATTTAAACTAGAAATATGATTAATACAAAAAAAAAAAAAAATGATAGTAAGAAGTAGCAGTTCTGTTAACTTTAGACCTCAGTCAAATCCTTTCAAATTCAAAATATCATATCAATCCTGAGGACTTAAAGACCTTTCAATAAATAGGTAGGTACCCAAAGTTTCAAAGTAAGTCACCATGATAATTGTTGAATGACACCATGTTATGCAACGTTGAGCTAGGCTAAGAAATGGGTCAAATCTACGTAAAGTGGGCCATTTTTTATTCTTGAAGATCTAAAGGTAGTTACCTAAAGAGTTCTTCCCTTATGTGAAATCTGACGTGAGCAGGCGCGGGCGGTGGAACTGCAGCACCTCCAGATGAAAAGAAAAAGGGAGGATTTTCCCAAGTCTTAGCTGTACACAATGAAAATAATCACAAATTTCTAGAATAGTTCTTCTTCTTTTACTCTGTCTTATCCTGCTTAAGCAGGGTCGACGTTGTTCAACCTCATGGTTGAGTGTGGTTGGTTTGGCACATTTTTTTTTTTTTTTTTTCTAGAATAATTAATGCATAAATATTATGATTGACATGGTAAACAAACTTTAACTCTTTAGATAATGAAAGAGCAACTCTATATAAGTCACATTTTAGTCTGATTTATGTGGCAGCACCCCCAAATCACATTATAGAATAGAATATATTTTATTGTAAATAAAATCTATTCTAAAATATAAATATATTCATTACCACCGGCCGCACCTGGACGTGAGCTCCTATCAGTTTGATCAACTAGTTTATTCTCTCATCTTTCTCCTCAGAGTTACCGAGAAGGAGTTGGACGGGTCACCGATAAATCTGCGCTACGTCAAATTCCAAAACGTTCAGAACCTTCAGATCTTCGTGATCGACAACCAGAGTGACGCGGAGACCACAGTGATCACTCACCTCGCCTTGGTGGGGTCGCCCATTCTGACCACCAAGATGGCAGACTTCAAGCGGGTGGCTGGAGAGAAGGGGGAGGCTCACTGAGGCAAGAGAAAGCGGCGGCGTGTGTGAAGAATCCAAGGGTTGCGTATCGGAGATTGTCGGACACCCTGCATTTTTTTTATATATAAAAATAATATATGTACTGCCAGCGAAGGACTAAAAAGTCCCTTTTAGCCAGTGTCCATTTGTCCAAGGCACGTTGAATACACCATTTCTTCTTCTGCCCTCTGAATTTGAGAAATTTTTGGCCAGGTTAAGACTTGGATGGGTGAGCATTAAAATTCGAAACCTCATAGTTTGGCTATTGCTGGACCTTAGCAGTTGAGAAGGACGTTACCTAACCACAATATAAAATGTTTTTTCTTAAGAAATTTAATTCGATTTTTCTTCTTGTCTGATATTTTTGTAAAATATGCAAAACACAAGGCACTCTGACCATCTTTTGCATTGATTCTAATTTTATCAAATAAATTATTCTCCTTATTATAATAATAATAATTGATTTTATGTGGCTCTGACTGCTTGAGAAGCTTGAGGCAATAATAACTACCTCTTTATGTGTATTTATTTATTTTACAGTGAAAGCCACAGTTAGTTTATTCTTGTTTTGATTATTATTCAGATTAAACATTAAATGTTTAAAATAATAAATTATGGAAAACACAAAAAAGAGTCAAAAATTATAAGTATAATCTATAACTGTTAAGTGAACTGACAAATATTGAGAATGCCTCGAGCATGATCTGTTCAATGGCAATATCTGCACTGTGGAAGATCCTAGGTTCGAATTCCCTGGCTGAAAATAATTTGTAGTCATCACTTGATTACAGATGTTTTTAAGGGACAGCTAGAATATCAACCTCAAGCAACACAACTCTTTCTATCACACTTACAAAATAAGAAAGGCTGAAAATACTGATTTGGATTAAAATTATAAAAAGATCCCAATGATTTAACATGCACTGGTAGTGGTTAACATGCTAGTCTGATAATCCAGTTAGTGTAGGGATCCGTTTGTTCAAATCCCACCCAGTGCATGAATTTTTCCTCTATAATTTGAGTTTGTGACCACATAATAATAAAACTGAGAGTTAGGCGGTAGAAAATGCTTTGAGCATTATCCTCGCCTGGTGGTTATCTTCCACAAAAGTGTGTTATTATTATTTAAACAGGTCAGAATCATACTTATTTAATAACTTCAAAGTTGTGCCTGCTGATGTGGACTAGTTGGAATACATATTTTACTCTGATAATGGTTTACAAAGGGATTAAGGGCCAATCACAAAATATGATTTCAACAAAGATTTACTAACCATCTATATTCATATTTTATTATGTATGTTATGTACTACTGCATGTATGAATATTACTTAAATTATTAAAGGATTTTTAATAATCAAAATAATGTTTATTTATCTTAACTATTCATATTGACCTACTTATTCCAAAATTAGGTTTTTCAAGCAGATTTTTTACTTCTGAATAATATCCATTTTACTTTCCTCATCCTAACAAGTTTGTATTTATCAGAAAAGCTGTGTAACAGTAAATGATATGGGAATATTATGAAGAGCCATGGTTTTTTATGTAGCCAAAATTAACCATTCTTAGTAATAAGTCTTACATACCCTTGGATCACATGTGGGATGTAGGATTTCTTTGTAGAGCCTCTTTTCATAGTATTTGTTGGTAGTACAGCCTAACGAGGTATAAGTGGACCTTAGATATCCTAAGTACAGAGCATGCAAGCTTAGTTCAATTGGTCTAGATTTCTAGAACAAGGTTGTTTTCCTCATTAATTTGAGTTTGTGAACACATAATAATAAGACTCTGAGAGTTAGGTGGTAGAAAATGCATTGAGTATTACCATCGCCTGGTGGTTAGCTTCCACTAAAGATTGTTATTATTATTGCTCGAGAAAGAACATTTTCCCAACCCAAGGTCTCTTGGGCAGAAGACAACATCAAAGTTCTGCAGTTCATATGTGTGTCAAAGTGCTTTTTGGTAAATTTTAACAGTTTACTATTTTACACTTCCGATTCCCTCTCTTCCTCCTAAGTATGGGTATACTTAATTGGTAAAAAAACTTCTAGGTGTAATCACTAGACAGAAATATTAAAAGCTAGCATTGTGGCACATTGAATACAACAGTTCTTGTTCTGTCATTTAAGTTAAACAATGACCAGTGAGGTTAGGACTTGGATGGGTGACCATTCAAACTTGAACCTTTGAGATGCTGGCTATTCCCAACACCACTCAGGCTGGACAATTTTATTAGCTATTGTGTGAGTTTTCAGCGAATGGAGGATAACACTCCCATTGCGATGACCATTCAGTTGAAAGTGACATTAAACAAAAAATAAATTAATAAAAACTGGAATTGTTATGCTAATCTAATCTCTGAGACAAAAAGAAGCAAAATGTCTAAACACAGCTGTTTTTAAGAGTATACTGTTTTATTAGAAATTGGGTAAGTTAAGAAATAAATATGTATATAAAGTACAAAATTCTTCAGGTAAATTGTTCAGTGGAATTAGAGTTGCGATGAATTTTCAAGTTCATCACGACTTTTTCTCCTCAGAGTTATTCTCTTCGGATTTATTCTCAGCAGTGGGTTTAGTGTCCGATGTCTCCTCAGCTTTGGTGTCTTTGTTCTCCTTGTTCTCTCCATCTGTTTTGCTTTCACTTGCACTGCCAGAAGATTTGCGTCCCCTACGACGGTTCTTCCTGTTCCTCCGTTTCCTCTTGGCAGGAACATCAGAACCTCTCGCTCCTCCTCGGGAACCTCTGGACCTTCTCTCGCCATACCTGGGCTTATTTGCGGCAAACTGAGAACCTTGAACATAGTGGCCATCTGGACCAGTCACATTGATTGCTTCATGTCCTGCAATAAAAGGTAATTTGTATATTTAGGTTTAACGTGACTTTCAACTACATGGTTATCACAATGGGAGTTTTAGCCACCATTTGCTGGGCAAACAACTCAGCTACTCAAAGCAACCTTAACTAGCCTGAGTGGGACGAGGAATAGCAAGCACAATGTGGATTGCCATGATGACCATGTATGGATTCAAAACCAGAACTAAACTATATCTTTATACATCTATAAAAAAAAATTAACATGCCATCTACACTGGCTGCAAGCTAAATGGATTGTGTGATATGATAAATAGTAACTATTGTTCTAGCTATCCATGATAACCATGATTGTACAGCCAATATGAAGTTTCTCTAGGACTCAAATAAACATGACTGCTAAACTTATCCTTTGAAATTGAAGGATTAGTTCATATATGTTATTCCAACATTACAAACAAAAAACTTATCTGCATTTTTTTATTATGTAAAGTTGAATACTGGCTTGAAATATAGTAAAAGAAAAGCTACAATTTATATTGTGAATGTTCATTAATAAAAATAAAAAGACGAAAAGTGAATTTTGATGATACCTTTTTCTCCTTCCATAATGTCAAACTCCACTGTTTCTCCCTCTGCTAGTGTCCTGAGCAGCTTCCTTGGGTTGTTATATTTGATTCTCTTAGAGTGAACAAACACATCCTCATTTGATGATGGAGTGCTGATGAACCCGTAGCCACTTTTGACACTGAACCATTTAACAACACCACACACTTTGGATGCTAGGATAATGGGCTCTTTCAGGGGTGAATCATCAATCTCTGTTTTAACAGGAGCTACCTGTGTATTCTCCGACTCACTCATTGTCTGAAAATTAGAAATAAAATTGTAAAAACAGCATAGGCAGGCATGTGACAATAATTATAAGGTTTCATTTACAGAAGAGAAACATAAAATCTAGACAGATCAAAAAAAATTTAGACAGCTCAGACATTCAAATTCACTGAAGGAAGGAACCAGCTTGGCCTTTATATACTGAATAACCTGGATTAACATGGAAAATTCCAAGAGATTCTCATGGGAAAGTTCAAAATTTGGAAATTCTCATAAGAAAAAAGCTCTATAATGATGGTATAGGAAGAAAATTAAGTCGATGGTAATAGGAAGAAATTGACCCAAAATATCAGTTTTTGGGTCCCTTCTGGGAGAAAAATGTAACTTTTTAATTTCAAGATTTTTCAAATGTTGTGACTTTTTAAATCTTTTATAATTCTCATTTCCTAGGTATTATTAATTGGGAAAAAATATTATTTTAGTACATATGAACATTAAAGAGAACAATATTTGTCAAACTATCACAAAAACTGGTCCAAAACCAAAATTAGAGTCTTATACAATTAGCATGCATTCTCTGACAAACATGGCAGTGAATGGTCCCTGGTTACAACCTTGTTTAGTACAATAGCATGGTTGTTGTGTTTAGAACATATTGTCTCCTTAAATGTTGAAAACTTGGAAATTTTTGGCCCTTAGTTTCCTGCAATAGAATTGCTTTCTCCAATTTTGACATTAACAATCCAAAATATAGTGTTATAGCATGGACTATAATGATGAAATGGGATGCAAATTTACTCTTCAGCAGGGATTTTATTTTAATAAGATTAAATATTAAATTTCTTCAACTCACTGCTCCATAGGAAGTAATGTCGTCATTTCTTTTTTATGGGGCCTACCCAAGTCTGCATCAGTTAATTTGGATAGCCGAAAAGATTTGCAGGAATAGTGGATAAAACCCCTATCCTGGACTATCTCAAATCAGGATGTTAAAACCAAATGAATGAATGGACATGAAAGGAGCCTCTAGACATTGGATGTGGGCATCCATATAATCCTCTCACCACATGATACATAATTATGTCTGTGCCTGTCTCACAAATCATGAAATTATTATTATTTCGTATTACATTAATAATTTTCAGTCTGTGTAGTATTGTCTATTTCAAAGAAAACAGTCAGCAAATAATGGAACCAAACATCAATTCTAACTAGATTATTAATCTCTATGGGTACATAGATTTAAACCTATGGATACAGTAGGTATTATAATTTGTTGGGTGGAACCTTGATATCTCACTATCTATCAGAGTACCTTGAGAGTTGAGAATAATTACCTTGAACTTAACCTAAACTGGAAATACAAAGATTGTCTCAAGTTGAGCAGAAACTTTGATTAATCTTTTGAGAGAAGCAGACCTTCAACCAACTGATATAGAGGAAGCCTTTTGAGAATTGACCCCACTTGACAGTTTCTAGGAGATAAGGTGTTGAGTAATCAGAAAAACAGGGGAGAAGCTTCGAGGTAACAATCTCTGGATGGTGACTAAGAGATGCACGTGAAAGCAACGTTCCAGCTCGTATAGACTGAAAATGTCAAAACGACCACTTTCTTAGGTAAACTGCAAGAATTGACAAGAAAATCAAAAAAATTCAAGAAAATTTGTGTAGGAAAATTAGCTATCGTTTATTTTATTATGATTTCAAGATAATTTGTGATTGTGATAATTTCCAAAAATATAATAATACAGTGTTGCATTTTTAGTTTATGCACCATCAAGATTTCTATATAATCTGTGCGAACAGACTTTGATTGAAATAGAACCGATTTTATTGGAAAAATTTTCACTTGCTTTATCTCATATTCTCTTATAGGTAGATTAAAAGGAAAGTAGGTAAAATGGAATCACTCGATATTTTTGATGGTCAGTTTTCAATGCCAAATATGTTCTAGGTTTCCCAGAGCCTAAATCTAGAGTTTCAGTCATTGGTTCGTGTGTCTGTCTATCTGTCAGTAAACAAATATCTCAAGAACGATATAAACTAGAATTTTAGCGTGTAGGTAGATCTTTTTTAGAAAAAGGAAGCGAAACGAAAAGTTTCTGCACTCGCGCATCTTTTTTAAACGCTAAGGAAAAACCCCGTATTGATACGGGGGTTTTCCCTCCGTTCAGTGGAAACTTACAAACCAGCTAGGTACCCACAGTCCCACATTCACCTCACCCAGCCTGGGATGGACCGGGAACAACCAGCATTATGAGAAGTTGACTTGAGTGGTCACACATTCTAGTCTTAGGGCGACTTTAATAGACAACATCGATAATAACTTTTTGAATGAAATATTTCTGTGATATCTCTGTTATTCTCTCTACGGTTGCTCCTCTTTCTCCATACATACTCGTATATTTACCTGGCATGTAATATTTAATTTAGTTAGAATTAAGTATATAAATAGGAAATTGTGTTCAATGTTTTATTTTAAAATCACGCAATAAATATAATTGAAATTGAACTCAAGTCATTGCTTAGTGTCGGTTTCCCTATCTTACACAGTACGCAATCTGTGACTTAGTGCCACAGAGGTATTACCGACAAAAATGCCTATTAATTTCGCTCTTAAATTCGCAGGATGTTGCTCAATTTCAGTGTCAGAACGAGAACTGATAAATTCAAAGTACCGCGCATTGAAAATTTAAATTCTTCTGTTTGACTAAATTCAATATATCAAAACTTTAAATATTTTTACTGTAAAAAAATTGCAAAAGTTAAACATTAATGCATCATTCTTCTACTCGTCCCATTCCTGCACCATCTTCACACTCAATCCCTTTGATCCTCCGTCTCGCTCCTCTCACTTTCATGGATACTGCTCTCACTATCGAAATTTGTATTTGCACTTTTAGGAATGTATATTGATTTATTGATATAAAATGATATACATATTGATATTTTCAATTTTACCTGTTTTAGATTTTTTAGAACGGTTACGGAATCAATACCCAGACAGCACAGTCAACTGGATGTATACCATACTGTTAGGTGGAAAAAGTCTACTTGCCCACCTGGAAATCAGCTGGAGATTTCCACCTTCCACCTGACCTCCACCTGGAAATCAAACTGGAAATGAACTGGAAAGTAACCCAACTTTTAACTGGAAGTCAGTTGCCCAAAGTCAACTGGATTTGTTCCACTTATTTCCAGCTACTTGTAGCGCTCTCTAGTGGATGGGTAGTAACTCACTACCACAATGTTGACATACCTATTTACCTATACTGTACATTATACTACATAATAATCAAATGCTACGCTCTTGCTTTTGAGGTCGTGGGTTCGAATCCCATTATATGCATTTTTTTTAAAAAATAAAAAAAAAATAATAATAGTAATAAAAATACTAGAAACAAATGTATATTAAGCATAAATTCAATTTCGGTTATTTAATTTAGAGGCCATACATTCAAATCTCATGAAGAATATTTTTTTTGTATAAAAATAAAGTAATAAATTTTAAATAGGTTTTTTTTTTAACACAATATACACACACAAATTTGGGTATAATTTTTTTATATAGAAATTTGGAAAGAAAAAGAAAATAACTAATCTGTTTTAAACAACACAATTCAAATAAGACTCTTTACAATGATTATATTTTACAATAAGAGTGTTTATTATTAATAAAAAAATTGTCACAAAAGTGTAAAATGCACTATCAAATTTCCACCATGTCACAAGACCTTGTACCAATGTATCACAAGTATTTCCTATGTAGGTATAATCTCTATAATATATATAATACTCAAAGTTGTGCATGTCTGGCTGACTATGTCCTCTTGGGGTTACAATACGAAACGGTACTCTCACTGAGAGTTCACCCCCCCTAAGCCACCTTCAACATACTAGAAAATTATCAAAATTAAAATATGTAATACAATTTTCAAGTGCACTGGTAATCAAGTGGTTAACGTGCTAGTCAGATAATCCACTTAGCGTAGGGTTCCGTTGTTTCAATTTTTTCCTCATTATGGTTGTGACCACATAATAATAAGACTCTGAGGGTTAGGTGGTAGAAAATGCTTTGAGCATAACCTGACCTGGTGGTTACCTTCCAATTAAAAGTGTTATTATTATTTTCATTAGGACACCGGCCATGAGAAAAAACCTTAATGGTGACAAAATGCCAGGTTTTAGCTAGTATAGAAATAAAATAATGATATCCAATTATAAAATATGCTCATAACATGTACCTATGTACATAATCACAATAAAATAATAATACTATGTAAATTAAAATATATTTCTTTTGTGAAACCAAAAATAACAAAGAAATAAACTAATAGCCAGCAGAAAATGAAGATGGGGCATGGAATACACCAGTTTTCATGAAATTGCAAAAGTTAAGCAATGTCTAACGTGGTGGAACATGGATTAGTGAATGTTATTATGTATTTGTAATCCTTCATGACAATTTATATACTGCTGTGGCTAATTAGAATTGCTGGGTTGTTTGCTTTGAGAATTATTATCAAAAAAACATTGTTATACTTAAATTAAAACAAAATTGACTTGTTAAGACTAGTAAAATTATAAAACACAATAGTGTGGAACACTTTTTTTAAATAGATATAAAATTAACTCAAAATTTAAGGGGCTTCATATTAATAAGGTGGTAGAGAGAGCACAATAGTTATTATTGTTATTATGAACAGTGCACATTAAATTGGCCAATTAATTTTAAATCAAGTAATCAAGAAGCATGTCACAAAGTAAACATCATTTTTTAGTGTGGCAGAACCACCTGAGTGAAATATTCATTTTATAATAATATGTATTGTACATCTAAATAAAATCCACAGAGTGAAAAATTTCACTATCTAGCACTATGCATTCAGCTGTTTCTTTGCTTGAACCAGAACCTTTTTTTAGCCAACCTATGGTCAAGAGATCTTGAGCATAAAAAATTCTGTTTCCCTTAACACATGAGACTAGCATTTATGGTCCTACTTTGGCTTGGCTAGGCTAGGTGAGATTAATATGGGTAGCTCGTATGATTCCAAGTGAACTGAAGGTGTTAATCCATTGTGCTAGTCCAGGAACAGCAGAGTGCAGAAAGTTCATTAGGGTCCAAGTGGATGTCTCTAGAAATGGATGGTTATTGTCAGATGAAAAAGGTGATCCAGTATTAAATGTTTCTTGTCCTCTCCTTTTCTTCTGTCACAATTCACGATTTAGACAAACTAAAGAACTATTTTTTGAAACATCTCGAAAGCAAATTTGGAGTTAAGAAATGACAAAGTAAACACTTCAGTAGTTACCTATAAAAAAAAATGTTCAAAACTAATTAAAATATTATTTGTATTTAAAATATGTTCAAATAAATGAAATACCTATTATTTAAGAGAATTATTAATTATTTAAAACAATTCACAATTTGTCACAAAAATATCACAATTTCTGAATTTCCTTCAACGAAGGACGAGTTTTATCTAAACACTTCCAGTAGAGTTTTAAAAAAGATCAAAACTAATTAAAATGATATTTGTATTTAAAAATGTTCAAAACTAAATGAAATACCGAATATTTAAAAGAATTATTAATTATTTAAAACAATTTACAATCACCAACATCACGATTTCCGAAATTTCGAAAGATCAAAGATGGCGTCTTCAACAAAGGACGCGTTTTATGTAAACTGGAAAAATATGGAACATTTCCAGCTGACTGGTCAACTGACTAAATTCTAGTTATGTCCTAGCTGGAGAGAGTCGTTATATTTCCAGCTGACTGCCCAGGTGACTGAGTCTAGATGGATTTTTGTTGGAAATATCCAGGTGGCTGGTCAACTGATTTAATCCATGATGGAAAAATCCAGCTGTCGGGACAGTTGGAGGTCCAGTTGACTTTATACACCTGGATATTTCCACCTTAAATCCAGACTGGAAGTCACCTGCCGTGCTGTCTGGGTAGTGATTATGATTATATCTCCTTATTTATTCTGCCCAACTAAGACTAAAGACTCACTGGAGGGTCCCATCATTCCAGCAGTAAGCCGAAGACGTATTATTAAGTGGTCGAAATCGAAATCACAGATGGGAGGATAACTTCTCTACCGAGACGTGGGTGCGTTATAAAACCCGCGACCTCTGGATTACCAGACCGACCGCGCGATATTTTGACCATGGAGCTACTGAATTAAAATCCAGCGTTTATTTTAGTTGTTGCTGAGATACCTATACATACGAGTATAAGTATACATACCTATAAGGTAGGTAAGTAAAAAATTTTGAAATTGAATATAATAGGCGCCGCATGATATCCTCATAAGTGGTTTGATGATTTTTTTTTCATTTTAAATATCCATTATAACTATATCCATGGGCGCCCAAACCCATGGGCAACAGTCGGGGATGCCCCCCCTCCCCCCTTTAATAAAAATCGGTGAAATGTTATAGATATATTATGTAAAACATTACTTTTATTGCTGCTTTTTTTGGTAGATTTTGAACAAACTTTTAATTTTACTGACAAGTGTCTATTTTTTATTTTACTTATTGAACAAATAAAAAGACCAAGCTTTATTTTTCAGATTATTATTTTTATTATACTTAAAATTTATAGTTTACTTTTAATACATCCAATTGTTTTAAATAGCTACAAGAGAATAAAATAATAACCAAAGCTTGGTTACACTTATAAAATAATAATAATATAAATTTATAATGCTTAAAACATTTAAGTATATGAACAATTCAAACAATTTTTAGTTATAATTTAAACAAAATAATAATTTAAAAAATAAAATAATAAATGAAACCAAATATTTAATAAACAAAAAACAAATAAAACACAGTTTTTACAAAAATAATTAATAAGTACCTAGGTACAAAATAAAAAAATATTTTTTCTGATAAAATAAAGTAAAAAATGCCTCAAATTTTATTCCAAAATTAGTCAAAACAAATCAATTGAATTTGGTTTTTGAATTTTTTATAAGTTAAATAAAATTAGATATACCAAATCTTGTGTTTTAGTAAGAAATGTCAATTTTATGTGCTCAATTGGTTCTCAATAAATTTTAAATTCCACTGAAGTTTCCAAGTTCGATTTGAAAATAGAGTAGTTGCATAAATTGATGGAGAAAATTATAGTTAAAATATCATATTAGGTACCTAAGTGTACCAAAAATTAATCTATATTCATTAAATGAAAGTGGTTACTTTTTGCTGTATTCTGTCTATGAAACACACATTGGACAGTATCAATATAGGTTACTCCAACTCCAGGCATACCTAAATTTTATTGTTTTGCTTCGAGCCAATTTGAATTATTGAGAACCCATTGAACTTACTAATTTAGATAAAATAAAAATCATACGATTGTAGTTAAAAAGATAAGGTACTTACTTTCGAAATGGAAATTCAAAAGGACATTATTTTTTTATTTATAAATCTTGAAAATAAATCCAAAAGTTCTCTTGTAGATAAAACATTTTCGTAGGAGTTTCCATTGGGCATTATTAAGAAATCAAATTATTTTTATTAAAAGCAAAGGAATTAGTTTTTCTCAATTTTGGATAGTAAAATAAGAGATATCTAAATAGGTTTACATGGCTGGCTATATAAATATAGTTTTCTCGGTTATACACTCTACTTTATTTTGCCATGAGCTATAAAGCATAATGAATAAAAAATATCTTCCATTAGAGTGCACAGAGGAAATTCAAGGAAACTCCTACTCATTAATTAAAAATGAAATATTTCTTGTTAAAATGTTCTTAAATGTCAACGATATGGTTTTCTGAAGGATGTTATAAATTGGGTCTCATCAAAGTTTATTGTCCATTGATCAAATCAAAGAATAGCAATAATCATCAGAAATGTTTTGCTATATTTTCTCGTCTTCCATCAAAGGAACAACCCTAGTCAAAAATTCACCACCCCATTTTTTTTAAACATTAAATCATGTTGGTCTTTTTAGTCCAAAAGGTTCATTTGTCCCCAAAGTGAGAAATGAATAGTAATTATTTTTGTCAACAAGAAAATTTCCATTGAGTCTAATCTTATCAAAATAATGGAGGAAAATACATAGAAACTTATGAGTATTTTAAAAATAAAATATACTGTAGGTAGCTAAATAAACATTAAATACAACGTCAAACTTTTTTAAACAACTCAAGTCTTAACATCATGAATGTTGCGAGAACATTTTTTAAAGTTTACACGAACTTCACTATTTTTATTGCGTATTGAACATTGCATATAAAAGGTTATTATGGTAGTGAAACTTTGCAGATTCCGGAATAATTGACGGTTAAGTCCTGTTTTTAAGTACTCGTGTATATTGCGAAAACCCATCAACAAATAATCTTTTATTACTTTTCAAAAATAACGAAAGGTTGACTCTGTATTTAATGCTGTCTTACTTAGTTTATGAGAAAATGTAAGCATTTGAGTAAAACATACTGGGGGTCTACTATAAAATTAAATTATGCTAAAAAAAAACTACTATTGCAAATAAAAGAAGAATCAAAAAAAGTTTGTATAGGAAAGTACTCTTTCGGGAATTAATTCTTTTCAATGTCTACCGTTTTGAATTATTGAATCAATTCATTTTTCTTGTCGTCTAACAAAAATTGAGGTATACTTCTTACAAAAATTCCTACAAAAAAGTACTCTCCGATTGACTCAGCAAATAAAAAAGTGTCTAACCTTATCCCCGCGATCAAGATAAATTACTCTCACAATATAGCAAAATTGTATAGATCAATGTGGATTAGTTAATTAAAAACTTTTTATTATACTGAAAACTTAATATTCATTCATGTGTTGAACATTATTGTTATATTAATTTTCACTGTATCTGAGACTTGGCTAAGGTAGAAACAAAAATAAAGGTAATAAAAATAACACAAAAACTATGTTCTACAGAAATAGTAAGAAAAAAACAAAGAAAATAAATCAGGTAATTGGTAGAAGAAAAAAAAACGTAACAAGAATGAGAAAAAAAGAAATAAAAGAAAATGATTGCAATGCATTAGAATTTGGTGGGCTTCCAGGCAATCTGTATAGCTAATGAGAAATAATAGTGTGCTATACACGAACTGTCAGGCTCAAGTACTTGGAAACCAATGTCAAATTTGGGTACATAATTATATACCTTTCTTTAAGTCGAAAAAAATCCATTTGTAATCTAAAGAGATCAAACCTACTAGACATTCAAAACAATATTGAACTAGAAATAAAAAGTGAAGAAACAACAATGATGAAATCAGCCAAGACTGAACTGACAAACTGATTTATCAATCTTTTCAAACTTAATCTTTGTACTTTTCATGACAGAGCGTTTCACTGGTTAAAACTAGAATTTTCTAAACTCACATTGTGATCAATATAGCATAACTATTGGTCTATCTAATGTCTCTATGAAAAATCAACAAAACATTCTATAAGTTACTCCTTCAAGTCTTGTCTCATAATACAGTGAAATAACATATTGCGGAAGAGAAACTGGTAAAATAAAAACAATGATTAGATAAAATGAAACAAAAATCTCAGAGCAAAATAAATTAAAAATATTAAAAAACACGGATAATAATAGATAAAACTTAATAATTATCATGTTAAATGTACGGAGTATTCTACTGGAAATGAGAACCACATTGCAAGTTTTGATCAGGTATGGGAAAAAGTAATTAATTCAATAAATGGAATTTATAATTTATGGTTCATGTCACCAACCCTTAATTTTCTTTGTACTTTAAAAGCCTGTAAACATGACAAGAAATTGAGTTATAAAATTAGGTATTTTTGCTATTCATTTTTTCGTTTTTTGTGCACCAAATTTTAAATTTTGACATAATAGTCATCAATAAGAAGTTACCTAATGACTAATGAATTTTCTATGAATCATGGATTGAAATTTTCTTTTTATTTTATCATTGATGAATTTCAATGAACTTGCAGTCCCTTGCTTGGTATGGAAAAATTCAAAACCAGTAAAAATACTTTGTTTCCAGTAGTTATGTAATTAAATGTAAAGTAGGAAATCATTGTAAATTATATTGAATTAATAATTAAATAGTATGTATGTGATATTAAATTAAATACTAATACAAATAAAGTATTTATTTCCTCCATTTTTGTAACTGCTGTGTAAGTTCCAAATTTCATATCTAATTATTTTACAAACGCATGCCGATATTGATTATATTAGGAATTCACCCAAACATAATTTAATGTTTTCAGCGTTGTGTAAAATGTGCAGATAGAAAACTTGAATATTTACTGAAGTTGACGTGTTTGTATCTGAAAGTTTCCATCTAATAAAGTACAAACACTTATAATTGTATTTATAATGATTGTACTCTTTGCAAAACTGTTGAAGTAAAGTGGAGGAGCTTTTACTATTGTAGTTATTTTTTGGAAATATTGATAAAAATGTAAACAGGTCAAGATCCACCATAATCTTTACCTCGTGACGTTTCAGGAAACACTGAGAATAAAGAACAAGTAAAACTTTCATTACATTTTTGATATTGTATTGAAAGCAAGATATCAATATTAAATGTCTGAATATATGAACGGGATACATAATAGCTTCACAGACAATTGTTGAAGTCATGTGGCTTTTCGAATGAATACTGTAATGTATCATTCATATTGTACTGTTTTTAAAAAGAGTTGTGTAATATGGTACATAGAGCTGTATATTATGTACATACAATGCTTGAAAAGCAAATACAGAAGCAATATACTTTGTATTTTTAAAGCACATTCCTAAACCAATACAAAATAAGAGCTACGCATCTAGTGCAGTCTTTTGCCTTGCCTAGGATAAAACAACATAATATCTATATATTTACACAAACAAAACTCGTTCATTGAGAGCATTAAATAGGGGTTAATTTTAAATATATTACATCAAAATATGACTGACAAGTGTCTCTTGAACTTTGAAAGGTACATACATTGTTTTTCTATTTACTTTTCAAGTGGAAGCTCTATGTATTTGGGCTATTGCAATTAAAATAATAAAAGAAAGAATTATCCAATAATTATGTGAGTTATGGAATGTAAGCCGGCACGCTATATCTCTTGTTTAAACAGGAAAAATTCTCGCATGAGCAATTCTTCATCAATATTATTCCAAAAGAAATAATTTTCACATTGTATCTATACTGATGTCATCTTAGACAAACATTATGCGTATGATAAAAGCAAGAATAATAATGGTAGAGAAAAAGTCCTGAGAAAACAAATTTATACTAGCGTGACTGTACTTACATTTTGGGCTATTTCAACAAAATTTTACAATATAAATTATTAAAAATAAAAGTAAACCAATATAACCGAAGAAAGTTATCTGGTTTGTGTGAATTATGGACACAAACTGTAAAAACAGTTTGTGTTTTGGGCTATTGTCAAGACTACGGATAAAAACGGTACGTGGATACATAATGCGTCCGGCTATTATGTATATATTTATTTTTTTACAAAAATGTAAACATGGTACATGCTTTTGTATTCTTCATTGTCAGCAATCCAGAAGAATACAAAGATCATGCATTGGGCTATTGCAAAAAAATCTGAGTCAAAATTGATGTGTATTGTGGTTGTACATGAGCTAAATGTAATAGATCTTAGAAAACTGAAGTTGCATTTGCAATGAAACCATAATATATGTGTACTCTTACTCATATATGGCAATTCAAATGATATGAACTTCACGTTTAAAATCTTTAAATCTAACACATGTATTTGGGCTATTGCAAATATTATAATTGAAAATGAATTAAAGTAATAATTTTGATTGAAATAATAATGAATTCGATTGGTCAAAACAAAAATATGGAGTTGCTGTGGTATCTACGGTTAATATCTTGCCATTTTATCCTGATTATTAAAACATAATGAACGGTGCATGAATACATGATATGAGTAATTTCTACGCGATTGTTTTTCAAGTTAATATTATCATACTTCAACTGGAATCTTTTCGTATTCATGACCCTGTAGTGAACACTGCCAAAAAATGTAATATTTTTTCAAAGTGTAGAAGCAAAAAAAAATGGTTCTGAAGTTTGCTGGAGTAAATTGTCAACTGGATATACAGGCGTCATCCTGTTTGAAACGTTTTTCTGTAGATAATTTTACTTGGAGGAAATTTAAAAAAGAAACTGAAAGTTTTGAAATTTGGGAGTTTGGTTAAAGTAGGCAAAATAATTGAATTATGTTATTTCCTCCATTATTTTGAAAAATAAAGAAAATGTTTATTATTTATTTTGTTTTTGGTAAGTCACAATCGGGTAGGTAAGTATTCCATTATATCGTTTTGAACTGTTCTGAATAAAATCATATCTCTGACATAACTGCTGTTACACAATACATTTATTTGTGTTTTAATGTGGAAGAGTAATTTACTAAAGAGTTTCTTAATATCAAAATCTAGTGCCTTTACTATAATACTCTTTTCTATGGATCTCAAGTTTTATTTCATTGCATCTTCAATTTTGTTGATATTATTGTAAAGTATTTAATTCATGTTGTTGTAAATTTCAATCTTTTTTGAAATACATAGACACTTGTTAATTATGCATGGATTAAATTGGTTTAAAGTTCAAAACGAAGATAATGTTTGCGTTACGAGATTTATTTTTTCTAAATAAACTGTGTTTTGCTTGTCTCTCTGATGTGTTTGGTTAGATGATGAAGCAACTGTAGTAGGAATAGTGTGATTGTATTGTAAAACTTAATATCTATTCGTATTTATTGCACTTAAGATTACTGCATTGGTACAACATTTGATTTAATAATAATTATTATATTACTTATCTAAAATAATATTAACGATATAGTTTATATTTTGGTTTATTCTCAGATTAGATTCGTTCCATTCATAATTTAACTAAAAACATCGAGTCCCTGGACTGTACATGATTTTTCTAGTTTTGGATGTTGTCTTATACAAATACGAGTATACCATTGATTTTACTGGTTTTATTGAAATACAACGGAAAACGTATAAAAGTTTGTTAATATTATTGTTTATTCATTTTCAGTTGGTGCAATTTAATTAATGCAAAGAGAAATATTTTCTATAGGAATGTGATGATAATTGTAAAAACGTGAAGGTAGGTATAAACCTATATATAAAAAATTGGAGTAGTCACTGTGGCAGAGCGAGTTAGCGCGCTAGGCATTGCACACATGGTGACCTAGGTTCGATTCCCAGCGGGGGAGATTTTTTCTGCTCTGTACTTGGATGTTCGGGGTCCACTCATACCTCGTGAGGAAAAATGAGTAGCTGCTTTAATGTGAAGCAGCGAACAGTGACAGAATCTTAGGCAAAAAAATAATACAAGATATTGAAAATTAATGTGGTAAAGTCCTATGATTCTGCGCTACCCACTAAAATTGTGGCATAATAACACAGAGAAAAAGCATATAAAAAATTGGAGATGAGTGTAATCTTATTTCGTAGCCATGAAACAGCTATTGTAGACTTTTGTGTTCTGTGTTGTAGCTTGACCATCCCGTAGTATGTCTCCCTCTGATGAGCGAGAAGTGACACAGTAAAATGCCATATGTAGGTAGGTTTCAAGTTCACTCTAAAATGACCACTCTTATGAAAACAATAAACTTATTTATTCACCCATAATTAGGACAGTTCAGATCACCATTAATAAAATATTTTTAACCAGATTATTTCTAATGGAGCTACATTTACATAATATAATTATGAGAATGAACTGATACAAACAAGATATCGCATGAGACTAAACGTTTTATTAAACCAATTACAAGGGTCAACGTTTTGTGACTTTTAACTGTGGGATATAGGCCGCCACATAAAAGAAGAAAAAAAGAGAGAGAGAGAGAAAAAAAAAAAAAAAAATGTTGAAAAGTCTCCAAATATAAAAAAGTGTAGAAAAATATTAAATAAATAATTACGGGACAAAGGCTGAAAAATTACTCAACTCATCCTCAAGAGGATTTATCTGAACGTTTGATTAATTGTTTGTTTGAGAAAATTTGTGAAAACAGGTTCTGAATATTAATCTAGAATTTGCGAGTACCTCCTGCATTATTTAGAATCTAGCTGTTTGGTTTCTCTTATTATCCTTTTGTATTTGAAATTCCCACTCTTTAACCTACTTATGATTACTATCAGTTTAGTCCCTATAGAAAATATTTTCTTATAACTGAAAAGATACCTATTGTTGTAAAGTCCGGGACATTTTATTATTATATTGAAACAGTGCTTTCAAACTAGAGATGTGTTGATCATGAGATGCCCATATCTCAATCTTACATGCTCTAGGAAGAACTATCTTTCAATGACAAAATATTGTTATTGTATATTTACATTTTTATTTCAATACCATCACAAATCAATGTGTTACCATGGATATTCAAATATTTTAATTTAACTAATAAAAATGACTGGATAAAAGTGAAGGTTTAAATCGATTAAATTACTATTATTGTAACTATTTATTTTACTATACACTAAGGATACCACTGTACTAAATACTTATTACACTTCTTCATTATTAATTCATTAAAGGAAGAGACTACAAAATTTTCGTGATAAATAAATTTCTTTTCTGAACGAGTTCTTAACGATCATCTTAAAACTTCTGTGTTGTAATAATTAAAAAAAAAGAAAAATAAATACATTTGACCACTTTCAAATTTGAAAATTAAAATGCATTCAATTTGACCTAATTATAAATATTTCAGTTTTGCGTATCACTTTTGAACATTGTATGAAGAAGTGTAATCGAAACATAAACATGAGAAATTTAAAAATGTTATCCTTTGATCGACTTGAGGTATTGATAGTTTAAAATCGAGGTTATTTTAATTAGAAATGTTTGTCCAAAGGGTAGAATGAAATGATTAATTTAGGAACAAAATTTTGAAAGGCCATTTTATTACTAAAGTTTTTCGAAAGAAAAAAAAAATATTTTAATAGAAAAAAGGGAAAAAGAACCAATACAATTTTTTGAAGAAAAGATACAGTTTTTGTTTTACCTTTTCTTATTAATTTTACACAAAAATGTTAAATTTAAACATTGAAAATAATAATAAAAAAATTATATGTTGTTATTAAATAAATTTTATCACAGCCATGAATATTTTAATTTTTTTTCTTCCAAGATCATATTTTTACAAAGTAATTTTAAGTGAAAATACAACCAGAAAAGAAATTTGTCAAATTATAAAATAAAAAAGAAATTTGAATTTGATTTACCTATCATAGATTTATTTATTAAATAATTTTGGTGCTACCGCGTGATTTCATAAGTTTTTTATCTCGCAATTGAGCTTTTTCAAAAAAGGAAAAAGAAAAACATTTCCTCAAATATTAGTAGTAGTAGCTTACTAAAATTCAATGAATATTTTTTTCTAATCAAGTTTTGCAGACATCCATTGTATCTAGGAATAATAAAAAAACTGCCGATAACTCTTGAACTTTGAACATTTTGAGAAAGTAAAGTTAGATAAAATACCATGTTTCGAAATTAAAACTTATATTTCAACATCGTTCTGAATAAATTTCTCAAATATAATTATTTTGTCTAAACTGTTGCCCAACTGTACAAGTTGTGCACTATAAATTCCAAGTCTGATTTTGGAACTTTATAATTAAATAAGACCAATTTTGTTAACTAAGTGGATGCTTATACGCAGTATAACAAAAACTAGTACCTACTTTTGATGCAGATATAAAAAAAAATGATAGGCTATGATGAATTTTATGATTATTAGTTAATTGTATTTTCCAAACATCAGAAAAAAACATAAAAGAGAACATCTGCAAATTGTAAATTAGTGCAAATTATGAAACGTCTTACTTAAAATTCCTAGATACAATGTAACTTCTTAAAAGAATAAGATTCTTAATCCTATAAAAACAAACCCATGGTAAATGAAAATAATGAAAAACAGATCACCTAAAAACATTAAATATCAATAACTTATCATTTTACGAGGAACACGGATTTTTAATTCTAAATGTTAAATAATAGAATAATTTTCATTCAAATTAATATTCACATAAAAAATCATATTTAACATACATTCTTTACAGTAAAGTTTTTACAATTACATGGAAATATAAAGGCTATTAACAAAATCAATATTTACATCAGTTAAATTGTTATTCGAACTTGCACATTTCTACAGATACAACTCAATATGTCCAGGAAAATATCTCGAAACATTAAATATTTTCAATTGAAATTGGTCGTAGTACATGTTGATACAATTATTGACTTAATCATAACATAAGTTTTACAAAATTTTATAATTTTGGTTAGTATCCTGGTTTTGAAAAGATGAATTTTCGTTGAGAAAAAGTCCTGCTCTCTTCATTTCTTCAAATTGGGGTGACATCCGTCTTTGTTTGAGGTCAGCAGGATAGCCAGTTGGAGCAGATTGTCTCTTTCTCGTGTGACTCGCATTCGGGCTGTTCAACTCTGAGAAGGTTTGCCCTTGCTCCGAGCCGGATTGTTCTTCTCAGAAGTATGAAAAGCCTCATGGATGCTGATGGTTGGGCAGGGAGAAGCCCAGAGCGCGGGGGTCCCCATGCAGGCGCAGAGCTTGCTCCAGCCGCTGTTCCTGCAACCGGAGGGCTTCTGTCAGGTCAGGGCTCACCTGGCCCTGATGGTTGAAGTTCTGAGTGTTCGCAATGGTGGTTGCAATGCTGTGCTGTCGCAAGCTGTTGGTGTCGCTTTGCTGGGTGGTGGAGGCTGCCACGGCTTGGGACACGGCGAGCCGAAGAGCTTCCGCTTGAGATCGTAGGAAGGCCTCCTGCATCCTGAGGGTGGGGGAGGTGTTCTGCTGTTGCTGGAGGAGGGACTGGCTCTGATCCACCATGGAGGACATGGAGGCTCGCATGGCGGCATTCATGGCCGCTAGCTGTACGGCGGACATGTCAGGCGAGGAGTTGCCCATGGAGCCACCGTTCCTGTGAAAGAGAGGGAAATGTGAAATAGAGGAATTGTATGGGTATTAATTACAGCATGATTTTGTTCATAATTAGCAATTAGATACTGTAGAATGGTTTTCTTTGGAATTAGAAAAAGGAAGGTCAATAGCAGGGGAATCGATGTTGCTATGGAGTAAAGTAAAATGTTACTTCAGGAACAGTAAACGTTCATAATTATGAATGACGACAAAAAGTTCTTCGACGCCAAAAGTTTAGAGCTGGTTGATCTATGAGAAACCGTCTTCGGCTTATGAATCTCATAAACAACTACTCTAAAATATCGGATGTTACTATAATCTATAATTTTAGGTATTAAATGGTACGTAACTAGTTGAACGCTAACGAATAACTTCGAAACAGGCGATGTGTCATTGAAATTTGTATTATTGTTTATCATTGAGTTAACAGTTTTACTTACATGGAGTGACTGTCGTCCATGTTTTCCTTCTTCCATGGTCTGAAACATAAAGAAAAGGAACATTATTTTCTTGAATATCTAGGCTTTAATGGCTATGTTCACTAGTTCAGACATTGAAATAAAAATCATAATGAAATTTTGTCAAATAATTTTACGAAAAAACTAAAACTTTTGGAACAACTCAAACAATTATTTTACAAATATCTCTTTTTCTTGCTTCCACAAATTTCAACACTGAAAAGTCTAGATAGCAATGAAATTCACCAACTTCCCAGTATTGTTTCAGTATTATCAAAAAAGTGAGGAGTTGTACTCATTTTAGTTTCTTTCATTTTACTGAAAGAAATTCATACTTCCGATATCTAATATTAGATATTCTCGAAAGTAATAATAAATACTGTATGTTGTTCAACACATCCTGACAATAACATCACTGCTTCTTAGAGATTGACCCTCAGTTGCTTAATCGAGGACCTTATGAACAACTTAATGCAGGGTCCACCTTCTTAATGTAACATGTAACGTGAGAGTTTTACTGTATCATTCACATGCTTCTTTGACTGCTGTGCTCACATTTCGCTTCTGTGCTCGGATCCTGTCCACACTGGTGAGCTTTGTTACATGTAACACGTTACATTACGAAGATTTGGACCCGGTGTAACGTGCAACTTTACCAAACAAATGGTTGATGGCTGGTTGAGTTTGTGATGAAATTCCTCCAATAACAACAATGAAACTATAATGGCAAAAAAATCACTGAAATAATTTTAATTTTTCTATGAAAAGTAATTTTTGAGATCATGCGCAGTAAAAATAGTTCGTGAGTACGTGTTGGTACGGAGTTCCTCAATCCTCACCTTTGGTTGTTCTGGTTTGAGTTGGACTGGAGAGAGTTGACGGCGTTGGCCTGATGCGTCTGCTGCGACATTCTCATCGCCGCCGCCAGGTTGGCTGCAGCCACTTGCACAGCAGCAGTGGCCGCATTGGCCGCACTGGGAGACTCGGGGTTGGGGAGGTTGCCGCAGTTCTGGCCCTGAGAGTTGCCGGAGAGCTGCTGGGAGCCTGCCCCTGCGGCCGCTTGCTGGTTCTGCGCCTGCTGGGCTTGTGCTGCCGCCACCACCTGATGGATTGGAATGGAATCAGGTATTTACAGTACTTAGGTATTTACAGGCAATAACCCCGCCCTTTAGGTAGGACATTAACTTCATTCTCTTTTTTTTTCTTGTATATTTTTAATCTTTTTATTTTTC
Source organism: Bactericera cockerelli (assembly GCA_024516035.1). Lineage (NCBI taxonomy): Eukaryota > Metazoa > Arthropoda > Insecta > Hemiptera > Triozidae > Bactericera > Bactericera cockerelli. The sequence continues at coordinate 6,933,223 of CM044957.1, forward strand.
TTTATATTTCATTGCTCGTATTCTACTGTATATATTTTTTGTTCTACCTAATAAAGCTTTCTTATAATAATAATATAAGTCACAAGTCGTGCTTTATTTAGACTGTCAGCGCAATATAGGTGTTCCCATTAAAAAGCACATCTTTCTTTATTCGAGTAATTGGATACCGTTTGTTCTTATAACTTGGGATATTTTATAGTTTACTATAGTGTTCCAGTAGAAGAGCCTCCAAGAAAATTCTACTTTGTAGGTTTTACCGTCACAGAGATGCCGTATGAGTGAATCAAATAGAATGATTCAGTGTTTTCAATTTAAACATAATATTATTATACTATTGAGAATGGAGAAGATTGCATATCTAGCGAATTAAAATAAGTTATTCTGTAAAATCAAAGGAATCAAACACTATCTAAAAAGGCTTCAAATCTGAGTTCTAGCACTTCTAGCTGAAATTCTTATTTATTCACATTAAACTAAAACATAAACCTATTTGGGAATCACAATTATTGTAGCAATTGTAAGTAACCTATAACGATTTTTTTTTCACAGATGAAAATTAATTTCAAAATTTGACCGATTGACTACCTGTAAAAACTCCCAATTGTTTCGAATGACCAAGATGTTAAAGTAACGCCAACAACAATAAATCTCAACTCACCTGAGCCTGCTGCTGTATCAGCGCCGTGGCGGCTCGTTGCAAATCATTGGCATTGTACTGGTGCCCCTGCTGCAGGTAGTATCCATTATTGGCCACCGCCCTCCCCGCCATCAGTTCGCCAATTTCGCCGCCGTAATATTGTTGTTATTATTGTTGTTGAAGTTTCCCGGATCGGACCGGCCGAAGACAGGCGTTCTCCGTTCTGCGAGGAAGAGTCCGAGTGGCCCGACGGACTCTCACATTGGCTTGGATTGGCTCCGAGGCCCAAGGGAAGGCCGAGGGCGGCCGAGGCGAGGATGTTCTCTCGCTCGCGTCGCTCTGCGGCGGCGCGGCTCAGCACATACTGGGCGCGAACTGATGCTTCGGGTCCATTCGCATGTGCTCCATGTGACTCAACAGCCCTGGGGAGGACAAATAGGAGACAAGAAGTGTTAATCATCAACTTCAAGTATTGTAGAAATGACTAATCTGCCTAGGGTTTACCTTTCTTTAGTAAATAATAATGTTCGCAACAATCGCAACACCATTTTTCTTCGGATATCCATTTATCAGAAAAGAACACAATGTAATATACCTTTTAATACTGCCCCAGGTAAGACTGAAAAGTCTCTTACTAAAGTAACAAACAGTTCTTACGTCTTATGAATTTCGAAGGTAAGCATTTACAAAAAAGGGGGAAAATCGGGCATTAAAATTTGAGTAATAGTTTCAAAGAAAGACCTCCGTCTCCAGTCTCAATTAAAAATTATTTTTCCAGTGAGCTCGCCGAAGACATCCCAATTTTTGATACCTCCTAGTATGGGTTAATGCACGAGAAAAATATTTTTGAGTAGCTTTTAGAAGTCTGGAATCGTGGTATGGGACAAACTCGTATACTCGGTATGGACGATCAATTATGGGACAAATGCCGACCCCAAGTAGGTTCGGGAATGGGCAAAGGTAATACCTATAAGAAGAAGGTATCGATAAAGATTAGGTAGAAAAATTAGGTAAAAAGATTAGGTAAAAAATTAGAACTAGAGAATTTTGGGGGTTTTTTAGAGGGTAGAAAACCCTTTCACAGGCTCCTAAACTGCCAAACTACGCCTGTGTTGAACATGCAAATTTTACCCCTCATAAAAAAAAGATTAGGTACCTGATTCGTGCGTGAACACGGCCTGACACACCGAACACGGCCACATGCGTAGGGTGGTCGCCAGTTGGGCCGTTTCAGGATGGCACGCCATGTGCTTGCGTAAGGAGCCCTCGTTCACGTAGTGCTTTCCACAGACGGGACACGGGTGGTTCGCGGTGCGCCGCTTTGCTAGGTAAGATGAGGGAGCCATGCCTGAGGAGATTTCCGACGTGGGGGCTGAGGAGGAAGAGAAGAAAAATGACAATGATAGACAGTCATGTATACATAAAGGGTTGGTTGGGTGGTGGTGGATGACGTTAGGTGGAGTTTATAATCTGACAGATTATTTGTCAGATGTTTTACTTATAGTAGTTTATATATTAATTAAATGACTACGAACCAAAACCTTTTCACATCTTTGGTGACGATGGCCAATATTAAATATGTCACTAATGTAGAAAGTTGGTACAACTAGCATAAAGTTCTGATTAATTGAGCCTATTAACCTAAAAAACATGACTCGAAAAGATGGGGATTATCATGAACCTATAACAAACTCGAAAATCCAAATTTTGAAAATCGAATGGGATAGATCTGAAGATAATGGTATGGATAATTTACATAAATGTTCCTAAGTTCAAAATGAGTGGGATCAGAACCAAATATTCATATGTTCATGCGAAAATTAATTGGAAAGGCAATGTGAAGAAGAATAGTTTTGTTAGCAACCTAAATATACAATAAATGTTTTGAATTTATAGATAAAATGAGTTAATTACCTAAAGATATTTATCTACTTCCGAAATAATCACATGGGGAATTTTATCTGCAAATAACTATAAAAAGCCGTCTAAAAATTAATGCTATCTTCAATCAAAATCGGTATATCTGAATGATAAATGGGCCTTTTGGATAGCTGCAAACGTGAATACATCAGCTTTAAATTTAAATACAACATCACCCAGGCAGTAATGTACGTATGCATGAAAGCCTTCTGTTTTTCAGGGTAAAAATTGAAATACGCAACGTATCAAACTGATGACAGAGTGAACGAGAAACATGAGATTCGTATGATGAGCACAAAGATGAAATGGAATCCGGGAATTGCGGAATAACTGATGAAAATGGGGAATTGAAAGAGAAAAAAAGGAGGGGAGAGAGAGAGAGAGAGAGAGGGAGAAAGAGGGGGGTGAAAAATTAAACAAACAACGAACGGATTGTATGATTGATTATAATACAATAACTGTCATGGCGACGGTCCATAAGAAATATGAATAATAAATCTATCCCCGCTTTGCCGGACGTTGGCAAAGCATTTGATAAAAAAGTCTTCGAGTGGAAAATGTAAAAAGTTTATCATAATGATACACATTCATTTGAATTTCACATGTTTTTTAATTCTCCTCAATTAATTTTCGCATAACTTTAAATTGTATCGGCGGAATGATTTATATTTTCCATTTTGTTTTTTGAAATGAATTGTTTTATCAAAACATTTGCACCCATGAGTGGTAGCCCGCCCTTCTCCACGTTGAATGACAAATAATATTCTACGTTATGCGAAATCAAATTCATCACATCCTCATCACAATTATAATGGAGGTACTTGTGCAAATGGCCACTGCCCCTATTGACCAATGTAGAAGGTTGATGGGAGATATTGATGGTAGCTATAATTTGTACATCCCATTCCACATTTTATATTAGATGGAACAGATATCTACTTGAATTTTTTTTTTCTCAATTATTAGATTACCTATACCTAATTATTTTAAATTCAAATCAAACTAATGTCAAAAAGATGTGCGTATTCATTCAGGTTAAGGACCTAGAGTAGGTACCTATTTAATTTTATTGCATACCTACCTACGGTACCAGATTTGTAATATAGGTTCTGGACCTTGTTTCACAATCATTCTGCAAGTTCAAGAAAATTTCAAGTACATAAGTTATAAATTGAGACACATCAAAAATTTCACTCAAGCTCATTTTTCTTCCTAAATGATAGGTCACAATAGATCTAATAGAGGTCAGTGTGAGAATTGGGGCTTCTAATGTGGGACCCCAACCCGTTTATATAATAATAATAATTCCTAAATGGTAAACTGTAATTGTAAACTTGTATGATTGATGTGTCACATGGGTCCTGGAGGGACAGCAGGTTCTCAACTTACTCGTGTACGCCGAGGGCGGGTCCTTGTGGTGCAGCTTCTGTGCTCCACCAGGGCCTCGCCGCCCAGGAAGAACTTTGTGGCAGATGAGAGACACGTGGCCGCGTTCGTGCCCGCTCCGATGAACGCCCTGCGTGCAACATGTCGGTCCGCAGCTTTACTCCGGGTGCCGCAGCCTGACCCGACACGTGGTTCAGGCCGTGGTTCCATTGAGCCTGCGGGAAGGAGGGAAACCGCATTCGTTGGTTAAAGAGTGTTCCCCAGCTTAGGGTGACGATAGGTTCAGGCATTCGTTTGTTAAAACAAGAGAGTGTTTCACACATTAGAGTGACGATACGTTCAGGTATTTTGGTTCCATACCAGAGAGCACTTCGCTTCAAAATAGCCTAATTTTGTTTTCAACAGTATAAATTGTTTACCTCCTACTATGAATGCATAGTTTAAACGAAAAATGACAGTTGAGAGCAAGATTTGGAAAGTGAAATAGTAAGCTTTCACTTTCCAATCTGCTTCATTAACATTAGGTTTAATGGTATGGCTTTCTTTCTAATATTACAATCTTACTAATTTTGGATAACATTTAAACAAAAACACATAAAGAAACATTTTTTAAAAGGAACTTCTCTTAAAAATCTTCATAATACAATCATGAAAATGCTGCGTCGATATAGGGGGGGCACGGGGGCACGTGCCCCCCCAGATTTTTCGGTAAGCGGTGTTTCTCAAATTATCATTATACTAACCCTGTATAAAAAATGAGTTAGGGGGCACGGGCCCAAAATAATTCCAATTCTAGACAATCCCGTAAAAAAGATCTCAATAAGTTAGGGGGGACGGGCCCCAAAATAATTCCCAATTCTAAGACTAATCCCGTAAAAAAAGATGTACAATAAGTTATGGGGGCACGGGGCCCAAAATATATTTCCCAATTCTAAAACTAATCCCGTTTAAAAGAAGATCTCAATAAGTTAGGGGGCCCGGACCCAAAATAGTTCCCAATCTAAGACTAATTCCGTTAAAAAAAAAGATCTTCAATAAGTTAGGGGGGCACGGGACCAAAAATAATTCCCAATTCTAAGACTAATCCGTAAAAAAAATTCTCAATAGCTAGGGGGCACTGGGACCAAAATAATTCCCAATTCTAAGACCAATAAGATAAACTAAATAATGAAGTTGTCAAATCCACACAGATTGTCGAGAAACCTGAAATTTTACCTATAGGTCCATTTGGATCAGGAAATATATCTCTAATCTCTAGGGTTCGCTACACGGGGTAAGGACAAAAAGTGGATGGGTGACCAAAAAATCACATTTCCCGAACGAAATTAAAAAAAAAAAATCTCAAACTTATCGTGACGGCGCCACGGCTGCGGCGGTGGTGCGTATCAATTCAAAAAGAGAAAGTTTTAAGCAAAAGTTCAGTTACATTTGAGATATCAATCACGAAATTTGATGAGCCGTTTTTGAGCTGCGTTGAGTAAGGACATAAAATGGATGGGTAAACAAAAAGTATTTAGTTTTTTGACCTGAAATGACATTTTCTCGAAATTTGTCCTGCAGACTATCAATCAAAGCGAGAATGTTTTTGCAAGGGTTGGAGTTTCATTTGACATATTGATCGCGAAATTCTATGAGCATTCTTGAGCTCCAGTAAGGACAAGAATGGATGGGTGACACTAAAAATATTGACATTGTGTGTGTGTATGTGTGTGTGTGTGTTTTTGCGTGCGATAGGCTTGCGAAGCGGCTTGCTAGTTAGGTATATTGTGCGATTGTGCCCCCCCAGTACAAGAGGGCTATATCCGCGCATTCATGTAAATAACACTAAATCACCGAAAATGATGCTGCAAATTCCAGAGCATCATATACTCGTAGATTCAATACCATATTTTTAGTTTAAACATGATATTAAAAACAATATGATTGAAAAACTGCAATATGAGCTCATAGTAAAGATAATGAACAATATATCAAAACACTTGTCGTAAAAAATATGCATTTCTCAAGTTTGACTTGCATGTCCATTTACCACACGCATTTGGAATAGAATAGAATAATGTCTACATAGAACGACGATATTAGTTGCCATAAAAATGCAGTTATAACGCAAATACATTTCTCTGGGAATGCATAAATCATAAATGCATATTGTGACGTACTCATCAATGTGCATAGAACTTTTACAATTGTCATGATGAAATGAATACAGGCTGTATCCCATTCAGGAACCTATGTACCTATTTGCAATATGTGCATACCGTACGCCTTATGTTCCATTATTTGGAAATATACATAAAAGAAGACATACAAAAAGTTGGCTTAAAAATCCTAAAGAATGATTTCAGTTGCATTAAGCTTTTTTTTTTTCTTTTCTTTAGGCGCTTTAACTCTGTCATTAGACAGGTCGTTTGCGCCGAAATTAAGCTTTTCAATCAATTATTAATTGATTGTTTATTTCTTTTTATCAATGACAACATATAAAAAACAATTGCCCAATATAATCGCCAATCTTCCCAAAAATATGCATAGTGTATACAATAAATTGTACATGTACATATACATATTTAGAAAAGAAATTATCTAAAAGAAATGAAAATAATACGAGAAAAAGAATATTTTTTATCAAATCCAAAGAATTGAGAAATTTAAAAATCACTTCCTCCTTTTTTTTATTGTTTTACTTTTTGAAAGATCATTCAGAGATATTGATTGGAAACTAATATTAAACAATTTGTTATTAGTTTGTTTAAACAAAGATTTTACATTATGGTATTGACTGTACAACTTGGAACAACGTGTCGAATCTCTTGTCCAGGTCAGCCAGGTGTAGAAAACAATTCAATACAAAACAAAGCCGGTTACGGAGAATATATTGAAATCCAGATAGTGAAGATACAAAGTCATCAAATTGTGGAAATAATTATAGAGCTGATGGTGTTACGAGAACATGTGTTTTCAATATGTATATTAGCTGTGAATACTCGTGGAGCTATTGGAACACTTTCGATCTAAACTTACCAACACTAGTATCACATTACAAATTTACTCGACTGCCTACTTATTTCCATCTAAACTTACCACCACTATTACCACATCACAAATTTATTCGACTGCCTACTTATTTCCATCTAAACTTGCCAATACTACACTGGTACCACAACAAAAATTTATATCAACTACCTACTCATTTCCATCTAAACTCGCCAATACTACACTGGTACCACATCACAAATTTATATCAACTACCAAGTTAATCTAGAGACTTAAGTATAATTTTGGTGAATGTGACAACGACTCTTTTTTTGATAAAGAAGAGCCCTTTTTAATAGATATCAGAAACCTAACATTCTGAAAATAATAGCAAACAGAAAATTGGATGTTTGAAATTAAAGAAATAAATGAATTTTGATAGTTTTAATGTGTGAAGTAATTTTAATGTTATATTATAATATAGTTTTTGGAATTTTTTTTTTTTTTTTTCGTCAGCTAACGTTTTTATTTTGCTTTTTGCTCATCTAACGTAACTTCAAAATCTAGGTCATTCGAAAGGGGGTTTTACCCTCCATTCACAAATCAGATACCCACATCAACCTTACCTATCCCACGTTAGACAAGAAATCGTCAGATTTACGAGGCGAGGGCTCAAATTTGAGTGGTCACTTAACAAGTTCTGACCTTGTCGGACATTGCTTAACTTCAGGGAACCTTTCTGGAGCTGGTGTCAATGGCCGCAAGTTGTATTGAAGATGCTCAGGTATTGAAAAGCATTCTAGCTAGGCTAAATAAAGAGGTACTTTTTACTTTCCTTATCCTATAGAAAGGAAAGTAATGGAGTTTTAAATGTTGGCATAATGGGACTATATGTCTTGCGCTGACAGTTTAAATAAAGCGCCACTTATACTTGTACTATTAAGTCTCTAATCCAGGCTCCTCATATTTAAAAATCAACCCTGGTCAAAAAATTGCCCCAGTAGTAGAAGGGTTCGGAGCACGGTTCTAGCCCCTCGCACTAATTAATAGCTATATCATTACCACGCCGTAATCTAGGTAGTCCATCACAGTCTACTTAGGAGGAATAAAAATAAACATAAATAATCCTCAAGTTCTAAATCCTGATCAGATAACCAGGTTTTTTTTTTTTTTTCAAACTCGGAATCAGATAATATGCATAACATACATAGTATACAATCCAAGTCATGAAAACTGGGACATACTTACAACTTTAGGTCCAGTTTCTTTCTGTGTTAACTCCATGTAATCCTACATGATATATTCTTTTAATTATTCAAGCAAGCGATTTGGCAATAAATATTTGGCAGTAACGATTTGGCTTTTTATTTACATTTATCATACTTAGTGTGCAACAACCTAGGTAGTTTTGTAAACTGATATTAATTTTAAATTAAATATAGGTATCTCGAAATTTTTGAATAAATAAAATTAAAATAAAGTAAATAAAATATATTAATAATAAAATTAATTTTGTATTAAATTTTCTCCATGTCGTAGTAGTATTAGGGATGTGTTACCTAAGATTTTTTTCCAAGTTATTTTTTTAGGTTTCAGGTGGATTCTGACTCCATGTTTGATGGAGGAAATAGGTTAGAAAAAAGATTTTTGTTTTAATTGTTTTGTTTATTTTTGTTGTTGTTGTTGTTTTTTTTTTTCTTCTTCTAAGCGCAACCCGTCCAATTATTCTGTCAGTGAGTGTACTTTATACCTATGTCTACGAAGCGCACAAAATCTTGTACGTTCTTCTTATCTGTTCTGAATAAAATTCTACATAAATGCTTGTATTGAAAATCTTCAAGAATTTACATAGGTAATGGTATCTTAATCTAACGCTTTCTTGTGCTATGGCTCTTGGTGACCTAGAATCAGTAATTAATAGTCTTCGACAGGTCGAATTCATATCCTACCTTCCACAAGATCCACAATAGGAAAGCCAAAAAAAAAAAAAGATTTTTCCCTCAATTTTAAGCCCAAACATAATTATTTCTAAGCTGTACAGAGTACCTAGGTAGAGTTTAGCTGAAGAAAAAATACCAAATGGATATTTTTATTACAATAACTATATGCATATAACTCGTGAGGAAAAATGAGTAGTTACTTGTATGAGTAACGACCAGTGGCGGCATTACCAGAGTAAAAAGAAATTGATGTGATAGAATAATTCGAAAAGTACAGGAGGCTCTTAGTAATGCTGCGCAACCACAAAAATTGTGAAGAGGCCTTGTGCTTCACACAAATAAAACCATACATATTATATAAAATTAAAAATTCAATCCATTATACCTAAGCCTAATATAGGCGGTGGAGAGGACCAAATCATTCTAATAACATCGACTGAAACATTAACTTTTCGAATTATATAAAATGAATTTCACCCAAAAAATGCTTGAACGAATTAATGAGATTCTTCAATGAAGGTACGCGATAATAGAAGAATTTCTTTTTCATGGAAATAAATGGTTAATAAATGAGTAATGCTCGAATTATTATTATTTTGAAGAGAATTAAAATTACAATACCTGAAATTATAATAACAATACCTGAAATTATAATAATACATTCCAAGAACATGTGGGTAATGTAAACATTAAACAAGTATAAAGAAAAAATTAATATAAAAACAGATCATGAGGTGAAAGATGTTGAAAGCACCCTTCGCGCAATACAAAATGATCCCAAAGAAATTAGGTTAGTAGAATATGAATTTAAGAAAGGGTGGTCTCGGTGATGTTATGTGTGTGGTTTCTTAGCTTAGAAGTAATGGCATATTGGGAAGTATTGTTGGTGTTAATTCTGCTGGTGCTACGTTTTTGATGTGTCTTTTTAAGATAGGAAGTATTGGTATTTTTGGAATAATTAAATTTATTCAACCAGGATAAATATTTAGACCTCTAAGATAATGATTAATTTTTACTTAATGCTCTCATAATTAATGAGAGATATAAATGTATTAATAGATAACCCATTATAAGTAGGTATGTAGCTTTGATTAAATAAGAAAATTCCATTCGTCAAAAAAGTGAGTCAATTTTTTTTTTTTTTTTAAAGACATCTTCTTGAGGAAAAATATTTCTACACATTTCCTAGGACTTGCTGAACGTTTTATAGGAAAGGGTAAAAAGCAAGATAATTGTGCGGAGGTTGTATTTATTTTTTAAAAGCTCAAAACATTTTTTTCGCTCTAACTTAATTTTAAAAGAGAAAAATTTAATTACACTACTAATGCTTTAATTAGAAAAATGATAATTAAAAAAATCATCGTACTGTTATCTTTGAAATTATTTTTTTTTTTTTTCAGAGAGCAAAAAAGTGGACTGCACATTTTGTACAGTAAAGAGTTGGTCCCTTAGGGACGAGGGTAGGGGAAGGTATGTACTTAGGTGTAATAATAATTTTATCTATGCTTCAAATACCTACATAGAAATAAAGTAACCATGGCCGAGTGGAGTCGTACTAGGCTTGTATCGTGGTGACCCGAGTTCCATCCCTGGCACGGGAGACATTTTTGTGCTCTTAGATCTTACGTAGACCTCATTCATACGTCTTAACTATTCATTTTTCCTGGTATATACCAGGTGGTACATACGAGTATGTAGCTGGTACGTACCACTATTTTTTTTTTTTTTTTTTTTTTTTTTTTTTTTTAAGTGGGGTTTAACGTCGCTTTCAACTGCCATGGTCATATCACGACGGGGGTTTTACCCTCCATTCGCAGGAAACTCACAAACCTGCTACTCACATTGACCTCACCCAGCCTGAGTGGGGCCGGGAAAAGCCAGCGTCACGAGAATTAGAATTTGAATGGTCACCCATCCAAGTCTTAACCTCGCTGGATGTCGCTTAACTTCGGTGTTCTGAAGGGAACCGGTGTATTCAACATGCCATCGACGCTGGCTAATACCACTATTTGTATCCCGCAGGGGTTGTCCCGGTAGCTCAGTTGTAAAGGCGGCGGTCTGGTAATCCAGAGGTCGTGGGTTCGAAACCCAGCCGGGACATGACATGTTATCCTCCCATTTGGGATTTTTACCACCTATTAATACGTCTTGGCTTACTGCTGGAATAATTGGACTTAATGGTCTTAATCGGGCAGTATAAATAAGGCGATATTATTATTATTATTATTCAAACCCAGATGACCGTGCGTGCAACTCCTCTCGTCCAGGGTCACTGGTAGGAATAAAATATCATTTTCTTTCTTTATAGGATAAGGAAAGTAAAACATGAAAATCAACAAAGGACCCTTGTCATACTCAGGCTTTCATCACACGCGCGCTTCTGAGGAGATTGTCTATATTATTATTTTTTAATGAATTAACCTTCCTTGTCAAAATTCAAAAATTATTCCTGACAAATAACCCTTCCTATGTTTTTTTTTTTTTTTTTTTTTTGAAAGGTTTTGAGTAGTGTGTGTATCTGTGGTTGAACTATAAATTATACGTTTCTACCTCAGAGTAATCATAGGGTAAAGGGACTCACTGTTGATAATAGAAGCGAAGTGAGAAAGAATTTTTTTTATTGATTTTTTTGTCCGTAATTTTCTTCCGTTTTTTTTACCGAGGATTTTTTCTAAGCAGTTTTCGGAAATGGAAAAAAGATGTTCTCCTGTAACACTACAAGGAACGAGAAGGAACAATGAATTTTAATAACAACCCTTTTTTAATTGATAATGTAAACATACCTTGGAAAGTATTTTTTATGATACTATTTTTTTTTTTTTTTTTTGGTGTAAAATTTTCAATTATAAATTTAATTAAAAAAGTATCCTATGCATTGATAAAAAACACACCTCTGGCCATTAACAAGAAGAATATCGAGGTTCTGTTATTCAACACTTTTGGTCGCAAACCGACCTCAGTAGCTCGATCGATAAAGCGGCGGACTTGTAATCTTGAGGTCGGTGGCTCAAGTCCCAAGTTAAACAAAGATTTAATAAAATAATCTAGTTTGAGTAGTTGAGATATCAAGATTGTGATTCACACAAATATGATAACTTTTGGTTGTGAGGACATGATGGTTTTGAGGTACTAGTTCAGTCCGGTGCTTTGTTACGACAAAGAATTTCTGACAGTGACATTGAAATGAATTTGTAGTTGATTTGAAATTCTGTTTTGTTCCTATTTCTAGGAGGCGTTCTCCCGCGAAAAGACCGTTTCGCTTGATTAACTTCAAGGAAACTGCACTGACGGTTGCCAGTTGAATCCTGGCTTTCAATAACTTACTCAACATATGAGACTAACTTTTTCTCTTAAGTATATTCCTACTTATTTAGTTATTTATCTATCTATACTATAAAAGAGAGTTCACTCACTGACTGACTGACTGATTCATCCTGTTTCTCCGAACTGGTAAGTCCTAGGAAGCTGAATTGGTAGGTAGCTTTGTCTTATAGTCTAGATGTGCAATAAGCGGGTTTTTCGAAATTCCACTACAACAACTGCCATTGGCGAAAAAGGATTTTTGCTTTAAGGCCATGCATCGGCCCGCAAAGCGGGCGACAGCCGCTAGTAATAAAATAAGAAGAAAGATACTTGGATATTCGAGGTCCACTAATACATCGTGAGGAAAAATGAGTAGCTGCTTTAATATGAACAGCGACCAGTTGCGGAATCATGGGCAAATGTGATGCACAAGTATTAAAGAAAAAGTCCATATTTCTGGGCCACTCACACAAAGAACACACATTTTTTTCTTTTATAATAATAATATGAGACTTGGATTCATTGTCGTTTGAATTTTGGACAATATCATAGTTACAAGATTTGTAAAACTTAAAATCCTCCTACTGTATGGTCTATAGCCATTCTGACGATGGATAAAATTGATTCATGAGTGCGTCAGTGAGTGAGTTGATTTCAGTTGGAATCAGAATCATTCCGAGCGTTGGTGTTCTCTGTTTCATTGTGCAAGTTCCAAGCCTTGACTAGAAAACTAGTGTGGGTACGGAAGCGTGAAACTCAACATTATTTTTTTCCCCGGAATAAAAAAGAAGAACGCGAGCATTAAGAATTCAACTATGATTGGTCGCTTGAAAGAAAATAAAAAATCCAGTAAAAAATTATTATGTTTCCTACGCTTGTAATGTATAATTACGTTTTCCTCAACCGTCATGGCGCACAGGTGGTGGTGGGAATATGAATTTTTTATTTAAATTTCTTATAAAATGGGTACTTATTAAGTTCCATGATGTATTTTTCCGTCTAATGCTTACTTGAAAGAAGTTGCATGTATTTCCCGTACGCTGATGGTTAACTTTCAACTGTTCATAATAATGTTAACAGTTTCGAGTTCCGTTCTATTGTTCTTGGTGTTATTTTTGGAATCCATCAGAATGTTCGTTTTTCGATGGTTCTTTTTCGGTGAATTCTAAAAAAAATGTTTCCTCCAAATCCTCCAATAGATGTAAAGGAATGCAATTAATTTGTGGGTTTGTATGAAAATGATTGATTGAAGGACCTTATCTACCTGATGCCAAGGGACAGAGAATCGTGCTTGTAAAGACAAGATTTTGCCTTTAGAAATTGTGATGACCTACCCAGACTCTAATAGTACCTATGCTCTATGAACGTTGAGGAGTAAAAGTATTTAAATTTTAAAGAAATAAGTTAATAATTATTAATTAATTGTAGTAAAAAAGAGCTCTTTCACCCCAGCATATTCCGAATCTACACTCTGACTGCATTACCAGATTTGCATTCTGACCCATTGAACATTACATAATTAAGAGTAAAATACAAATAGATAATTGATAACCTTATATCTGTAATTTTTACTAGATAATCTCACAATTAGGTAAGCTAACCTACTTATTAAAATGAACATGCTTGGGATTCGAACCACAGACCACCAGGATGAAAATGTTACCTTAACGGTCAAGCTAATGAGGTCAGTTGGAACAGTAATGTTGGTATAGTTCCCATTATCTTATCATTGATAGTGGACCTAATTGTTAGCTTACCTAATTGTGACATATTATATTGAAAGTTCAAAATTAGTTGTTGAAAATTAAAAAAAAAACAACAACAATAAAAGCTTAGCAAAGTAGGTTTCTAATTTCTATTTCTACAGGAGAAACCGAATGAGCCACACGGTATTTCAAACATTAAATTTTCATTTCAAAAAAAGGTTCAAACAGTTTTTTACTCCATAAAATTAGTTGGAGTGTTTGCATTTTTCCTGTAACTTTTTCCCCGTTGTTTGGCCACCTAGCCATTATACCTACTTAAACTTTTATTTCAACTTCAACCATACATTGTATCGTATCATTTTCTTGTGTTATTATGAGCTTTGTGTTCCAACTTTTATTGCTTCCTCATACCTCCCATTTTTCTTTTGTTAAGCAGGAGTTGGAGAAAAAAATTGAGGAGCTAATTTAAATTTGGAAAACTTAAAAAAGCAACTTCTACTTTTGATTTTATCTAAAAAAATCACTTTAAAATTATTGCTGCATGAAAGAGGAATTGCTTTTCATAAAATCCTGGACACAGTGTGAACAATTTAAATAGGTCATATTATGATAACAAGGAACGTTTTTCTACAGTCCTCTATCTTCTATGTCTTTAATTTCCAGAATATTGGAAGTATGTAACCTGATATCTTTTAAAACATTTCAGTTATTGCTATTTATAATTAATAGAATTATAAATATAGTGTTGAATATGTAAAAAAAGTATTTCTTGTGTTTCTTCTCCACTTAGCCTAACCTCAAACCTACTTGCTGTCAGCATTAGGTCAATCTGTTCCTCAGGATTAAGCTTGGTTAGTTCTGTTTTTTCAACTTTTTTTTTTCCAATGCCAACCCTGTTAAGAGTTTCAAGGTCACCAACGATACGTAAATTAGGTCTGTGTTATTATCTTTTTGTGGCTGGTACCGTATCTGTTTAAAATTCCCCAGCAAGACAAGTTAGAGATCTTTTCATCCCTCATTAATTTCAATTTTTCATTATGAAAGCATGATGAACTTCTTTTTACAGAAAAAAAAAGCTAAAATCCACACAGAATAAGGTCCCTCTCATTTCGACTCAGCAAGGAATTATAGCAGATCATGTTAATCCCTCCACTGGACAGCAGACCCTTTTTCTTTAGCCTGATTGTTTTAATTTTTTCCTCTACACGCTGAAATGATTTAATTTTTTTCTACACAGGAATATTTCTCAAGGAAATCCTCTCTCTCTATTCCTCTTTCGTTCTGATTTACAATACACATTTTAAAAGTAAAGGAAAAAATAAATTACAATACAATACTTTGTTTATCCTACAAGAATGAGACTTAAAGAGTCCCTTTGCTCTCACAGTCTACTCAGGGAGAAAAAGAACCAGCGATACTTCCGATATTTTTTGCCATTTTTTGGACATTGTATGGAATGAAAAGGTTGGATCTGAAAGAAATGAGAAGATCCAGGAACGCAGGAATCCGATTGACGGTCCGATTTCAACGGAAATTTATCTGATTTCCCCAAGGATCATTACTTTGGTCCATGAGGTCCAATCTTCCACTATTGAGCTTCTTCTTTCCTCCAATTATTCCTCTTTCAGATTGTCAATAGTTCTATCTCTCCACCTAAGTTTCCGTCTTTTTCTCTTAGTTCTCTTCATATGTTTCTGTTCTCAATACATAGTTTTCTTCTCTTTCTCCTCATGTCAATGTTCATTATCTCCATCTCAATCTTCTCATAATTTTCTGTCAAGAAAACCTAGTATAACTGTTGCTATTGAAAGAACTAAAGATGCACATACATAAATACCTACTTCGAAAATCTTTTGACGGAATATAATATTAGACCAACAAAACGATAAACCTATTAAGTTACATGCATGTGTAGGTTTATTTTGAGCGTGGGTTTTAATTTTTTTGTAGGGAAATTTTCTCAACATAAGTGGTTTTTGCTGAACTCGTTGAAATGAGTAAAGTCTCGGGATTACTAACCATGCGAATTCAAATTAATTAGATTTTAAAACTTCGTAATAACTAATAATATATTATATTGATTCACCGACCTCAGTAGGTTTATCGATAAGGCGGCGGACTTGTAACCTGGAGATCGGTGGTTCAAGTCCAGGATTGATCGTAGATTTAGTAAAGGGAGTTTGAGTATTTGTGATATCACGAAAGTGATTAACACAAATATATTTTAAAAATAAATAAATATATGATTCTTGCAAGAAAATGTATTATTACTGGATGCTACTGATGTTGTGATTGCTCATTTTAGATGCTGGGAGCTGGATACAAATACAATACATGTAACTATGCATATTCGTAAAAAGACCTTCACTTGATAAAAATCCTTTTGATATAATTTCATGTATAAATCAAACCTTTACCTATACCTAAATAACTTGAAGATAGAAAAAGTATAACGGTCAGTACTTTTGAATCCAAGAAAAACAACATAAAATCTACATGCATAAATTTAACAAAAAAAAGTCTACAGAGAGAAAAAAAAATGTTAGCTGAGACCTCTTCTCATAGTAGTTAGGAAATCTTTGTTGGCCAGTTAAATAGTAATCGAATGATTCCAAAAGGAAGAAAAAAGTTAGTGGATCATCAATATAATCATTGAAAAAAAAAGAAAGTAGATCTTCATTACAAAACAAGTGCATCCATTTTCTCCTGGGAAAATTAGAAAAAACAAGCTTCCTTAAGAAGAAACTCGCAATTGATCCCTTGTGAATCCAGCTCAATAGATATCAGAAAAAAACCGTAAAATCAATTGAGTAAATCGAAAAATAAAGAAGAAGAAAAAAATCGATCAAAATCTCACATATCAATAATACATAATGCAAAGCGATGCAAATTTCTTCACATGATAAAAAACTTGTAAAAAATACTTTCACCTCTCCACCCTCTGTTTATTATTACTTGAAGAAATCTCTTTGTTGTGAAAATCCATTCTTTTCTGACAGGTTTTTTTCTTCTCTCTTTCTTTCTAATCGATTAAATGTAGATCACATTATCAACTTTGTAAGGATTCTCTTAGCAATTTAAGGATAATTCAAAGAGAGGGTTTTACTGCTCTTGTATAGAATATCTACCTTAATTATAACAGTTACGTGTTTCAAAGATAAAAAAAAAACATCATGAAAATGGTCAGTGAAAGTATGTTAAAATCCAATGACTAAAGTTCAGAACAAATAAGTGCACAAAATTAAGTAAATTTCTCAGTAGTGAATTTTGGAGATGCATGTCCGAAAAGGGTTTCCAAAAACTGTCAAAACAGTACCCAAAAATTAGTCCATCTCCGAAAAATAAGAAATAGAAGAATAAAGATTTATACACCACTTATGTTAAAGAAAGTGCTCAAATAGAACTTGGTGTACAAAAATTAATATAACAGGTTTTCAATCGGTGTAAAATTAGGCCAATTGCAAGCAACTTGAACAACAACTTTTTCCAACTTCAACAGCGAAACCTAATCTAAACATTGAAAAATAAAAACCGGTTTGCAATCAGTAGAAAAAATTAGGCCAATTTTTTGCTTTTATCATGCATACCATCGCAATGATGGGAAAATTTTCTTCGATATTTTTTTTTTTCTTCAACTTCGAACCCTTTTTTTATTAGCCAACGTTTATCTTGGATCTTTCTCCCCCCTCTCTAGGAACTTTTCTAAACTTATTTAAGACGGAATTTGCAAGCTTCGTGCGTGGTTTTGCAAACCTTCTCACGCTTAAGAGCTGAGAGATAATGGATGTATGTGATCTTTTTTTATTATTATAATTCATCGATACAAATAATTAACTGATATTTAGGAGAAGATGACAGTAAATATAAGTTGTTGCTTGCAAAATATTGTGCACATATGTACATACCTTGAAAATTGTTTTGCTGTATGGAGAATATCTCTATTTTTCAAAATGATTTTTGCAAATTTAGTAGATGAGATAGGAGAAACATTTTAAAAAAGATACCAAGATCGACGACAAACTCTGAACAGTGTAGACCTTAGGTAAACAGGGTATTTGATGTTAGGTGTTAGGAAGAATATCCAGCTGTAAATGTGGAAGTAAGAATGCCAGAACCAAAGAACCTGAACCAAGTGGAAGAAGTTGACCAATGCAAACCCCATGTTGGCTTGGTTAAAGGTAAAATGAAGGACCTCACTAGTTTGACCGACAAGTCTTGCAATCTGGAGGTCGGCGGTTTGAGTTCCAAGTTCGGTAGAAATTTAGCAGTGTGCGTTTGAGTAATTGTGACATTACGATATTGATTAACATAAATGTGATAATCAATACCGTAAACTGAAAGAACTTTCAGTTACTTTACAAAGGTCTAGCTAGATCTGAAACTTACTGGCATTTAAAATATCTAAGCATCATACTTTAGAAGAAAAGGCAAATAGTCTCGAATCGTTGGTAGGAGATTTGTGAGCAAGTCCATTTGTGTTCATTAGCGGCATGTTCTGGTCTAAGTAATTGGACAGAGAATCTAAGTCACTTTGCAAACGGGAATTATATTAGTAAAATTGATAATTGACTTTAGTTCGAAAAGAGGAAATTAATTAGTATTGTTTGAATACATCAATGATAGAACTGTAATAGAGAAAAATGATTATATTGTAAAAATGCAAATGTAATATAAATTTTCACAAATTGTAGCAAGAAATGATAGAATAGAGTTGAATAAATAATGTAACTACTACTGATTAAAGTAGAAAGAAAAATGAAAGATAAAATGAAAAGAAAAGGAAAAAAGCAAAGATAAAAAAACAGAAAAAACAGTAAGGAAGAAATCCAAGTTATTAATGCTGGTGAAAAAAAGCTTCTTTAGAGAGAAAAAAAAGTGATGAAAAAGTTGTTGTCCGGCCACTTATTATTTCAGAGACAGGAAAATCTGTTTTTTAAGGGGAAAAAGGGAGGAAAGGAGATTTTGTGCTTAAAAACATGCTGAGAAAAACACTGGAGACTTAACAACCCTTTTTTTTTACTCTCCGAGGAAAAAAACACCACAATTTTTTTATAGGCATCTACCCTTTTGCCTCCACAGAAAGCAGGAAAAAAATCTTCTAATTGCCCGTTAATAAGTTGCAATTAAAGAAATTTTTTTTATGTTGAGATGTTTAAATGGTTGAGATTCTCAGAAAAAGTTATTCGGAATTCAAAAATTTTGGTACTTTTCAATGAAAATTAAACTTTTAATGTAATAATTTAAATGTCGTTTATTAATGGTAAGACCATAAAAACAAATTTTTATTAATCTAATCTAAATATTACATTAAATCCAAATAAATTATGACTTGTAACCTCAAACCTGTATATTTTTATTTTGTAAAATAAAAAATTCAAAATGTAGCAAAGAAAATAAATATATTTATTAAAATAATAATTGTAGTAGGAAAGGAAAAGAGAAAAAAAAGGATGAGAAGAAGAAAAAAGAATAAAGGAAAAGAAAAAAAAAAAGAAAAGAGTGATGAACATAGATTAATGCGGGAAAAAGCTCTTTAAAAAAAAAAAGGAAAAATTTCGCACTTATAGGAAGAAATGTTTAAGGAAAAAGAGAAGAATTTTAAAGTAAAACAGGCTTAATTTAGAAAAACACAATTTTATAGGCATCTACCCTTTTGCCTCCACAGAAAGCAGGAAAAAAATCTTCCTCGTTAATAGCTTGGCCACTTAATGAAAATAGGAAGAGGTGTTTTTTTATGTTGAGATTGTTCAGAAAGGTATCCGAAGAAGAAAATGTCTTTGGTATCTCTTTCTAATGAAATATTGAAACTTGCTTATGAAATAAATGCTTAAATATTCGATTTTCATTAATGGGCTCAAGACTCTCAAGAGGACAAATGTTCATTATTTTTATAATTGAGTAGCTCATAATTAAATACAGGTTCTGCCTCATAATTAAAAAAAAATAATTTATACAAACTTTTAAATTCATTGTGTACATATTTTACACGTTTACATCAAGAGATGAGAATTGATCCCGAAACATGGATAGAAGCTGCACAACAAATAGATGTGTGGAGACAAGCTGTTGAAGTAATACTTTAATAACACTCTTTAGTGGAAGGTAACCACCAGGCGAGGTTAAATGCTCAAAGCATTTTCTGCCACCTAACCATCAGAGTCTTATTATTATGTGGTCAAAAACTCAAATTAATGAGGAAAAATTCATGCACTGGTTGGGACTCCAACAAACGGGTCCCTACGCTACCTGGATACCAGACTAGCGCGTCAACCACTTGACTACCAGTAAAGTAAAGAAGTAAAGTAACTTTACATAGTTGGGTTCAACATCGCTTTCAAATACACGGTCATATCACGACGGAAAATGATTATATCATTGCAACATTTGCAACAAAAAAAAAATAATATTAAATTTGTACTCTAAGAAATGTAGGCACTTTTTTCTTCCAGCAATTCTCGTCCCATCAAAAGTGAGCAGCATTTTACACTACCTAATTTATTACTCATTTAACATAATTGCTTTTTTTCTACAGTCTGCTCGTAATTTATATTTTGACGGGCGACGTCATCTACGTAACATCTTTATGCATTTTTGTATAAATGTTTTTTTTTCATATTTTTTTTCTTTTAAAACTTACAGATGTAGATAGATATCTTCTTGGGAAAAATATGTACGAGATCAAACAATTTTGATTTGGATCAAACAATTTACTGTCATAATAATAATCGATCCTTAGTATAGCTGAACCCAGATATAAGGGAACTAATTTAAAAGAAAAAAATCTTGTTCAAATTCAACTTTGTATAAAGGAAAATAACCTCTTTATAAGAGAATCCAGGCTATAAGAGAAAAAATTCCGGTTCCTTGAGTTCTCTTATCCAGGTTTGATTATATAACTATATGTATAAACTCTTTGACTGATCTCTCGATGATGCTAAAGAATAAGAGCTCAAGATTGTTAGGTTGAGAGACACTATAAATTAATTTTAGGGAGGTCCTGTAATACATATGTAGGTTCGTATAATTTTGTACTTTTGTGCACCTTCAAACCTCAATTGTGACCTCGATAACTCGATAGACGATTCTCAAATTCAGTGACAGAACAAGAGCTAGTGTACTCAATTGATTTCAAAGTATCATCGACCCGCGACGCTGGCATAATACGTGGTTTAAAGGAGAAGAGACAAAATCCTTTCTGAACTGAATCTTCAATATGTTATGTAGTGATCAAGTAAAACGATTCTTAGGCACAAGATGTAGTTCACCAAAGACATAAAAAGATAAACTATTTTATAGACAGATAAATTTTATTGTTAACAGGTAACCTTAAACCCAGACTTGAGGAACTAGTAGCAGTGAGTAATCCAAAATAATATGTACCTAACATTCTATTGGAGAAACTTTTACATATCTAATTCTAAATGAACATAATATTCAGACCTCTAACACAGATAACACAGATACTATTGATATGCATGCACCTACTATTCTGCTAAAGGGGACGTAATCCAAAATGAAAAAAATATATTCAGACCTATGCATAGCACAGTGAACACACGATTCAAAGAAACAGATGTTGATGAAATTCCTATGTAAAACAATGAGGCAGTTAATCGCAATCAAAGAGAAATAAATGCAGACGTTTCACATGGACTGATCCGAATATGCAATTTATGCAATTTTTAAGCATCTTTGGTGCAGCATATGGTTGATCCACTGGTCCTAGAGCTTCTGACATCGGAACAATGCAGCTTTATTCAACAGACAAGAAGTTGTGTCAGAGGCATAAGCAGAATTTAGCAGATTCAGAGTATGAGTGAACAAACAAGATCGGATTGAACGCAATTTTATAGTTTGACACTCAATTTTTTCAGATAGGAACAAACTTTTTGAGTAAGGGAAATAATATTTAGAATTTAGTAGACATATTCAATACAGATAAGCTAAGAAGCTATATTACATTTAACTTGTTCTCCGTTTTAAAGGTACTAATAATATAAGGATCCGATTTTTTAAAAATTTGTGTACATATAAAAATGAAACATATCTCATAAAACAACTCTTGTTCAAAGATTTAGACAAAGTTACATACTACTAAATCAAATATTTTATGTGTCAAGTAATGAATACGTCATCTCTTGGAATGACTTGACAATTTTACTGTTCGGTCTCGATTTTTTAGCTTTAACGTCCAGTACCCCCTTGTTGATACGTTCTGCCATTTTGTTCCATTTCACCCCCCCTGCGGATTTCATCTGTCAAACAAAGCACGCTTTCAATTATTTCCATCGTGCCCTCTCTCCTCTAACTTGACTAAACAGAAAAAAGGACTTTTTTTCATCACTCTGAATTTTTAATTCTACCATTTCTACCTATATTGAATAGCGATCAATCAAAAGAGGACAACGAAATGGAAAAAAAATCTTGGAGGTAGAAGTGCTCAAAAAACGTCACCCCTCGGGGACTTAGGGAGGAGATTGGGAGTTGACATAATGAGGCAAATATGGGGGTAGTCACTCACAGTTGATTTTTTTTATTTAAAAAATACATTTGTAAAAAGTGCTATCGGAGGGTGATGTTTTTTTTCCTCACCCCACTATTCAGATATCTCCAAATCTACTGGGTCCAACTTTTCAGTTACTTTACAAAGGTCTAGCTAGACCTGAGACTTACTGGCATTTACAAAAATGCAAAGCAGTCATACTTTAGAATTTTAGTTTTTGACACTCTCGGATGTTTCATACGTGTTGCATCTTCAATCAATTCTTTTCTGCTTCTCTAACAATTTCTTTGTGATGCTAAACACAGCGCACGTGTATGTGGACTGAGAAATACCCATTTGGGTGAGACAAGGATGACCACTTTAAACAATACTGTCATATTTGCAAAATCCTACAGAGTAACCCGTGAGGATTACTCTGCAAAATTAATTTGAGTATTTAGAACCACCTTGAGAAACTATCACAAATGTGCGGTTTTGTGATATGCCCACAAAAGAATTTTAAAAAGACTCATTTCCATGGGTTCAAAAAATATTATGTGGTACCAAATTGAAAACCCTGTATAACGAGAAAAAATTCAATTCCATTCCATTTCGTTTTTATTTTGAAATGAGATTTTTTTGCTACGTACGAAAAAAATACATCAAATCATTGCATTTGACAAATCTATTTCAAATATAAAAAATAAATAAAAAAGACTGAATGAGTAAGTTCTAGTTTTCATAAGGTCTCTGAACACTAGTTTTCATGTGGATTTTTCTATTTGATTAAAGAAAATCCATGCATGAATTAAAACCTTTGTACTCGTATCATACCCATTTGAAATCCACGGACACCATTACATTTCTTCTTCATGATGAATGTTACTTAACTTAGGTGTTTCATGAGAGAACTTGTGCATTCAAAGTGGCATTCCCGTTAAATGTTTTATGTCTTTTCTTTCTATAATTGTTTACCTCACGTATTTGTATATCAAAAAAAGTAGGTTTGGGAAAAAGCTAGGTGAAAGAGGCAGAAAATTGTATCCATAAATAATTACCTTAGTAATCAATTTCTTTTTTCTGTGCAGAAAACAATACAATCTATCGATCAATAGCGCAATGCATCGTTTCATAATAAAGTTATACCACATTACAGATTCGCTCAGCACATCTTTGATAACTCGAACGACAATGTTGAGCAACGACATAATAGCTTTTGCAGCGAGCCAAGATCCCAGCACATAACTTGCGATGTGAAGTACTACACTTTGTTCTATCAACAAGCGAGAAACATAAAAAATCTATTGTAGGATAATTAATTAGATGTCCGAGTTATCGTACAGCATGAAACCTGGTTGATAGTCGATATTACGACCATGATGTTTGGATTCGCACCCCGTGGTGTCGTTCTATGAAAGCCTCAGAATCGTGACCATCTTAGTACATATACTTGCATGAGCAAATGCAACACTGGGGGATTTCAGTTGTTTTATCGAGTACAAGATGATCTTTTCATGTGGAGTTGAAAGTACTTGGAAACTGTGGAAACAAGGTGGTGAATGGTGCAATAAGACTTATTGAATAGATATGATATTTTCAGTGCATTCATGTTGTTGTAGAAAACAAAAACTTTGTAGTTTGGGCTTGTAAAAAAAGGACATTTTATATGTACATCGCTCTCGAAGAAGGAAATGCCAAAAGGAAAAGCAAGCAAATTGAGGTAATAAATTTTGTGCGTTTGATGCAATCCTTAATGACATTTATTTTTATAAATACTAATTTATTTATTTAAACATTAAACATTTCAGTAAGTACTTTTATTTAGTTAGGTAGGACAAGAAATATTGGTTTTATTATGATGGGTATGTAGTAAGTAGAAAGTGAAAACCATGCTTTATGAAGACAATCTCAAGTTAGGTAAGTATAAGAGCTAACAAATTCCTTAATCACTCACTGGATTTTCAGGAGTGAACCATGTTTTCTTACATTTTTTTTTATAAAATTTAAAAAAAAACTACTAAAAAAATGTTGAAGCTTTTGTCAAAGACTGCTGTAAGGGAAAATGATGAAATACCTCTGGTTTTACGACTTCTCACTTGAGCAGACAGGTGAAAGCTGAAGATGTATTAGGCACATGTGCTGTTGCCTTCGCTTGCTAAGTGATGTGAGCACTTGAGAGGTTTTTAATGTTCTTAATGATTGCTGCATGTCTGTTCATCTTGTTGGCAAAAAAAAAAAAAAAAAAAAATGAAAGAATAAGTGACACCTAAAAGAGGCTAGATCAGGAAAGTGTTACAAGTTCGGATGCTCATGGTTTCCTTCTTCCTTCAAATGAAATTTTCTTGATTTAGCTTTCCACTTAGAAGATTTGAATTTGGAAAGACCTTCGAGTTACTATGGGCTGAGTTCATTTTGTTTGAAACTTAAAGATGCGAGATACAGCAGAAACCCTTCAACTTTGGTTACACATAGTTACATATTGCTCAAATTGACACTGAATTGAACTCTGGAAAGAGGTTCACCCTCATCACGCACAAAAGTATCTGATGGACATAGCTCACATACATAGATATCTGATGAAGCAGCTTACATACATTGGGTATTACTGAGTACATGCACTGTGTTTGGTATGATAACAACTTGAAGAAGATTAGGTGCCTTCGGGATTCTACGCATTCATGAAGTCAGGACGATAGCTCCTTGTATTGTTGCAATGGCCAGAATGGTCCTGTTATGATTTCCTGCTAACGCCCCCCAAGATAAACACAGCAAAAACCACAATCACAATTTCCAGCTTGGACAAAACACCCTTCGATATTGTTTTTAAAGATGCACAGTCAATTTTGTCCAAGGAGAGGGTAAATTTATCAAGGAGTCCCCGACTTAAGTGCTGGGGAGAAAATTTCAAACGTCAGCATTTAAGTAAACTCTTGTGCTCCTGTTACTTTTGCTGATGTTGAATGTACCGTTGTTTGTTTTGTCAAGATGTGTTACATAAATATAGGCGAAGAGGATTGAAGGATTTTCACAAATGCGAACGAGTACACAGCGTCTTGTCTATTTAAATAATGTGTACTGTTATGTTAACAAGTGTAAAAGTAATACCTCAGATACTAGTGCATTCTCAACTATGTCAATCGACATTAAGAAAAGATGAATTTAGTTAATACTAATATTAAGCTCGTGAGTTTTATAAAATCTGAATAAAAAGTAGGTAAACAAATCATAAGGTATGGGAGTTTTGGCTTTCTGAATTTTTAAGGTTCTCATTGTACCTCAACCAAAAAGGATAATAACAATTTATTGTTTTAGTCTACTACCTAGATGCTCAATCAAAAAGTTTACCAATTATGTTTCTTCTCTAAGAAAAATTTAAACATTAAATTTTTCACATTCTTCGCATTTCTTTCATAAAATTACAATACCTTCCTAGGTTCTTAAAGAGTTTACCATTAACGACACCCAGTCTATGTAGGTCCGCAAATATCAGCCTAACGTGTTCGGAGGGAACAGAATTCTCTGTGAAAAGTTTGTTCCAACAGGGAATCGAACTCAGAATCTCTGGACTTCGGGCAGTAGTCTCAACCGTTACGCAACGTAGGCTGTTCTAGTCCATGAACCAATTGATCATTAAAAATAATCAATTCGCTTTCAATCTTAGTTTTCAGCACAGCCACCTCAGTCCAGTTCTTCGATGGTTGGTCTCCCCAACGTTCTAAACACTCTGCAGCGGGGAAAGTCGGCCATCATTTTTATCTCCTACTTTGACCACTCCCCGTTTGAAATATATTAATTACTTTTATATAAAATATCTCTATGCATAATGTAGTTTTCCCCCTTCTGTATACGGCAGAATACATGGGAAAGCGTCAGGCCTGGATTAACATTTTGCGCGATCCTGCTAAGCACTCATTTCTTGCGTCTTGTAGGTACTTTGAGTTACCAAGAATCAATGAATCACATTACTTACTCGTACTTACTGTGTCCATGATGGTTGTGTCATGGGTGGAAGGATTGACGGTGTAGCTTTTTACATAGAAATCATACATGGGTACAAATTGCACATAATTATGAATGTATGGTGTGGTGGTGTATTGTGTAGTGTTTATATAAATAAATTTTACTTGTGAAAACATTCTTAAAATTTGTAAAAATAAGGAGCTTTCAATTATAATAAAATCTTACAGATCTCGATTAGGACTAAGAAGTACTTTTTTTACAAATGTCCATGTATGTTGTTTTGATGACTACTCAATATCTCTTTTAGGTCAAAAGTTATCTAATGAAAGTCTCTTATAAATGAGAATAAATTCTCAATTTATACATAAAGAGACTGTAAAGTTCATTGATAAAGTTGGACAATTGTTAAAAAAAGAAACAGGAGACAGTCGAATGAAGAACTTCCTGATACAAAAAATTTCTCTCGCCATACAGAGAGGAAATAGTGCGTGTATCTTGGGTACCATTCCAAGTGGTGCTAAGTTAGAGGAAATATTTTATTTGTAAAAGAAATAAAAATATATACTGTATTAATTATTGCCAAGTTATCAAATATTGCCAACTTACAAGTTAAAAATTTATACATTGGGTGGGATTTGAACCAACGGATCCCTATGCTACCTAGATTACAAGACCAGCGCCTTAACCACTCAAGTATAAATTTTTTTTCAATCATAAATGAATTTAAATTTACCGTCCTCTTCAACTAGTGCGCCCCTTAGCACATACCTGGCGTGCCTATCGGTAAATGCGGCCCTGTAAAGCACTATTCCCCTCGGTCTTCCGAAAACGTTCCCCTCGCTATTTTAAACTTTATCTTGTACTCAGTCACACGTGGTTCCGTCCCTTTCATTGTCTTAGGGTCAGTGAGCTTTCTTCCAATGGTGGTCAAGGCGCTAGTCTGGTGGACAAGACGCTAGTCTGGTGATCAAGACGCTAGTCTGGTGATCAAGGCGTTAGTCTGGTGGTCAAGGCCTTCTTCTCTAGGACATCTACTCCTAATACTCTAGTACAGGCGAAATGTACTCACTACTCAATGTGCCACCTACTCTAGTACATGCACTCCTTATACTTTGGCAAATGTACTCCTAATACTCTAGGAAATGTACTCCTCATAACCTGGGACATGTACTCCTAATACTGTGAGACACGTACCAATAATACTCTGGTACAGGAGGGGCATGTAGGTAATCTGGGACATGTACTCCTAATACTATGGAACATGCACTCCTAATACTCTAGGGCATGTACTCCAAATACTCTAGTACAGGCGGGGCATGTAGGTACTCTGAGACATGTACTCCTAATACTATGGAACATGCACTCCTAATACTCTAGGGCATGTACTCCAAATACTCTAGTACAGGCGGGGCATGTAGGTACTCTGAGACATGTACTCCTAATACTATGGAACATGCACTCCTAATACTCTAGGGCATGTACTCCAAATACTCTAGTACAGGCGGGGCATGTAGGTACTCTGAGACATGTACTCCTAATACTATGGAACATGCACTCCTAATACTCTAGGGCATGTACTCCAAATACTCTAGTACAGGCGGGGCATGTAGGTACTCTGGGACATGTACTCCTAATACTATGGAACATGCATTCTTAATACTCTAGGGCATGTACTCCAAATACTCTAGTACAGGCGGGGCATGTAGGTACTCTGAGACATGTACTCTTAATACTATGGAACATGCACTCCTAATACTCTAGGGCATGTACTCCAAATACTCTAGTACAGGCGGGGCATGTAGGTACTCTGAGACATGTACTCCTAATACTATGGAACATGCACTCCTAGTACTCTAGGGCATGTACTCCAAATACTCTAGTACAGGCGGGGCATGTAGGTACTCTGGGACATGTACTCCTAATACTATGGAACATGCACTCCTAATACTCTAGGGCATGTACTCCAAATACTCTAGTACAGGCGGGGCATGTAGGTACTCTGGGACATGTACTCCTAATACTATGGAACATGCACTCCTAATACTCTAGGGCATGTACTCCAAATACTCTAGTACAGGCGGGGCATGTAGGTACTCTGGGACATGTACTCCTAATACTATGGAACATGCACTCCTAATACTCTAGGGCATGTACTCCAAATACTCTAGTACAGGCGGGGCATGTAGGTACTCTGAGACATGTACTCCTAATACTTTGGTACAGGCGGGGCATACATGTAATCACTGTGTCAACTTCTCTAGTACAGGCACTCTGTACGGACTTGTCACCCTCGCTATAAATTAGAATAAAATTATAGCACTATTGATGCGTAATCTGATTGGGGATTCGCCAATAAAGAAATACAATTATAATGTATGTTTTATGTCTTTGAGAGATTGTAGGTCCCAAGGTAGTTTTAATGTGTTTTATGCACAAGAACACAGCGTTCGCTCTCAGGTAGGTTACTTCTCATGTACAGGGTGTTGTGGTTTATTTCTACCACCAACGTCCGTGGTGTAACGGTTGAGACACCCTGTCTCCAATAAATCAAATCAGGACGTTAAAACCAAAATAGTCATCGCACATGGCAGACATTGTCTCATAGACAGCCTTAGACATTGATCTGTGCACCGGTAGTCAAGTGGTTAACGCGTTAGTGTGGTAGCCCAGGTACCGTAGGGATCCGTTGGTTCGAATTCCACCCAGTGCATGATTTTTTTGTGAATTACCTTTAGTTTGTGACCACATAATAATAGAACTCTCAGGGTTAGGTGGTAGAAAATGCTTTGAGCATTAACCTCGCCTGGTGGTTACCTTTCACTAAAGAGTGTTATTTGTATTGTCAGTCCATGCAAGGCCTCCATATAATTCTTCCTCCACCGTGATATACCTATACATAGATACCACAAGCCTAAATTCCAAAAATCCAAAGAAATTTGTTTAAAAATACAATACTTTGTTTATCCTGCAAGAATGATATAAAGAGCTGAATTATAAAACAGGAATGAAGTTAAGATAAGCCTGTCTCTCAACTCGGGCTGTAGTGCGCTGTGATTGGTTGAAACTCCGACTTGGGGGCGTGTCTGGATTATCTTAACTTTAAATCTTGTTTCATAATTTGGCCTTAAAGAGTCCCTTTATTGTCCAAGAATAAATAAAGTCTCATTTATTATTGTGGTTTAACGTCACTTCAAACTATGTACCAGGGTATTACTTCCGAGAAATTTCAAATATCAGAAATCGGAAGTATTGTGTTCGAATTTGTAAAAAAATATTTTTTTGCTCCGATTTCAATTTGTTTTCAGTGCGGTTACTCGTCCATCATTCTACAAAAAAAAACCAACCACATGTTAACCATGAATGGTTTTGATACCAAGATGACTCATTATGTTCTCTCGATGTTGCTTAACATCAGTGTACCTCAGGGAAAATGATATACTACAGTTAAATTTACATTAAAATTAAGCAAATAAATGTAGCTATATTATTATGACTTCCGTAAAATTTATAATATTAGAAATCGGAAAGTATTGTGTTCGTCTTTTCTCTTTAATTAAATATGCAATTTTCACTGGACTGGACAAGGTAGCTTTTTCCAGTTAGTATTTATTTCCCATGTCTCTGACACCTTCATGGACGGTAGGTATTAACCACATACTAGTAGGTACATATATTATAGTATTACGTATTTATGTACATAGTACATAAGTATATGTATATGTAGGTATACAAGTATCAGTTCTATCCAAGGTCCAGCTATTACTATTGGTGGATTTTTTTTACAATCACGATTCAAGTCAAGTGGTATCTCGCACACATAAAACATTGATGCAAGACTCGCTGACAACGTGCGTTTATCATTTGGATTAAGTGAACTTTTTCTATTTGCAATCTAAACTGAGATTATACTAACACTAATAATAGATATTTTGCCGATTCCTCCGATTAGGATTAAAGATTTCCTTTACTTATGTCCCAGTAGCTCAGTGGTAAAGGCGGCACTCTGTGAATCCAGAAGTTCGAGAGGTCGTGGGTTCGAAACCCAGCCGGGACATGACAATTTATGCTCCAATTTGGGATTTTTTACCACATAATATGTCTTGGGCTTACTGCTGGAATAATGGGACTTTAATAGTCCTTATTGGACAGTCGAAATAAGGCGATATTATTATTATTTCATCAACTGTTTTGTTGTCAATTTTATAAGGTCGAATTCTCAAATGCTGAACGAGGAAAAATTAATGCATTGGGTGGGATTTGAACCAACGGATCCCCACGCTGTGCGCTACCTGGATTACCAGACTAACGCCTTAACACTAATGTACACTTGTACAGTTATGAATAAAGCAGACAGTTTACTGAAGGTCAGTATAGTGCGTAAATATTACATAAATTACATTTCTTCATTTTAAAGAACCTTCCTGTAAAATATTACCCTAACATCTTGAACCCAATAATATGTATTTTACTTAATGTTTATTTTTTTAAATGTTAATACATTTAGGGCGGAATTAATAGACGTTTTTGTAATACCTCTGTGGCACTAAGTCACGGATTGCGTACTGTGTAGAATAGGGAAAATAGACACTTGCCAACGACTTAAGTTTTTGATGTTGTCTATTAATTCCGCCCTTAATAATTTTTTTATTATAATAGCTAAATTACTATATTAATTTGAAAGGTTTTGTGACCTACTTATAAACAGCTTGAGAAATAAAGGTCCCTCTCTCTCTCATATCCCTAGGAACAATTAGGCCTCAACCTAGTTGTAAATTACAACAATATATTTTGTACTAGCTATTTTTTATGGATTTAAATTGAAAATAGTTATTAAAATAGGTTAAAAAATAAGAACAAAAATTGATCATCAAGTATTGAAGCACAAAATACGACCGATCTAATGAAACACATGCTGTGAACTTGTGCAATGTTGTAAAAAAGGTTCCAAGGTATTATGGACTAGTTTAAAGTTATATTCTAGGAATTGTAATTGAGAAATATCTCTATAAATATTGTATCGTATACGTATAACTCAGTAGATTGATCGAAGGCGGCGGACTTGTAACTTGAAGGTCGGTGGTTCAAGTCCCATTAGAACAAATAACAAAACAATGCCTAAAAATTGACTACTCAGTCAATTTTTAGGTATTGTTAAGTTATTGATAAGTTATGTTAAGTCCCAAGTAAGCAAATTTATTTAGCAAAGCGAGTTTGAGTAGTTTTGATATCACGATTGTGATTAATACAAATTTAATATGATAATGTATCGTATGCCTGCTATTTAGGTGGTAAATATCCATACTAAATAAATATTTTAATTAAATATTGATACATACAGCGCTAAACGAAGCATATTGTATATTAAAAGTATTTATTAATAAGTGCAGTTCACGCATCCTCTAAATTGTAGAGGATGTGTCAAATGCACTAATTTCATCGTATCTTATCACAGATGACTACTTATCCCATCATTGATTGATTCGATTTTTAGACCGTATCCTCTATTCATGTTATCTATTAATATTTGGAATAGATAACATGTAAAAAGTCTCATTATTTTCTTTTACCTGAAGAAGTGATGTCACTAAAATAGCGTTTACAAATAATTATCACTGTTCTTATCAACATAGAAAATTCTGAAAACCAAAATTTCTTAATATCTAATTACATACTTTGTTGTTGTTGATGTTGTTTTTTGTTGTTTTTGTTGTTGTTGTTGTTTTTCGTTGTTGTTGTTTTTTGTTGTTTTTGTTGTTGTTGTTTTTTGTTGTTGTTGTTTTTTGTTGTTGTCAATAAACGTCTCTTTAACATCTAGGTCATTAGAGCCGGTCCTACAATCCTACATGCTTCAAATTATTCTTGTCTACTAATGCCGCCATTGGTTGCAATCCACACAAATAACGACTCATATTTCTTCACGAGATAAGAGTGGAACTCGTAACATACAAAGCACGGATTAGAAAAATTTCTACCTGGCCGGGTTTCGAACTCAGGTCACTTGGGTGCAAGCCTAGAGTGCTACTGACTTGGACAAGGTGACTAACACTTCGAGGAAATTTTATGAATGTCCTTTTCGTGCGTTTTCTTGAGGATATGCAACCCCTCCCTTATTTATGACCTCCCTTCACTGGTTGATGAACTGGGTATTTACTCAGGTATGTGACTTTTAGTTAGCCGTAACAGGTGGATAATATTCCCAATCTAGTTTCTTTATTTTTTCACGGATTTCTATTTTGAATGGAAAAGAAATAATAATAATAATAACACTCTTTAGTAGAAGGTAACCACCAGATGAGGTTAATGCTCAAAGCATTTTCTACCACCTAAACCTCAGAGTCTTATTATTACGTGGTCACAAACTCAAATTAATGAGGAAGATTCGTGCACTGGATAGGATTCGAACCAACGGATCTAGCGCGTTAACCACTTGACTACCAGTGCAGAAAAGATGTCACAATTCAGTGACGTGAAGGTTTCAAAAGAAAAGTTACCATAAACTTATCCTAATAATTATTTGCCATACTCTAGGGACTCGAACCAGCGACCTTCAGGTTACGAGTCCTTAATATTTCTACTCTTTAATGATTTACGACTTAAACAATGTCTATTTTTTGATGATTTCTTGCTGGCAAGATATTGATCTATTGGTTCCAGCTTGCATGAGACCATGATGATAATTTGAATATAGTTATGCAATCAAGCCTTATTTTATTTCTAAAAGGCAATTTTAGTTGGATCCTTGAATGTTCAACTTGTTTTTTTTTTTTTTTTTTTTTTTTTTTTACAAAAAATGTAAAACAATGAGCAATATAATCAGGTAAGTATATGAAGTGATGAAATAACTATAATAAAATCAGCTAAACCAAAAGATCACACCTTTCACTGTTAAACAGTCTTCCTGAATCCTGTTATATAAAAAAAAACAAAATTATATTTCAATTATAATTATACATTGTTGAAAAAATGATCAATGAGACAAAAGATTTTCGAATTAAAACAATTGAAACAAAAACGGCCTTCTCTAGAATATGTGTCAAAATAGGTTGTACAAGGAAATGTGCTCAGAACACTCGAAGATGCAACGGATGCTCTTGACGCCAAAGAAAAAAAACCTGCAGAACAACTCAAAAACACACGAAGTAGAAACCGGAAGTGTGAGAAAACAGTTGAAATATGCGGAGATGAAAAAAATGATACTCAGAGCTAAGGTAGAAAAAGCAAAAAAAAGTCGAGATGAGAATGAGAAATTCATGGGAATCTCTTTCCTACTTTAAAACATACATTGAGTACATTCAAAAGGATACAGAACACAGGTTAAAACAAAAGAATTAATTTAATAAATAATATCAAAAAAAGGTTTATCTTTTTTTTTTCTCTTCTAAGAACAGAGTTGTAATTAAAGACAAAATAATTTTAATACTCACGGGAACGCTTAAGACAAAAGAAATGAAAAATCTACCGGTTTTCTTCATAACAACAGAGGAGAAAACACATAACGGACTTGAGACTCTGATACCAATTTGCATAATTTCATAGCGTTCAACAATGGTTTCAAAGATCGCTTTGTAGTCTTGGGGCTGGCTGTCTTTGTTTTAAGCCAAATATCCGGAGGCTATTCTTTTCAGCCGGGCCATTTGATTGACAATATCAGTAATTAGTCTTAATTAAGTCCTGTGTGAATTGAAAGTTAGTTTAGTTCGTCAGAAAATTCTTCATTAGTTGTTGAACTACAGGAAATATGGGTAAATGATCAAAATTCTGTTAAAAATATGGAAATTGAGAGGTAATTTATGACACAGATATTCAGAACTACTGCCTGCTGATAAGTGCCAAGAGGCTGAAAATAGCTGTGCAGATATACCTATGTTCTTATATTCATGTATAATAAGCATAACATCTAGTACAACTTATCACTTTTCTGTTTGACTGTAATAAAAGCTTTTCAAAACTTGGACATGAAAAAATTCAACGCACAACAGGCCAACTATAATGATACGGGTGGAAAAGTTGGGTGGTATCATACCATAGTCTCACACCTCCTGTCTTAACGCTAAAATGACCCCTCTGACTTTTTCAGCCTAAACCAAATGGAAAATATTTTAATATCCCCAGAAAAAACAGAAAATCACATTAAGCGACACATAAATTTAAATTTATCATTTTTTCAATCCTCATTGGCCGGGGGAAAAAAAACTATTTATCATTTTATCCATGTGATTATTTTTTATTGAAATTTATTTTCGGGGAAGAGTTGCAGGAATTTGTGGGCTGGACGGCAAAATTTCAGCATTTTAATGTACTGGATTAGACTTTGTCCACACGGCGAGAGTTATCAGAGACAGCGCACTGTAACGCGAAACCAGTGGCGACTACCGGGGTATGTTTTATAATAATAATAATAGTTTATTTATTTTTTTCTTTATAAAGAGACATTTATACAGAGGTACTTCTCCTCAGCTTTGAAGGGCTTCTAAGAGACTTCTAATGATATACCCTTTAATGCAAGGTAACTATTCATCCTATCAAACATTTGAAAGTATTATGCGCTCCGCATGAAGAAAAAAATCACGCTTTTGCTACCTGAATTACTAGATCCCTTTGCCATTTCGAACACCAATAAATGGTATCAACTGTCTAAAAGTGCAAATTTTCAAAAAGATGGCTTTTTTACTGATAGGTGGATATCTGGATATTTATACATAACTACAAAATTCTAAATTGTAAGCGAATTATACATATTACATCAAAGTAGCACTTTTTAATGTAACTGACAAACTACACACAAATCATGTGTGTTAGCAGTTAAATATTATGTATTATTTCTTCTGCCCACCGGACTATAATAAGTCCCATTATTCAGTAATAAGCAAGTTTTATGTGGTCAAAATCCGATGTAGGATAATTTTGTCATGTCGGCGTGTTTCGAACGGACTTGATTACCAGACTATGCTTACATACTAACGTGCAGTGAAATTATTTACAAAATCTGGACTCTCTTTGCTTAATGACCTTTTGGTGTAAAAAGTGCTCCTGCATACCTTTTGAATACTGGTTGTTATTTAGTTTCACACATTCACACGGCACATTTTTGCCATTTTTCATGAAAAATTCGTGCTTTGTTAATATTATCTTATTTACAGGTTCAGCCTGTTGAGGAGTTAGATGTACGGTGAAGATCATAACATTGGTTCAAGTTTCTCATATTTAGTTTGGGGCGGCGTGTTGTCAACTAATCATTTTGCCATTAAGGGTTCTCAATACTTCCGATAATTTTCAATATTGAAATCGAAGTATTTGTTCGTTTTTGTCAATAATCAAATAGTGTTCATTTTCTGGACTCATCTTCTGTTAAAGTGTTCTTCGGTCGGGCTATTACAACGACATTACAGTACAGGCATGAGACAGTATCATCAAACACAAGACTTGAAGCTTTCTAAAGATGTTCATCATATCTTCCTAGCATGGACAGCTTTTGCGTAGCGGCTCGCGTCTACGAACTTAATAGCCAAACCTCGTATTTACACATCAAAGTAGCCATTTTTTAATGCAACTGACAAAACTAAAACACAAATCAAGGTGTAGCAGTTAATGATAATGATATCGACTTATTTTACTGCCCACCAGGACTATAATAGTACCCATTATTCCAGAATAAGCCCAAGACGTATATTGTGGTCAAAATCCCGAATGATAGGATAATTTTGTCATGTCCCGGGGTGTTTCGAACCCGCGACATCTGGATTTACAGACCAATGCCTTGCCACTAGATACGGGCAGTCAAGTTGTTTACATAAACATGGACCTCTCTTTGTTTGTGACCTTTGGTGTAAAAAGTGCTCCTGCACTGCCTCTCTGAATATGTTAAGTTTTTATATCCACCATCACACGCACATCATAATTATTTTATCATAAAAAGCTCGTTCTATTAAAATGCCTGTATATCTACCAGTCCAAGCAGCGTTGCCAGGAGATAGAATGCTATCAGAAGGTGGAAGTACATTGGGTGCAAAAAGTTTTAACTAAATTTAGGGGGCGTTTATCAAACTAATCAATTGATTGCTTAAGGTTTAATTACTTCGATAAATTTCTAATATTAGAAATTGGAAGTATTGTGTTCGTTTTTGTAAAAAAATAATATTTTTTTTGCTCCGACTTCATTTTTTTTTTAGTTTAACTCCAACGTTGTCAATAATAAGGTACGTTTATTGAAACTCATCATGATTATTTATCAACCTTATTTTATTTAACTCCACAGTTTCATTGCTGGTAAATTATGTACCTAAATAATACTCGTCAACTGCATTAACACTTATAGTGATTTATCACCTGTTAGTGAGGATAACACCCCTATAATACACTTAGCTTATTCCTAGGACTCCTAGCTTTTGATGCGACGTAATGGAGTCGTTGGTATCAGTCAAAGCATCGCATGATTAATAACCGTATCATTATTTCAGATAGTATATCGGGTTGATGCCTCAGGCGAGGTTATTGTCAACATTTCCTACACCTAACCTGAGAGTCTTTATTTGTGGTCCAAACTCAAATTAAAGAGGAAAATTCGTGCACTGGGTGGGATTCGAACCAACGGATCCTACGCTACCTGGATTACCAGACCAGCGCGTTAATCACTTGACTATCCGACTAAAATATAAGGTCAAGATTCGATTTTTTTACTTTTTTACTAAGAAGTATACTTTTTTTATACAACCAACCAACCGACTCACATGAGTCGGTTGGTTTGCTCCACCAACTGTTAAGTATCGATAAAAGTGGTTTTTATCGCTAAACGACGTTTTAACCTCACCTAGATTGTTCAACCAACATGAGATGTTAACCTAACATAGATTTCAACTCAACATGAGTGAAACGTCACTGCTTGAGCGGGATAAGAGTAAAAGAAGACTAAGAAGTATACTTTTTTTTTCCTTTTTACTAAGTGGTATTTCCATGGTAGTAGGATTACTACACTGAAGGTCATACTCGTTCCTTAACTTTCTACACATCCATGTGTTTCATATTTTTTCTCATTTTTTACGACTTTTCCTCTCCCTATGACCACGTGTAAATGGGAGGTAGGAAGGGGGAGAGAGGGGAGAGAAGCACCCTTTCATGGGTATATTCTTGCTGTATTTGGGAGGGCGCCATTTTGTTTTCTCTTCTGAATAATAATAGTGTATTTTTTTTTCCAAGCTCAACTTTTATACGCACTCGTATGTAGATATAAATACAATATATACGTGATATGTATGTACCTATATATCTAATGTGTGCAAATTTTTATACCACCCCCCCCCCCCCCCTCCCCTCTTTCCCTGCCATCAGTATGTGCAATTTTGGGAGGGAGAGGGTCAATGGAAGGAGGGAGGAGGGAGAAGGAGGATTAAAAGGAAGACTTCGACCATTGTAGGACCCTTTAGCTCTTTGCAGATGCGAAAAAATGTAAGGATGGAAGAAGAGAAAGGTTCAGGGTGGTTAAAAAAACTGAGAGGTTACACATTTAAAGTGTTTTATTTACATCCTAAACATAATTCAAAATAATAATACTGCCTTATTTATACTGTCCAATTGGGACTATTAGGTCCCATTATTCCAGCAGTAAGCCCATGACGTTATTATTATGTGTTGAAAATCCCGAATGGGAGAAAAACTTGGCTCGGTTTCGAACCCACGACCTCTGGAACCTACCGGGACAGAAATAAGTACTAGGTTTAATAAAATGAATGGAGGGAGACTGTAAGATAAAGGAACTCTTTTAGTCTCATTTTTGCAGGAAAGTCAGAGTGTGCTATATTAGGCATTCGAGTTTTAAGCAAGGCTGTTCTGGTTTATTTTTGTGAGTTGTCAAGTGCAAGTTTCTCAAATACATATTTTTCCTGAATACCCCTTATTACCTATTCGTTAATGTAGAAACAAAGAAAGGTACAACTATTAAATATCAGGATTTTTCAAGAATCAATTCAGAGCTGATGTAATAAACTAAAAGGATCCGTGAAAAACTTTCTTTTGTTGATATCAGGTACACTGGTTCATATACTGAGAAAGAGTAAAACCAGAAAAATGAGAAGTACGAGTATAATTATGTACCTAACAATGTTAATATGTCACAAGTAAACCTAAAGTAGCGTTGCTACTACCTATAATATGATTAATGTGATTTTTTTTGGCATTGGTAGGCAAGGCGATTCCATACAGCCAAATATGAATATGTCACATTAAAAAAAAAACGCCCCTGATAGTAGAATGTCACGATGTTTCTCATTGCCGCAACGGCCCCTGAATAGAAAATGCCCCTTGGTCAAATGATGCTGCTCTCTGTACACCGTTCTGTTAATTATAAATTTGGGGGCTCCTCCGCACCCCTACCCCCCCCCCCCCCCACCGCCCGAGGCTACAAAAAGTACACAAAATTGAATAAACACTTTCAGGAATGAGAAACGGAAAAGAAGTAGCGCGTTGACCAAGGGTACCTGTCCCGGTAGCTCAGTGGTAAAGGCGGCACTCTGTGAATCCAGAGATTTCAGAGGTCGTGGGTTCGAAACCCAGCCGGGACATGACAAGTGTTCCTCCTATTTGTGATTTTTACCATGAAATAATATGTCTTGGGCTTACTGCTGGAATAATGGGAATTCAATTGTCCTAATTGGGTAGCATAAATAAGGTGATATTATTATTACCTGCCTGTAAATGAACTCCTAAACGAATTCTACTATGGTCTATCCGACTCAATGTGATAGAATAGAGGAATAGACCATAATTATGTGCATTGGTAGTCAAGTAGTTAAGGGGCTAGCCTGGTAATCCGTAGTTTGAATCCCACTCAATGCATGAATTTTTCAGTCAGTAGTCAAATGTATTTTTTTTTCTTCGAAATACTATTTAACATTCCTAGGTAATATATTTATTTATTTACTATCAATTCAACGATAAACAATATAAATATAACATTAAAAAAAAACATATAGTTTAGATTAGATTAGAATTAGAAAATTTAGTTGTATTTAAATAAATTTCGTTACAAGAGAGAGAAAAAAAAACATAGTTAAAATAAAAAAAAATATATAATTTATTATTTCTTTTAAAGATAATTATAAAAATAGTAATTTATTACTATTGTTTGATAATCTTGGTAAAGGATTTCCCATTGTGTCAAAAGACATGACATCATAACACATGACATGTGTTGGGTTTTCAATTTAATATAAAATTATAAACGATTATTATTATTATTATGTGAAACTCTTTATTAGAAGAACATAATACCTACAAATAAATAATGGTAAAAATTAAAATATAAAATGACAGTATTATTATAAACAGGAAAAAAAAAAACAAAAATATATACATAATATGTCCTAACTATGTATATTGCTTATGGCAATCTCTTCCACGCAACGATCTACCGTCCAATTGCTCTTATTTGAGCCTGATCAATGTTTTCATTCACATCACAATCATCAATATCAGTAATCAGATTCATCTCATTTGCAAGTTCTACACGGTTACATGGTATCTAATACTCCGGACATGTAGATTTATGAACCACTAAGAGTACGCTAAGTGCACTGGAAGTATGTAAAAACCCACTAAGTACACACTATGTACCTATGATAATTACCTATAACACAAAGCCCATGGAATCAATGTAGATTATATATAAAATTACATAATGTATAGAAATATTGTATACGTATATACAGATGTGTACATATAGAAAAATATGAACCCTATACAAGTATACATATTATGTACATTTAAAATAATTATACACAAGACAAAACTATGGCCCATGAATTATGGACCAATATAGATATATATTGTCCAAGTTTTTTTTTAAAACTATTTCTAAATCAATTCTAGGAGACATTCAAGACTCAGATATTCTCAGACCATTTTACAAAAAAAAGCCGTCGAACGGAGATACGAAGAAATTAATAACTCAGTAAATGCAAACAGGTACAAAATGTTAGGTATTAGTTATTTCTTTGGGAAATTCACTCAATAATCATGCATAGCTCACAAAGATACATGAGAACCATTTTCACTTCTTCACTTCTTCACTATAAGTTCAAGTTTATTTTTCAGATAAATTTTTTTTGTTCAAATGATTTTTTTTTCAGTTTTCGAAAAAATACCTATGATTATTTTATTCTTAGAATGTATAATTGTACATAGGAGTTGAATCTGAATTTTTCAAAAAAAAAAAATACTTGGACACCCCGTATTTTGTATATAATTATGTATGTAAAATGTATAATTATATATAAAAAATTGTATGCCTTTAATATAATGTTTGAGCATTATAAACCCATGGATTGGATGTGGGCTTTTCGGCGCATGGGCGTTGTACATTGGACATGACTCTTTTCCCAATGAACAAGAAATGCACCCAGATCAATTGTGTTCCGAGTTTTTGATTTACGCGAGGAGAACGCATGTATGCAAATATCAAAGTTTGCAATCACCGATGCTCGAGATTAAATCAAGGTTGGTTCAGGCTTGTTTGTTTTTAGCACAACGTTGTGGGGGATATGTGGCTTGCAGATTCTCTCGCGGCTTAAGGTCAAACTATCGTGAGCCGGAGTATTCTGGAGCAAGTTGCCAAAAGAAACATTTCAGTAGGAGTATTTATTAGGTTGTCAAAATCCGCAGAGGGTAGGATCACCGAAGTTAAGCAACGTCCAGTGAAGTAAAGACTTCGTGATGCTGGCATTCCGGCCCAACCCAGGCTGGGTGCGGTCAATGTGGGTAGCAGGTTTGTAAGTTTCCTGCAAATGGACGGTAAAACCCCCGTCGTGTATGACCGTGCAATTGAAAAACAACGTTAAACTCTAATATGAGAAAAAATCCGCAAAGGGAAGTTAACTTGTCATGTTCCAACTGAGTGTCGAAACCGCAACCTCTGGATTACCAGACCGACGGCAACGCCTTGACCACTGAACTAGCGTACCGACTAACACAGAATATTATGATGATTTCGGGTGGAAGAAGATATGGTTGGATGAAAGAGCAATTTGAGAATCCTATCATTAAAACCTAAAAATATTTTTTTTTTCAAAACTCAGCTCAAATCTATATTATTCGTTATTTAAAGCCATTTACTTTGTCAAACAGATAACTGGGAATAGCTGGTCATAATCTATTGGGCCGCTATCTCATAAATTAGACTCAGGTGTCGCACTCTGTCAGGTGTGACGTTTGTCGGCAATACGCGACAGGATGGCACAAATTCAGCCACCCTAGGTACACTCTCTGTCTGCAGAAAAGGGACGGAGGCTGCCTCTGGTTGCATATTATGCAGGCTTCACATAATAATCCCTAATTTATGCGCCGTCGTATATATTTATTTATTTTATTTCGCCAATATAGCGCGGCGAAAAATGTTCTTGCAATAAAACTGAGGCCTCTTCTACCGATTCCCTTTTGTTAGCCCTTTGAGACACAGTGAGTGTTGAGATGTAAGTCGTATCGTCTTTGGTGCATTCATTACATGACTGTTTGAAAATGGAAGATTTCGAAGAGAGAGAGAGAGAGAGAAAGAGAAAGAGAAAAAGAAAGAGAGAGAGATAGAGAGAGAGAGATAGAGAGAGAGATAGATAGATAGAGAGAGAGAGAGAGAGAAAGAGAGAGAGAAAGAGAGAGAGAAAGAGAGAGAGAGAGAAGTATAATTAAAAGGGTTTACTTTTTTTTCACCGACCTCAGTAGACTGATCGATAAGGCCTTGTAACCGGGAGGTCATTGGTTCAAGTCCCGGTTTCTGCGTATATTTAGATATCATGAAAATGATTAACACAAATTTAATATGATATCAAGATCGGACTGATCAATAAGTTAGCAATCTTTTAATAATAATAATACTCTACCACCCAACCCGCAGAATCTTGCTATTATGTGGTCATATTCTCAAATATATGAGGAAGGAATTCATGCATTGGGTGGGATTCGAACCAACGGACCCTACGCTACCCTAAGCTACCTGGATTACCAGACTTGACTAACAATTTTAACCCAGAGGTCGGACTGTTCGAGTCCCAAGCAAAGCGAATTTTCGTAAAGTGTGCTTGAAATACTATTTCCCATTTGCGTTTGTGTCACAAACCTCAACGGTGACAAAGTGCCGCGTTTGAGCTAGTACTCGAATAACTAGGATTTTAATTGATTTAATTTGAAAATGTCACAACAAGGGTAAATCTTCATGTGTTTTTCGCCTTTCTTTCGTCTTTACCTCGCCCATTTCACCCATATCAGTGCACTGATAGTCAAGTGGTTAATGCGCTAGTCTAGTGATCCAGGGAGCGAAGAGATCCGTTAGTTCGAATCCCACCCAGTGCATGAATTTTTCCTCATTAATTTGAGTTTGTGACCACATAATAATAAGATTTTGAGAGTTAGGTGGTAGAAAATGCTTTGATCATTAACCTCGCCTGGTGGTTACCTTCCACTAAAGAGTGTTATTGTTATTATTATTATCAAATCAGCTTACCTCGCTCAACGAGTTAAACTTATATGGGCGATGTAAAAACGAAAGAAAGGCGAAAATCTCGCCCAACGAGGTAAACTTTTGATGCAATGAAACTTTCCAGATAACAGTATATATACAATACTTTTTATTTAACAAAACTCAACTTCTTACAAATAGAATATCTCTTCCATTGGCTCAGAGGAAGGTATAGAGCCTAATACACTCGCACTGTTTCCTCGCTGAATGGCTAAGGATAACCTTTCAACCAGGAAACAACGCGAGCATGGCTCTTTACTAATTTTTTTTAGAAGACCCCCGATATAATACTTTTCTTATTATAGGATAAATAAAGTAAAAAGGGTATCCTACCTAAATAAAATAAATAGAAAAGTAAATCTTACTAAACATTTTAACTCACATTTTAACCATCACAAACGCATTATAATCATCACATGCTTCGCGGGTTAAAAATATCCTCTTTCGCAATTTTTCTCCCTCTCTCTCGCGCGCCTCACACATTCCCCAATACTTTTGCACATGTGTACAGCAGGGCTATCCCTGTGTTGTGTCAGGGTGCAGGGGGTGGATTGGACTCTGCCAGGAAACTCCCTCGTACAAGGGGATGAGGAAGCGCTGACCAATGGCGATCCGAATAAAATAATTCTATCAGGGATATTACATAATACATAATATATAGAAATATATGCAATATATTTACTTTAACGCATACTCGCAGCCCCTCTTTCTTTTTTGTGCAAAAAAGGATACAGGCTTGACCATTCTGAAATTCGCATTTTTTTTTGTTTGCCTCCCCCAATATGTGCGAATTTTTATCCATACAGGGTCGTGTGGATGTCGAGACCTATATTCAGGTGTGATGGAGATATTGTAAGTATGATTTTATTTGTGGTGAAGCACAAGGCCTCTTCACACTTTTGTGGATAGCGCAGCATTACTAAGAGCCTCCTTCACATTTCGAATTATTCTATTACATTAATTTCTTTTTACTCTGATAATGCCGGCACTGGTCGTTACTTATACAAGTAACTAGGTAC
Organism: Bactericera cockerelli; assembly: GCA_024516035.1. Classification (NCBI taxonomy): domain Eukaryota; kingdom Metazoa; phylum Arthropoda; class Insecta; order Hemiptera; family Triozidae; genus Bactericera; species Bactericera cockerelli. Next base: position 6,977,044 of record CM044957.1, read on the forward strand.
TCATTTTTCCTCACGGGGTATGAGTGGACTCCGAATGATGGAGTTATTGTTTTAGAATTAAAATATAAGATTTCAACAGTGACTTTAGATTTTCAAAGCTCATGAATAAAGTACCTATGTGTGTAAGTATAGGTATATGGAACTATAGTTATGGTTTTTCTGTCTCAAGAATAATTATGCTGGGACCATACGCATCAGTTAAGTGGGACCAAAAATATATATTCTGTTTTTAATGCCAAGCTGATTCGGCAGAGTTAACTGTCAAAAGATTCCTGATAATTTGACAACATCATATCAGACAAAAAGAAACAAACAACTATTTTTCAACATTCAGTGCGAAATTAATAGACAATTTTGCTATACTTCTATGGTCAAAACTTTGGATTTTGCGTATTGTTTTAAATGGAGAAATATAACTTCTGTTTCGATCTTGTGATCTGGATTTTTTCTGCTCGATTTTGTCTACTAATTTCGCCCTTAGTCGTCAAGGCAAGCTTAGAAAATTCAACTTTGACTAATTTCTTCGCATTGACTCCTCCAATCCCTTCTCCTTCTTATTTCCATTGTCCTTCCTAACTTAATGGTTTTCTTCGAGATGTAGGAAGAAGAAGAAGAATCAGAAGAATAATAAGAAAAATGAAGAAAAAAAACTCGGGTTAAAAAAATAGAATGGATAAAAGAAGGCGTTAGGATCTGAGTAAAGGTCTAATTAAAAGAGACATTTTTATTTACAATTGGACTTTTTTTTCTTGAAAGGAAAATCTTTTTTCTTCCTTTTCTTATTTGCCCGCCTCCCCCCACCTAGTTCCCTCTCCAGTCCAATTTTCCTTATTAAAATAATGTACTTAATCGATTGGAAAAAAGTAATAATAATAATTGCAGGCAACTTTATAAGATTTGTGTACTCGAAATCAGTGCAGGAGGGCGGATGTTTAAAAAGCTGTACAGTTAGAATGGGGCAAGGACTCAGTATATTTTTAAATAAATGTTATTTACCTATCTTTAAATAAATGGTCATTAAGCTTAAAAAATAAAAATATTAGAGTTGTGTTTATCAGGACATCGTGGCTGAGTGGTGTAGATGTACTAGGCTTGCACGTAAGGTGATCTAGGTTTGAATCTTAGATGGATAGAAAATTGTGTAATCTCTACTTTGGATATCCGGGGTCCTGGTTATACCCTGACCTCTGATACCCTAACAACAGGACCTTTGATTCCCCACTGAGGTAAAAATATTGGTAGGAAGTAGCACCTAAGCTATTTTAAACTAACACCCTACCAACAGAACTTTCCATTTCCCACTGTCCAGAAGTAAAAATATTGGTAGGATGTATCATCATCATCATCATCATAGGGTGACGTCATCGTGAACGATGGTAGCCAGACAGTGGAGGAATGACTCTGCACTTCTACCACTGTCTTTACAAAGAGGCTAATTATTGACAAGGGCCCCCAGAACCAAGCCAATGCTGGTCTACTCCCTGTTTATAGTCCCCCAGCCAGACTGCTGGTCTGCTCCCTGTTTATAGTCCCCCAGGCAGACTGCTGGTCTCCTCCCTGTTTATAGTCCCCCATCTAAAAACCTAACGTAGCACCGTAGGATGTAGCACCTAAGCTATTTCAAACTAACACCCTGGCAACAGAACTTTCCATTCCCCACTGTCCAGAAGTAAAAATATTGGTAGGAAGTAGCACCTAAGCTATTTCCCCCCCAACGCCTTCACTATTTGATTATTATTAAACAAATAAAATCGAAGAAAAAAAAAAAAAATATTGTTAATTGCAAAGTTTCTTTCTTTTTCTCCATTTTTCTTCTCTCTCATTTTGAAGGGTGTTTTTTTTCTTTCTTTTTTAATAATAATAAAGTAAATTATTATAATTTTTCTTAAAAGCCAATTGAAAAATTACTTCCTTTTTATTTTTGATTAGAAAAAACGCCGAGAGAAATGATTTTGTCTTGTAGAAATTGCCTGAGGTATGTGCTACGCAAACAACTTTGCTCGAGCTAAAAAATATGTTGACGAATGGTGCATTGGACACATCCACTAATCAAATTCTAATATCTAGTTCATTCATTTTAAAGTTTTGGCTTATTTTGTAACTATTACGGTGAAATCAGTTAACAAATTTGGATTTAGATATAACTAGCTAAATCCCGGCACTTTGTCGCCGTTGAGGTTATTGTCCGTGGCTGGCGTCCTGTTAGAATCATTATTGGACCAGAAAATCCCGATATCTTGAAAATGGTAATAGATATTTTAATTTTGATACTTACTAGGTAATTTGACGGTGGTTGAGGGGGGGTCAACTCTCATGAACATTTCAATATCTGTTACCGTTTGGGCTGTGGTGTTGAAAACCGCTACGAGCACATAGTCAGCCAGACACGCACAGATTTGAGTTCCATACCTATCTATACAGTATGTTTCAGAAAAGGTGGCCACCCCCTCGTAACTTTTGAACGCGACGGAATTTTTCAATTCTGTAAAGTCCTAGGTATAGGAAGTGCCCTATGGCCCATCCTGTGGTCATATTTATTTTTGGCCCCGGTCGGCCCTTCCGGCTTCTAGGCCATATTTTTTCATTTTTCTCGCGAATTTTAAATAGAATGCTATATTTTTTATTCCTGTTAATTAAAGTCCAAGTTAGGCTGAGTATAATGAGCTTTTAAAATTTTCAAAAACCTTATCAGGGGCGGAGCTAGTAGGGTGCAAGTTTCAAAATTGTTACACCCTGTATTTCAGCGTTAGTTAGATTTTTTAGTACTTTCTTTATGTTCATATATTCAAAATATTGTTTTACACCATATGAAATCAAAAAAATATTCTTGTTTACTTCTAATCAGGGTCATAGTAAGGTTTTTGTAAAAGTACTTTTTTTCTCACGTCAATTTTTCCGTAAATTAATGGTGTTCTCGAAATTGGCATTTTTAGAGGTGAAAGTCTGCAGTGACATATGTTTTTTATGCTTGAAATCGAAAGAAAACTTAACGGAGAAGCGATTAAAATCATAAAAAAAGCCATTTAACCTGCTAGTTTTTTCACGACAGTGTCCGGTAAAGTGGGTGAATTTCGTATTGGATTTTTGTTGTTGTTGAGGAAACACAATTGGCATAGAAAATAAATAATACCTAATAAGGGAATAATACTTCAATTAACATAACTAAATGCGAAATTAAATGAAGATTATTTCTTCTAAATCAGTGCCGGATAATTTTTTTTTTCAAAATGCCAATTTCGAGAACACCATTAATTTACGGAAAAATTGACGTGAGAATACAAAAACCTTACTATGACCCTGATTAGAAGTAAACAAGAATATTTTTTTGATTTCATATGGTGTAAAACAATATTTTGAACCTATGAACATAAAAAAAGTACTAAAAAATCTAACTAACGCTGAAATACAGGGTGTAACAATTTTGAAACTTGCACCCTACTAGCTCCGCCCCTGATAAGGTTTTTGAAAATTTTAAAAGCTCATTATACTCAGCCTAACTTGGACTTTAATTAACAAGAATAAAAAATATAGCATTCCATTTAAAATTCGCGAGAAAAATGAAAAAATATGGCCTAGAAGCCGGAAGGGCCGACCGGGGCCAAAAATAAATATGACCACAGGATGGGCCATAGGGCACTTCCTATACCTAGGACTTTACAGAATTGAAAAATTCCGTCGCGTTCAAAAGTTACGAGGGGGTGGCCACCTTTTCTGAAACATACTGTATAGAGAGATTATTAGAGAAATTTTACACATTATAGGTATTTTCCTAATTAAAACAAGACTAAAAATGAAGAACTTTAGCTTCGAAGATCTAGGTATTACAAAACTATTATCAACCTTATAGTAAGTTTTGTGTCTTTCATTTCTAAACCAATGAATAGGTCTAACTCTCTCGTAATTTGAAGGTCACTAACCAGGTTGGTCAGTATTTCTTTCGGTGTGCTATAGCTATGCCCTTTTAGCTATTTCAGCATTTTGGAGAATTGCCAAAGACAAACAAACCTATGTACACGTATATTTGTATGACTGGTTCGTCCTGGTCTACAGAACTTTTCTAGATGATACTTATGTATGTTTACTATGGCCAGGGTCGCGTCGCGTCGCGCGTCGATGCGATGGCAGAACACCAATTCACGTCAGACCACTGAAGTTTAGCAACGTTTGGCGACGCTAGGACTTGGTGGGTCACCAGCGAATGTAGCATAAAAACCCTGCCTTGAATGATCTCGACTAGATAGGTGTTAAGGAAAAAAAAACCAGTTTTTTGGTACCAAGTTTTTTAGGAATAAAAAAATCCGTCCACTTGATCATTATTCAAATATACCTAATATTACTATCTACATTTTTTTTTCTCAATATGAGTGTTTTGCAAACTTTTTTATTTCCTAGCCATGAAACAGCAGCTAATGCAGACACTTGTAGTCTGTCTGATGGTCGAAAAGTGACACAATTCTTTCCATTTATATGCTGGGTCAACACGAGCGCAATTTATTGTCTGTTCTGGGATACAAACCTCCGACCTCCAGGTTACGAGTCCATTGATTCATCGAATGAGCTACACAGGTAAGTTGAATCGAATATAAACTTTCTAGTAAAATTTATATAGGTACATTTACATACATAGGTATACCTTGTAATTATGTATGTGTATAATTTACATTAATTTTCTGCTTTCAGCAAAAAGTACTGAGATAATTTTACTTAACATGTTGTAGACATTATGTACGAGCCAAGATAAAAAGTAGATCCTTATAAAATACTTGTGCGGAAGTTGTCCGCTTATTTATTGAGGAAATTTCTACATCACGCATATGTACCTACTTATGTGATACATAGCAATTTATGTACTTTACAAAATAATGTATCTGAGTATGTACATTATACATCTAACACGGTGAGTAAGAACTTCTTTGCTTAGTTATAAAAACAAAAACTAAAGTCAGCCGTTCTGAACTGTAGACAAAACTAAAGTCAGCCGTTCTGAACTTTAGAAAAAACTAAAGTCAGCCGTTCTGAATATTTATGCCATCTCGTCGTAAGTTTCATCAAAAACACCAGTTTTCGAGGGCACGTTGAGTACACCAGTTCTACTTCGAACACTGAGGTTAAACAACGTCCAGCAACGTTACAGCTTGGATGAGTGACCTTTCAAATTCAAACTTGTGATTTAAAAAAAAGCTGAGTGTTTCACAGCCTTTTTTATTTCGTAGCCATGAAACAGGACCCTTGTGGTCTGTGTTGTAGCCTGTCAATCCCGTAGTATGCCTCCCCTCTGATGATGTTCATTGATCTTGGCCCAACGCTTGAATTGAATTGAATTTTTATTGTGATAATATACAATATTGTATGAACACAATTGCTTAAATCTAATATAATAATAACATTCCAATATAATTTGCTTAATACTAATATTATGATGATAAATTAAAAATTTGAGCGGTAGAGAAAAAGTAGAGAGAAAGAGTAGGAGGGGGATGTAGGATTGGTCACTCTTAATTGAAACAAGACTGGTAACGCGACTCCGTCTACCAATTCACTCCACTCCTGAAAATTTAGCCCAAAGAATCGGACGCTTTTTGGTTCGAGTCCCGGTTTCAGCGTATATTTAGTAAAGCTAGTTTGAGAAGTTGTGATATCACAAAAGTGATTAAACACAAATAATATGATAACTACTTCATAGACTTGTGCCACCCTGTAGTCAAATGCTCGGCATTTGTGTGTCTCATAAAATTGTGCAGCATTTTATATTGAAAATTTCAGAAACAAAATACACCTCTAGCGTGAGTTATAGCGTTTCATATTGAACTCGACATACAGGCCATACAGGGTGCTCCAAAAGGATTCTTATTACTTCCCAATAAGTCAATTTTAATTTAGGAGGTAATGAAAGTAATAACAATAATAATAATTCCGTGTCCGTAACGACCTCAGTAGCTTGATGGATAAGGTGGCGGACTTGTAATTAGAAGGTCGGTGATTAAGGTTTCAAGAGCTAAGCAAAAAATTAGTTAAGAGAGTTTGAGTAGGTAATTGTAATACCACATTTGTGATTATCAAAAATCTGATAAAAAAATAAAAAAAAATCTTGCCCGTAAGATAGGCTTATACAGAGTGTCCACTTTTAATGTGCGCCATAGGAAAAATACATGTAAAAACAGTTTTCCTTGTCTCAAAAGTCGCCATTAAGTATTTTAGTTAAACCAAATATGATAACTCATGTATTTTTATCTGAGGAATCCACTAGTGGTAATTTCATACACCTGGGACTTACAGTTAAAAACTTAAGGGTTCGAAATCCGAGAAATGTGCTATGTTTGAAACTCAACATTTTTGTACAATTGGATACTCTATTTTATGTGTTTTTTCACGAAAAATTGATTGGTAATATTTTCAATTACCTGGGGTTTACAGTTAAAAAGTTCTGGGTTCGAGACCGAGTAATTGCGTTATGTTTGAAACAAAACATTTTTGTACATAACTGAATAAATACTCTATTTTATGTATTTTTTCACGAGAAATCGATTGGTGATATTTTCAAACACGTAATACTCACAGTTAAAAAGTTTCGGGTTCAAAACCCGAGAAATACCTGCTTTATGAAATTTATTCATTCTGTTCTTTGTTGTCTGCAGCACGGCAATACAAATGATTGGCTCAAATAATATTTTTCACAAATTTCAATGGTGCTGGCCAAAATAATATCCAAAACAAAATGTCTTGTAGACAAAAGTATTATCCCTGATTGATGCCTACCTTTAGTTTTGTTTCTTCTGAGTTTGTGAATAGAAGTGAATTTTCATTATTTTTATTTTTATAAAATGTTGTCTTTACAGGATGAAATTAGTTTGGTTAAACTGTATTATCAGGGTAACAGTGCTAGAATTGCTCGTGATATTTAGTTAGAACAGCATCCAGAATGTGCCTATTTCCATCATTGTCAAGTCCTTAGGGCAGTGAAAAAAATTGATAATGATGGTTCTCTCCATGACAAACGAGTCGCATCAACACATGTCCGAAGAGTTCCTTCTCAAAATGAGACCAACATTTTGAACCTTGTGGAAAGGGATCCCTTTCTGAGTGTAAAAGCAATAAGTCGACAGCTCAACCTTAACAAGAGCACTGTACATAAGACTCTGAGAAAACATAAGTATCGTGGCTATCACTTCAGCAAACATCAGCAGTTATTGAATGGTGATTATGAAAGAAGGATTCATTTTTGTTCTACAATGATAGACCTGATAAATGCTGACAGAAGACTGCTAGAAAATATTTGCTTTTCAGACGAATCTAGTTTTAATCTGACACACGCTCCCAATTTTCAAAACTCACGGATGTGGGCCAAAGTTTAAAACACGCCTTTTTTCAGTAGGTCTTCTACGGAAAAAAGAAGCAGAAATCGTTATTTCTATTGAAAAAATACACAAATAAAGTTAAAAAATGCTAAAATAGGGTATAACAGATAGTAAAACCAGGTATCCAGGTGTACGAAAATATTGAGTTTCAAACATAACGCAATTACTCGGTTTCGAACCCAGAATTTTTTTAATTGTAAACCCCAGGTAATTGAAAATATTACCAATCAATTTCTCGTGAAAAAATACATAAAATAGAGTATTTATTCAGTTATGTACAAAAATGTTTTGTTTCAAACATAACGCAATTACTCGGTCTCGAACCCAGAACTTTTTAACTGTAAATCCCAGGTAATTGAAAATATTACCAATCAATTTTTCGTGAAAAAACACATAAAATAGAGTATCCAATTGTACAAAAATGTTGAGTTTCAAACATAGCACATTTCTCGGATTTCGAACCCTTAAGTTTTTAACTGTAAGTCCTAGGTGTATGAAATTACCACCAGTGGATTCCTCAGATAAAAATACATGAGTTAACATATTTGGTTTAACTAAAATACTTAATGGCGACTTTTGAGACAAGAAAAACTGTTTTTACATGTATTTTTCCTATGGCGCACATTAAAAGTGGACACTCTGTATATGGGTGGTGGAAGGATTTTATGGACGCCCAGTTCCAATGTCTAGGCTACTGCCCTGTCCCATGACTCATTGCCACCTCGACCACCGTTATTACTGACACCGTTACTACTGACAATACTACTACTGACACCGCTACTACTAACAATATTTGCTTACCGAAAATTGAATCATAATTCTGTCATAAATAAAATTATCATGTATCATAACTTTGTCTGTTCCAGTCAAACCAGCAACAATATATTCTACTGATGTTGAGATTGTCTATTTGTTTATAGTTAAAACTGTTTGCAAAATGGGACTAAATCACTAAAATGTCTTGCGAGAAAGTCTAAATAAAACACTGCTTAATAGACTTATCCAGTCTGAAACCTGTCTACAAGCCTAATTAGAAAAGTCAGAAGTTGTAATATAAGTCAATATATATAATGCATGAATATCAGAGCATATCGGACAGCTATTTTCAACTAATTAGCTCTCATCAGCAGGTAATAGTTCTGAATTATCTATGCCATCAACTAACTTCTCTATTTTAATCAGTACAAACAGAAAAGTTAGAAGTATAATCATCATCATTGTGTAGCATCATCGTGTTACCAGTCATTGGTAACCACGCAAAATTTCAGCTCAATCTGACTTGCGGTTCTCGAGAGTTATAGCGTTTGAAATATTCACACACACACAAACACACAGACACACACAAATGAATCTTTTTAATACAAGATCGAGATAGAAGTATAATGAAGTATTTAAACAAGCAGATAGACCTACCCGTCTACCAATCCACCCTGTATGTAGCCATGTACTTCAACGTTGCCGTTACTTCGTGTATTGATATTGCGCTAACAAAATTCTCGTGTTTTTAAATATTCACACTTCCACGCAACTTCATACCCTTTGAAAAATGGTCTATGATTTTCCAAGTACAATTTTCTGATGTGTAAATTTTCGCCGTTGAAATAATTTTCAGCATGTTTCTGGACTAATGGGTGTGATGGGGTCAGTTTGAACAATACCTGCAGGTTATAGAGGTTTTCCGAAATGTCAGTTGACTTTTGGTGGTTGTGGAGATCATAAATATATTGGTTTTGAGCTTTACACGAGTCAATGTTTTTTCTTTCGTTCAGTATTCCATACCTGGAGATACCCAAAGGGAATTCAGACCCTCCGGCGATAATTTGCTTTGATTAGTTTCTGTTTTAGTATAACAACAAAAAACAAAAAAATCGGAGCAAAAAAATATTTAAAAAAAAACGAAAAAAAAAAAATACTTCCGATTGCTAATATTACAAATTCATCGGACGTAATTGAATAACTAAAAACAATTAGTAATATTAAGGATTTTATCTATTATTATTCCTAGTATTACTCATGAGGACTTCATAGTACCTATACAGGCTGTAACCAACCTTAACTATGAGGAAGAGATACGACCCCAGGTAGGTTTTAGAAACGGCAAAGTGAAAGAAGAAGAGAGTTATAACTATGTACCTATATTTAATTTTCTTTTAAAATTATTGATACTTCATACGTAAAAGAACTATTCATCACTACAAGCACTCAATTTTTACTCACAAAAAGTTACATTGCTCTGTAAATGACACGTCGACATTATTAAAGGATCTTTGACGAACTTTATTACTAGCACCCATGATCTTTTTTCCTCTTCAGATAAACATATTAAGAAATCAGGACATGCTGTCACAGTTTTGTGTGTTACTACATGTGTTTCAGCTACATAAAATAATAAAAAATCTGCCAAAACTGAGGTTCAAACTCATGCCTTGCATGTTTTTCAGACAAAAAAAAAAAAAAAAAAAAAAAAAAATGATAAAAATTCTCCCCAAACTCAGATTAGAACTATGATTTAGAAAATAAAAATAAAAATTCTGCTCAACCCACGATTCGAACTCAAGACCCCCGCACCACGAGCTGTGGTCTGAACCACTTCACCACGGATCGAACAGAGCATGCTGACTCACCCGTGTGCAGTCGCGTGTGCTGCTGCACGTGACTCAGCTGCTTGAACCTCCGCTCGCAGTAGGTGCACTTGTACGGCTTCTCGCCGGTGTGAACCCGAATGTGCTGCACCAGCTGGTGGTTGCTGCTGAAGGACTTGAGGCACTGCTGACACTGGTGGGGCTTGTTGGACTCGAGTCCGCCCGAGATGGAACTGCTGGCTCCCACGCTGCCCGCGCGCTGCATTTGCATCTGCATTGCTGACTTGTGCATGAAAATCTGGGGACAGAGGAATGAGGATGGTGAGAGTTTATTTTTATTTATTTAGAAACTCTTTATTAGTAGAACATATATACAGACAAATAATGGTAAAAATTAAATATAAAAATTGACAATATTAATCTATATCTATAAAAGAAAGCTGTCTGTATGTATGTATGTATGTGTGTATGTATGTATGTTCTTTATACAAATCCACACCGTTTGACCGAGAAACCTGAAATTTTGCACATAGGTCCCTTTGGATCAGGAAATTCTTCTAGGCTAGATTATATCTCCCTGAGGTTAAGCTACAATGAGTAAGGATAAAAATGGATGGGTGACGCAAAATTAATTCACGTTTTTTGACAAAAATCACATTTTTTCTCGAAATTTGTCGCGACGACCTATCAACTCAAAGCGAGAAAGTTTTAGGCAAGGGTTCGAGCTTTCAATTGACATATCGATCGCGATTTCTGATGAGCCGTTCTTGAGCTACGCCAGGTAAGGTAAAAAAATGTATGGGTAACATGTAAAATATTCACGTTTTTTGACCAAAATGACATTTTTTTCGAAATTTGAAGTGACGACCTATCAACTCAGAGCGAAAAAGTTTTAGGCAAGGGTTTAGGCTTTCATTTGACATATTGATCGCGAAATTCTGATGAGCCATTCTTGAGCTACGCCGGGGAAGACCAGAAAATAAATGGGCGACAAAAAATATTCAGGTTTTTTTTCAAACCTAAATGACATTTTGTGTGTGTGGTGTGTGGTGTGTGTGTGTGGTGTGGTGTGTGTGTGGGTGGTGTGTGTGTGTGGCGTGGTGTGGTGTGCGTGTGGGTGGTGGTGTGTGGTGGTGGTGTGGTGGTGTGTGTGTGGTGTGTGTGTTGGTGTGTGTGTGTGTGGTGTTGTGTGTGTGTGTGTGTGGTGTGTGTGTTGTGTGTGTGTGTGTGTATGGTGTGTGTGTGTTGGTGTGTGTGTGTTGGTGTGTGTGTGTGTGGTGTGTGTGTGTGGTGGTGTGTGGTGTTGTGTGTGTGTGTGTGTGGTGTGTGTGTGGTGTGTGTGTGTGTGGTGTGTTTGTGTGGGTGTGTGTGCATGTGTGGGTGTGTGTGGATGTGTGGGTGTGTGTGGGTGGGTGTGTGTGGGTGAGCGTTGTGTGTGTTTGATGGGCTGGCGAAGCGGCGGGTGTAACCCGCTAGTAATATAAAAAAGAGAAGAAAAAAAAAACAAAATATAGTCATATGTCCTAACTAAAGGGCTGGGTTATTGCCTATGGCAATCTCTTCCACCCAACCCTTTGTTTGGTTTGGAATGCAAGAAAGTTCGACATAAAAAGATAAAAAGGAAGTTGCTCCGGAGCCTTGTTTCACAATCATTCTATGAAAAAGTTACTTAGCAAATTACAATAAATAAATTTATAGACAGATGAATTTGTTGTAATTTTTGTAAAATAAAAATAAATATTTCTAAATAAATCAAATCCAACCTATGCAACAATAATTTTCATTGAAATCTCTTCACTAGTTTCTTAGATTTGCGCGTGGCAACAAATAAAAATAACCGAACCTCAGAGACAGAAAAAATGCAAATTTGTTGAAGAGGTTGTTCCCTATGCCTAAGAGATTCTAGATGGATTAATTCAATAAGGTTTTACAGCATAAGTTATGAGACCATGAAATAAACAGGTACCAGAGTAAAATAAATAGGTATAAACAGGTACAACCAGAATACCAGATAATGAAAAGGGTACATTACCCTGTAATGTCAGTAGCTACTCATTATTCACTTGCTTGGACCAAGAAAACACATCTGAGAAGTAATTCAAACTCTAATTGTGACGCCCTCGTATGCCCAGGCTTAATCTACAACATTACCTAGGTCAATGGATCATAATTGCATATGCATTCGCAGAGACATGGAAATTCACTTCTGTCCATGCAATGCATTTTTCTACGGTGTGTTTGTAAAAGTGTTCGGCTGAGTTGGGAAAGTGCTCCGCAAAAAAGATTGCCTAAACAGTTTATATACCTGTATTGACTTCTGGCATTCTGAAATTTTACCCTTGATTTATCAATAGCTTTGATTTGTTTTTAATTTTAACAAATTAACTAGCATAGCCTATGCTTATTTATGATAGGTTCTTACATAAATTTGATTTTATTTATTATATAATTTATTGACTTATTGAATCAACTCCTATAATAATTCTACCTTATTTTTAAATTATAATTTATTGACTTACTAAATCAACTCCTAAGATAATTCTACCATATTTTTAAATGCCACTTTAGCAGCCGCTCTATTCTCAATCAGTCATGTGTACACAACCCATTAAGCTATTCATATTTTTTCCTCTGAACTCCTTGAAATACGACACTGATTTGCATACGTAATTATCGCTTGATCTCAAGATCCAATTCCAAGTTACGCCCCTGATCTAATTTACGTTCTTAAGACTGACTCAAGCTAGCATCCATCGCGTGGGGTATTTAATTACTTCAAGCACCATGCTAAAATCCCATGATTAGTACCGGCCCGAGACTAGGTGGTATTTGTCCTCGGTGGATTTGTTGGGGACTAAAAACCTTTATTTTATTAGCACCACACAGTTTTCTTGAACTTATCTGATGCGTTTGATCTTTTTGGAAATATAGTAGAATACGTTAAGGTAAGTTTCTAATGTCTTCCTACTGGATGTGGTGACTGTGCAAGTACGTAACTTGTAGAAATGTAGATAGAAATGCAATTCAAGGGAAAATAGACAAGTAATGGTTAGGTATTCTAATAAATTTTTACTCTCAAGGGTTATTTGGATTTGAAATTAAGTCTGCTTTCAAAAACAAAGAAATAAATGGACTGCCCAAGCACACTTTTTCTTTATTGAATGATAAACAGAAAGTGTTAAATGTTCAAAAAATAAAACCAAGCAGAAAAAAAGATGCTTAACAAAGCACTGAAAAGAAGAAGATAAAATAGAAGAAAATAAGAAAGAAAGAACGAAAAAAAAAAACTGGCGACAAAAATATTTCTCGCGCGGTAAATTGATGACAATTCATCTTGCAAGAACACCTTTATAACAAGAAAAGTGACGAGGAGGAAGGAGGCATAAAAAACGCCATCTGAATTTGTAATATTTTTATAATAAACACTTGTGCTTTTTTTCTTGTTCATTTGTCATAAATCATGTAAAAAAATCAACCCTTTTAAAAATATAAAATTAAGTAAATTGCATCAGCATCTTCAGTTCCAAAAAGGACACTTCAGATTTGATAGAAGATATTCATATATTTATTGCACTTGTTAATACTTACTTTCCGTGTCCATGATGATTGTGTTTATAATTTCCCATAGAAACAGATAGAGGAAAAACCTTATTTTTTTTACAATTCAACTAATTGTAAATGATTTTACAATTATCTTTTTAGTTGCATTTTACAACGTTTTCGATAACTCTTGGGACTCTAACTACCGCCCCTCAGGTTGATTTACTGCTACCTTGAGTCAAGCTATGAGGTCAACAGCCAAAGAGGAAATATATTTAAGAATGCAAACATATCCCAGAAAAATGGCAATTTTAGTTAACATTATGTTTTCCTCAAAGAAAATAATAGAAAAAACTCTCCCTTAATTTAGAAGTCACCCATGGAATGAAGAGGCATTGTTGCGGAGATGATGAAAGGGTATTTGTAGGAAAATTTGTAGAACATAAAAAAAATCTCCTGTCTCCTTGAGTAAAAAATCACTCTCTTGAGATTTAAGAGAATCGTAAAAAAACTTTTTTTTCATCTCTGGTGGTAGCTCGTCTGTTTAGTGTGGGCTTATAAAATATTAATATCAACATTTTATATCCCTTTTATTGTGGGTATTTAAAATGGGTTTTTCTTTCTTTTCGTTTTTGGTCAGTTTGTACTTGAATGTCAGCAACGAATAGCATTCATAAAAGTTCTTTGATTATTGCGTTTGTTCAAAAAAATTATTAACAAAAATCTTGAAACTTGTGATGAAAGTTCTCCTCAGATGTGAAAACCAAACTTTCTATTTTCACCTAACAACAGATATACAGACGGATCAAGATACATGCAGTAGTTTAACATACCTACACAAATATACAAAAAGGTATATGGAGTATCCTTTTGGTTAAAATTACATCAAATTTGAAATAGAACGAATATCCCCTTGATTACCATGCATCCTTCATACAATATCAACCCAAGTCCCTCATCTTCCAAGCTTTGTTTCAAATTTAATTTAAACCGTGTACCTTCACTGTAATAAAAAGCATACTCCAGATGGAAGTAACCAAAACTGTTTTCAAAATTCGCTGAATATTTCCTGATAACTTTTACCTCTCATGATTCATAGTGACCATTCGTTTAAGAATTTCTTCAAATTTTTGTGACATTTCCCGCTGTCTCATATGGCCGCGATATAAATTACCCGAAACTGCAATAATGAACAGTGCATCCTACGGGAGGTACCTTTGGAAACAAGCGAAAGGTTGCAAATGAAATAATTTATTCGGAACCATTGTTGCTAATAATATGTGAGTTTTGGACCATTTTATGTTGAAAGTCAGCTATTTGTTTTCTACAGGGTGGGCAGACAAGTTACCTCCAAAAATTGTTCTCTTTTGTCACCGGAATTGACAATATTTGGCAGACTTTCTTTAATGATTTGAATGTGAGGATAATTGTGTGTTATTTTCTGGAGATGCATTTGAGATTTGGGTATATCATAATAAAAATGTTTAGCCCTGCAGATAAATTTTGTATTTCTGTTTTTATTATTGACAATTCTAGACAATTTCTCATCGGTCAATCAAGTTTAATTTTTCTCAAGACCTTACTATATTTCAAACGATTTTGATGTAGGTAAAGGTACAATACGTTACAGAAAGGATTTATGTAGGTACGAATGACTCGACAGTAGCTCTGGAAGAGGAGATCTTAAGAAAAGAAGCCTCCAGGTTTCAGATCTCAAACATCAGCATAACATAAGCAATAGACTCAGTAGACGTTCTCTACGGAAACCTATTAATTATACCTCATGTCCTCCCAGTCGATGAAACATCTACATTCGATATTGAAAAATAATACCAAACAACTAGAAAAAGGGTTATATCATTGGGAACGGAAATACAAAATGCACCAGGATCTCCAAAAATATCGAAGATGCTTCCCAGAATACCAAGATAACAAAACATTCAGAGCACCTGTTTGATGGGAAAGATACGAAACCGATAGCAATTAATGTAAGGTCGTGTAATGCATTTGAGAGGAGAATTATTTTCAGATCCAGGACTGTAACATGTTGGACATTGCGTTTTATGGTTTTGGTCCCAATAGTATTATCCTATTATCAACATAGGATAAATCTGTTAAAAAATTGACTTATTGGAGAAACTCAAGCAGTGCATCGCTTGACACTTTGTCGCAGCACATCTTTGATCTTCTTTTCTGTAGGATTTGTGTTGTGTCAGTTTTTTTTTTTTTTGTACAATCATCGTTAAGTATTCATCTAACACTAGCCGTCTTTTGAAAGAATTGACAAGTTTGCTCCTGTACCAATTCTCCAGGTATTGCTCATAATGGTAGTTGAAGGGTCTATGGGTTACCATATTAGTGTTCTCAAAATTACTCTAGCAACAGTTATGTCACAACTTCTCAAACCATATTAATTGAAAATGACCTTGCTAGGAACTCGTAGTCTTACCTCCGAACTCTAGTTTACGAGGGTAGTCCTGTTCTGAAGGGCCTATGGTCTATGTATAGTTTTCATTCTAATGATTATATTCGCAATTTTTCTCGCAGAACTCTAAACGATATAATACGAGAAAAAGAAGCAGAAGAAAAAAAGAGAGAAGAAAATGAAGAAGAAGGAGAAGAAGAAAAAGGGAGAAGAAGAAAAACAACACCTTGCTACTCAGAGAAAGTGCAACCGTGAGTTCCAGACTGGATCCCAATAATTACCAATGCAGTGTTTGACCTTTGTAAATTCGGATCCGGCGTCTAGCAAGTTGAGAATCGGGGCAATGTTGAGTCAGGTCAGTGTTTGAATCACTCGCCATGATCAGTGGAGTGATCACGAAATCGAAGTCAGAAATACATTAAAAAATAATAATATCAGACGTACTTAGTTAATAATATCAGACATACTAGTGCAGTCGTCATTTATTTGATCAATACTAAACATTATTGGCGTCTCGCTTGGGGACGTTTAACACGGCCGAAAGACTATGACTCCATTGATTGGACCTTTTAGAAGGGTTAGTGATAGAAAGAATATCCAGCCGTAGAATTTGGAAGGAGGCCCAGAACCACTACTATGAAACACCTTTGAGTACCTACGTTGCCAAAAAGAAGAGTGTTCCAATAATTTTTGGTATATGAGTAAGCTCGCGTGCTATTGACCCCATCATGGTTTACAATGGGGCTTAAAGAATTCTATCTCAACTCTCAACTGTAATAAAACAAGAGATTTGTCTCAGTCCCAGTCTCTCTCTCTTTCTCTTTCTCTCTCTCTCTCTCTTCTCTCTCTCTCTCTCTCTCTCTCTTGCTCGAGCAGAGACAATAGAGACAATACTCGGGCAAATTTTGCATAGTGCCCAGACCTTGAAACTAGAAGGAGACAGAAGACATTTTTATACGAGACGGAAAAAGATGAACATGGTTGTAATTACACCTTGCTAATTCTGTCATGAATCTACTCCTTCAGAGGTAATTGTGAGTTGGTAACATGGACTTAAAACATTAATATTGCTTTTGGATTTAAGTCCACCAATGTCGTCGTTGATTTCTTTGATAATAACAATCACATGAACCATTAGCCAAGATCTCTGTGGTTCTAACCCTGAAGAATCAGTTACCGTTCCACTTTTAGGTCTCACAAAAGAAGTTCCTCCAGCAGATACAACAAGAAAAGGTCTCGAGTGAGTTTTAATTTACAAGATTTATCCCTCGGGCTTGAGTTTTATTAGCTTTATGAATTACTGGGATTATTATTGCACTTTTGCTTACCTGTGCGCCTAACACTTTTGCAATACGGAACATCAACATTGAGTATCGCGAAATATAGTTGCAAAAGTTTGCTAAACAGTTGTAATAGTAGTGATTGTCAATAATTCATACAGGTTCTGCAAGTGCAGAATCATAGTAATTATTTTGCCTATACCCACAATTAACGGAGTGCTTCGTGCTGTTCTAAAAGGTATCCTTGATATTTGCTGTAAGTGGACCGTTTGTTTTAGCTTCATGTGGATGGATACATTTTGTAGGATTAATATTTTTTCCGAAGCTTGTGGTCTTATTCTTCTTGTACTTTACCTCTTCATCATATCTCAGCTAATTTGAAACCCAATTGGGAGTCTATGGACCAGTGAAATTCTTTGTTTTCCATTTATCTCTTCTCTATACTGAAAAGTTTCTTCAATTTGAACTCTATACATATAGTTAATTATACTCCTGGCTAATCAGAGCTAATATTCTATTTATTATTTGCCCTTATTAAAATTAATATTATTCGTATAAAAAGACACAGTATTGAAAAAAATCAATATTTTAAACATCATCAATTTTAATGGGTTGCAAAGGTGGATGGGTGCTTCCCAATTTTGTACTAAAGTGGTAACTGATTCACCAGAATTCTCATGTTCTAGATGCACGTAGTGCGAGGTGCCAATTTGAGGAGCAAGAGTTTTGCTATGACATTTCAAGTTACAGTCATTTTTTTCCTTTTCTTTCTTTTCTTAATGGGATTGTATAAAGATTAGATAGAAAAGTAATCGTTACACCGGTTACACGGGTAAGCGTGTGCAGAACTCGGCAATAGTACATTCCAGCACCATTGCGAATCCGCTGATGGGAGAAGAATGGTAAACAGACTTGGAGGATTTGCAGACCTGCTAAATGAAGAGCTGAAAGTTTGCTATTAACCAAATTAGCGGCGCACGGCCTGTAATTTCTGTCTATAAAAGTAAACTCTTGAGGATTCATTAGGGTGGACGATATCAAGTGTCCTCTTGAGTTCAAATTCAGAGGTTTTCAAAAGTATTTAAAAAACTGGATTATAATTATTTGGATTATAATAAAGAAAATGGGTAATAAAGATAATGGACTGAATGCAATGGTCATCAAGGTGCTAGTTTGGTAATACAGGTACCTTGGGAATCTATTGGTTCAGATACATCCACCGAATTTCTGTTCTTATACCTATTATGTATATCACCTGTCGTGGGTTTGGCGTAAACATCATGATAAGCCAAATTAAAGCTATCTCTTTGAATTAACTAAAGAGGATTGTCAGATTCACGCTCTGAAATTCAATTTCGAAGTTTGAAAACCACTACTCCAGAAGGTAACCACTCTGTTAATGTGATGATTAGAAAATGATAGTTATTTTCTACCGCCACCGCCTAAAATTGATAATATGCATCTTGATAGCACCAGACATCTTACTCAAAGTTCAGAAAAATGTACTCAAAGAAATTAATGACGGATATCTAAATGAAGAAGATTAAAGCAAGTAGCTGAAACACGGAATAGTTCTGACATTGGAGAAAGGACATACATGATTTGGGTGAAGCAAATAAACTTTCTATGATTAGGTTAGAAAAGTGTAGATTAGGTGGAAAATAATAGACTGATGCTTATTGCATATACTTAACATTTATTACTAACTAACTAATTTAGCAAATAGTAGGTAACCCCCTCCCCTCCTCCTTTGAATGACCTATCTCGAATAAAAGATATTTTAAAACAAAATAATAATAATTTTTAATAAAACAACGTTAAAATATCTTGTCCCGAAACATCATATCGGTATATCATTAATTGTTCTTAGTCAAAAACTTGTTATACATCTTGTTGCCTTACAAACAATAGACCATAGGTCAGGAACATTTGCCTCGAAATTTCACCGTACAAACCAGTCGATTCAAATTTTAAACACCAGACATGACCTAGCTCAATGTAAATCAAATTATTCAAAAGGTCAGTCAACTTCATGCAAATCCCAACTGATTGTCTCGGTTTTTTATACATAATTCATTCTAGTGTGTTCTTTCTTTTTAGTTTGGGTTTCTATTGTCGTCTCTGACCTGGGCTGGATATTACACACACAAAGTCTCAATGGAAGCTTTAGCTAGTGATCCATTAAGCTTAATGGATAAATCAATTGATTACGGTCTTGGTAAACAATAGATCTTAAGAAGTTGATGTGATAATTGAGGCTTCTCTTGTAGGAATCGAAATCTCGTGATGCTGGCTATTTCCATTTTAACTCAGTCTAGGTGAAATTTGAGGAATGGGATGGCAAAACCCCCGTCTTGAATGACGTCGACGTTAAAGATAGTTTCAACGAAAAAAAGCTTTTTGAATCTTGATCTTGAGTCTGCAGGTTAAAATACTTTGTCTATAATTATTTTTATATCTACATAATAAATGAAAAACTGTACAATATTATCAGTTGTTAAATTCATAGTCCTTTCTGTACTACCTTCAAGCACTAATGTAATGGTAGTAAAGAGTATATTGTAATAAATTTCAGTGAAGAAGAATGTGTAGTATGAGCCTACAAGATTCATTGAATTCTTCCAGGAATTTTCTATAGTTTTACAAAAGACCAACAAGACTTTATAAATTTAATGGATCATGCAAGATTAAATTTGTTCTTGATCGATCAGTATAATCAGTAAAGCGCGCGATTAGCTCAGTGGTTAAGCACTCGCTTGCCATGCGGAAGGTCCCGGGTTCGATCCCCCGTGCCGACAAAAATTTGTATTCTTAATTTGGTTACAATTGTTTGTAAGAGATACCTTCCGGTGCGCTCGTGTTGACCCAGCACCTAATTGGGAAGTATTGTGTCACTTCTCGCCCATCAGAGAGAAGGCATACTACGGGATGGCCAGGCTACAACACAGACCACAAGCGTCTACAGTAGCTCCTGTTTCATGGCTACGAAATAAAAACGGCTGTGAAACACTCATCTTTTTAAATTTCAAAAAAAAAAGTATGAACAGAATCAGTATAAACAGAAAAGTTAGAAGTTGTATTAGATGTACAATGTACATGAATATCAGAACATACCTGGACAGCTGTTTCGAGCTTATTTTCTCTCATCAGCAGGTAATAGTTTTGAATATCCATGTCATCAACTAACCTCTCTATTTTTTAAAAGTGATGATCCATGTGGCCTGCTAGAATCTATTATACTATACTATGCAGATTAATAAAAGTATCTAAATCAACGTTGCTTTCAAAATATGGTCATATCAGGAAGGGGGTTTCACCCACCATCAGAAAAGAACCCAACTGCCCAAATTAAGTCAAATTAACCTGACCAAGACTGATTGGGGCAGGAAATAGCCGGCAGAAAGTTGATAATAATGATGACCATGGATGCATTCGAAACAAGAACTGTCACCAAACCGTGTCCTCACCAAGATGCACTTTGCTTAAAGTCAGTGGGAGGATGAGAACTAGTGTGTATTCAACGCTAGCTAAAAGCCAGAAAAAGAAAAAACTTTTCCAACTGTAATAATTATTTCTCCTTCGCCACTTGTTCTAAAACAATCTGAGAGAAGGACAGAGCAATAAATATAGGAAGAAAAATGCAATAATTTTTTACAGCCTCAAAGTTCGGTCGTAAATTCCGGTTTGGTGTTTTGAGATTGTGAAGTTATTAATGGGATACGCTTGCCATACGTGCGTACATCCAAGTCATGGAGTTTTACCCTGCAAATGTCCATACTAAAACTGACCGAATAATAAAAGTTTTGATATTATCTTCGAATAGAGATACCTACGTTATAAATCAGAAATCTATTTGAGCAGTCGTTTTGATGCCACTGTTATGTGGTCAAATTCTCAGAATAATAAAGGTATATGGGTGGAAAAATTCGTCCGTTGGTCCACTACGTGCATACTAATTTGGATCTTGAAATAAACAAGATCTTAGAAACAAAAACAAATGTTTTTTTATTAAATAAAATGAAATAAATAATGGTGAATTTTGAAGACAACTTACCACTTCGACATTGAAATGCACATATTTTCATTCTCGATTTTGAGTATATATTTCCTTTATTGAATAGATAATGGATATATTATTGAAACTAGTGTAAACTTTTAAATTAATAAAATTAATTTCATAAAATATGATAGGTCCAAAAATTTCAATAAATCTCTTACTCGATATCTATAATGTGGCTAATATAAATTATTGTAAAAAATCACGAGGAAAACTTCGTCAGTAATAATTTTGAAAGATTTTGAGATTTGATTTAAAAAAGAAATGATGTTTTACAAAAGCAAACTTGGAAAAATAATGAATTTAATTGTCTTTCAGGGACACATAATACAAACACTGCGGTCACTGCACACACAAGTCTTTAAATAAATTAAGTCAAATGAGTATTTTATTATTACAAATTAAAAGAAATTATAGGTGAAGAGTTCCTTGTAGAAAATAAATTAGAAAACTCAACTAGTTCTAATCACACGCTCAAACACAAAAGATTTCATCGGGTCTGGAAGATAATCATAGTTTTTTTGGATTAATTTCATCACGGATGAGCACACGGTAGACTAAGGTTAAGGTTTAGGAAAACCGCATGATAAATAAACAGACGTAAATAAGTACATAGAAAATAAACTTATTTACTTGTTGAAAATATGTAAATAGTGCGTAAGTAAATAATAAATTACCCGAGTCTATTACAGGAGTTTGAAAGAGATAATTTTACTTGAACATAATGAATGCATGAACCTGTGAAGAGTTCCTTTACCCCTTCAACCCAATGGAATTATTGAAAGAGAATAAAGAAAAAAAGTAATTTTACAATAATAGATACAGAATAAGAAGCGGGTGATGAAGAAATTGTCCAAAAGGAACAAGACGACTAAGAAGGGAAAGTAACATTTTCTTTGCAGCATCATGTACTTGTTGGTGGAGAAGTACAGCATACATAACATACAAAATACATTAAGTGATATTCATTCTATTAAACCTTACTGCAAACAACAACTTGTTCACCTCCTCTTTTTTCCCGAAGAGATAAACTATGGAAAACTACTGTACCAGAGTGTAGCAAAATCAAAATGAAGAAACTGCTGAAGGATCACAATGTTTTAAAATACCCTACCCCATAAAGAAAACACGAACTAAATTGTCCAGATATGTTCTGATATTCATATCTTATGTAGGTACATCTAGTAGGTACAGGTCAAAGGACAATAACCAAATCATTTGCTTTCTTGACATGGTTGGCTTTAGGAAGAGCATCCAGTTATGAAATCTGCACTTAGAAGTGTCAGAACCAGACAACCTCAACCATGAGGAATAGGCTGACCAATAACGACCCAATAAGTAGGTTTGGAAGACGGCAAGATAGAAGAAAAAGAACAAGAAGAAGGGGATCTAGTACAACTTCTGTTTTGACTGACTGAACATCTCCAAAGACCTTGCGGTCACAAATCAACAAGTTCACCATCATCAAAACCAACAAGAAATACAAATCATCAAGAGTAAAGGAAGCTCTAGCCTCGCTCATGGCTACAAATCCCTCATCTATTTGTTTAAATTTCAAGTCGGCGAACATAATGTTCAGTTGAAGAGGTACCTTCTCGGTCTGGTAAGCCATTACAAGTGCACCACGGACCCATTACATCTTAAATCAGAGCAATATGCTATTTGATCAGCGAGATATAAGATGCGAGACCCAATGTCAAACATACACTAGGAAGCTGTGGCCCAAAGCCATACGTGTAGAAAGTCGTGTTTATCTTCATTGTTATTATAAAGATTTTTATTATTATTATCATTACATTGGCTACCTGGTATTAACTTTTATTTATATGCGGACATATGGTATATGATGGTGTAGCTGTATGCTTTAATAGACTTTGTTTAGTTTAAACATACACATATCCAATATAATTTACAGTATGCGTAATGGTTTTAAGTATTTCTGTTATTTAACTCAATAGGTACTCAAATGCTTTTTTTTCTTTGGGAAAATCGTCTTAGTTTGTTCCTCTGAAACCCTTTTTGCAGAGTGTGGTAAAATTATGATTTCTTTATTGTTTTCTAGTCCAATGTGGTTGTTCCAAGTCTTGTGTTACAGCTGCAAGAAGATAAATATGGAATTATTATTATCAATATAATATTGTATTTAACTTGTCATGTAATATTGTATTTTTTTTATATATCTGCAGGCTATTTCTGGTAAAAGACAGGCTGGGAGAGGTTACTTTGAGTAGCTAGATTGTTTGTCCAGCAAATGGTGGGTAAAACATCTTGTAAGCAACGTTAAACCCAAATAAATAAATACAAAATAACCCAGAACGTAAACATTGATTTTCATTTGACCTTTAAATTTCACATTCCAAGTAACTTTAGGTAGAATAAAGGTACTAGAGTTTGCCCTAGCTTGGACCATAATCACACAACGAATGCAGAGCAGAATATTATTCTCACCAACATGGTCTGAAATGTTTACGAGCAATTCAATTATTCCGCGTGTGCTTTATGGTGCCTTGTGGCTTTTGCAGGCAGGTTTTTTTCCAGCAGTTTTTAATAAAATTACATACATGCTTTATATCCTTTGGTTATTGGTTTTTATTGAAGGACATCTAGTAATTCTAGTATTTTACTGTTCCCGATGGCGATAATTACTTTTTTTTTACTATTTTGCTTAAGAAATGAGGCTCTGATTTTATTGAACCAAAAACCTTTTTTTTTTTAGTGATTTCTTTTTCATTCTGGATTTTATTTATTCTGGATCAAAGTCTACGTATAACAAATTAATTTTGTTTTCTTCACATGCTAATCAGATCATGTCACACAAAAAAAATTTGGTAATCCAGAGGGAACACTTGCAGCATTACTTCTCTGGATTGACAATCTTTGTGGGGGGAAAATACCCTCTCTCATGTCTCCTGTCACTCGGGCCAAAATGTCGCTATCTTTTCTGAATTTCAATCTGAGGTGTTTAGTTCTGAATTTAAAAAATATAAATAAATAGGTAAGTTTTTTTTATGGTTCTTAGAACCGCGTCCCAAATGTAAACATTTTGAACAAGTCGCAAGGTATTATTGTATGCAATTCACAAGTTGAACTTCAGGGATTGAATAAAACTGGTGTATTCCAAGTTCCGTCTCCTCTGGGTTACACCATTCATTCCCCCTAGAATGTTAATCTAGTTCTACTAATAGTACTCGTACATCAACACTTGGAATTCAACAATCCATTCAATCGAAATTGCAGCATACCATACAACATTCAGAAAAGCATTAATTAATAGAAAACAGTCAATACCGAATTTCGGGTTTTCAAAGTTGTGCACACAATGAAATATTAATCTTCAAGTGGGGACAGAAATGATTGCGGAAAGACGGATAATCGTAATCCAGGAATTTTCGTTCGTATTTATTCTGGGAAATTTTTGATGGACTAAATCAACAGAATGTCATAGAAAACGCCTAATCCAGAACTTTGGAATATTCAAACATGCTGAAATCTTCAAATCGTAGACAATCGTAATCCAGTTACTTCGTCTTTCTTCTAACAAAGTTTCGGATGGATTTAATAGGACAGGTTTAGAGTTTCAATAGTGTGTATGCTGGCATCAGATGAATTTGGAGTTATCGGTAATACCTATTTGATCATACAAGAAGTTTTAAACTTGTCAAGGAAAGGTGTGTATGATTGATAATGAATATGAAAGATATGTACAAATGAATGAGTAAAAGTAAAACTGGAGCTTATCCACAGAACTCGGGTTCTTTGAATACTGTACATTCAGGAAAAGCTCACCATATCATTTCTTTTTGAATCCCTATCAATATTTGAATGGCAAAGTTCTTCAATAACATTCGGTATGGGTATTGGGCTCTCTCTATTTATGCTGTAAGTGACCAGGGGCTCATTATGAAAAGTTCCTTGACAGTGAAATGTATTTGAGGGAGATTTTTTTCTGGGCTGTTCAGCTGTTCTATAGTTTCAGATTAATCTGTTCCACTGGTTTATGAGGTGTAACTTCTTGAAATTTCATCTGTGGTATTATCTAGTTCCCTCCTTTAGAGAAGGACTCGATACAGCAGAATACCTACATAGCATTATTAAAGATTAAAGCTGGGATCTCATCTGACCCACTGAGGCAACGTTTTGCGAGTGTTGTCCAAAAATTTTTAAATGGAAAATGATGCAAAGGGACTGTTCCTTTGTTTGATTATTTCAGTCAATGGGATTTGATCACGTTTGATTCTAAAAGAAAAGTGACATGAAACGATAGGAAACTTTTGAAACAAAATGTTGCACTCAGAACTCAGAGAGACGCCAACTTAAGTTGCATTATAAAGATACAACACTTCTATAGCCATACATACAAGGAAGTAAAAAGTAAGCTTCTCAATCTACTCATACCCCTGCATATTAAGCTGTCCTATTGTGATGCTTTATGGCAAGTTATTGTACAAAAGAAAGTTCTACACAAAAAAGCGCACGTATAGTAAAGTTGTTGATAGGAATAGTTACATAAGATATTTTTTTTATGCACGCTAGGTATCCGTACCAGCCCTTTTTTATATCATAGAAAAAAGTAATGGTTAAAAATAACGAGAAAAAATGTTCTCTAAAAAAAGTAGAAAAAACATGTAGGAACTGTAGTGGAACAGGACGTTGAAAAAGTACTGAAACATTTTACTACTGCTGAACGGGATTCAAAAGGTGGGGAACTTATGAATTGGTGCTTTGAAAAAGAATGCCGTAGGCATTAGCACCACGCTTGATCAAGGGATAGGCAAGATCGCAAGATAAGATAGAAACGGAGAGAGAGATAGAGAGAAAAGGAGAAAGAAAATAGTGGGAAGAAAGCTCGTGAGAATGAGAAATAAAATATATATAGAGAGAGAGAGGTATAGAAAGGGAAGACTGAGAGAGAAAGAGGAAGAGAGGGAAAATAAAGATTATTGTGGAACCTATCACTTTATCATTCCTAAGAATACGGATTATGAGTTATAGGTACTTAAATATTCAGAATAATATTTTATCTATACGATTTCATATTTGTATAATATGTACGTATTATTATACAATATTAAACATGCGTACTCATTCAAATATCTTCATTCTCTACATCATTTTCCCTAGAATTCATCATTTCATGTATTGTCCTCATGTGAACATCGTCCCTCAATTGTCCTCGTGTGAACTAGACATGTGACGTCACACATCATGACGCTCAGGGTTCAATAGTGCGTGCCCTGCTTTCCCTTGATAAAGACATACAGGGTTGCTCTGAATCCGATATCCTGTCTCTCCTGTATATCTTCCTGTACTATAAAGAATCTATCGAGTATATAATCCTGTATATACCTACACAATATGTATGAAAATTGCACATGTACAATTGTACATACATAAGTGTACATTAATGTTTCTAAAGATGCAGCTCTGTCATTTTTTTTACTTTCCTTAATTGTATACAGCAATCCAATTTTGCTTGGACTGTGAATTGGACTCAATTTCTAGTATCGATATTTTGAAATTTATTAAAAACGCTGGGGGAAAACTTGGTTTTTAAAATAAATTCTATGATTTTTGTATTTTTAAATTTAAAAGTAGGTACATTTTGTGTTTGGCCAAATTTTCATTGTATATAAATAGGTTCTTGTTAACATTATTTTTAACATTCATGGCTATCCAGCATGTTCTATACAATGTTAGCACACCTGTACTTTTGCATTTCTTCATCAAGGATTTTTATAAATAGTTTTGAAAAACCTATCATTTAAAAGAACAAAAAATAGGTTGTTTGTGTTTACTATTGGAACTACATTTGAAAATTTATGTGAAAACAACAGCAGTCGGAAAAAAAAATGGTCCTACATTTCTCCCTTGTGGTTCTCCATTTGAAATTTCACACAGCAATAGATTACAAGGTAAGTTTGCTATGTACACAAACAAAACTATATTTATCACGAAAAAAGGAACATATTTTTTGCATATCTAAGTGGACTATCTAATTTTTAATTAATGGTTACAAGAAAACAGAAAGGCGTGAATTGAGTCAAGTTTCTTTTGAAGACTTTCCCGAAAGTTGTTAACTTGTAGGTTTTGTACACGGAATACTTTTTGTTGTATAACATTTAAGCAATGGGATGAGAAAATTTACAACATTGAACAGCCAAATTTAGTACTCATGGTGGAAATGTATTCCATTATTCTAGTACTACTATTCGTATAATTCTGGGTAAAACTAAGGTTGAATTGTTAGATTTCGGCAAAACCAGAGCAAGGTGGATTGATTTTCGCGATGTTCATGTATTTGTCCAGAATTAGATTTACAGGTGAAGGATAATTATTTGCATGGACTTAATTAAGGATAGCGTTAAACCATCTTTCTATATGAGTCAGAAGAAAAAAATGCAACAATAATAAATTATTTACATGATGATTTTTTCACAGCTTTATTTTCGTAGCCATAAAACAACACCTTCTTTAGACGCTCGTGGTCTTATCTTTGTAGTACCTTGTCCATTGTGTAGTAGTATACCTTCTCTCTAATGGGCGAGAAGTGACACAGAATTCAGGATACTTTTGAACCGAAAAATCCTCTTCTGGATTGGCATGGTTGGAGTTTTCGTGCATTGTCAATGGTTGTGCCATGTTCACAGGGACCATTCTTAATCAAGTATTGTTTCAATAATTTCAATTATTTACCTAAATATCTATTTCATATTGATGTACCAACTTCAAGGAATTTGTTAAATATAAAAAAGGGCGCAGTTAATAGACAGTTTCTAATACCTCTGTGGGCTTGAGACTTTCACGAATTGTTTTAAATAGAGAAATGTAAGAGCTCTGTTTTCAACTGTCTTGTGAAACCAATTTTGTTTATTCTGCTATAACTTCCTAAATATAGGTAGTAGCCATTGTAAAATCATATTAGAAACAAATAAAATTATTATTAATATAGGTAGTAGCTTTTAGAAAAAGTATCCTGTGGCAGGTGGCAGCATTGCTCAGCAAGCAAAGGTGTGTTATTTTCCTTCAAGACGAATGTCTTTCCCTCTCACATTGTTCGTGCGTGTTTTTCCGTCTATCACGATCGGAACATTCAAGAGCTTTTACAAATGTTTGTTTCCTCCTCTTCCTTCTCAAAATTCTTCTCCTTTTTTTCCTCATTCTTCTTCACTACTTACTTCTCTGTCTCATCCTCCTCCATCTCCTCCTCTTACTCTTCCAACTTCTGCTCCTCCTTCTCCGCCTCCTTCTCCTCTTCCTTCTCCTCCTCTTTCTTCTTCTCTTTTCCTTCTTCTCCACCTCTTCCTCACTCTCTTCTTCCTCCATCACCTCCTCTCCAATATCCCTCCCATCCATTTCCACATAGTTCACACTAACATAATAATTTCCATTCCTTACTCTGCATTCGCCCAATTTCTCATGTTTTATTTATTTGCTTAAAGAAAGAACTCCCTGCAGACAACAATCCACGGTGGGTCATATAATTATTCTAACTCCAATAAAAACTACCGACCTCAGTAGTTTGATTGATAAGACGGTGGAATTGTAACCTAGAGGTCGGTGGTTCGAGTGCCAAAATATTAAAAAATAGTAAAACGAGTTTGAGTATTTCCAAACCATTAAATAATAAATACATCATAAAATAGGTATTGTTGAGGAAAATAGAACAACTTAAAAACTATACTTTGTATAGTGTATAGGAAAATGTTCTGATAATTTATTTTAATATCATGGGATAATTATTTTAATATCATGGGAGAGATGCGTTGGCATTAGCACCGCCTGATCAAGTTTTGTTTGTTAATTAATTTCTTGTATGTATAATTCTATGTTATTGTAAATAAATTTGATCCAAATGTTTATAATAGGATGTCCATACAATGCCTAATGTATTTCACCTCTGAGGAAAACTTTTAAATAATATCCCAAAGATTTTGAGAACAAAATGAGGTATTTCCAACCATAGGAGGATATTAAAAGAATGCCTAATCTATGTCAACTCCAAGAGAACTTTAAAATAATATCTAGGTACTCAAAAATATGAGTAGTTCAAGTAAGTACAATAGGTAATGAGACTGAAGAGCATTCAAATGTTCACAGTGAAGTAACAATATATCTTCAAAGAGAAAGAAAATCAACAATAAAACATAATTTAGACACTAATAAATAAGCAATAAAATAAATGGCTAATAAAAATAATAATGAGATAGTAAATGAGAAAAATGTACTCACAAAAAAGACACCAACTACTTTGAGAAACATATTAAGAACTATCTATACTTGTGGTTTTTCAACACATTGAATCCAGTAGAAGCCAGCGTCGATGGCGCGTTGAATGCACCGGTTCTTGTAGGATCACCGAATTTAAGCAACGTCCAGCGAAGTGATGACCTCGTGATGCTGTCATTCCGGCCCAAACCAGACTGGGTGAGTTAATGTGGGTAACAGGTTTGTGAGTTTCCTACGAATAGAGGGTAACACCCCCGTCGTGATATGACCATGCAGTTGAAATTGACCTTAAACCCGAATTAAAAAAAATCCTGTAGAGTTGGAAAGTAGTTTTGTATTCTACTTATTTAAGTAAAGGAATGTGATTTATCAAAATAAGAGAGTCAAAATATTTATCAAAATGAGGAGAGTCTTGCTGATATTTTTGAAGAATACCTATAGATTTTTTTTTACCCTTTGGAAATGTAATAATTATCATTCATTGAGTATTGTATGTAGGTAGTAGGTAATCCTGACATTGATGTAGTAAAAAAAATTGAAAGTTTAAGAGAACATGAAAAGTATAGACTGAAATAAACGTTAAGACAAACTTTAAAAAAAAAACATGCTTTTCACACATTCTCAGAAAAAAGTTCAATAAAACAGTGCTACATTCTAAATAGACAGATATTCACTATCAGTACATCAGTGTATGGTAACGTGTTAAACATTGGCCATTATATTTGAAGGTTCATCAACACAGACAAAATATTAACAAAACGAAAATGTTGCTATTTTTATGTTACATTTTATCGTTTACGGTTATTGTTTGGGTACTTGACTTGCCAAGCGATAGAAAAACTCCCACTGCGATAAAAAACACTGATATTGACCGTTTAAAAAACAATTACAGGAGGAGCATAATGGCGCCATTAAAAAGCCATTACCCATTAGTCTTCGGAATCTTATGTTTAAAAATTTATAACTCTGTAAGTTTGAAAGTTAACGTCCATGGGTTTTTGTTTTGTAAATTTAATAATGGTCTGTTTCTCTGTATTTGTTATTCGTGTTGCTTAAGTGTATTTTATAATGATAATAATTATAATAACACTCTTTAGTGGAAGGTAACCACCAGGCGAGGTCAATGCTTAAACCATTTTCTACCACCTAACCCTCAGAGTCTTATTATTATGTGGTCACAAACTCAAATTAATGAGGAAAAATTCATACACTGGGTGGGATTCGAACCAACGGATCCCTACGCTATCTGGATAACCAGACTCGCGCGTTAACCACTCCGACTACCAGTGCAGTATTTTCAGTTAACTTATGAATTCGGTCCCTATTCGGTGAGGGGCTTAGGTTAGGTTGAAATTAGCGCAGGGTTAGACCGGGTCGCTGTGCGACCCGGCCTAACCGCCTGCGCTAATTTCAACCTAACCTAAGCCCCTCACCCAAGCTATCCTAGCCGGCTAACGAAACACAACATTTGTCTGTGTTTTTGTGAATTCTATATAGGGACCGAATTCATACGCCAATGGACCCAATTAATACGTTGGGGGACCCAACGTATCAATTGGGTCCCAAATTATGGGACCCAATTCATACGTGACCCTTTTTTCAAAATTATTCTCGGACCCAATTCATACTCAGCCGTACTGACTAAGGACTCTCACATGAACCAATAGAATCTATAGATGATCAAAGTTTACGAAAAAATACTTTGCAATGTTCTGAATCCCAACATCTGCACTGCCTTTTTCTAAGTTAACTGAAAATACTGCACTGGTAGTCGGAGTGGTTAACGCGCGAGTCTGGTTATCCAGATAGCGTAGGGATCCGTTGGTTCGAATCCCACCCAGTGTATGAATTTTTCCTCATTAATTTGAGTTTGTGACCACATAATAATAAGACTCTGAGGGTTAGGTGGTAGAAAATGGTTTAAGCATTGACCTCGCCTGGTGGTTACCTTCCACTAAAGAGTGTTATTATAATTATTATCATTATAAAATACACTTAAGCAACACGAATAAGCCCCTCACCCAACCATCTTACCCGACAAACTGAAGTCAGTGATCTACCGTGAAATCTCACCTTGTTAACTTTACCTAACCCTACCTAACTACAAAATTCCTCTAACAAAAAATTCACTTACGCATCAATTTCCAATCAAACAAAATCAAAGGTATAACATACACCTACCAGTACGAACTAAAATTTGATTCACACTGTATGAAACCTTTTTTCACTGTCGCAAATGATTGGTTGTAAACAAAAGATTTCCGCAAGTGTCGCATAGGGAAATTCAAGGGACCGAATTAACCTATGAATAGAAAAAAAATCTGGTGTAAACATCACACGACTTTCCTTATCCCCCAAAAAGAAGTCGAATTCCGCCACTGGTGACTCAACGGTTACGGATAGTTAAAAATCAGTGCCAAATTCGTAATCAGCACCTTAAAATCATTGGATTTGATATGTCGCAATCCCCATCTAGGGTAAATAATAAAAAAGTTAGTCCAAGCGGGTCCCCCCAAAATACCGGTAAATTGGGGCCGGGTTCCAAAAAGTTCAAGATATCAAAAAAATGATGAGAATAGACCCCTATTATTTTTTTAATCCGAGAAAATGTTGTTCTTTAACTTTTTTTGTATCTTTAACCAATTCAAAGAAGCGGCGGTTGCGGCCAATATTTGCGGCCCTGCGGCCGCATCTTGCGTCCGATTTCAACCAAAAGTTTCGTGGTTTGTCTGGTGTATAAAAATAATTTGCATACCAAATTTCAAGTCTCTGGCTCTTACCGTTCTTGAGATATCCTGTTTACACACACACACACACAGACAGACGCACGGACCAATGGCTGAAAACAACTTTTTTGGTATCCTGAAGCTATGATTCGTCCAGAAATGTGAAAAACTGGGTAGGTCAAATTTTCGACGAATACAATACTTTCCTTATTATAGGATAAGGAAAGTAAAAATATAAGGGACCCAATTCATACATGACCTTTTTCCTTGTGGGACCCAATACACCTATGAAATAGAATTTGGGACCCAATCCACCTTTTCCCGTCAGTACATCAGGTCTTAAAATCTTAAAAGTTAAAACAACGTCCAGCTAGGTTGGTAGTCAAGTGGTTAATGCTCTAGTCTGGTCATACAGGTAGAGTAGGAATCCGTTGGTTCGAATCCCACCCATTGCATGAATTTTTCCTCATTTATTTGAGAATATGACCACATAATAATAAATAAGACTCTGAAAGTTAGGTGCTAGAAAATGCTACAAGTCTGGTGGTTAACTTCCACGAAAAAGTATTATTATTATTATTGTAGGTCAGGGCCTAGTGTGTGTCCCCAAGTTCAAACCTTCTCGCCCCAACCCAGACTGGGTGAGGTTAATATAATTTATGTTCCAGGTTAGTGTCTGTCCTCTATTTCCTGTGAATGGAAAGTAAAATCCCTTTCTCGAATTATCTATGTTAAAAAAGAGACTGAAGAAAAACAGAAAACAGACTATGTTTATGGATTTCTCAAACACTCAAATCGTCCCTGTCCAAAAAAGGAAGCGGTCCCTCCGAAACAATCAATCGCATCATTACGAATTTCGTCTAATTAAATAAATTTCGGAAGAAGAAACTTGAAAACGACAAACAATGATTTTTAATTTCAAGAGAAATTACGAAATTTCTAATGAAGAGTGTACACTTGGTGTGGAGAGTGTCTAAAAAATATGAAAAAAATGATAAATTAAGGAGAGCTATTGAGGAAATTATTACCAAGGGAGTGATATTTTTTCTCTTTCCAAGTTATGAACACTTGTTCAGTCGCGATATTCTCATTCCTGAACACTGAACACGTTGAGTGCAACAGTATGGTTATTTTTGCCCTGGTGGTTTACAACTTTGGAACCTTTGAACTTTATTCAACCCAATACAACCTTATACCAAATAGGAAATTTGAAAATAGGTAAAATAATAATCTTTGAGAACAATACAGGGTGTCTAATTCTATGCGAAATAGAGCGATTACTCGGCCCTTGTGGGAAAAAACGCTGGTTTGCTTAAAATGAGACACACTGTACCCATATAGTGTATGGGGTAGCTTTGAGAGTAATATAGTTAGCAATTCTAACAAAAAACAATCAACAAAGAAATTGCTAAATGAAAATAACACCAACAAAATAACAATAATAATAAAGAAAGTTCATACTAAAACTTACTCGCTGTAGCGTGGTCCAACATTCCTCCAGCGTTCGGTCCGAAATGACACTATTAGATCGATTCTAATGGTCAAGGGCAGCATTAGGAAAAGCAGAGAAATAATGATGGGTTAGTATAGGTTAGGGAAGTCAGCAATTCACATGATATCTAGTTATAAAGACAATAACTATGTTGCATTGTTAGGACACATAATTTTATTTATACTTAAAAAATACAAAATGTACATCATACAATAAAGAAAAACTCGATCAGAATTTGAGACCCACATTATTCCATAAATTTAATTATAAATCAGTATTATTTTTTCAAGTGCATATCTGTTGGAACAAATGTAGGACATTTTCTAATACTCTTATTGCGTCTTCAACAATCTCAGAGAAATGGAAATCATTGGATCCAAAAAAACTTTTTCCTGAAGTATTCTAACAAAAGCCAAGTGACAAAAATATTAAAGTGATGCTATGTCCACATTGACATAGAGACAAATCCTTTTCCATAGATATTTGAAAAGTATTTGCTTTAAAAATCTTAAAAAAGAGTAAAAAATAATAGAGACTATGATTGTTGCAATGTTGCATCTTCTTTCCAAATAAACGTCGTTGAGAAAATAAAAATACAATTGTTTACGTCCGCTTTTCCAA
Organism: Bactericera cockerelli; assembly: GCA_024516035.1. Lineage (NCBI taxonomy): Eukaryota > Metazoa > Arthropoda > Insecta > Hemiptera > Triozidae > Bactericera > Bactericera cockerelli. Next base: position 7,011,348 of record CM044957.1, read on the forward strand.
AAATACTCCGTGCATCATATTTCTAATTTTTGAATCGGGAACCCTCGACTCTTCCTGTTAGAACGCAGAATGGAAAATAAAACAGACTCAACAATAAGAAAGAGGGAGAAAGAAAAAGAACTGAGAAAACGAAACAGGAAGAACGAAATTTAGGGGTTGGATTTGAACATTTCAGATAGTCTACCCCTCTTTCAGAGGTCTTCTTTCAGACGTCTTCCTTTCGAATTGAAATCACATCAATTGAAGAATCTAGAAGACTCCACTTAGTTCATAGGTCTTGCCGATAGGTTTCACTAGCGTTCAGGAAAAATCGTCTTGGAAGAAAAAGAGTAGAAAGTTTTTCTTTTGAAATTTGTCTTGGAAAAGTGTCTTCACACACTCTTTCTTGACTTTGCCAGAGTTATTTGGAAACTTTTCCACAACTCACGCCGCTATTTGGAGCAACAGGTGGGAAGTTTAATGACAGATGAGGAGAAGAGGTTTTCCAAGAAAATTCTACTTCTTTCAACATTGGTGAAACGAGATTACAAGTCTCGCCACTAAATAAGAATCAAGATCATGGTTTTGATGTACATACAAAATAGTAAATTGTAGAATTTGAGACCAACAATACTTCCATTGATCATTATAAGTGAGAGTTTTCTCTCTTCCAAATAAATCATTTGCATTTGTATTGGTCATTAAATTCAAAAGCCATAGGCAAATTTTCTATTTGCCTCTGTATATTTGTAAGCGACACCTTCCGGTGCGCTCATGTTGACCCAGCACTTAAATGCTGTGTCACTTCTCGCCCATCAGAAGGAAGGCATACTACGGGATGGACAAACTACAAAACAGATCACAATAGTCTAAAGTAGCTGATGTTTCAATGCTACGAAATGAAATGGCTGTGAGATACTTATACCTATTTGATAAATATGAATATCTTTGATCTTGATTACAAGAGATTTCTTAGGAGAAAACATCTTACCTAGCCAGATACCTTCGAAAGTGTTGTTAACTGTGTAGCTTACATTCTCAACAACAACATCAGAAAGTAATGGTAGAATATCTGCTTCCAAATCTAATCCCTGCATGTACCTACTCTAATCTTTGAGATTTCTGTTGAAGTGAGCAAATCAACCTTCTCAAATCCAAGATCTTTTTCTTAGAGTCTTAAAACTGGAGGTTTCCTTCTATCCTAACATTTGCATCCTAGATTAGGACTAATATTAAACTCGTATTATTTGTCGACATGGGAAATGTTGGATAAACTCAATTTGAAGTAGAGGAGCCGATGAGAAGGAGGGAGAAAGAGAGTGTGTGAGAGAGACAAAGAGAGAATCTGGAAAGAACAAGAAGATATCAAGAAAGGATCATTAGGTATGAATTGTAAATTTCACAGGTTCCTTAATTTTACCATAAGCTACGGCTAAAGCTTACGTAGGAAGAAAGCTCTTTGGATTTCAAGAACAGATTAGTATAAATTGAGGTTATGTTTCCTTGGTGTTCAACTCAAAATTCTTTAGGCCCTTGTTCAGTTTAGTACGAGATTAACACTACGCTCATTATTGTAAAGCTCCTTTGTCACAAAAAAGTCAACAATTTTTTCAATGATAAGTGAATACCCATTTAAATAATCAACATATCAAAACTATTTATTCTCTATCTCATTTAGAAAATTTAGAAAAATAATAAATTTAATACTAAATTTTCCAGAGTTGTACAGTTGTCCACATCAACTGATAGTGTACAATTGTCACATCCACTGATATTTGAACTTTCCCAAAATTATGATCTCTGATGTTGAAAATACATTATTCAGTAACAATCTTTTTTATGTAGTTTGATGATCTAGTTAAGTTATTTCACATTCTCTTTCTCCTTTGGCTATCTTAATTTTGTTAATCAAAAGAGAGTTTTCACAATTACTCAAATGAGTCTCACTCAATTTTTGCCATACTTGTGACTCGAACCAACGACCTCCAGGTTACGAGTCCACCGCGTTATCGATTAAGCTTTATTTCTTTACTGAGGCTTTATTTCTTTAAAAAGAACTACCCTTCAGTGGTTGTGTAACTTTATTAACTTGAGAAATCTAACAACATAAAAGTATTTTTGTCACATTGTCCGATATTGTGCAATTGGCGTCTCCTCTGAAGTTGTAGATTTCAAACATTGATTATTTGTGATTGCATTTGGCTAATTCTGCTCATTTATCATATCTAACTACAAATTATTTATATTGCTTGAATAAGTTATTCATGTGGTAGGCAAAACATTTTTTTATAAAAGACACAAGTCATTGTTCATTGAATATTTTATGGGTTCTCTAGTCAATAAGTTTACCACATGATCTAACATTAATGACTTATCAGAAACTGTTCATAAAATTTGGTTTAACGTCGCTTTCAATTGCATGGTCATATCACGACGGGAGTGTTACCTTCCATTCGCAGGAAACTCACAAACCTGCTACCCACATTAACCTCACTCAGCCTGTGTTGGGCCGGAATGCCAACAACACGAAGTCTTCACCTCGCTGGACGTTGCTTTACTTCGGTGATCCTACGAGAATTGGTGTATTCAACGCGCCATCGACGCTGGCATGTGGACTTATACTATTTTGTAATGTTTCAGATTTATACGAGGGCGGATCAAGAAGTACCCGTGTTTGAAAAAAGAGTGCGAGATACTTACATTTTTGGGTTCTATTTTTCGACGTAGTCTCCTTTCAAGGCTACACACTTCTTTCAGCGATCCTGCCACTTTTTTAGCCCTTCCAAAAAGTAGCTCCCTTCGAACTCCTCAAAATAGCCCTTTGTCTGGCTTATGACGTCATCATTTGAGCTGAACCTCTTTCCACCGAGCCAAACTTTCAAGTTAGGAAACAAAAAATAATCGCAGGGGGCTAGGTCAGGTGAGTAAGGTGGTGTGGCAATAATTCGTATCCAAGTTGATGGATTTTAGCAGCAACAATTCCAGATGAGTGAGCTGGTGCATTGTCATGGTGAAACAAGACTTTCTTTCTCGCCAAATGGGGGCGTGTCTCCTTCAATTTTGCATCAAATCGTGTCAATAACTCACTATAATATGCAGCAGTTATTGTTTTTCCTTTTTCCAAGAAGTCAATAAGAATAATTCCCTTTGCATCCCAAAAAACGGTAGCCATGACTTTTCCGGCCGATTGGACCGATTTCGCCTTCTTTGGGGCAGATTCTCCAACCAAAGTCCATTCTTTTGACTGCTGTTTGGTTTCTGGGGTATAGTGATGTATCCAGGTTTCATCAACGGTCACAACTCGACGCAAAAAATCATCTGGATTGCGATTGAAGAGTTCTTAACTAGCCTTTGAAAAATTCAGCCGAATTCGTTTGTTGTCAATTGTGAGCAATCGCGGCACCCATCGCGCCGATAGTTTTCTCATGCCCAGCTTATCATGAAGGATTTTAAAAACAGTTCCATATGAAATGCCCACACTCTCAGCTACTTCACGCACTTTTGTTCGGCGATCTTTGAGAATCATATCATGCACTTTTTCCACGACTTCCTCGGTACACACGTCTTCTGGGCGTCCTGGGCGGTCCTCGTCAAAAATGCTTGTGCGCCCTCGTTTAAATTCATTAAACCAAAAGCGAACAGTGGTCATAGAAGGTGAAGAGCTCCCGTACACAGCATCTAACTTTAATTTTATCTCATCACATTTTTTCCCGTCCAAAAAAAGGAATCGAATAACTGCTCGGTACTGTTCTTTTTCCATATCACTCAACTATACGCAACACAACAACTTCAAGTGACCGATAAATGAAAACTAAGAGAGTAATCAGTTTCAAACTTTGGATGTGGTCATTTGAGATGTCGTTCCATCAACAAGTATCAACAAGTTTCACCAATGATGTAACATGTCCCTGAACACGGGTACTTATTGATCTACCTACGTAAACATCCAACCTATTTGCACAGTTGCACGGTAACATTCAATCTACAAGTAAAATTATTCAGAACTAGTCAGGACAATTGGCTTTTGTGTAAAAAAAGAAGAAAGAGACAAAATTGCAGCTGATTTTTTTTTATGTTTGTTTTTTAATTGAAAATTCAAAAGCTCAGTTGGACTTTCACTTTTCAAACATTGCAAGAAGATAGAAGACAACTCCAGGATAAATTATAAATAGTAAATTATGTCATATTCCTTCATAATTTAACTTTTATACCCTCATAAAGAGAGAGGTCAATTATTACCAGCGTCTTTTTTTACCCAGTATCTCGAAATATATTTTTTTACATAAAAACTCAAAGGATAAAAGCAACTTTGTGAGGGTCAGCTGTCAGACGTGTCAGCTAAGTGCTTAGAAAAGGTTAAAAAAAAGCTTCTCATATCACAAAGTGTTATCTTCTGAGACATAATTTGTTGACATGCCTGGGGGATACTTCTGTCGGACCTACCTAGGGGTCTACTCTTTCCCCGTTTCAGTGTCTACTCTTCTTCTCTTCCAGGTGTGTACTTCTCTTCTCATGTTGCTAATTTAGGTCTACTCTGTCCAATATTTTAACCCTTAACCTTACTTTTTTTCTTCTTTATACATATAGATTACACATGCATATTGCACATCTCCCAGTGAAACATTTAATTATCTTAGCCCACCTTTTTTTGCAATACTACATTTTAAGTCATACATTCACTATGGTCAGTTTTGATTGCATATATTCCATTCACTAGATCTCCACACCCAGATTGTTGGGAAGGAGCCCACAATATTGCTCCTAGGAGTCCAAGGGTTCAATCGTTCCACCAACGTGACATAAGATCTCTTAAATAAGGCGTCTTTAGAATTTTCCATTACCAAAACAACATACCTGTTTCCATAGCAAAAGTAGAGGAATACTCTGAGAATCAAGACGAAGAAGACCTATTTCTTAATTCCCAAGATGCGTTAAATCTTAATAGGACTAGATTAAACTTGAAATTTTACTGATAAACAAATAATTTTTAATCTCCTTTTTATAATTAATTAATTTATAACGAAGCCAATCTACATAATTGTATTTACTATATTATGCAAAATAAATAAATATACCTACCTAGTTTTATATAAAAAATAACATACTACCTATATACTTTTTACTAGATAATCTATAGTTGAACTGTTATTAATTATATCTCTATTGATTACCAATTTATTAATTAGTATTCGAACTTGATAATTATTTTTAGCGAATTTAAAAACAGTAATTCAATAAATATTCAGTGACGCTTAGGAAAATTTGGGTTTGATATTTAAGTGAAATAATTGAAAGAAAACTGATTAAAAATATTTGTTAATTTAAATTAAATAAAAAAATCACCTCTAGGTATATCAAATTTAATTAACAGTATAAGTATTTGGAGTTACTTCAAAAGCTGTGAATAATTTATTCAGGTACATTGGTACAGATTAAAATCAATTAAGTTTTTGATTGGATACTAATATGATGATATGACTTGTTTACTAAAATTCAAAAAATTTAATCATTGAGATATGACTTGTTTACTAACATTCAAACTTTTGAATCATTGAGATGTTTACATTTATCAACAATATCTCAGTATTCGGATCATCTATTTATTCTTTATTCCCACTTATTTCTCAAGATCTTTTTATTGAGTCAGCGAACACGTGATCATTTTAAAAATGAATAAATTTGCTAAAAAAAACTTGATTCTACTTAGAGGTAGGAACATTTTTCAAAGGTTAATTTCTGTTCTAGAAAGTGCGTCCGGTTGCGTGCCCCCTTTTATCATTCAAATAGAAAAAAACTAGTTCTTAAAATATGAAATTTCTCCTAGGTAAAATTACCATCCAGTTTAGTGAATTACCTGGGTCTCAATTTTCTTGTTTATTTAGTGAGGAGATAATGTTAGTCTCGTGTGGGGGTTAATTGTGTGTTTTCAGTGTTAAATAATATTCTTTTGAACATCTTTAAGATCTTTAGGGTGATCTTAGGGATTGATGAAAAAACTAGGACTAATTTTTTTTAATTACAAAGATCATATTTTTTACTTTAACATGTCAAAACTGAAGGTACAAATACATTATAATAAGTGAAATAAAAAATTTCATAAGTCCATTTTTAAACTTTTTTGCATTGCTACCAAATTTAGTTATTATTCTGTAATATTATTCATTTTTACTATTCATTATGTACTTGTGACTTTGTAAAAGGATTCTTATCGTAAATAAATATACCATATATTATATTTGTGACATACAAAAAAAATCAAGTTAAATTTTCTAAAGATTTTCTAAAATTAGACAAAATGTAATTAAGACAATACCTACTTTGAACCATAAAAAAATCATACCTAAGGTATTCAACACTGTGTTATTTTACTTTTAACAATAATTTTTTTTTTTAATAATGACAAAACTCTATTATTATAATTTTAAAATGAAACTATAATTTTTGAGAAAAAAAACCTTAGCAAACATAGAGGTACTCCCAATATAGATGTTATATTTTACTCTAAGCTAACTTGTTAATATAATAAATTCACTAATATTTTTTGTAATTGGTGAATTTCTTTAAGAAAATATACATTTATTCTTATTTTTTATGATTTACCTCTAATATTTTGCTTCGATTTAAAAATAATTAAATAGGTGTCCCCTTTTGTCATTTTTGTATTAATAACTTATTATTTGTAAAAAGTAAAATAATACATCATGTTGAGTTTCTGAAGTATAAAGCTACATAACTAGGAATGCTTTATTCTTATGATTCAAAATTTATATCTCTAAAACACCTCTAAAAAATGTTTCCTTAATTTTTAATTAAATATTGAGAGAGAAAAAATCCATGCTATTAAATCTTCTTACCTGTAATTCGCTGACTAGTTTCTCGGTCATCAACTTGGGGTCGGTCAGTCCACCCAGGGCGTTGGACACACTGGCGAGGGCGACCTCTGTGGAGTGGTTCAAGGGCTCCGGTGCCGGCGAGGTGGAGTGCACCTCGGGCGGTATCTGGTTGGTGAGTGCCATCACCTGGTCCTGGTTAGGGTCACCGGACGAGGTGGACGAAATGTTGTTCGCCATCGCGGCGTCCGTCATGTGACTCGCGGGGGTCCCGTTGTTGTTCAGACTCGTGCATTGCGAGTTATTGTTGTTGTTGAGGAGCGAGTCATTCGAGGGCGACGGCGGGTTGTCGCTCATGTGGTTGGAGCCCCGCTGCTGGGCCCAGAACTCGGTGGCCGGGTTCATCTTGAAGACAGGCCTCTGCAGCAGCACCTGAGCGTGCTGCACGTCCGTGGACATGGTGAGATCCAGGGGGGCTTTCACTTTGGCGCCGACCAACAACGTATAATAATCCACGGAGTTAAACCACGAACGGCATTACCGTTGCAACTCGTTTGGTTTATTTCGATGTTCACTAAAACCGGTTCGAAAGCATCCTCGGGTTGGCGAAGAGGACTGTCCAAGATCCGGTGAAACTTCTCACACTGTGAACAGGAAAGACGAAAAAAATTGTCTTGTTAAATTTTATTCATTTAGAAATAATCACAGACGAAAACGAAGAAAAAAAATTCACAAAGTGTCGTTATTAAAAAACGGTAATTTTTTTAAATTATTTTTTCTAAGTCCGAAAAGTGCGTTTTTTAATACAATAAAATAATATATTCGTGTACACCGACTATCAGCTAACAGGCCGTGATCGACAGTCGGTCGCGACAGCCTTCTTAAAATTTAAAATCTTCGACGCGATTTTTCCAAGATCCCGAGAGCGAGCGAACTTTTTTCTTCCGCGACGACGTCTTAAGAAATGTCAAGAAACAAAGGCAGTTTTCCGATCGTCTTTTCCGCGGATACTGAGGAGTTTTCCGCCACTCACTGAGACGTTCATGAGAGATGTCTTGCCTCGGCGCACCAAGAAAGCTTTTTTCTTTCTCAAAGTGTATGAGAAAAAAAACCCTCTTTTTTCCACTCGATCCTGCTTTTTTTTCTCACCGTTTTCCTAACATCATCCTCCCGAAAAAAGCTTTTCCTTACTCGAAAAAATGCCGCTGTGCGCCGGCGTTTCCTAACGTCGACGTCCCCCCCCCCCCCCTCGTCGGAGCTTAAGACGGCTTTCCCCTGCTTTCCTCGCGTTGGTTTCCCCACCAGCGATGTGTCTTACTTCTCGAGGAGGGAGAAATTTCAGCGAGGGATGAGGGGCGCGCTGAAAAAGAGGTCCTGCCCTCATTTCCCCTTATTGTTTTCTTTGCTTTCGAGCGCGCGATCTTCATGTTCGGCACCCAGGTCCACGTGGCTCCCTGGGTTATAACACGTGGTGAGCGTCCCAAGGACGTTCTTTTTATCTATTTATCTCTATAAATAATTATTAAAACTACATTCATTTTGATCTTCCGAATTAAAGAAGGTACCCAAGAGCAAATGTGACATTGAAAACATATGGGAAAAAATCGAGTAGAACTTATTAACCAGATTACTATCGTATTTTACTATAAAAGTCTACAGATGTGAGTTTAAGTTTTACTAATCTCGGATAAACTTTGAGCCCCATGTTGTTTTTTAATAGGATAGAAGACATTTGATAGGAAGACACTAAATAACTGAATTAAATAGTCGGTTAGTGTATAAAAGTCTCAATTATAGGGCCTTTTACAAGTACGAATAAATTGACGGAATTGGACCGTACAGTCCAAGATCTTTAAAATTGGACCGTGTGTGTAAATTCCAACTTATCCGTCGTCTTCTGGAATGGGAGATATCTATTTGGACCGTGGATCTGAAGTCTGTTAGTCCAGATCCGTCGGTCCAAATCTGTACATGTAAATACAAACTTCAAACCTGTGGACACTCAGATATGGACTGTTCAAGTGTTCATATCTAGAATAAAAATTGTACAGACAGATTTGGACCGTCGGACTAAAACTGGCAGATTTGGACTGTCGGATCTGATCCTTTTCTTAATTTGTTACACAAAAATGGTCTCTCAGATCACCTTTCCAGTCCATCCGTCGGATTGGACTGACAGTCCGGATCCGTCAATTTATACGTACGTGTGAATGTAGGTACAAAGAATAATGTTAAATTAACTGCAAACTTATCGATATATTTTTTTTTCTCAGAAAAATTATTTTCCTGGAAATATACTTGTTGTATCTAGTAGAACTTAGATCACTCAGGACCAAATTATAAAATACGATTAAAATAACAAATATAAGGACATATCGGACATATAAAACAATAAAGATAAGGAAATATTGTTCCTCATCTCGGACCTAGCAAAAATCACAAATCATCCTACTTAACTTAGGTGTAATGTTACATTGATTTTGGCCATTGTTGTCATTGATACCTATATGTTTGAAAGATACAATCGTTCATTTTTGACTCAGGAGGAACTAACACGATGAAAGCATTTTTCCACTCAGGTTTACAGGTGTTTTTGCATGATAATTACAAAATTGTAAGTATCATGATATGTCAAGTTTGTATATGGACAAATTACTTGATTAACAGTATAAAAAAATGAAGTACCAATTCAACTGAACTCATTCTGAGAGTTTTTCAAAACATACCTCGATGTCAACAAAGCTATCGACTCTGGAAGAAAAAGAAAACGACCCCCCATGCAGGTTGACAATGTTGGAGAATCTCATGAAAACTTTATTTACACAAGTAAACATATCCTTTTTTTCCTACAGAAAAAAAAGAAACTTTTGAAGTTGAGGAGAAAAAACTGGAGAGTCGTGTAGGGCATTTTTTTTATGTCTAAAAAAAGTCCACTTGATGAGTAGCAGGAGATAATGACCATCAGACAAGAGGCTTTTGAAACTTGTATCACTTAACCTTTGAAAAAATTATGTAACCTTTTTTTTGCCTTTTCTTTTCCTTTTTTTCATTTATTAACTTGGGGAACTTTTGAAATTTGACAGTGATGCGATGAGAAGGTCTAATGAAGACAGACATTTAGGAGGGTTCATATTTTTATACCGATACTTAACATAAAGCTGTTTGTCAGACTTTGAATTCTTTATTACAATGAAAGAAACTACATATTACTTATCTTATTTCAAAATATTATACAAAAATATACCAATGCCAACTTAGAGATTACAGATATGTACGAAATAATGTATTTTCGGAAACTTGTTACAAAAAATTCTCTCAATAGGTACTTAATATGTTATTAATTAATCCATGTCTAGATGTGCAAGAAGAGAGGATTGTCCTACATTCCAAAGGAGGCACCGGCCTCGGACATAAACCTTTGAGCTAGCAGCCGGCATTGAGCTAGTTTCAAGTACTATCAGTGCTGACACAAGACGTTTCATTACATAATAACTTGTGAGAATTCATTTAGGTGAGAATTATTCAATACTGGATACAGTACTAAGAAGAAAACCATCACTCATTATTTAAAAAAATACTGGATACATAGTAATTAAATGAGTATTCAAATTAATTTATAACAGGTGTATATCCACGCCCTGTAAATATTGTAATTACCAAGTAACTTTACGTATGAGAATTTTTTTTATAAACATGGTCATCAATTCATAATCGTCCTTTATAAACAAGTTTAATATCTGTCGGAGTCCTTTGATTATCAATAAAATCAAATAGATATTTGTTCTAACTAGTGACGTTTTCAGGACCAGGTCTTTATCTTAGACCGCTGTTGACATCTGGAGCTGGATATATCAAGGCAGTTTAGTACCAGCAATGATTTAAATAATCTATTCAATGGTATAAATTATAGATTGATTTAATAACTGTTAGAATTTAAATAATAAAATGTCTCTTTAGTGAGTTAAAGGCAGGAAAACGTATTAGATCGTGGTTTGAGAGACAAGCTTACTGGTTCTCCTCTGAAATATGTATATTTTGTTTACTTTGTGTAAAAAAAGAGGTTTTTAAAGTGCTTATCTATGTAAATAAATTCCATAGTCATGTTTTTCTAGATGTAAGTATTTCTGCGATTGTGTAAGTCCCATCAGCAAGGCCTCAAACCATCCACCAGTTAATCAAAACAGAAAAGTGAGAAGTAGTACTAGATGTACATTGTACATGAATATCAGATCATACCTGAACAGTTGTTTCGAACTTCTTAGCTCTCTTCAGCAGGTAGTAGTTCTAAAAATCCATACTATATTTTTCTCTCTATTACCTGGTATAGAAAGTCTTGTAATTGGTTACTATTTTCGAAATTGAGCCGATAACGTTTCATGGACGAATAGACTTTTCTGATTCCAAAAAGTGTTTTTTTATACTTATGGATGTAGGTAGGTACTCCATATTTTACATTAATTATTACTTTTATTTGTACATACCTACGAATCATAATATATGAACTGTTACCTTTACTATTTTAGCATCAACAGTTGATTGCCAAACTTTCAAAATATTTTTTAATCAGTCAATATAGAAGAGTGAGATGTCAAATCACTATATTCACATTCTTTTTTATTTAAATTTTGGTTATAATGTCGCTTTCAACTACATGGTCATTTGGTCATATCCATAATTAATTATGGAATTCAATTCAAAAAACATACAAAATGTGCTCCGTCGTTGTACGACCTCTAGTGAGCGGAGTTGGAACTATCGTAAGCATTCAAAACTCAGGAAGAGTTGGGGGTGGGAGGTGGAGGGGTGGGGTGAGGACATTTTTTCGGGCACTATCCACCCCCTCGATGTCTCGGGATAAAAGTCCACCATGCTGGTTTTAGTTTCGTCGTAGGTAATGGTGTATGGGATAGTTTTCTGAGGGAGAGCGTAGGGGAGGGTGCACAGTATGGGGGTGGGGGTTTTCGTGTGATAATGTCTACTGCTGTTAGCTCAAGAGTGCTGTTCATGGTTCGGAGGACTTTGGTTCGAATACCAGATTGGGCAGATTTTTTAACAAAAAAATCTTTTTTCTTCTACATATTAAAGCACATGAGGTTGACATTTTTGAACCCAAAATAGGTAGTAAAAAGTTATCACATTTGTATTAATCACTTTCGTAATCTTTGCTGAACTTGGGACTTGAATCTTGGAGGTCCGTTACAAGCTCCAGGTTAGAAGTCCGTCAATTTATCGATCAAGCTACTGAGGTCAGTAGGTAATGCGGCTATCCTATAGTACGCGTCCTGAATAACTCATATCAGGGACGTTCAAACCAAAATAAAATTATTGAAATGACAGCCTGGTAGGAGCCTAGACATTAGAACTGAGGACTGAGGACATACTTATAATCCGTCCACTTCTGGGACATAGGTCATAAAATATTTATGCCTACTTAACTAGTGCTATTAATAAGCCTCATATCTAGTACTATTAATAAGCCTCATATCTAGTACTATTAATAAGCCTCATATCTAGTACTATTAATAAGCCTCATATCTAGTACTATTAATAAGCCTCATATCTAGTCATACTAGCCGCTCCTCTAGGTCTACCACTGTTCAGGAAATTTACACAAATTTGCAAATCAATGTGTGCATTTAAAAATAACTTAAAGGCTTATAATAAATATTTTATTATGATCAGATACAAATGGATTTATTACTTAGAGTGTTTTAAGAGTGTAATGAATTAATTAATATTATAACCAAAGAAATAAATGTACATACATGAAAAGTTGCTTTCATTTAAACCTGTTTGGAAAGGAAAAATAAAAATTCAAAGTAATATTTAAATATTACCAATAGCATAATTTATTAAAATGAAGAAGTATACTCTGAGTGCAACAGATTACCAAGAAAAATAAGGTGAAGGAGGTTTATACCTCCTGCACTTTAAGTAAATCTTGAGAAAAGGCCACAAACAACCCTATCAAATTGGATAAAGTGTCAAATTAGAAGGAAGATTATAAGGCTTAACTCAGAATAGATCAATTTCCGAAGTAAAAAAAAGCAAGCTAAGCTTCGAAAATCTTTGAATATAATACACGAAATCTTGATCTGTTACTGGAATTAAGCGTAAGAATGTAAAAACTTAAATGAGTGACCATTCACTCACTGTCTCTAAAAGTACAACAGTACTTAAAGTGATTTTCATCACTAAAAGAGACGATTAAGAAATGTAGCAATAAATCTTATAATTCAAATTCAAACCCCCGTGTCAGTTTGTAAATTTCCAACGAATGGAAAGTGAAAAACCCCGTCTCGATATGACCTGAGCAATTGAAAGTGGCGTTAAATAAAACCAAAAAGAAAGAAGAGAGCAAGAGAGTCCTCATAAACTCAAAATCCATTGCCAAAAGGAATCTCACTCAGATCACATTGACTTAAATTGTCGTGCCAAAGGTCTTCGATATAGCTGCTGTGCTTTTATGTAATTAAAAAATCCTTTTTATCACATTAAAACATCATGAGAAAAGTTTGTGCAAAATTTCATTTTCCCAACTATTGAATTTTTTTGTTTGTTTTTTTTTTTTTTTTCTCTCTCTCTCTCTCTCTCTCTTTCTTCCTGTAAGACGCTTCAGTAATGCCTTTACGAAAGATAGACATCAAAATTTATCCACCAACTGATTTTGTCTATACGCAAAATATTTTCCATGTCTCCTCAATGGTAAAAACTTGGAATTATGCACGAAGTTTTCTCTTGGGAGCTAGATGTGTGATAAGAAAGGATTTCATATAGCTCCAAGTGGAACGTCAGTCAGGGAGAAACATTATTGCAATGCAGGGATTACATTATCATATTGGTCCAGAATGGTCCAGTGTCTCACAAAAAAACAATGATAGATTGGATGAGCCATGTAGGAATGAAAAACTCAACGTATACGGCGTATACCTCATGAGTAAAAAATCTGTCACAAAAAATCGGCATTTTGATAAATGGAACAATTGTTCAGTTCTAATTAAGTTTTGCATGCTTTTAAAGGTAATAGCGGTGGCCACATTGGTTAGTTTGTTCATGTAGAAGGTTTGATGCATGACAAGTTCTCCATTACCTATTCCTCCATGGGATCAGTTAACTTGAAAAAAATCCAAGAACTACAAAATATATCACCTAGAAATGCCAACGGCAAACTCAGAAATACTGACCGAAATGCATTTGAAACAGTAAAAACATCTAAGATTCTGCATCTTTTGATGGTAAAAAAAACTACAAGAATATAGAAAACTTTAATAACAAAACATGAAACACGTACAAACCGGAATGTATTTAAAACAGAGAACACATCAAAGATTCTGTATCACCGGATGATAGAACTGAAAAACTACAAGACCTATACATAGTATACATTGCCAAGTTATGTACAATTTGAATTATTCCTTGCCAAGTTACATTGAAACAACAGACTGCACTCCGCTGCATATGGTAATGCAAACTGTAGGTATCGAAACAAGATGACCACTGGACATTCGGATACTTAACAGCTGTCTTGCCCAAGATCTGATCAAACATTAACACCGAACAATATGAACATCTCGATGAAACATCTGGACTGAACTTTCGTCGATTGTAAATACGAAGGTGTTCATGAAGTAAGATTCAGATATTCACACAAAATGATGATCACAAGCAAAGTGCTGAATTCAAAGATCCTGTACATTAGTTGAAATTTTCCTGATAAGGTGATCGCTTTTCCTTTGAGAAGTCTTAGATTCAATCCTTTAAATTCTTAGTGTCTTAGAATGTGCTGAAATGGGGATTACGTAAATGTGATGATTTGGTAAAGAACAAATTAAACATTATCTACTAGTATGCCAAAAATGATGGATCAATCAATGTACAAGGGAAACTTTATACCTATGCAACAATAATGATTTTAAGTTGCACAATCATGCCAGTGCAGAAATTAAAATAAATGGGATACTGCACAGGGCAAGTGAGTAGGTAAGAAAAAAAAAAGTTTAAATTTATTAAACGCAAATAAAATCTACCCATCAATTTCAATGATTTTACCAATAGTCAAAAACTGAACTGAAGCACAGTTAAAACATTCCTGCTAAAAGATAAAAGCCATGTGCCAGAGCAAAATCTCCAGAAAACAACACAATTCAAAATCCAGTTTGAGATAAAAAAACTAAAATAGGTCAACAAGATTTCAGACATGAAAAAAAGGAACAATAATATCAGCAAACAATAATCAAATCTCAAGTGAAACAAATTACAAAGGTAGACAGCAACGCTTCGGCCAAGGTCACTGGAAAAACAGCTGAAAAACTGGCTCTATTGTTGTTGGTCCGCGGATGCGAGTGACCCTCTTTTTTTCTCTCGTGCCCGCTGTAATTTTCAAAGGGTTTACCCCGATTTACACGGACAGCATCACAATGGAAAAGGGACACAGCTGGTTTGTTCACTGGGTCATAAGGTGCTCCTTTGTGCCATCCGCGGACATTACATCTGTCCCTACGACCCTGTGCATACCTCTGATATCAAACTCATTGTCCTCTTCAGATGACCTCTTGTCGGGAAATCTTTCTGCGCGTGTTGGTAGTGTCATACTGGGTGGAACATTTTGATTCAATTTTACACTCTTCAAGATTTATTTAATGGTTTCTTTAATTTTTTCAAATTTTTTTTTTTTTTTTTTTTTTTTTTTAAGTTGGGTTTAACGTCGCTTTCAACTGCCATGGTCATATCACGACGGGGGTTTTACCCTCCATTCGCAGGAAACCCCACAAACCTGCTACTCACATTGACCTCACCCAGCCTGAGTGGGGCCGGGAAAAGCCAGCGTCACGAGAATTAGAATTTGAATGGTCACCCATCCAAGTCTTAACCTCGCTGGATGTCGCTTAACTTCGGTGTTCTGAAGGGAACCGGTGTATTCAACATGCCATCGACGCTGGCTTTTTTTTTTTTTTTTTTTTTTTTTTCAAATTTAGTTTAACGTCGCTTTCAACTGCGTGGTCATATAACGACGGTAACTGGACTGAAAAAATGTGTTTAACTGCACTGAAAAAATAGAAATATCTTCATTGAATCATTGTCCGATGGATTGCTGCATTTCCGGAATACCAAAACCACGGAGTACCATGGTTTCTCTGGTGGTTGAAAAGTGCAATAGGAAAGACTTTCAAAAAAAAAAAAAAAATGCCTTAGCTGCTGTCAAACGGATTAAAAGTGGAAAAAATGAATTAATTTTGGTGATTCCATTACTTTCCCTTCTATAGGATAAGGAAAGTAAAAAGAAGACCACAGCCAGGGGAATAACTGTTAAATTTCCAACCTACAATGAAAAGGAGCATCAAGCATAAAAATTGGTTCATATTTTTTCTCTCGGAACAAAAAGCTCCCGTTTTAGCTCCTGAGAGTTTTCAGCTCCTGTTTGATAGGTAGATCTGTAAAAGGATCCTTTTCATGCTGTAGCTTATGGTGGCCTGTAGACAGCGGACTCTTATTCTACAGGTCATTGGTTCACGTTTCAAGCACAGTAATACTAGGAAGTCATTTTTATCACTATTTTGATTAGCAAGAATGTGTAATTTTGATCATAAGATTATTTTAAAACTAATTGCATGCATTAAAATGAAATAGAATGTAATGTGAACTCACCCTATAGGTATATCACTCAGGTAATATATTTCTAATTTTCTTTAAATTGGTTAAAAAAGGGTTTTATTATTCAATCCCCTCCTCGTTTTCAGACGGAAAATTTCTTTTGAAACAATATAATATTTTTAAATTTTGTGAATGTTTCAATGTTTCATAGACTTGTATACTTTTTAATTTCTCTTTGTTTAAACTGTACATTGAAATGGATTTAAAACAAAAAGACCTCGCTAGACTGTTTGACCCCTCCATGAGCTTTAAACAATCTGCCCAACGGAACATTGTATTTCAAATGTCAACTGTAAATGCCAGGCTCATAAGATTATAACTTAGAGATCTATTCTTTAAAAAATCCATCACCAATGTTTTTTAAACATGAGTTTTATTTTCTAGAAGTAAATCTTGTGGTTAGGTTACGATTAGCTAGCAGTTTTACTATTCCAATATTCAATTTCTTACTGAAATTTCCAATTGAAGATCTTTTATGTTTTTGCTTTGGTTTTAGTATTCGGTTTTTTTTGTAGCTGATTACTACCCATGGTTTTTTGCTTTCAAAGCCAGTTTTTAATACAGTTTTGTGGTTTCAACTATCAAGACTTCTAACTTGTACATAATCAATCCGACAACAAATAATGTTACCTCCTTTTTATTGGATATTGCAATAAAGCAAAATGCTGGTTTTTAGTGTTCCATAATGAGAAAACTAGTAAGTATGTAGGCAAATCACCTACGGTGGACTTGCACAGCTGTTTTCTCTTGTGTTCATAGAGCTATATGTATGTAGGTTTCATTACCTTTATAGTCTTGACATGAGTTTAAACATTGAGATGTAATTTCTCCATCCCAGTAGAACAAATTCAATCAAGTTTTATTTATGATAAAGTTGATATCTACATACAAATGGAAATTATTTAAATAAAACTTGATTAAGGGCGGTGATTCTAGATAATAATATGGTTACTTAAGCTTCAATTTCGGCTAAGTCAATTTTTTGTTGTTGTTGTTTCGATAGTGAGATTTTGGTGTTTTCTGAATCTTGGCTCTCTCTCGGTTCTTTAGAAATTCACTGTAAAGTATCCAAATATTGTGTTTCAATTGGTAATTCAGTATAGAGGAAATTGTTGAGCGAGGTTATGACTTAAACATTTGAAGTTAGGAGGTGACCATGAAAAATTGAACAGAAAATATAGGTATCGATCCTACTTAAATGGGTAATAAGTACCCATGGTAAAGAAGCGTATTCATTTGCGAAGATCATTCTGGTTACACCCTGTAAAAAGTTCTCCACTTCAAATAGCGCTTTCTTCACCCTGAATATTCTGCACAGCAATCACATTGCAAATGTCTTGCAGATAAATTAAAAAGTTGATTTGTGTGTACATGTTTGCGATTAAATTACAATATTTTATCAGTGGCTAAACTGCTACCAGTAACCAGCAAGCCTAGGTCTGTAAGCCGGCCGGTTGCCTGGGTTACCTATTTCCAAGTTGTTTATCAGAGCGGCTAGTATTAAGGCTTGAAGGTTTTTTTTCAACTCTCAATGAGTTTACTAATGGGCTGTTATTGATAGTGGCTACGGCTGGAATTGAACTCTTTGATCAGTGAGCAAATGTTTACTGAACTGCAATTTTAAAAAAATGTTGTCGTCTGTGATCTGTATCAACATTATGATACTAATACAGATGGTATTTTTTTCTTTCTACACTTGCGAGCAATGAAACTAGGACACTTGTTTCCTTCTAAATTCTACTATCGCTGTGACGCGATGCATGCTTTTTAGACCCAGTGTTATACCTTACTGAAAAGTAATTTTTTTCATCTCTCAAACACAGTTTGTTTCATTCGAATCGGCTTTATTTTTACCGAGTTATGGCAATTTTAGACAGACAACTCCAAATAAACAAGAAGGTAGCCTTTTTTTGAAAATCTGTAGAATACGTAAAAATTTCATTTTAAACAATTTTGGCCAGTATTTTTCTTTCTTTTGCTATTCAAATGATGAATTCTCATATCATATCAGTATCATTTGTTCTGTGAAAATGGACACAGCTCCTAAAGTAGCTTCAAGTGTGGTTGGTTTGCTTGAAAGTAGTTTATCAGTGAGAAATGTTGCAAATCAGCTCAACATCAGCAAATCTACAGTCAGCAGACTATTGAAGAGGTACAGGGAGACCAATAGCTTCAATCGCAGACCAGGATCAGGTCGTACCCGCAAAACAACAGCTCGAGATGACCGATTCATCATGATGAACTCTCTGAGAAATCGTCACATTTCCGCAGTTGGTGTCCAGCACGATCTGCAGAGGACACGGGATGTAGCTGTTAGCGAGTGGACAGTTAGGAGAAGACTCAAGGAGAAAAACTTGACCGCCAAAAGAGCTGCTACAGGCCCTAGGCTGGCCCCACATCACCGACAAGCACGCCTGGACTTCGCACTCCAACATGTCAATTGGACTCATGAGCAATGGAGCCATGTGTTGTTTACGGATGAGAGCCGGGCATGCTTGTATGTGAATGACAAGCGAGAAAGAGTATACCAAAGACCTGAGGAGTGGTTTGCTCAATGCTGTATCAAGGAAACTGTGGCATTTGGTGGTAATTCCTGTATGTTCTGGGGTGGAATTACAGCAGAAGTTAAATCGGACATTGTTTTCATCAATTGTGGACTAGTGGGGAGAAGTTTGACGGCAGAAAGGTACATAGAGGAAGTCCTGGAAGACCAGGTGATACCTTTTGCTGCATTTTATGGAGAAGAATCTGTCCTCATACATGGCAATGCCCGACCGCACAAGGCAATCATTGTCTATAGTTACCTAGAGGATGTTGGAAGTGATACTTTAGTCTGGCCTGCAAACAGTCCGGATCTAAATCCAATTGAACATTTATGGGATATGCTAAAGAGAAAAGTCCGAGCTAGAAATCCGTCTCCTGCGACCACAGTGGAGCTCAAAATGGCACGAAGGGAGGAGTGGGACAATTTACCTCAAGATGTTGGTAAAAATCAGATCTTTTCAATAAAAAACCGACTGAAGCAGTAATTAGGGCCAGGGAGGAAACACAAACTACTGAAAACCTTGAAAATGTTATAAATTTGTAAAAAAATAAAATGTTTATAATGACTTTGTTAAACCCAAATGTATTCTTTTTTTGACATTTTTTACATTCCACCCTGTTACTTTGAAATGAGTAGTCCAATCTTCCTATTTTTTTCTTAAAATAAAAGAAAACAAAATTACCTTTCACATAAAATCAATATGTTTCAGGAGAAAATTATCGGAGAGTTTAAAATTTGGAATTTTTAAGTGTCCTAGTTTCATTGCTCGCAAGTGTATTAGGCGCTTTAACACTATTACTAGACAGATCGTTCACGCCGATTCTTCGGTGTTTTATACTTGGGTGTACAGCTTAATTGTATTATTTTTATTTTAATTTGGGTTTAACACTTAGACGACCGGGTGTACCACCGGTGGTACACGCACGTTCGTATGGAATGGACCGGGTGTACCACCCGTGGTACACAATGTCGGAGAGCCGTATTATCGCCGGTCCCACAAGAGAATTCACGAAAAAACCATGCCGGTCGTCTAAGTGTTAATGTCGCTTTCAACTGCATGGCATATCACAATGCCAACGGGGTGTTACCCTCCATTCGAAGGAAACTCACAAACCTGCGACCCACATTAACTTCACCCAACCTGGGTTGGGCCGGAATGCCAGCATCACCAAGTCTTCACCTCGCTGGACGTTGCTTAACTTCGGTGGTCCTAAGAGAACCGGTGTATTCATAACGCGCCATCAACGCTGGCTACACAGATGGTATAGTATAGTATAGTAGTGCTTTATTTAGACTGTCGGCTCGAGACAGGAAGTCCCATTACGCTAATGGTATTATGATATTGCTTAATGACTTCCAGGGACATTCCTAGACCTCCGGATTATTTCAGATAAGATCAAGGATCAAAGCAAAGACCATCATGCTAGTAGCAGCAGTAGTAAACTCTTTATTGAAATTTGTTTACATAGATCACAAAGGGTGGGATTATTGGCTAAGGCAAATCTGTAACCCATGATCTTGCACAGATTCGACTGTATCCGAGACTATCTGAAGTAAAAATCATGTTTACTAGAAATGTACCCAGCCTATAAATAATATCCTGTCATTCCAAAAACCCAGGAAGTAAAGATTAAATTTAATATTGGACTTCTTCATCTATTTTTAAAATAGTAAGTAGATACTTATGCAGAGGAATAGGAGGTATTCCTACCGAAAATAAATATAATTTTTCCCTAAATTACTTAACAATAGAAAAAGTACGACATGTTTTATAGACATCGATGAAAAAACTTCATGTAAATTGCTCTCGGCAGACAATAAGCGTATCATGCAGTGCCTAAAAGTTTTTTTTTTTAGGTTTTTTTCAAAAGAAAAATTCAGCCTGGAAATTGCATCTTTTTTTGTAGGTAGTTAATTTAAAATAGTGGGGGGAGGTTTTGCTACCGCACAACTCTCGCTAGCTCTTTTTTACTTTCTATTACCTTAATAAGGTATAGGCATTTTACGTCTTGAGCACAATGCTCATATTGTTTAGATTGGGTCAACCCAGAGGTTCGTTGATTATTTCTATTTTAGCTATTTTATGGATAGTAACCAGTGCTGGCATTACGAGAAAAAGACATGCCATCGAAAATGTCTACTTTTTTTCTTCTCTCCAATGAACTCCGATGTTTCTCTAGCGTTCAACAAGAGAATTTTTTTGCAGCAACATAGATAATTATTTTTTTTATGTACATATAAAATATATAGGTATAAAAGAAAGTTTTTTTTTGTATAATTTTACTCTAGATTTCCCGATAATGATAAAGAAAAATTAATGAAATATTTCGATTCATATAAAAGAAACGCAAACTTCTAAAAGTTCAAAATTGAAAAAGTAAAGGAAAGCAACAGCGAAATATAACACGTTGATAGATATATAGCGAGAAATCAAGTCAGGTGTATTGGGTACTCTATTTTTTATTAGATGGATGCGAAACTTTCATCTCCATCTTTTTATTGAAAAAACAATTGAAAAAATTATTAATTTTCAATTTTGTTTAAATTTTCGATCAACTTTATCAGCGGGGAAAAATAATAAAAAAGTTTCCTATCTCGTCATTGCGAGCTCTCAGCTAAGCACCGGCCAATAACTTTCGCAGCTTCTTCTCGACATTAGAGTTTAAAATTAGACTTTTTTCAAAAGTTGCTAATGAGACCAGGGCCCTGTGTACATTCATTCTAAAAGTTAAAAAATATTATTTTATTTTATATTACGCTTCATTAGGTACCTATAGACAAAATACAATATTATTACAGTAGGTACAATACAATGAAATTATAAAGAATTTTTTTTTATGTAGATTGAACAAAGAAACACGAACAAAAAGAGAATAAAGCTAATGTTCTACCTAAAGGGCGAGGTTATTGCCTTTGACAATCTCTTCCACCCAAACCGTACCTACTTTTTTGTATTAAAGTTGCTTTCAACTGATACATGGTCAGAAGTAAAAAAAAAAACCGGTACAGATTCCGATAATCTCAAATTTTGAATTTTCCGCCACAAGCTAGCAGCCTGAGTGTGGCCGGGAATAGCCAGCATCACGAGGGTATGAATTTGAATGGTCACTCATCCAAGTTCTAACCTCGCTGGAATTTGTCTACTTATGTGACATCCGAATGAAAACTGCAGGTGTATTCAACGTGCCATCGACGCGACGCTGGAGAAAAATTTCGTTTTAAAAGCTTAAAAAATAGCCAGTGTTGACGGGGCCATCAACACCAGTTCTCGTGGAATTCGACAGTTCTCGTTCAGTTCACTGAAGTTAAGCAACGTTCAACGAGGATGAGTGAATTTTCTAATTTAAATCTAGGCTATTCTCAAACGAACTAAGGCTGGATAATGTTAAAACGGTTAGCTGTTTTGTGAGCTTCTTGCAACTGGAGGGTCAAAGACCTTAGCACTTGAAAGGGACGTTATATCCCTATAATAAGAGCATTTTCTTGATTTAGAAGAATAAACTTAAGAGACTTTCAAATTTACTTATTCGTTCATCCGAAAATACACTTCTTATAAGCCAGCAACGATTCAGCGTGGTAAGGACATGAACTGGTGACCGTTCTGGTTTCAAACTTATCAATCGTCATCAGCTAATATTCATACCCATGTAACTATGATGTAGTGGTCTTATATTTTGCACGTCTAATCGTCAAATGACAAAAGAAAGCAAAATTCTCCTCTCTCCCTCTTTCTCTTATTCTCCTACTTAACTACTGTCTCAATATCTTTTCTCTCTCTCACTCTATCCACATCTCTTGGCTGAAATTATCTCTGCATGAACACTCTTCATATAAATAAAAAATAATAATAGTAATACCAATTTCTATGAAATAAAATCACTTATAATAATAAATTTCCCTCAATAAAAAAAATCATTCATAAAGCTGTGCTGCTGAACAATCAAAGGACCGGTTTAGCAAATAAAAGATTTTCTACTCTCAAAGTGGTGAGAAGAGAAGAGATTGACAAATTTCCATCCATTAGATTCAAGATTGGATGATGGAGAAAATATGAGTCGATCATAATGTGTCGAAGATCCCTATTGATTGTGGAGAAAATTGTGTGTATGTTGTTGTTATTTTATAGGTACTTTTCTGATGTAGTACTTTTGTTGTTGTTATTATAGTTTCGTGAGTTGTTATAGTAGTACTGTTTTGTTGTTTATTAAACTGTTTTGTTGTGTGTTATATGCGTCTGGTTTGTGTTTTTGTTTGATGTAGTAGCTGTTGTTGTTGTTATTATTATGCTGTTTTGTTGTTGATTGTTATTTTTGTTTTTGATGTAGTAGCTGTTGTTGTTGTTGTTATTATTATAGCAATGTTTGTGTTGTTGTTGTTATTTTTGTTTTTGATGTAGTAGCTGTTGTTGTTGTTATTATTATATAGAAGTTCTTGTTGTTGTTGTTATTTTTGTTTTTGATGTAGTAGCTGTTGTTGTTGTTATTATTATAGCTGTTCTGTTGTTGTTGTTATTTTTGTTTTTGATGTAGTAGCTGTTGTTGTTGTTATTATTATAGCTGTTTGTTGTTGTGTTATTTTTGTTTTTGATGTAGTAGCTGTTGTTGTTGTATTATTATGCTGTTTGGTTATTGTTGTTATTTTTGTTTTTGATTGTAGTAGCTGGTTTTTTTTGTTTTTTGAGCTGTTGTTGTTGTTGTTATTATTATAGCTGTTCTGGTGTTGTTGTTATTTTTGTTTTTGATGTAGTAGCTGTTGTTGTTGTTATTTTTGTTTTGTTGTTGTAGCTGTTGTTGTTTTTATTATTATTATAGCTGTTCTGGGTGTTGTTGTTATTTTTGTTTTTGTAGCTGTTGTTGTTGTTATTACTATAGCTGTTATGGTTCTTGTTGTTGTTATTAGCAGTGACAGCAGATCTATATCTGTTCTTGTAGCTCAGTGGTGAAGGCGGCGCGTCGGTCTGGTATTCCAGAGATAAAAAATTCAGTTTCTGCTTGAAACTTCTATTCTCGCCCGAAACGTCGCGTCAGTCTGGTAATCGCGGGTTCGAAACCCAGCCGGGAAATGACAAGTTGTCCTCACATTTGGGATTTTGGCCATACGTAACGTAATGGCGGTATTTTTGGGGCTTGCTACTGGAATAATGGGACTTATTAGTCCTAATCGAGCAGTATAAATAAGCGATATTATCGTTGTTATATTCCGACCTCCTCTCGAGATTCTTTTTTGGTGAATATTTTGATTTCAACGTTATATTTGGAAAAGATTTCTATTGATTGAATAAAACAATAGTAACCTGGAAGTCGTGGTTCAAGTCCTGCTTTCAGTGGGATTTAGTAAATTAAGTTTGAGTAGTTTGGATAACACGCAAGTGATTAACACAAATACGAGTATTGATAACCTTTTCAAACTTTTCAATGGTTTCTTGTGTTTTTGATCCACAACGTGAACGTTAAATACACCTGTCTTCGTTACATCGCCTTGAAGTTAGGACAATGTCTAGTGTGGTTAAGACTTAGTGGATGGCCTTTCAAATTTCTATATATCTCAGTCTATTTTCACCATCCCAATTCCAGCTTTAATTATCTGAATTACAAGCAAATGAAGGTAAGACAAACTGTAATCAAACTCATAAATATGACCTAAATTGAATTCTAGAATGTTCAAGAGACATAGCTTAACGTCTGTTACCTCTAAGAAAGCCATTGTTTCCCTTTGGTTTCCTTCAAGAAATTCATTGTCTAACGTCACATGTCGGTCATTCCTTTCTGCTTTCAGTAGCTCGCTCGATAACGTGGTGGACTTGTAACCGCAGGTCGGTGGTTTGTGGCCCAAGTAAAGCAATAAATTTGTAAAGCTAGTTGGATTATGTATCACGATGGTGGATTAACATAAAACACAATACATAACTTTTTAGTTTCTCTCTGACCTCAGTTGATCGATAAGGCGGCGGACTTGTAACCTGGAGGTTGGTGCTTTAAGCCCAAGTTACAAAACATTTTATAAGCGAGTTTGAGTAATTGTGATGTCACGATTATGATTAACACAAATATGATAAATATGATTATGATTTGTGTGTCCTATAAACTTTTTTAAATTTCTTTACTTCGAAACACAGGCATAGTTGGAAGTTTCTGATCCACCCGGTATGTGCGAGAATTAGAGAAGAGAGAACCGGATTTATAAGTCCTAAGCTCAGGTGACCTGATAAAAGGGGAGTACAAGAGATGCAAAGAGGTCTGTTCGCAATAAATTTATCCACAATGTAAGTTTTCATACCATTTTTTCCTTTCTAAATAAGTATAAATCTTGGCTATTAGTTTTAGATTTCATTGCCATTTCTCTGTCCCTCTCTATGTATGGTACGTGTGTTTCTCTCTTTTTCTATGTATGTATGTCTACCTCTGTCTTCTCTCTCTCTCTTTCTCTTTCTCTCTCTTATCTATAATCGCCTCTTTCTCTTTTTTTTTTCTCTCTCTCTCTCTCATCTAGTACTGCCTCTTTCTCTCTTTTTATTTCTCTCTCTATCTTCTCACTGGTGTCCATGCAATAAATTATCTTATTTCCATTATCTGTTTCTATTCTAGATTCTGATGATCAACTATACATACATGTCTACTTGTCTACGGCCCTAACCAAATTCAAAGCTTTCCCGGCCCAACCCAGGCTGGATGAAGTTAAGTGGGTCTCTGGTTTCTGGTTAAAGAGTATAAATATCTTTTATTTGCATTTATATGCTCGTTTCGCTACCCGCGATCCTTTCACTGGTTAAAGAGTATAAATATCTTTTATTTGCATTTTATACATTCTCTGTTTTCTCTACCCCGATCCTTCACTGGTTAAAAGAGTATAAATATCTTTTATTTGCATTTTATTTTTCTATAATAAATAATAATTATAATGAGGAATCGTGCTACTAAAATATAATACCTGAAACTTAAACCCTTTCCCCGCCTTACTTTACAATACTGTGATGATCATGAACCCATTGACACAATTATAGGAAGCGTTTCCTTTGTGAGCCAAAGGATTGGTTGTTGGGGCCTTTGGAAGTTTTACCTCGCAGAAATGTTTGATTTGATAAATGAAACGTCTAAATGAAACTGGACGTTATAAAACGTTTAAAAACAAAATAGAATACAATGGACAATTGGACATGAAAGGAGCGTAGACATTGAATTTGGGCGTCCATATAATCCTCTCACCACCGTGATTTAGTTTCTATTCCTATCTCACGGACACGGAATTATTAGATATTATAATGAATTTGAAATAAATGTATATTTGAAAGGGTTGATTGGTCATTAAATAACTGTTTAATAATTAAATATTTATTTCGATTTTCTTCTGCAGAAGGTTGTCTCTCACAATGAGGACGCGGGCCTCAGAATTCTGTTTTTCATGCTGGAGGGCGTCACTCATATATTATTAGAGACACCCAACAGATTGTGCCACCCTGCAGTAAGGTTCAAGCCTGAGAGACAATGCTTCCAGGGGGTTCTAGTGTCTCTTAATATGGTGGACGTGGCCTCTAGTGAAAATCACTGTCTCTTATTTATTTATTTATTTTTGTCAAAATACTCAATCATAATTTATTTTACATCAAAATTATATGTACAAAAATTAATAGGTAACATATTAAAAGATAATGTAAAAATCTGGTGTAAACATCACACGACTTTCCTTATCTCCCAAAATGGAGTCGAATTCCGCCACTGGTGACTGAACGGTAACAGATAACTAAAAATCAATGCCAAATTCGTGATCAGCACTTCAAAATCATTTAATTTGATATGTCACAACCCCCATCTAGGATGAATAATAAAAAAGTTAGTCCAATCGGGTCCCCCTACAATACCGGTAAATTGGGGCCGGTTTCAAAAAAGTTAAAGATATCAAAAAAATGATCAGAGTGAACCCCTATTATTTTTTTGATCTGAGAAAATGTTGTTCTCTAACTTTTTTTGTATCTTTAACCAATTCAAAGAAGCGGTGCTTGCGGCCAATATTTGCGGCCCTGCGGCCGCAGAATGCGGCCGATTTCAACCAAAAATTTCATGGTTCGTCTGGTGTATAAAATTAATTACCATACCAAATTTCAAGTCTCTAGCTCTTACCGTTCTTGAGATATCCTGTTCACACACAGACACACACACACACACACACACAGACAGACGCACGGACCAATGGCTGAAAACAACTTTTTTCGTATCCTGAGGCTATGATTCGTCCAGAAATGTGAAAAGCTGGGTAGGTCAAATTTTCGACGAATACAATACTTTCCTTATTATAGGATAAGGAAAGTAAAAATTTGAAAAAAGAAAATGAGTTACTGTGATGGAGATGGCACACAACGTGTTATAGATGCGGTACCAGCCCTGTTTCAGCCCAAGGGACAACACAATTCATAGTATTCGCCCTTAACAGGGTTTCTGGAGAACGTTAAATAGGTACGGTACTTGCCATTACAAAGACGACTTACTTTTCGTGTCCATGTGTGATGTCATGGTAATGGAAGGATTGATATGGGACGCCCAGAACCAGTGCTCTGGGCTCCTTCCGTGTCCAGTGTGTAGTGTATGGCGTAGTTGTAGTGTGTAAAAATAATGTATTTAAAACTGTCACTTTAAAAATTATATCTAAAATTACAAAAACAAAAACGCCCATCATTGGCACACTTACAGGGTTGGATCAAGGCCATCCAGCTGTAAAATGTGGAAGGAGGAGTACCAGAACCCAACAACCTCAACCATGAGGAAGAGGTTCACCAATGCCAGTGATGGTGTTGTCAAGCAGACACGAGGTAAGTTCGTGGAAATGTATGTATAGACAAAGAATAATGACCATGATGTCTTTGTTCATCATCTTACGGGTTCACCAACGGGTTTGTTTAGTAAAAATTGTTCCTCTACATCTTTAATTTAATAAAAAAAAATTCACCGACCTCAGTAGCTTGATAGATAAGGCGGCGGACTTGTAACCTGGAGGTCGGTGATTCAAATCCCGGTGTAAGCCTAGATTTAGTGAAGCTAGTTTGAGAAGTTGTGACATCACGAAAGTGATTAAGACAAATATGATAACTTCTAAAAAAAACCTTTTGTAATTTTTCCACTGGGTACAACAGTGTTTTTTTTCGAGTAACTTTTATTGAACAGCAGACACGAACGGGTTAAAACACTTACACCTATCTTCTCAATTACAAGATAAACCTGCCTCGACTAAGTATCAACTAAGAGTTAATTAAGAGCTATGAATCCATCCTTTCTTTCTCGTTCTTCTGGAGTGGTGGAATGTGAAACGCTTTTGCTCACCGGTAACTCAGAGCATGTACCTAGGTATTAGACAAGAGCTCTTCTTTTCTTACTGGAGTGGATGAATGTGAAACGCTTTTTCTCACCGGTGACTCAGAGCATGTATCTAGGTATCAGACAAGAGCTCTTCTTTTCTTACTGACTCTGAGCATGTATCTAGGTATCAGACAAGAACCATTCTTTTCTTTCTGGAGTGGATGAATATGAAACGCTTTTTCTCACCGGTAACTCAGAGCTCAAAACATGTACCTAGGTATCAGATAAGAGCTATCCCTTTGTTGGAGGAAGTGGTCAAATTTGGAACGCGTTTGGTAACCGTTTAGAAAGCGCATGCCCTTACTCAGAACTTTGGTGCTTTCTGCTTTCAGACACGGTTTATTTAGCCAACCCACCGGGCAAAATCATTGTTTGAATCATAAAAAATTGAATGATTCAGACACTGACCTGACGCAACATTGCCCCGGTTGCCAACTTGCTGGACATAGCCGGATCCGAATTTTCAAGGTCAAACATTGAACACTGAATACGTAATTTTCAAGGTCAAACATTGAACACTGCATACGTAATTTTCAAGGTCAAACATTGAACACTGCATACGTAATAATCCGGGATCCAACTGATGTAATTTATCGGAGTACCAAATGCAGTCCATTGCTCTGCGAATTGTGAGTGGTGCCACGCCGAAAAAAGAGATATACTCATCAAGTTATCACATTTGTAAACACAATAGAGCCAAAATACTATAAAGGGAATGCCGAAGACATTATCACCCTCATCAAGGGTTTGTGATAATTTGTAAGAATTATTCCACTGGTAGTCAAGTGGTTAACGCGCTAGTCTGGTAATCCAGGTAGCGAAGGAATCCGTTGGTTCGAATCAAAGCCAGTATTGAGTATGTGACCACATAATAACAAGACTCTGAGGGTTAGGTGGTAGAAAAATGCTTTGAGCATTAACCTCGTCTAGTGGTTACCTTACACTGAAGAGTATTATTTTATTATTCATTGTAAGTATATGTAAAACATTGTATGTGACTTACAGTTAACGTTGCATAAGTGTGCTGTTATGTTCTTTTCTATGCATCGTGAGCAAATCCAATTTCAGTATCTCTTTTGAACCACACTGTTTATTTTTTAAATTAATTTAAATTATTTTTTGAAATTGACATAATTAAAAAGTAAAGAGCATTCCGGGCTCCTGCACATTTCTCTCTTGTTAAAACTCTCTCAAAATGAGGGAACACTAAAAAAACTGTAATTTATATAAATTAATTTTTCGACTATAAACAGATGCACTCGTTCTCAGACTCTGTTTAATGTACACACGGCGAACTAACAACCTTACATGTTTTATTCGTGCAAAAAAATCGCCGAGAACAATAAATATGAATGCAGGAAACGATTAATTTGCTTAAAAAATAATAATATCATTTCAAAAAAATGCAAAAAGCAGACTTTTTAGATGTCATTGTTGTAAACGGTGCACTTTTTGAACTCCCTCTCTCTCTCTCTCTCTCTCTCCTTCTCTCTCTCTGCCTCTCTCTCTCTCTTTCCCTCTCCACAGTACAATTTATGTAGCACCTTACACCATCCTTGTGTCAAGCATGAAATTCTTTCTGGCTTATAAATTTCGAGAAAAAATATACAAACATAAAGAAC